>VMKM01000001.1:0-1200000 GCA_008360985.2 Macquaria ambigua | reverse complement strand
GGGAGAAAGGAAACCTGAGTCACTGCCTGAAACTGGCTCAGGAGAGGGAGGAGCTGGAGAGGGAGCTCCAGAAGTACACGCTGGAAAGAGGCTCCATGAGAGAAATGAGGAGGGGGCATTCAGACTTGGAAGGGAGAGAGGCTGGTGGTTATGAGCTTTTGTGGAAATATAAGAGCAGCACCTTGCCACACAGATACCCCCAGGGCAGCAAGGAGAGCTTTGGTCTGTCACCGAGCCCTTTCTCTTCATCTTCTGTGTATTGGGAATCCCGTCCTCTTGTCTCTCCTCCTACTCTGATCCCAGCCCGGACCTCATTTCAACCATTTCAGTCCGGCAACCATCATCCTGCTCCATCCTTCACCAAACAGAACCCCCTCCAATCTGAGGAGGCAGGCACTTTTTCCAAAGACAGATTAACTCTCCCACATCTCTCCTCAAAGCACCAGAGACATGAAAGGGTAGAGGCAGCACCAGAGGGCTATGATAATTCACCACATTCCACACTCTTAGAAATGCAAACGAGTGATTCATGCTCTGAGGCACAGAGACAGAACAATCTTAGTCATGGCAGCCTTTCAGCGTCTTTCCATAGCAATAAATATACTGAAAGATCTAATTCAGCTCTCGATGCAGTGCCAGACTCTTCAAAAGCGGAGGTAGCGTTCCCTGAGCCCACTGATGAAGTTGTGTGTGTTGAGATGAGTGTGGATGAGCCAGAGTTGGAGGTATGTGTAATGCGGCCTACAAAGCCCATGCTGCACCACAGAATCGCCTCTCATGTGCAACGAGGGCACTCGCTGACTCGCAGAGGCCACTATGGAGACATGAGTAGGAGCACAAGCTTTAATTGCCGCAGTCCTGCGTCTGTGGACAATATTATCAGGGTCTCAGCTTCTCCGCAACCTCCAGAACCAGAACTCTGGAGAGCTGTGACCAAAGGCTCTAAAATCTGGGACTCTAAGCAGCGAAGTCAGAGCCTTGACTTGAGGAGACGGAAAGAGAGCAATTTCCTGACTCCTGATGCGTGGATAGACTCTCTCAGCCAGGAGAACTGCTCTGTTGCATCTTCCTGTCATCCAGACTCTCTGTTCTGGGAACCCCAGCGCTCTCCTACCAGGAAGCTCTCCAAATCTCCTTCTGCTACCCAAGCTGCCTCCCGTTCACCTCCTGCTGTGGACCCTGTATCTCCAAGGAACAGCCCGGAGAGGCCCATACCAAATCCTGACGTGCCTTGCCACTACGAGCCAAGGAGCGAGGCGTCCATTTTTCCCAATGCTGCCAAATGGTCAGTTGCCTACCAGGAGGCCACAAAACATGCAGAAGGTTCCTTGAAGGCCACGAAGGAAGCTTCTAGATGCTTACCGCCCGGTAACAATGATCATGAGGCACTAGAAGTGGAGGCAGGGAGCTACGATGGAGTGCCAGAGTCTGGGAGCAGCTACAGCAGTTATGCCAGCAGTGGCCGGGGCAGCATGGAGCCCGCTAATGGACGCCTGTCCCTGTGTCACCCTGTTTCCCCAACCCTCACCATCTCACCAGAGACTGTAGAGGAGAGCCAGGGGAGCACAGAGGACAAGCACAGTCACCAAATGGAACCAAGCCAAAGGTATTAAGGACATAATGGGCCATAATGAATGAGGGAAATTATGTTTTACTATATACTTTTACTAAGTACTGTATTTTTGTATAAACTGTGCATCAGTATCAAATTCTTCTCATACCAGGCTATGATTTGAAATACAGTGTGAGCAATGTCAAAACAATATAAAAAGCAATTTATCTGTTTGGATATCTCAACAAACACTGATAAATTGCATAAAACAACAGAGAATTCTAGAGGTTTCTTCAGAGTCTTTGTGCTGTATGTTAACATTTCATGACTGTTGTGTAAATGAGCAAACATTTAATAGAATGTCTTGGTAGGAGGTTAGAAGAAATATTAGCAAACATACCACCAAAAAATCTGCTCTGTATGAAGTATGAAGCAAATATGAAAGTGTTTGAGTAGAAGACACAAAGCAAATTCTACTATGTGAGAGAAGCATCTACAGTATAATGAGCTTGATGTATAGTTTATTGGGAGTGCTCTACCATTTGTAGACATTGATGAGTGTGTGAATGTGTGCATTAAACCTCCAACTGTATTTATGTACTAAATGGTGTTTTGTGACCTCTCCAGGAGAAAGGCCTCGGTTGATGAGAATTATGAGTGGGATGCTGCTGATTTCTGCTCGCAGCCTGGAGACCGTGATGGTGAGGATTTTTTTTTCTTATTAATAATTTTGGTGCAAATACTGGAGAAAAACTAGATACATTTGTCTGTTTAGAATCACTAATCAATACAGTACAATGCCGAAGCAAAACAAAATGATACGCTGGGCATTTGTTGTAATGTTAATCACTGTTCATCCTAACGTTACCTTCAGTTCAGCAGACAAATCCTCACCATTTAACTGATGGGAACGACATGAGTAAGGATAACTTTTTTCTAAAGATGGAGAAACTGGAAGAGCAATAGATGTTACCTGATAGATCTGCGTGTTTTTTTAGCCTGTTAGTTACTCGCACTACCTTCGCTAATTCCTGCTTTGGGCTCACTATGCTTACCTCCAAAAAGAGGTTGAGAAATACGACTATATAAAAAAACTAGTAGATCTGACCACTAGTTGTGTAAAAATGTCACTCTGTGTGACTGATGTTTGAATAGATGCAAAGGTGGGAAAGGAGAAAATCCAGTGTGTCTGTCTCCAAATTAGTGATGATCTGAGTGTTTTCTGGTCATTTATTTCTGCTTTAGAATGCAACCTTGATGGAACAAATAGCAAAGCTTTGTTTTGTTTGCTAGCTCACTCTTTGTAGCATCTGCAAGGTTTTTGTTGGACCAATGAGCGACGATAATTACTGCAATCTCTGCCCTGATACCTTCCGATACATCAGAAAGTACAACCCCCGGAGCAGAGACTTTTCTTACACCAGCAGTTATGGTTGAGGAACAATATTTAGAGCCTGGTTCCTCCAGTTTACAGTATACGTATTCTGTATTTACTGTTAAATTTGAGCTTGCATATCTTGTCATGATTTATTTTAAATTGAGTATTTAATATCCTACCCTTAACCTGTGAGTGTTTCATATCTGTGGGAGTTCAAGATGGAGGGGACGAAACCAACAGGGTACAGACATTTAATGAAATAACATCTGCTGTAAAATATCGGGAAACTCAAAGATAATTTCACAAGTTTCTTTTTACCCACAGGCCTGCTTCCTTCATTGAATCTACTGAAGCCCACTCGGTGCTGTAGCCTTCCCAGCATGCAGTGCTCCACCAAGGCACTGAAAAATTGCACTCAGCTCTCTTTGCTCCCGGGGCATCAAAGCAGCTGCTCTGCTGAGCCAGAACCAGACACCGTGCTGTTCTGACAGCGCCAGCCTTCGGCTCATCTCACCTTGTGTGTCCTTTCACTTATTGACTCGCATCACAAGGCGACAAAAAGTGCATGTGGCACAGAGTCAGCTTTTGTCTGATCAATTCAATTCTCTTTTTCAAACCAAAAAAAAAAAAAAGTTCTGAATAGCTTGTTTCGGGGTATTCTGCTTGGTCTCTTTGTTAAACTTCACCTGAAAAATAATGGTTTTCAACAATACAGGTCTCAGTAAAAGTAATGGAGACACAAAATCACCTTTACCCTTATGCGGAGCTTTAAAAGTTTGTTACGCTTTGTGACCCACCACCATCACGCTCTTGACATTTTTCTTTTGAGACAGTCCGCCAATCTGCCAATATCAAAGCGTTTCACTGTGCTCGTGGATTCACCACATTTCTCTGCGTAGTTTGATATGCATTCATCATCCAGGGATGACTCAGTGGCCACACAAGGGACAAAACGATCTCAGTCATCATCAAGTGACTGGTTTAGGCTGGGGATGATTACGTTTTTAGATATCATCAATCACCTTTGAGTTTAACAAAAGAGGTGTTTATGAAATGCCAAATAAGGAAGATAAATAGAATATTAAGATTATTCTGCTACACTGTTACTGTTTTGCTTTAGTTTAACACTAAAAGTATAATTTCCCAACAGAGATCAGTATCTGCGTTTTTGCCCTTAAAATACTGTGAATTTTTGGAATCAAAAAAATCTACTCAGTCTGAATGAAAGCTGTAGTTTCCTCTCCAGGCCGTCTTGTTCAGCGAAGTAAGACCTCTGATTATGTTCGGTAATTAAATAGGGTCAACTTGTAGGGTTTGTCCTTGTTTATTTTTGTTTTTTTATGGACATAAAGGGAAATTAGCTTTTTATTTTGACTTTAATTTACCAAGGTTCCAGCCAGTGGTGGAAGAAGTACTCAGTCCTTTTACTTAGGTAAAAGTACATGCACCATTACAACAGTGCAGAAATAAGCAAAAGTCCGGCATTCAAAGTTTTACATGAGTAGAAGTACAAAAGTATCAGCAGCAAAATGTACTTAAAATACCAAAACTAAAGTACTCATTATGCAGAATTGCACATATCATAATATTATAAAGAGTACGGTCTATACCTGCTCTATATGAAAAGTGCCCTGACATAGCTTGTGTTATGATTTGGCGCTATATAAATAAAACTGAATTGAATTATATAATTGGGTTATAATTAGTGCTGCATGAATGTGTAAGCATTACTTTAATGTTGCAGCAGGTAAAGGTAGAGCTAATTTAACTACTTTATATACTGCTAATACATCATCACTTGTGAATTTATTATCTTGTGTATTAATAATATGAATCTGCAAAGTAACTAAATCTGTCAGATAAATGTAGTGAAGTAAAAAGTACAATATTTCCCTCTGAAATGCAGTGGAGTAGAAGTATAAAGTACCGTAAAATTGTACTTAAGTACAGTACTTGAGTAAATGTACTTAGGTGGTGTTGGAGGCAGTGGTGGGATGTAACTATTTGGCAAGGAAGCACAAATTAATTTTGCCATCCCACTTCCTGGTGTGACTGGCCACTCGCGCGTGTAAAGAGGTTTGTCTGTTGTAAGGCATGACAGTGCAACACAGGTCATTGCATCCCACATCAATTTAATTATTTTATATGTGGTATATATCCTGTGTTGTGATACATATTGATACTGGAAAATCTGTACACACTTAAACCATTGATTTCGCCAATCCTACTTCCCAACGTACATTAGGCACAAACCTGCCACCACTGCCCCTAAACCCGCTGAGAGAAACATACTTGTGCCTCATGCTCTCTTTTCTTTATGAACAATGGAGGAAAACGGAAAATTGGGTTTTGCTTGCTGCTCTAGCTCAAGGCCTTCACATTAGTCAACCAAATAATGAACTCAGAACTCCACAGTGCACCAGAGCATTGTGGGGTATCCATCCTATAATTGAAATTCACTCATAGAGGCTGCATTTACTGCAAATCAATGTTTCACTTCTGTAGAACATTTTCATTTTCTGCTGTACACATATTGTACCTCAAGTCCATAAATGATCAAACCCCATGTGCTGCTCTGGGGATTTGTAGTCAGCACTACTTTTTTGCCTACGTTTTTGAAATTGACTCCACATATTGTGCTTCCAACACATCAAACAAGAAAAAATATGTGGAAATAATTTTCCTGTATACTGGATATAATACTTTCAAAGAAACAATTCTGCCCGTTTTTGATATTCAGGGTTAAAAAAAGATAAGAGTGTTGAGCGGTTTGGAGGATTCAATCAACAGTACTACAGATATACAACATCACAAAGGAAACCTGTTCACAAAGAGACTCGTGGACAACAGCGAGGGCCCATAAACCTGATTGTTATACTGCTACCTTTTTCAGTTATTGTGTGTACTTAGGGGGATTAGCTTTAAAGCGAGCACTCTTTTATGTCCATTAAGTAGTGAATTAATTATTTGCAAATGCCAGGAAATGACTGTTGAAGGTAGAAACCAATCAAGGTCCTGTGAAATGAAATGTGCAACCATATGGCGCTCGCAGTGGTTCTAAACTCGCCATAATTAGCGAGTACCTCGAGTCTTTATGTGAGTGAATATCAACGTACTGTAAAACCTTCCCAGACTGGATTCTCTGTATTTCAATCAAGTACATGATTATACAATTTTTCAAAATACTTGCGTGGCAAGTTGTTGTTTGCAGAAGAACGTGAGACCCAGTGACTATTGCTGTCTGCTGCAGCGTCTTTTTTAAACTACCACTAGGCGGGGCGCAAACAAACTGTCAGACATTTTCAGATTCCATACAAAGTGGCTTTAAGGCTCATCATTTTCATTTTCTACTAATTTACACTGGAAAAATACCCAGATTTATTTTAACTGTAGCAGACCGGTTTAAACTGATTTTCATCCACATTCTACCGTATTTCCTAAAAGTTGTCTTTTCTGCTGCAAGAAGTGGGTGATAGCTGAAGAAAAGGAAGTTTGTTTGCAACACTGACAGCTCAAAAAAAAGACTTCATTTTCTACAAAGTCCAGATAAAAATGGAGAGAAATAAGCTGCTGATTAGTCCTTCTAAGTCATAAAAAAACCCCAACTGTTAAAGATCAGAAAGTGTGAGCTGCAAATGGTATTTTAATAGTCCATGTATCTCACATGTATATTTGGTATTAATTTTGTTTAAATCAGATTTTCACATTGATAAATTCCCAGATTTTTAAAGCCTCTGAAAACTTCAAATCTTAAGTATTTGTCGATAACCAAAGTGAATATTCATGGCCAAAAAAGAAACATCTAAGTTTTAAAAAAAAAACATTGAAAGTTAGAGTTATTAAGAGTTAAGCTCTTAATAAATAATAACACTCAAAAACTCTGCTTCAATAAGACGTGTGTGGGTGTGGTTTGACTAGATTTGACTGACAGTGACCAAACAACCCACCAACTGTCATCACATTTCAAAGCAGTGAGAAGAGCACAGAGAAAAGAAAAAGAAAAACAGAAATCTCTCCAGTGAAATAACCAAAACTTTTGTAACTTTGGCAGAAAATAGTGTGTTCATGTAGGACCCCACTGCTCCCAGTAAGAAGCTGATTGAGAAAATAGAAACTCCACAATAAATAATTTCTTTTTGTGCTGTACACATAATCACATAGATTCTTGTCTTTCCAGCAGAGTAACAGAGAGTCTGACAGCAGCCAATCTCAGAACCCATCGGCTATCGTCTGATGACGATTTAGCCTCTAGGAGCAACGGCCAATGTTTCGGGGCTTCAGGTGTAGCCAGCGGATATCCAGATAAAGCATATCTGGGCCAAGACTTCCTCTTCCGTGCGCCGGTCATTGTTTACAGTCCTGTTTAGCAATCTTAGAACCCATCAGTTATTGCCTGACGATGATTTGAATGCAGGTAAATGAAGAACAAGCTAATCTCTAGTTTTCAGAGACTAATAAAAAGCTCAAATCATCATCAGACAATTGGCCAATGTGTTCTGCCTCTTTTGCCCTCCACACGGACTGTTTACCTGCATGCAACCAAAGCCGGCTCAAACGTGATTGGTCAATACTACTCGGACTACAAACGGCAATTAGAACGCTTCCGATACCACAATCCTGTCCCTTGCCTACAGATTCTGCATTCATATGCAGATATCTGTTAGAGATTAGACAGTAGCTACTCATGGCTGGTTAGCTCTGATTACGCCTCTGTCCATGCTACACTGAGCGGTGGTCAGTCAGTCCTCCCCCGTGGCATGTATAGTTTATGTCGTTCTCCTGTTGGATTACATTCAGGTATTCATGTACAACAATGACGGTGCTCGAAAATCAGACTTGAATCAACACGTCCTTTGACAAAATCTCAAGAAATTCTGAACATTATAATGTAAGCATTAAAGGAAGTAGTACTTATTAAAGTTACTATTTTATCTGATTCATAGGATCTAAATTAACAGCTTCATTCTATTTTTTTTTATTATAAATTTGTAGTTGAAAGCAAACATTCAGTGCTTGTGAGAGCTTCAGGAATAGTTTTTCAAAGCAACAACAGCCACTCTCTCCTCACTCTGCTCCACTTACACAATGCAAACCAGAGAAGCAATCTGTGATGGTGTGCAGATATACAGCTTGATTCTGCTCTTTTGACACTGAGTGGGCAGCCGACTTCATTGACTGATAAAATACTTGTCGTACATCTGAACCAGCTTCCAATTAAACTAATGGTATTAGTGCTGCAGCACCAGACGCCCCCCCACCCCAAGAAAATGATAGGAGGTAATGTCACAGTCATCTTTTTTAATCCCCTGCAATTCCATTTATTTTGACTTTTATATCACTTTGACATCAGATATTATGGGGTGGGACAAACACATATTTCTTGTCTGTGGCGGTTTTCACAATGCTGAGAGTAAGCAAAGAAAGCAGTAATGAGTGTGCAAGTGCAGCCTGGGCAACGGGTACTTCAACAGCTTATTTCAAAGGCGAAACACTCGTAGGATTCAAACGACAAAACAGCAGTTCACACTTTTGTTTTTCAGTACGTGTACATGGTGTGAATTTATCAGCTGTGTATTCACTGGCATTCAGGCTTTTTCTTTCGTAGCTCAATCTGTAGCTGTCCAGTGACTGGTTGTTTGCGAACTGATATTTTCCATTGAAGATGAAGTTTATTTCATCCTTTTCTAAGCTTTCTAAACAAGAAGTGACACAATGACAGCTTAATATCTGCTTTATATAGAGGAGGTGCATAAGAATGGAGGTATGATGCTATATATGGTTTGTGTTTTTTGTTGTGTTCATAGACCCTTAACACAAATGCTTCAAGTGCTGATGGTTTGAAGTCACAATTACAGTGTTTATAGGTTTATTTTTCTATTATTACCTTTACTTCCCAGTTACTTCATGGGGTATCATTAAGAGTTCAGTAAAACAAACTATGACTTGTGACTTAAGATTTCAGTCCTGGTTGATTTGGTGACACCCGTGGTTGCCGTGGTAACAGCAAAAGCCAGTTCAGACCAAAAATTCATGACGAGACAAGTTGAAACTTGCAACTACTTGCGATGCGCTGGTCTGCAACGTTCTGAAACCTGCCAGTTTACACCAGAGACGGCGTATCATTTCCATAGCAACGACTCTCTGTACTTCCGTTCTAACTGCCGGCTTTTCAGGCTTTTTCTGTAGCTGGATATAATTTGTAGCGTGTTAAAACATGAATGAGGATAGTGATAGTGAGTTACTTGCTACAGTTGCATTTCTAGTATTGATGAAACGGCAAAAACATTAAAAAAAACAAGAGGGTCGAGATGACCAGCTGACTTTGCTATGAGCTGATTGGCTGTTGAAACAGGTGACATACCTTACGTTCTAAAACCAGCTGCTGGCGATTTGACAAGCTGAGTTGCAGGTGACGCCATGAGCCGGCTTGAGTCGAGCTGAGACGGGCCAGTTCACACCGCTGCAACTTTTTCCTGTGACATTCTAAAACGGTTTCATCTCGTCGCGAATCTTTGGTCTGAACTGGACTTAACACTACAGGTCCCAGAATTCTGGGGGCAGCAAACACTCCTTGAGCAGCTACTTTATCAGAAAAACAACAGAGGAGCAACTGGTGGATGTGTTTACATTGCAACCAAACAAACTCATGTTGTTTTTGCAAAGAAACCAGACAATAATTGGCCCTTTTCCCATTATGTCATGATGAGCAATCTGATTTCATGTGGCACAAGTAGTTTTCTTTCTTGTTCCCTGCAATATTTCAAACTGATCTGCTGTCAAAAATGGTTGAAAATGACCATTGTCTTAATTGTTTTGTAGATGCATTTTTAATGAGCAATCATAGTCAGCGCTAACCTCAGTGACAAATACATTGCATCTCCTGTGACTGCTTCTCAATGAAAGCCAGCCCAAGTTTCGCCAGATGAATGCTTTTAATGTGAAGCAGCAGCAGTAGGAAGTGTTCAGTTTGCATTAGCAGTCTCTTAATACAGCTCTGATACGAAATGTGGGAGTAAAAAACAGTAACACTGGATTACATACATGAATTGTTTCCTGTGAATCACTCATGCTTGTGAAGGCAATTTGAAGCAATGAAAACCAATTAAGAGAGGTGATGAAGATGAATGTTGATTGCGGGTAGGGTTCATTTCATGAAAATCTGAAGGATCATAACTTTAAGAAAAGTTCAGAAAGTCTATTCCTGTTCTATTTTAAGTCCTCTCTAAGTCAGACTCTCTTGGAATGTAAATTTGTTCCATTATCTTAAGTCATTGGCTCAAGCCCACCTCAAAGCACGATTCCTGACAAACTGAAAGTGTTCTTCAGTCGTTTCACCTGGAGGCCAAAGCGCGCGCTCAATTAAAAGTTGATAATCTGTACTTTTCCTCTTCAGTGGAAACTTTGGTGTGACATGCAAGATAGATGAGTTTACAACTCTCATTCATTCTAAAGTCAGAGAAAATTAAGTGACAGAAACTGTAATAGTGAGTCAGTTAAGTTATTTAACAAGCAGAAAAGCCAAACATACACCTTATCAAATAGGATTTGCTGATTTTTTTTTTTTCCAGTTCTATATAATTGTAACTGACTGTTAGTTAAATAAAAGCAATTTAATATATTGTTTTTTACCTTTATTTTCTAGATTTAACATTTTATTGAAAAAGTAGTTGATAGATGAATCGATAATTAAATCAAGAGTTGCAGCCCCAATAGTCAACTCATGAGTGGGTCTCCACCAAAGACTGACAAAACATTGCTCTGCAGTAAAAAAGCAAAATAACAAAATGGACACATCGTGGGATACATGGGACTTAATATCTTAGAAATTGTACATGAAATTCACGCATGATCAGTTTCTAGTTGCAGTACGGAGACATTTTCATGTTGTTCCGCTGAGATGAGGGTGTTTATGTTTCATTTAACCTTGCCGACATTATTACTTTTTTGTTTCTCCACCTTCAAGTTATTTTGTGTGACAGAGAGAACGAGGATGGCAATTAGTGCTTGTTGCTGAGGATAAGCCACGGCTATTATCTCCTGCCAAGTGTAAAATTAGTGCGATCATCTGCAATATTACTGTAAATGAAATATGGTCTGACGTGGATAATTTAAAGATTGAAACCTAAATGGGAGTTTTTCAATCAGTCTATCTGCACATCCTGCATTCAGTCCAAGAGGCTCACAACATGTCAGCGGAGTTAATTACCTCACCGAATGCCTCCCAGCAGAGTGTGGAATAATAGCATCAGGGGAGAGAATGACTTTTCTTCTGTTGTATTGGTTTTATAGCACAGCACAATCTTTCTTAACCTCTATTTCACTTTAATTAGGCATTTGCCCAAGAGAGTTACTTTTTGAAAAAAAGTATCTGTGTTCTTGCTATCCCCAAGGCCAATAACATTCAGTGCAGTAAGTGTTTCTTATTCTCTCATTGATTACAAAATGTGTTCATCAAGAATTGATGACCTTATTATAAAGTGCGGTTTTAGTGCGTCCGTGAGAATCCACTCGTACAAAAAAGATAAGTGAGCACCATTTCTCACAGCACCTGTTGACATCGCGAAGCACTTTTGAGGTTTTTGATTTGGACTGATATTATATGGCTCTCTTTATATTAACTGAAATAATCTAACTAACCCGTACTTGGAAAAGGGAGACAGTTTTTACAATAAAGGAAAATATATTCACATATTATTAAACATAGGAAAATACAAAGATTTATATGATTAAAATCAAACATATTGTGTGTACTGTTTGCTTTTTTATGAAGTTGCTCTGTTCTCACTTCTGTATTTATGGTTAATGAGTTTATGTTGCAATGTTGCAATCCTGTTTACAACAATGATGACAATATAATCATCAGCTCATCAAGGTGGGAAAATGTCAAAAAATGTTTAGAACGTTTTCTAATTTTGTTTTTGTTTGGATGAGGAATTATACTTATATAATATTGGCTTACTTTTCAAGTTATGTTTGTCACATTTAGAGATTTATATGTACACTTTTGATTTGGAAGATATTTGCAGTTGAAGGTTTTTTTTTAATGTTTTGTGTATTTTTGTGTCATTTAAAATGCTAACTTTGAGACAGTTGTTGAATAAATACTACTGACATGCAACCCCTGAATCAGGGTTTCCATTGTTTCAAATACAAATGCGACTTTGCAAAACATTTTAAGAATTCATGTACTGTGAAATAAGCTTCTTTGCATGATATATTTGTAAATGCCTTTGGTCCTCTGTCTTTCACTTCCTCTTCAAACTGATCATCTATTTTTCCTACATGAATCATAGTTTAAAGCCTAACAGGGCAGCACTGTATGTACTTAATTTTTGTATGAATAAATAAACCTGAACCATTTTTATCTTGCCCGGCCTCAGATTTTTCCCACTTCAGTAACTTACAGGTTCTTCACATTACATTGTGTATCAGACACTGGAATAAAGGGTGTTCACAAACATCGACTCTCCTACAGCAGAGAAGTAACGTGAATACTTGATTGGTATTACCCTTTGCTCATTTTGAGTGTTTTGCATACACAAATACATTCAAAATCAATGGAACTTTGTTGATCCAAACCCTTTGAAAAATGGGGCTATTTCAGGAGAAAGTAGGTGCTCACTGGCATAGAAATTAATCACGAAAGTTTATTTTCAAATAGATGCACACTGCGAGAAAGTGTCACCTTCAGTTTGCTGTTCCCCTTCTGTTTGAAAAATACTTCCAAAGAAGCCTCGCAAGGCCATTGGTGGTTTTAAAGATGATGGTTTTTATTTCTGTCAGCTGTCTTTCTCCATCTCATTTGGATTGTGATCATGACTGGGTGCGATTATCATGGATCACTAGTGGAGATGGACTGGATTCACAGTATGTCAGCAGGTAAGCCCTTTAACTGGCATATTAAAAAGATACGCTCAGTTCTTATTGGGTGAGACCACAGGCTGTATATAAAGATGGACGACGCATCTCCACTTCCTCCCACTGTACAAAAATGAAGCCAAAATATCCCGGATACGGGTGTTGCCATCTTGCACTGGTGACGCCTTTGGAGCCAGAGTCTGCGCAGTAGTGATGCGCGTCGAGGTCCCGCCCATACACCCGCCTGACCCAATCCCGAGCACACCACAAGTCGTCACACCCCCTTTTTATAGCATCAAATAACTAATTAAAACCAAACTTATCAGAAAAACGAACACTTGAACAAACAGCGTGATAAGAACTACCTAAACTGACAGAAACCATATTTGGGAAAAATGTATTTGACGTGTACTTTAATTTTTCAGTTTGGCCCATGTCCCATGGGTTTCTGACCTATACTGCAGCCAGCCACCAGGGGGCGATCGAGATGTTTTGGCTTCACTTTTGGGGAGCTGTCATGTTGTCCATCTTTATATACAGTCTGTGGGTGAGCCTATAGAAGTTAAACACACACACATACACACATACAAACTTGCAACCACTTTTCATTTAAATAGCAATAATATTCCAAGTGACAAGCACCATTTATATTAACACTTAGCTTAAATGTTACATGGCAACTCTATGGCTAACTAAAACTGCTTTAATCATCATTACTACTTTTACCATGACTACTGACTTTTTCATTACAGTGATGCATAATAAGCCTCTCCAGGCAGTGCTCAACAGTCACTGCTTTATCCGGTGCCTGACAAAACCTCTTTGTGTCTCTAGAAATCACTGTGAAGCTCTCGCGGTCTATCAAGTAGTTCAAGAACTGAAAAGGCACAATGCAAAAAGGAATATTTAGCCTATAATTTTCGCATCATGAATTTGAAATTATCTTTTTCTAACATGGACCACCCTCCAACAGACAACCACATGTCATAAGTAGAATTCAAAAGTAGGGCTGAGTGGGCATTTTCACACTTGGTAAACATGGCGAATGTGTCTGTTTAATTATAGCACCGTCAGACAATAACGCAAGAGAACAGCGAGGGGGACTGGCAGCCATTTCCCCCATACAAAAAGAATACTTAGGTCAAGGTAAGCAGTCCTAATAAAATATAAAATATTAAGCCATATTCATCTAAATACTTGGCTTTTTGGTAGTGAACCACATTTGTATGATTTTGTTGCATTTCCAGTGTAGTTACAAAAAAAAAGCCTGCAGTAGCTGATTATAGGTAATTGGGGCGTCATAATCAATTGAACCAATTTTGACAAACCAATTCTGGGCCAGTTGGGGTTGACCTTCAGGAGATCAAATCTCACCGTCTGTTGTTTAAGGATCTGATAGATTGCCTTCTGATCTGTTGTTCTGATTAAGATTATTTGTTGATTTTTTACAACTTACAGCTGAGGCCAACACCATCACAGGAAACGATAGGATCATTAATAAGAAGTATACTAATACATACTAACATACAAATCAAAAACTGTTATCCAGGTTTCAGTGCAGAGCCACTAGTTCACCAGAACAGTAAAGTTGTGGGCTGGACAGCTAAACAGTTAGCTGATTCTCTGTAGGTTCATCACTACGAGCAACACCTTTCACATTTTTACATTGTCATGAATACGTATTACTTATATGTTATTATAAAAATATTGATTATAGCAGCTTTAAGGTTAAAGAAGACCATCATCTTTGTCAAATATTGAAGTGCAAGATGGGGCGCATTGACTTTTATGTATATTTAACCAAAAAGCACTGGTCTCTCACCTGGGAGTCAGGGTGCCCCAAGGGGTCCCAAGATTAATGTGAAGGGTCGCAAATGGTTAAATGTAAAAGCAAGAAAAACATATTTCTGTTACACAAAATTATGTCAGACGTTTTGACTTTTTTTTGTGAAATACTGTGTACTTTCACCCTTTTGGGGCTTTTACAAATCTCTGAAAAAGCAAAAAATACACTCTTTGGTTGAACTTGGTTGAACCCATGTCCATACAAAAGCATAACCTGTGAACATCACTTTGTTTTAAGGGGTCGCAAGTAAAACGGTTGGGAATCACTGCCTCAAAGTGTTTTTGTAGCAACACACGGAACACAGGACACACATCTCGCTCTCCGCTGCCCAACCAGCAACACCAACCTCTTCCCTCTCTGCGCTATGATCGTCCCAATTAATGGATTTAAAAAAAAACAAACAAACAATGCTCTTTGTCGTTTCAGTATAAATTAATAAGGCAAGCTTTAATGAATGTCCATTTCTGTACAGACAGAATTGAGTATTTGGTCAATATGTGTTCCTCTTTGACTGTCCAGATAAAACATAATCTGTATGGTGGAAATAAATTGTCATATGGGGTGGTTCTTATTATTCACAGGTTTCAGTAATCCTCAGTTCCCAGCTTAAGGTGTTACTGTGATCCCTTGTGGTTTGTCACTCCCATGACAGTTTGCCCTCAATCAGATGAGATGGATGCTGCCTGCAGCTGTTCACTCAGCATTTCATTCGGAGCAGCTGCACAACATCACATGTCCACACAATCTCCATATTACACCTGTTGATTCGCTCGGTCTTCCAGATCCCTCAAAACGCCTCCCGACAGCAGACGAGGCCCATCAGTGAAGAGATTGTCCTTGACATGTATTTTGACTTTGCCTGTGATATCCATACTCTGTTATGAAATGGAATGTGTTGGTTGCTGGCGGCTTTCTCACGACAGAACACCTATGCTTTCCACAGACAAAACACTTCAAAGATGAGAATGCCACATGTAAACTAATAGATGCCAAATATGACGGGAGTGCAGCGCTGTCAGTGTGAGCTGTCGTGCAGACACTAACAACAAGCAAAATGTCCTGCAGGAATGCACAAAGGCACAGCTTGTTTGTTGCCTCATACTTTATAATTGCTAGTCTAGGGATGAAAATACATCATAACCTAACATTTTCTATGATTTCCATGAGACATTTTTCGATGCATATAGCCTAAGGCTTAAGTATAGACTACGATGATTACAATGTAAATTGTACGTTTTCACCTCCAAATACAGCTGTCGATAGGCTATTTTACACAATGAATGTTCACTGTTTCAGCCAAAGATTATTCCATTAGTCAAATTGATTACAAATGGGTTAGTGAGGCTGACTCTGTTGGCCAAACAACAAATTAGATAAAAAGTGAGTGCAATCAGTCTGGTGTGCTGAGGTTTATTGAGTCTAATTCTTTCCTGCATAGTGTTGTTGTATGCTGCTTTCTAACTTTACACCATATACTGTTCATTTTCATCGGTATTTACACATTCCTTTGCTTTGGTGTACTGTCTTGTTGACTGACATTGTCACTAGTTGTTCGTGACTGTACTGCGTTACCTTTCACTGGGGTTCACATCTGTTTGACGTGCTGTTTGTCGAGGCATGCTGTTGGCGTTTGCATTTACTGATGTGATGTGTTTCCAGCTGCTCATCCTACCAGTCGTCTAAGTTTGCCCATTCTTGTCTTTTGAGTTCGTCCACCACTTCTGACGTTTGAGATTGTCCATCACTTCCGTCATTTGAGTTCATACACCATCCCTGACGTTTATCCGTCACGTATATCTTTCAGATTGCACATCGCTTTGCACTTGTCCGTAACGTCTGTCAAACAGAAAAGACAACCCGACGCCAGTCCACATTACATTACAGCTGAGGACATCAGGCAGATGCAAGGACCAGTTTCCAATATATGCTGTAAGATTACATCATCACTCTTTTGGAACAAATGTAACATCAAAGAGGAAATTCTGAATGGAGATTGCTGCGACTGGCGCAAGTAACAGTTTGAAAAAAAATCTCTACTAGTCAAAGTTTTCCATGGTTGTCCTCATCTGCACTACAGCTGGCACTGCTCCGCTGGCTGAAACAGGGACAAAAGCTATTTGGCACCGCCTCCAGATAATTCATATGGTGTAGTGCTACAGGATTAAACCAGGAACCACTAATGAAATTGAGCACAAGACTTCTTCAAGACTATTTTCAAGAATGTCCTTGAGCAATCACAGTCACAATTAAGACGTGATGGAGAGGAAGCTGAGTCTGTGGGCGCATTAATGCTATTATTAGACACTTTCCTTACACAACAGATTATTGTTATTATTGATCATAAATAAGGAAATGGCAAAACTGTAAAATGGTGAGCCCGGTGTTTAGACTTGCTGTCTCGCTTTGAAATTCAGCACTCATCCTTCAACAATCTACAACAATCCTCAATTACATCATCACAGAGACTCCATCAGTCATGCCAGTGTGACTTTGTAATCCCTCAAACTCGGTGAAACGTCTCACATTCAGAATCAATAGATAATTCTGTACAGTAGATAATAACAGGAACAGTCATTGCGCATCTTCATGCACTGGTTGAATAAAAGCCCATAAAAACAATAGGGGAAGGGGTAGGGATAAATAACACCAATCACAGGACAGCCGAGTCCAACAGCAACTTTGGGATCAACAGGAAAAGAAAATTCGGGGATTCAAAAGACAAGTAGGAAAAGGGAAGGGTTTAACTGACATCAGTCAATAACAAAAGCCATATATCTATGAAGCATCATTCAGGTATAGCGGGTTTGGGAGCTGTGGCAAGTTCCTCGAATACCTAGGAGCCCCGTTTGCAAAAGAGTTTCTTTAGAAAAAATTAAAAAATAAATAACTAAGATTAGTGGGAGGGGCTACACTTGGATTTACACTACACAACTTTGGGACTGAAACTCAAAAAATCCCCCCAAAAAATAAAAATGCATACATTCACATATCCCCATTGAATTCTAGGATCTTTACAGCCAATCAGTAAAGAAGTTGAGGCTTATTAAATGTATACAATACTCCCTTCTGTGTCTGATAAGCCACTACTGTCAACGATTTCAACATTTCAGCTTGCAAAGTCAAAACATAAAGAGGAATTTCTTCTCAGTCTTGTAAACACAAGTGAGCCATGAAAAACAACCACAATATGTAATTTGTGAAGATATTTTAAGCAATACAATATTCATTATGTAATAAACTAAAAACACACCTTGTTGCAGAACACCCACTGTGTGAGTACAAAGTGAGACAATTCGTTCAAGGCGGCACAGCGCTCCGGCAGTAGACGTGGAAAGTCAGCCCTAGATAACGAGGCTGCTAAATTTACAGTAATTGGCAAGTTGTGTCAATTGTACTCACCGCCACAGTCTGTTAAGTTAAAATCTTCAAGACCAAAGTGTGTCAGGCAGCGCACAAGCATCTCAGCATGAGGTATGACACACTGTTAACAGGCATTTTCAAGTCCATGGTGGCTTTTTGTGGTCAGTTGTGATGAAGATAAAAGTACCCCCCCCCTTATCACTAGGCTTTTGTAACACAATATTGCCAATAATTAGATTTTCTATTCATCAGGCAACAAGTTAGTTTGAATATTTCAAAAGAAGACAGGATTCTGTGGCTGACAAGATATTAAAGTACAAATATGCTGCAGCTATTTTTAAATCACCAGATAAAGCTGTAATCTCTCGGCTAATGGTGGACATTTGCTGTGAAATGGGGAAGGACATTTTCTAGGCTGTCAATTTAAATTTCAAAATCGAGGCTGGGGGTAATTTGTGACTTTTTACTTAAGGTGTCTTAAAGGTCTCAACATTAATGCTCCATATGGAGAAAAGGCATTTCAGGATGTACTGCATTGCTAAAAGTCATCATACTATATATAAAATAAAGTTCAGTTTTGAAATTCTGACTTGCCAAAAACCAATTGGTCTCTGCTCAACTCGTCCCAGATGAGGGGGAAACCTTATGATAACAGTCTAAGGCTGCATTCAGACCAAATCAGGCGGTGTGTAGTGTCACTACATGGCTACATGATTGTAGAAATCACGACTTGAAGAGCTATACAAGCCAAGCTACTGCAATTAACATCTTTGTACTCCCTCGTGGCAGGGTTGGCAGCTGATGTACAGTCATCACAGCGGCGATTGATCATTCTCTCTTCCATCTTCACAGTTGCTCGGTAAACAGTGGAATGCTACAGTGCTACATGGTAATGCATGACTAGCCACGGCAGCGTGACATCAGTTGCGTTTCTCACCGCAGGACTGCTGCGTTTTTTTGGCACCCCCTGCGGTCCCCACCGTTGCAGCCTAAAAGCACTACCCACGTTCAAATGAATGGGAGGACTGGCGTTTTTTGCCGCAGCGCCTGATTTGGTTTGAATGCAGCCTCAGTCTTCACAGCCCTGAAATGAAGGCTAGAAATAACTTTGAGTCTTTCCTTCTTGTTGCCAAATAGAATTCTTGTCTTGTCTGTTTTTAAAGTCCAACTGAAATTAAAATGTATTTTTCTCCCAAGGAAATCAAATAATATCTGTTTGGTGTTAGTTTTGCATTGTTTGCTTATTTTGTCAAAATTGTCATTTCAGCCCAAAAACTCTGCAGTTCTCCAGTGGACATGAATTTTTGGTACTGCAATTTGATTGGTGCTTTATCTGTATGGACAGGAACTAAAAATAGTTGCTATGTCACTTCATTTCCAACAGGCAGAGAATAGAGGACCCCGGTCAATAGCCAGTTAGTGGAAACAAATGGAAATGTTTTTCAAACACTGCCCAAGGATTTGCCCTATTATCAGGAATAATTCATATAGTTTTGAATGCACTGTACAGGTTTGAACTTGCTTGGGGCCAATGTTGTTATCTGTTGTTTAGCCCCAACTTACAGCATTCTGTACATTACGTGAGGAATAACATATGGAGTGCTGTGGTCACAAATGAGGCTACTCGAGTTTCTGGTCAGTTGTCATCACCACAATACTCCTCATAATAAGTGTACTAGACACTGGACTTGAACATAAACAAAAGCTAACACATTCATTTACAGACATTTATATATATATATATATATATATATATATATATATATATATATATATATATCAGTTAGTTTGATACATTTCTTATATGTTGTGATTGAAGTTGAAAATGGAACATTATCTGTTGATAGTGCCATAAATAATGTGCCATAGATCTACCAGCTCTATTCTTATAGTATAGCTTTTAGCCCTATTTGAATTCCACAGCATGTGATGTTCAGAAGTGTTATGGGTTAAACATGCAGACAGCTTTATCTGATGTATATTTACCACTTTTCCGGCAGTGATTAAACTAAGCATAATAGCAATTTTAATCACAATGTGATGCTTTTAAGTCGCTGAGAATATGATAAAAGCATGTAGAAATGCAGAAAATGGTATTCAAATCCTTTTCTATTTCCCCCCCGATCCCCCACTTTATCGTCCCCCCTCCACTTTTCATCCAATGTTACACCCTTGAAGTGAATATTACAAATTTGAAAATCAAATCACCAATAGCATCCAATAACAATAGATGTGAACAAAATTCAGTCATATCCTCCAGATTCTCCTGAGAGTCCCATTTTTCAATGGTATGTCCTCCCAACTCTACATTTCAGCAACAAAATGACTCCATAAATTCACTAGAATGCAGGAAAACAGTCTCTGAAATTGACAATTTTCTTGGGGAAGATCCCCAGATACCCTGGTTTGGTTTGGTATTCTGATTTAGGCTACATTCAGACAGAATCAGGCGCCGGTTTTCTCATTTTCCCATTCAACGTGGGCATGTGTTGAAGCTGCGGCGGTGCAGGCTGCAGGGGGTGCCAAAAAAACATGCAGCGGCCTGTGGTTAAAAAAAAAAAGGATCAACTTTTGGAGAAATGCAACCAACGTCACGCTGCTGTGGCCAATCACACCGGCGATCAGACCGGAAGACTGCCCAGGTAAAGAAGAACTTTGTTTACCATGTAGCGTTGTAGCATTCCGCTGTTTACTGAGCAACTGTGAAGATGGAAGAGAGACTGACCCCTGCAGTCGGTAATGTCACAGAAGGCCTACTCATAAAATGCACTGACTTCACCGATACGGATCTCACTCCAAACTCAATTGAAAAGTTGGCAGCCCTGTTCACTATTTGCAGCACATCAACAGCTAGGTTACAAAGACAAATGGGTTCTCTTACAAAGGTAGAGAATCTGATCAAAAATGGACCCCCACGGGTCTTTTTTTTTTTTTTTACTTTTTGGAGAATGACGCAGGAAGATGGAAGGCAGAGCATGAGCACCTGTTGTTCTACTGTGTGCTAAAGTGGTTATTCAGCAGGAAGGTCATGGACACACTGTCGGGACAGAGGGAGGACGTGAGGGCCCTCCCAGAGATGGAGGACAGGGATTTATATTAACCTTCTCTGTGACAAGCTGTGGCTGGCCAGACTCATTTACTTCATACAGATCTTAGAAACCTCAGTGAACTAAACACAGGCCTTCACAGGACAAGAAATCAAGACTTTTGTAGCTTGAGGATGACACTCACTGCACGACTGAGGTTACGGCAGACCTGACTTGACTCATGAGATATTTTTTCTTCACTATCTGTTTACCACAAGAATCAGAAACCTCGCAGTGACACAGAAGACAGACATAACCGAGCATCTTGTTAGAGTGCAAGAGAAGTTTGAACACTACTTTCCAGACTCGGGGGGAACTTCAGTGAACGAGGTTTCCATTTCAAGCCGCAGCCTGTCCTGATGTCCTTATTCTTACACAGATGGGGGGGTTTTAGTGATCCTTCAAGCCAGCAATAGCAGCAAGATCATTTGTGAGACAAGAGCCCTCACACAGTTCTGGGCTTCCCCTGCTGTAGAAGCCTCTTTTTTTCTTCTTATGCTTGTCGGAAAAAGTAGCATATGTTCTGATTCAGTTTGGCACTTCACACCTACTGTACATTCAGTGACCAGATGAAAAGAGAATTGTAGGATTCCATGTTTTGAGCTTGACCCATACAAGGGACTAAAAGTCAGTTATCTCGGCCTCTGCTGCTTCCATTTTGACCATTCCTTTTTTAAAATCACTTTCTTGTAAGTCCCCAAACTTAACAGAAGTGCAACGCTAAACTGCTGTAGTGCCCCTTTAATATTTTGTTCTGCCATATATGTAATCTTAAAACTTAAAGTTCAATTTTGGTACAAAGCCTGAAAAAGTTTTAGAGCCCCTGCTGCAAGGGAGACTAAGCCTTGAGGTGCCTCCTGGTAAAGTTTTTGGTTTCCATAGTTCTAAAAAAAAAAAGAAAGAAAAAAAAGTTGATTTTGCCATTTGTGTAACAGTATTACAAGTTTTACCTTACTTGCTAACAAGAAGTTTCAACTTCCCTGAAATTGTACTCAGGAGTTACATGAGGTGAAATGAATCCACTAGTTGGTTACATTCAGACACGTCATGTGGAACAGCTTTACCAGCATCAAAGTGGACATGTGAATGACAGTCTGCACAATTACATGGGGGGGGGGTATACAGTATGTATGTAAGTAAGGAAGTAAAGCTTTATTTATATAGCATTTTTTAAAACACACAGTTACAAAGTGCTTCACACATACGAAAAATCAAAATGAATAAATACATAAAGGAAAAGTAAATTGCAATATATGCAATATAAGCTACAGCACAAAAAAAAAACAAAAGCCAGAGGGGGAGATTTATAAAAAGGTTTGCCTATAAAGATGGGTTTTTAGAAGCCGCTTAAAACTGTCCAAAGATTCAGCACATCTGACTGAATGGGGAAGATGATTCCAGAGGGTTGGGGCTAAGACAGCAAAGGCGCAATCACCTTTTGTTTTGCAGTTGGAGCGGAGGATGGATAAAAGGCAGAGATTTGAAGATCGGAGCGGCCGGGAAGTGGAATGACAAACAAAGAGATCGGAAATGTAACTAGGGGCGAGGTCGTGTAGTGCCTTATATGTAATCAGCAGGATCTTGTAGTTTATTCTGAATTTTACAGAAAGTCAATGGAGGGATGCAAGAACAGGGGTAATGTGGGACCAACGGCTGGTTCTGGTTAATAGTCTGGCAGCTGCATTTTGAACCAGTTGTAAATGATTTAAAGTAGCTTGACTGAGGCACGTGTAGAGAGAATTACAATAGTCTAAACGGGAGAAAATAAAGGTGTGAATTAACAGTTGAAGTTCAAGATAAGATAGGTCTGAGTTTTGAGATATGTCTTAGCTGAAGAAAGCAAGGCTGAACAAGCTTAGTAACATGATGGTCAAAAGTCATACACTGGTCAAAGATGATACCAAGATGCCTAGCGGTATATTTGATATTTGACTGAAATGGACCAATAAACTGATCAGCTGCAGTGGCAAAGTTATCAGGTCCAATTAAAAGAATTTCTGTTTTGTCAGGGTTTAGGTGGAGGAAATTAAGAAACATCCAATCTTTGATGGCTGCTAAACAATCATGGAGGGAGGACAATTGGTTCAGGTTATTGGGTTTTGCAGAGAAATAGATCTGTGCATCATCGGCATAACAGTGATATGGGCAGAGGGTGTCACATGAGTGTACCGGAGTGCCTGAACTAGCTTTAGAGATGTCACTGCTAATTTTTCTTAAGTTATTTTACTTTACTGTGTACTGAGAATTAAATACACAATTCTCCATATGCAAGCGCACAATGAGAATACTTCTTACAGTGTCTTACGGAGAATGTCTTTTTCATCAATTTATTTCAAACTATCATCAGGATAAATTCATTAATTGACTGCTGAATTCATTCAGTGTTTCATTTTCATTAGAAAGAGTTCTGACTTTTGACTCCCACACAGACCCAACAAATGTCTGCAGCACAGTTATTTATATAAATTAGATCTGTGATACAAACTAAGAAAAAAATCTGTGCTTTACTCATGATTAGTTGAGGCTACATTTGATGTTGTGTGAATTTGCAGTCATCATTTCTAAACAGTTTAATTAGCTTGTAATCAAATACAAAGAGGGGTGTGTCTGTTCAGTCTGGCAATTGGATGGAAATTTCAAATATGATGAGTGAGGATGATAAATTCAGTCCAGAAGAATATGAAAATATCAGCTAATAGTAACAAACACAAAAGGAACTGTGATCCAAACATAGATGATAATTTCTTTGCGGCTATTGCTGGTCTGTTAGCTGACAACAAAAAACATCTGCTGATGAGTGCATGGCAAGATATTAGGCTACTTGTTGCTGAAGCATTATGTTTTTAATGCTGATATACTGTCAAACAGTGAATGTTGTTGGTCTTTTTCAAATCCTCATTCCCAGTTTGATCTTTCAAAGTCATATGAGCTACAAATGGCACCATTGTGATTAAAATGAGTAATCAGTACAAAGATTTAAGCCAAATTCTTTAAAGTGAACTACCTTAAATGCAAACATGAATCTTTGATCCCTAATGATGCTTGACTACCTACTTTTTCAGTCTAGGAGTCAATTTCAGTCACTCCATTTTGTCCATTTCTGAGCTCTTCACTTCACTCTTTAGAGTTTTGGAGCCGAATGTCAAAAGAGCCATAAAGAGTGCAGTTTGGCAGGCATTTTGTTAAAAGGTGCACGCAAAATGCACATTTAATGTCAGAATTTATCAACTCACCTTAGGGAACATTCAAGCAGAAACGCTGGCTGAGCTGGAGAAAGAGCAAAACGATCATTTCACTTGGCTTTTAACTTATCACAAACTGCTCTATGCAGCTTTTAGATTTAGTAGCACTTTTCAGAATTTCAGAATAAAAGCATTGCTTTTAATGGGTCAACAAGGGTATTTGTTAGCCTAAAATTAGATGTCCAACATATTATCTAAAATGCACTGTATTTTTAGCCATGCTGGCAGCATCTACAGATGGCAATTTTCAACACTTTGGTCCAGACTGACATATCTCAACAATTATTTAATGGGTTGCCATGATGTTTTGTACAGACATTCATGGTTCCCAGAAGATGACTTCGGTGATATCTTCACTTTTCACCTAGCGCCATCATCAGGACAAAAGTGTAATTGGTCCAATACTTTGGTTTATGACCAAATACCTGCACAACTAGCCTAACTGACATTCCCAGCCTCATCTGTACTTTGTGTTTACTGCTAATTAGCAAATGTTAGCATGCTAACACACTAAACAAAGATGGTGAACATGGTAAACATTGCACCTGCAAAACGTCAGCATGTTTGTCAGTGTGAGCATTTTAACATGTTGACATTAGCTTTAAGCTCAAAGCACCACTGTACCTAATTACTGCGTGTTTCTTTTAAGACAGTTTCTGGTTGACAAAATAGTTCAATGGTGTTTTAATCATTAAATACACACTTATACTTTTTTGTGCGTGATTATGTATAATTATTTACAACTTGCGTAAACTCCAAATAGCCTAACAAAATAGAAATTACCTTTCTATTTTCACCTTATCAAAAAAAAAAGTATCATATGTAATTAGAGAATGCATCAATGACAGTTCTTTTTTCTACTTTGTCTGCCTCCTCCTCTTTTTCTTTCTCTCTGGAGTATACACACACACACACACACACACACACACACACACACACACACACACACGTCTGACACATTTCTCCCTCTCGCTCTGTCTCGCTCATTCTCCTGCCACCCTGGAGAGTTCACTGCTCTTGCTGTTTTAACCTCCAACCCGGGTTGTCCATGCTGCGTACGCTGCGTGTCACTCAGTGAACTGTTTGTTTGCCACTCATCGCTCACTGCCCTGTTCCTGTCCCCACATGGCTCCCTGCAGGCCACAAACCACTGGAGTGATTTCACATCACAAGCCCCTTCTACACAGGCCACTTCCCCCCGTAGCAACTGGTAATTTACTCCAGACAAGGCATCTCTGCTCCCATCAGTAAGATAACGCTTTATTCTTCCTTCCCGACTCCCCTCCCTTCTTCTGTCTCTCTTTTCCCCTTCTCTACAGCAGCTTTACATGCTCTGCATGCAGTATGACTCACCATGCAAGGTGTTATCAGTGATAATGCTGCATCAAATAAAGCCACATATTACTCCTCCAGTACGTGATCTATTTACACTTCACAAGCAGCTTGTAATTAAAAGTCAACATCAGGCATGGTGTCTTGCTTGTTTTGACTTGTCAACTTCACACTGTGCTCCTCTACGACTCTGAAATCTATACAGTTGCACTGACTCTATAGGAATAATGACAGAACACAATACCGAGAGAAAGCCATGAGGACTGAAATCCCTGTTTGGTTGCATGCCAATGCAACAGTTGCAAGGAGCCGAATTAATGAAGCTGAAAGTTGGCAGAAACAGGGCAAACACTGACTATGAACACGTGCTGTCACACTGACGCGCTTCAACAAATAACCTCCATTTTCACTCTGCTGCACCTACAGTTTCCTCCTATTCTCCACCTCAGCCCTGCTCCTCCATGGTTTCCTTGCGTCAAATTGCTTTTGTACCTTCACCACAAAAATCACCATCTTATTGAATCCTGTCTTTCTTTAACTGACCCTCAAAAATTGTATTTTCTTTAAACAAGTGAAAAAATGCACCAATGCAGTAAGAATATTGTAACTTGTTTCCAACAGAAATCAACATGCTTTAGAAAGAATAAGGCAGGTTGCCGCATTAGAATCAAGAAAGACCTGATCTTAGAAAATACTTTAAACAAGTTGATTTGCATTGATAACAGGTAGAAATATTCTTACTCAGGGCTGGAAAGTTTCAATACGAGTGCAGATATGATAGAAACAAAACAAACAGGCGTTTTTTTTAGTTTCAGTAAAACTAAAACAAACAGGCGTTTTTTTTCCCCCTGCGATTAATTTGCACATCAATATATTTTTTTTCGAACTGTTGATTTTGTCTGGAGTACTTTCACACAGAATGCGAATATTACCCGGTGAAAAAGTGACGTAATTTTTTTTCAGAACAAGGCCAACTTTTCTTAGCTTTCGGACGCGAATAAAGGCATCAACCAATCACGTAGTGCAGAACGGACATCACGTCACAACTCCTAATGACAATGGCGGACCTGTTGATTGTTAGTGTTTCTCATCACCTTGTAATATGACAAAGGACATAAAAATGATAAAAACAATGAACTCAAGGACAACGCGTGGAGCAGCATCACCGGATGCAGGATAGTGAGGAGCTCATGTAGTTTCCTTTTGGATGGAGTAGAGTTGGTAGCAAGGCAACAGTGTCACTGCAGGTTTGGCTCATCATATTAATCAAATACGGGAAGCACTCTGTGTAGCTTTCTAACTAGGCACTGCACATAGACTATCCAAAGTAACATAAGACACTGGAGCATACATATTGGAGCACACATAGGCTTTATATGAGTGCTCCTGTGTCGTATTTCTTTTTTTTTTTAACAATATACTGTATTTATTGGATTTTCTTAATTTTGCAGAAGAAGAACAATAAAAATAAAACAAACTAATAGGAACGTCATTCTACAAACTAATAAAATCTGTGCTTCACTTATGATTCGTTTAGCAAACACTTTGAAACATGTTCTTGAAGCTAAATGTGATGTAAATTTGCAGTCATGTCTAAACCAGACATTTAATGCTAGCTCTCAGTTTTGTCAGATGGAAAGTTGGATTTCATTCCGTGGAAGACATTATTACAGTCATGTGCAGAAGAAACCATACACTCGTGAAGGCAAACAAGTGTACAAAAGCCACTTTAAACTTTGAGAGATGCAAGTCCTTTTTGTTTAAAAAAAAACAAAAAAAAAACATGATTCACGGATTCATTTCACGTCTCCTGTGCCACCAAATGGGATGTAAACTGTATTTTGTCGGCCATGTATATTCTTTTTTGTTATCAGTCTCTGCATGCATTGAGAAATATTGCTACAAGGAAGGCAATTAAATGGATTCCTTGGGCTGTCACCGCAAAGCATTGAGGTCTTTGTTATTCAAGGCGGAGCAACCCAATCTATACTAATGGCTGTGCATGCTAATCGTATGTAGGTTACTTTTAGTTCCACTGCATATTGGATTACTAAGCTCCCACTTGGTGTTGTTTCATGTGGATCATCAATGCAAATACTCACTCTAATCCACTCACTACTTCGATGGCCATGCATCACATCAGTACGAACTGAAGATATGAGCACTCTATATGTATATGTATGTATATAAATGTGTTGTATGTACATTTTGGAGCATGACCATGTTGTTTAGTACTTTTATCTTTGTGGCATGTGGTTACGTCTGTTGTGACAGTCCTGTCTTATAATATAGAATACTGTTTGGACCTAATGTTTCGTTTAATAAGTTATATTTTATATTGTTAAATTAAAGTCAGTAATCTAGCTCTATGTACGGTCTATCTGTATAAGCAGAGACACAAGAGCAGAGTCACATTTCAAGTAATTGCGCTTTGTGCTGCGGATTTTCCATTATCTTGCATTTCATTCACAGTAAACACAAGGTAATTACTTTAAATTATGTGTGGAGGTGTGCCCAGACTTTTATTTTTACTCTCTTATGGAAAGTTTTTTAGAGATTGATTCAGAGTGTTTAGTGCAATCAACACTTGTCCTACATTTTCAACTCATTAAATCTAAATTAAAATCTAAATTAAAAAGACAAATTATACCATCTTATTATTTAACTATGAATTATTTTGTGAAGTTTTTTGTGTTTTTGGAAATTGCCACAGACTAACTCATATATTAATTAATTTATTTAGTAGCTGGAGTATTTGCCATACTTCAGACTTGCATGGGTGCATTCCATCTACAGTATGTGCCTGTTTTTCATCTATGTTTGGGAAATACTTAACAAGCTACCACAGGAAAATTTGAGATGATACACCGACAGCAAAATGCAACAATATATGCATGATGACCTCTTTTGTTACCTGAATCGATAGTAACAGTCAGCCCTCATCGACAAGTGAAGAAAAAAAAAAAGATTCCAAGAATATGATCTTGCTTTCTGATAATGAAGGAGTGTAATCATGCGCACATCATGTGTAAGTGCAAGGTTATTGGAAATCAGCATCAATGAAACTGCACACTAACTGCAAAACCACCTATTTCAAACGTCATGTTATAATAAATCCATCAGGGCCCTCCACTATGCTGTAATTTATTGTACATAATTTTTTTTTTTTTTACTGTACATGTATGTATGAATATTGTAACTGATTTAAATTGAACATATTCTACCCATTTAACCATCCATCCATCCATCCATCCATCCATCCACTTATCTATCCTTCTATCTAGAGTGTATGAGTATAGTCGTGTGTTTCTACCTTCCCTGTATGCAATAAAAATTTAAGGGCAAAATACAGTGAACACAAACTCCTCATCCCGCCCACGACAAGCAGACCAAAAATACACTGCAGTACACTGTTCAAATCCTAACCTACAGATGAGCAGAGCGAGGTGATGACACGCAGTCATGCTTTACCCTTTCCTTTCTACAAATGGCATTGTAAAAAATAGCAGTAATAATTAAGATTCTTCTAACTTTTCTTTTCTATTTTGTATTTCATCCTAGAAATTATGAGTATTGGCCCAGGGTATCAGTATGCGTGCTAAATGCTAGAGTCAGCATGCGTTCGTCCTCACAATGCCAATACAAACATTCTGATGCTTCTGAACACTATCTTAGTTTCGTGTGTTAGCATGCTAACATTTGCTTATTAGCGCTAAACACAAAGTGCAGCTGAGGCTGATGGGAAAGTCATTCATTTTTCAAGTATTTTGTCATAAACCAAAGTATTAGACAAATAAAAAAGCTGACCAAATGATGGCACTAGATGAAAAGTCAGGGGATCACCAAAGTCATTCGGATACATCTTCTAGGAACCATGATTGTCCGTGCAGATTTTTTGCCAATCCATCCTGTAGATTTTGAGATATTTTAGTCTCCAAAGTGGCGGGCCGACCGACTTAAAGATCGACATCATCATCCCTAGAACCATACCATTAGCTTGCCTGGCTAAAATCTTTACATTCAGGACAAGGTCACCAAGGAATATACCACTGAAAACCTGAAATTGATGCTTCCCCAATGAAGTGCTAAATGTGCTACTTCCAGCGGAACACGTAAGTGGTGTTTTTAGCAAAAAAAGCTTTGCATGTTTAGAACATGCTGAACATACAGATCAACAGTGGAGAAGCGGATTATACTGAAGGAAGGTTTTGAGATATTTGCACCAACCGTTTTGATATGTTTGGACTTTTTTTTAGCCGTTACTCTGGGTTGCCATTGGGATCCATTGGAACAATTGGAATCCAAGCTGACTGTATCTTGCCATCCTTTGCAAGGAGGCAAGATACAAGCTTAGTAGAGCCAGTTTTTTAAGCCTACAAGGGGTGAGTTTTTGATACTAAAACTAAAGATTTTCAGCCAAGTATAAGATTCACCGTTTTTCAAGGAGTCATAGTCTCCATTTCATGGGGTCTTTAAAGGCCACCCAAAAGCCTTCCATTACAAAATGTCTCCTTGTTAGATTGAGAATGTATAAGTGTGTGTCTGTGTGTGTGTGTGCGCGGCGTGCAGTTCGACAGTTGAGGGGTCACTTGCTGACCTTGAAATCTGTCTCTTCAGACAAGATAAGAGGGTGGTTGGGAGCAGCAGACAGGAGCAGCACTTGGTCTGGCTTATCCTGCGCTCTGTGATGTCTGCTGTTAAATGACCAGTTTGCCATGATTTTTGTCCTCGCCAACATCAGCCTTTAGCCTGACAGGGTGACAGCTCTGCATCACAGGGTTTAATCACCACAGTTATCGCAGGCAGGTAGCTGAATATTTCCCCTTTGTGACCGTAGCAGCATCGTTAAGCAATAAAGCTGTCAGCAGGCATCTTCTTTTGATAGCTGAAGTTTGGTTGGATGCGTATGCACAATGCTGCACGTCTATGCGAACCACATTGGAATCTTTTTCTGTCTTACGTGTCTGGATTATGACATTTAAGGCGGAGGCAATGGTATTGCAAGCTGATAATTATTCTAATTTCTTTTCTTTTCTGGTTCTTGTCAACTGGAGAAACTTTGATACAAGCAAAAATAAAAGATGCGCCTTTCAGTTCTGAAAAAATAAAAGATTTATTAAATGGCATTTAAAATAAGGAAAATTACACCCTTTGGGTAGATAGATTTAATAAATGCGGGCAGAAGCGTCTGAGTGTTTTGATTTTTTTTTCCTCCTCCCAAGGGGGGCTTGAATTTACAGAGTAATTAGTTGAGTAGAATACACCCTCTAATTTACCCCCAGCCCATCCTGTACTCCTCTGCAGCAAAGTTTACATTTGGTAATGAATTAAGAGCCTTGTGCTATTAAAAGGGGGTTTTGCTGACATCTCTATAAGCTTAAGATAAGCTGGGCCTAAATCAAGAAAAATGCAGACCAAGCACATTGCAGTCCAAGGAAATCTTAGCGAGAAGAGCTTTCAGCGGAAGATAACAGTAGGTATATTTGCCTTTGCATTACCCATAAAACATCCTGGTTTGTCTTCATTTGAAAGTGCTTTTCAAGACCTAGGGAGTCCTACAAAATCAGAAGGCTAGAGTCCTTTTATGTTGCTTCTTCATATAATAAAAAGGGATTTTAAATACTGTTTAGTTGTAAAATTATATTTATAGATTATTTTATACCAAACTAGTTTAAACAGAGTATTTGCATTAGATTTAACTGATACTATAAGAGAGGTTTAACTCAAAATCATCCACAGTGAGTTTCAAATACAAACCTGCTGTGATAGTGCAAGCATGTGTTATATAACTAGAGTCTGTTTCTGACACGTTTTTCTTCCTTGGTACTGCTAATACTGTATACACCCTGGAACAACAACAAAAAGAGTAAATTATTTTTTGCTCTCCAGGCTTGGTCCTTGATGCTACTTTCTTTCACACTAGATGTACTGTATATATTGACTTGACAGTGCCGTACTGTATGTCCATCTACTGCAGAACGGCAAACTTTGACATACAGGTAAGACTTCTGACAGCTGACATCCAACATGTTCTGGTAGCTAGCTATAGTTTTCTGCTTGCATCACATCTCTAAGTCATGAAGGGTGCAGCATATACACATGGTCCACACAGCAGACCGCTTTGAGTGTTCATCAAAACCAATCAGTGCACGAATGCAAATGAGCTCCACTGTAGAGGTCAATAATGTTAATTATGTTGGAAACAAGCAGTAATAAGAGTGTTATCTTAAGACTCAATCTACCTTGTAGCCATGACAAATCGGTGGCGAGGAGTTGTTTCCTGGCAAGTCACAGGTTTGATTCACACAACAATCAATCTGTCTATATCCTTGTTAAAGTGTCCTGGAGCAAGACACTCAACCCCCATTTGTTAATAAGGGCTCTGCTACCTCTGGCTCCAAGTATTCGTGCACCTCAGAGAGAAACGTAATTTGTACCTAATGGTTGTATTATATGTAGGTTGATACTGTATGTATAGCCTATTCTCCGTATACACACAGCCTACTGATAGTGTACAGTATATACTATATAGTCCTTTTGCAGTTAGTATGCAAGAAATCAATGTTCTCTTCTGTTTTGTACCAACAGGGCATGGAACAAGACGTGTGCCAATGGACGTCAATCAAACGGCGACCTTGGAATGCCACTGCCAATTTTGTTTTTTCAGATCGTCCTGAAACTACTAGTTTCACTACTATCTGCCATTTGTTTTTATGTTTTTGCAGGTGTGAGTGCCTCCTAAATTTCTTTTGTTGTCCATCAATAGCTCACTCAAAGATCACACAAATGTATTATTTAAACTGATATTGCTGAATATATTTATTACATGCTCTGTTCCTCAGTATGTAGTAAGGAATTAGGTCATTAGTCATTTTAAAGCAGGTATAATCAATATTTTTATACTGATGGATCACATGACTACTTGTATGTGAAAGGTATTTCCCGACTCTGCAGATCCACTAATCTCTAGAGAGCTTTATAGCGTCTTACAACTCTTTGTTTTAGTTTTCTGGCCCCCAACTTTACTGTTTGGCTTAACTCACCCGCTCCACTTTTTAGGTTGCAGAAGGCAGCTGATTTAAGTGAAAACAGTGAACAGACAGACACTATTAGCGGCCAGCTGGTGAACATTGTGGAGCAATTGGCAGCTAAAGAGCCAGATGTTTCCTTCAGGAGTTGGTGGAGACTAAAACAGAGATAAAAGGAGAGTGAATATTGGACTTGCGTTCATCATAACAGCTGGATGTGTAAATAGGTAACTGTTTGCTAACAAGTTCAACCAATCAACTGAAAAGGTAATGTCAAATTTGTGCTCGCAACTTGTTTCTGCTGCCAACAAATGTGTTCAAACTACTATTGCTTTCACTGTATGTTTCCATGCCCTTAAACTGTACAATATGTGTGTGACCTCACTGTTTGTAATGCAAATGAATTCAGAATTGCTTAAGAATGCACTTAAAGCTATTATATATTACTACTTATACTATATTAGCAAGCAGCTGGGAAGCTTTACTGTCCTTCAGGCTCTGAAATCCTCCCGCTTCCAGCAGCACTGACCCATCTGCGGAGGGGCAAGTGATAAAAGGATTTCCAGAGCTCAACAGAGGATCACATCATAAGACAGTTCTGATAAGGTTTCGTGCTCAAGTGCAGCTCTTTCATTGCACTGATGCAACACAGGGAGGATCACAGTTTACTTAACTTACTCAGCAGGTGAAAAAAGAGAGTAAAACTGTTTTTTTGTTTTTTTTTTCCTGGTAATTTCACAAGTTCTGAGTAGGGCAGTTTTAACACAAAAACATATCCAGTACCATCAGATGCACGTCTATTTTGGATATAAAGGTGTATGATATAGCAGTTTTAAAATTATTAATTTGTTATAACAATGAAAAGAATATTTCAGTTCACTATACAAAATTGTAATAAATCAACTGTTACACAGTAACAGATACTGTAATACTGGCACAGTCATTATTAACTGACATGATTCAGATTATGTCTGAATCATGCATTGAAAATGTTATTTAAGTAAAAGTATTAAAGTATGATCAGGAAAATGTACTTCTTAAGTATTATAAGTACAAATACTGTTATACTATTATATATTATACCATTAGATTATGCTTACTCATGCATTCATGTGTAAGCAGCACTTCACTGTTGTACTTGTCATTTTTTATTATTTTATATAGGACTGCAACTAATTATTTTTATGGATTAATCTCCTGATTATTTTCTCAATCAATCAATTCAACTGATTGTTTGGTTTGTAAAATTTCAGAAAATTGTGACTTTTTCACAATCCTTGCTTCCATACCTAAAAAATGATTACAAATATTTAAATTTATATTATTATAAATATTTTAAAGGAAATAGAGCAAATCATCACATCTGAGAAGCTGGAACCATTAAAGGTTTGGCATATCTATGACATCACTTAAGTTATTAAAAGACTAATCGTTTCAGCTCTGCTTGCACATATTATTAGGTACAGCAGCAGTGTGCCAATTGTGTGCACAAATCTTAATTTGTAAAGAAACTAGTAATTAAAGCTGTCAAAGAGTTGTCATGCAGTAAAAAAAAAAGTACAACATTTCAATTGTAGTGGAGTAGAAGTATAAAGTGGCATGAAAATGCTCAAGTAAAGTACAAGTACCTCAAATTTGTATTTAAGTACATGAGGAAACAGAGAGGGAAAAAGGCTCAGTCAGTGCCATGCCATCCTGAAATAGAGTGTAGTGTTTATCAACTAACAGTGTACTGTATTTCTTACATATACTGTACATTTCTCTGCGGAATCAGCTCATGAAAAAGCTCAAAGAGAAGTCAACATGATACTCCTCAAGATTAATAACCTCAGAGTTTCCTGTTGCTTTTGCGGGAGCAGCTCATTCATGTTCCAGCCACGCTGCTGATTGGTCGACCAAATCTGGCAACTCTTCTCAACTCATATAACCAACGTGTTATGTGAGCCAGCAGTGTTATGTGAGCTGGAGATTTGTGAGCAAGGGTAAGAAAGTAGCTGATGCCAACTGAAAATGTCACTAGATTTGTTGCTTGGCTCTTGTGTGATGTTTAGTCACTAAAAGGAGTCTGAAAAGTCGGCAGATCTGGTGAAAAAGTTGCTAAGTTGGCAACAGTTGTGCTTGGTGAGCAGAAGGTTGATTTAGGAAATCTGAGCAATGATGGGTAGATACAGCCATGTTTGTTTATGGTCAGTGTATGAAAGAAGGAAATTTTTCTGTGTTTAATTACACTTGTTCGGGTGGAGGGAGCATTCGTTGTACTAAGCGTAGTGGTGTACCACAAAAGAAGAAGATACTCCGCGCGCACACCTTCCAGTAACAAGAGACAATGAAGGCAAACGAGGCAGACAAAAAGCGGACTCATAAGATGCGGGTTCAAAGTGAGCTCCAAGACATTGTATTACTCAAAACAAAACACATTACAGTATTGTTGGCAGCATGTCGCATGTTGTATTGAAGTTGATTGAGTTTGTCCAGGGCGAGAAAAAAAAGGTTTGTAGAACTTTGCTAGCAGCCAACTTCCGTATTGCTAACTGTTGTCCTGAGGTCTCTGTCTCTCTTTGGGTTACCTTCTTTACTAAAACTAACATTGGGTGAGATCCTGGATAACCGGTATCATGAAGCTGGTTATCACCCGTCTCTGTCAACACTGGGGTTTCCAGCTACAAGCGCAAGAGGCGCATTCTTAACCGCGATGTTACAAGCCACATAATCAGAACCATGAATGAAGTATTTAGATTAGATAAAACGGTCAGATGATAGTACCCGCGGGAAAAATCTGTTACAGCGACAATTAAAAGTGATATTCAACAAAGTGCAATGTAAACAATATAATCACATAACTAGAACATAATAAGAAGCTTTAGAACAAATAAATAGGAGGTAGTACAGCCACAGCCTCCCAGATGAGCAACATTGACCATTAGCGCTTTATTTTAATGTGCTGATGGCTGTTTTTTTCTCTCTTTATTTTTTTGGTGGGTTTCACTTACCACTTACTTTCATTGTCATTCCGTACATGCACTTCTCATCTTTGCATTTATTTCTAAAAAAAAAAAAAAAATTCATACACAACTGTTTTGCATTTGCTGTATGTATTTTGGAGGAACTGTTGCCACCTGGATCAATTGTTTGATCAACGTATCCAAAAAATGTAACATTGCAACATTTTTCATTTGTTTTCTCTTAGATATCCGCTTGTGGCAACTAAAGCATAATTACGGTATTCATGGTTATGTTTAGGGAACTAAAGGTACATGTGTGAGGTTGGGAAAAGCTGAGGAAAAGAAAGGAAAACTGCACACCTTCTACCTATTGATTTTAACGAATACAGTGTGTTTTTGCTAACAGGCCATGTCCATCAGAAAGTTAGTTTTGGTCTCTTCAGAGGATTTGTTGAAAATAATAATAAGGTAAAATCATGTGCATTATCCTTTAATGTTTGCCTGCATACCTGAAATTTTACACATTTGCTGTATCTGAATAACACATGATGGTGAACAAGTGTTTCTCTTTTGGAGAAGAAGAAGAAGCCACCTTTATTATGGCCCTGGTGTCACCATCAGTCCACCTTTATACAACTTATTAAGTGGCTAGTCGAATATATTTTTATCCAACCAGCTGTTTGCTTGTGAAAGTTACAGGCTAAGTGGTGCAATGTTTAGGCCTTTCTTGAACTCTACCGAGTGCTTTCTTGTTTTTGTGTCTTTCAATCCCTGCAGGGCTGACAGGTTTATTCCACTGCATTGTTTTTTCCATTGCAAAAAGGCACCATTTTTGTATTTATAGCAGTCAATACAGTGCAGGACTTGACAAACACTACAGTACCTACTGTAGACTAGATCAAATAGAATAGAAAAGCAACGCTTCCTAATTACTGCCTTAAGAGTAGGGAAAACATTTTGTTTTTGTTTAGTTTCTTTTTTCTTCCATACCTCAGGTTATAAATTTTGATCTATAACTTCCCTTCATTGTATTCCTGTTTTGCTCTCACTTAAACTCTTTCCAGAAACACATCTCCATAAACATGTAATCACAAAGTCTGCGATTGTCCACACCTTATTTGTTTGTCCTTTGTTTGCATCATTATTTCCCATTAATGCACAGATGGCTGCATTAAAATTAAATTAGCATGCCCTCACATAGGCACAAGCTAAAACAACAGCTCCCGTATTCTCCTGCATCTTATTATTGCAAGCTGTCAGCGGCTGTGTTGTGGGCCGATACTGTAAAATTGTTTTCCCAAGGAAAACGCTTTCAAATTTAGAAACATTTATGTAATCCTTGTTTCATTTGCATATGACGATGTGTAGTTTGCAAGAGTGGGAGTGAAATCACTCTAAGAGATCATTGTGCACTTCCCTCAGGGGGATTCAGAGCTCGACTCCTACCCCACCCCGGGCATTTGACGGTGGAAATAGATTGATGTCTTTGAAATGCCCTCTGGAGTCCCTTTCTTTACCCCAGAAAGATTTTATGACAGTGTTGTATGTGACCTGAGATGCAGGCTTTTACTGATAGCCACGACACTTATGTTTATATCAAACCATTCATTTAGGTAAAAATGTGGAATGTATTTCAATATTTTCCGCTCAGCACGGTCGGGGGAAAGCACAAGCAGAGACGGATCTTGTAGCATATCATCAGTGCATGAATGAGTGTACATGTTTTTGCTAATGACAATGAAAGCAAAGCCCCGGACTTATCTCGCTTGTCACCCACTTCAGGATCTGCTGACTCTGCCTTTTGAGGGTTTTTTTTGGGTTTTTTTTTTTTCATCAGGTGCAGAGGGCCGGAGAGATGTTCGCCGTTCTCGATCCTGGCAGAAAATTAACAATAAGCGGTTCAGGGAAACGTGTGATTGTTCACCTTGTACTGTCAGCACGTACAGTATTTAACTTTAAGAGGGGAGACATCTGTCCTCACAATTGTATAGGCTATGTCTTTTATTGCCAGTGGTTTTACAGACGTTATGACAGACCTTGTAAAGTGAACAGTCACATTCAAAGCTCTTATACTCCACAAAATAACCTGTGATACTTTAAGAGTGTACTGCTAAACATCCAATAAAAACTGAATCTTAAATTAATATAGCAGAGGAGTGGTGTCTGTGTGAATTAATACTGAAATAATAATTTCTCCATATAGCACCTTTCCACTGCAAGCGTTTGCAGTGTGCTTCACCAGGTCAATACAAACATTTAGGATGCTTTGCAGAATCATTAAGGCAGGCTTTGAGGCTGTTTTAGCAATTAGTGTCTTTTAAAGAGAACATATGTGTCTTCTGCATAGCAGTGATATGAGATGTTATATGTACTTGTACTTGAGTCCTGTCTCAAGGTTAGACTTTCTGTCACCACTGGTCTCACCTGTAACAGTCTTTGGCTCCTTCTTTGTTTTGATCTTATTTTTAGGGTCTTTTTTGTGCCTTTTCTGCCCAGTAATGCTGCAGACTGTGACATACAGTACATATCGCAGACAGACACTTACTGTACTTTTGAAGTTGTAACATTGTGCAAGAACATTTCAGTTCTGATATAATTATGTTTTATGTTGTAATCATGATTTTAGCAAATATTATAACATTTAGGCAAATACTGCATATAAAATGCCTCAATCTGTAGGAGTTTGGAAGAAACATGAACCTTTCCCCCTCTATCTATCCACACCTATCTACCCAGCAACAGTGTGATGAATATTGAATGGGTTCTGTTCTTTTGCCCGGACTTGGGTTAGGGTTACTTACGGACTCGAATTAAGTGTTATTGACTACAGCCCTGTGTATATTACAATTCAGTGTCTCCTCTTGACGTTCAAGTAACACAGTCCCTTTAGCAGCAGTAGTACTTATGACTCTTGACCTTGCCTGGAGCAAAGGAGCAAGTCATGTGATGTTATTATAGACCAACAAAACGCTGGACTTCAACACGAGAGACCGCAGTTTGTTTCCCAGTTCCTACCAACGGTCGGCATTAGTTGCTTTTAACCATGTCTGCAGTCGTTCCCTCACCTTAACCATGTGGTTATTATTGTAACAACAATGTCGAAGGTCCCTTAACCATTAATAAAGTAGTAAATGTAACCCAAACCATCTTTCCCTAACCCTAACCAACTCGTAACCTAACCAAACCTTCACCATAGCGCTGTCACATCATAAAATGGATTTGTTTTTATCAACAGTGATTTGTAGCGGTTTGGTGTCATCCTGTCGATAGGGGCATTAGATATCTATGTCCCAGGGCAGTTACAAATTACTGTGTTTTTGTTTAATGTCGAGGACTTGTTGTGTCCATCTGTCCTAGAAGAGGATATCTTCCTCTGTTGCTCTATTCTAAATATTTTCTCACTTTCTTTTTCCTGAATGTCACGATCACAGGTCGTCATTTGTCATTTTTAATTGGTTGTCAGTGTCAAGTGGGTGGGTCTAACGTAATATGAGCCGGCACAGGTAGTACTGGTAAAATGACATGATAGATGAAGGTTTGCCGTTTGTTTTTTTCTATGAGTTTTGTAATATATCTGAGAGGGGGCATGTATTTGGAAAACACAGAGGTGTTTCCTAAGCCCATAAGCAGAGGAAGAGGAGTTTCAGTTATTGTCAAAACCTAAAGAATGTTACAGGCAAAAAGGGAATGAAGACACTTGTTCTTGATGCTGAACCAATACTCGAGGCAATTTATCAGTATGTCACAGTCGTCTGTATCAGTTAGACTTCTGCAGCACATCAGTCCAAGAGGGGAAAGACAGAGCGGTCAACAGCGAGAAGAGAAAACTCTATGTAACACAGAGGGATCTAAAACACAACTGTAATCTTGTGAACACATTTGTTTTCTAGCCTGAAAAGAGGCCAAACGCTTCAGAACGACTTCTGAACAAACAATATCTGAGTTGTGACACTTCAGAGAAAGATGAAACCAGTTCATCGTTTGATGCTTTCTGATACTTCGTGAAGGTTTTATTAGTTCCAGATTGATTTGTCCATTTGTTTAGCCTCTTCTATCGGCCGTTATTACACAGATTTGCAGCATCAAGGGAGGCCAATTGTGGTCATTTTCAGTACATACTTGAAATTCTTGAAAAACAGCAGTTTGTCAGGACATATGAACAGGTGGCTCAGGTGTTGAAATGGCCTTCAGGTTCAATTTTTTCATTTTTTCTAAGGTCAATCCCTTTGTAGTCCTGTGGATCTTGAAAAAGGTATAAACATTTGAGAAGGTTTTGGGCCAGACTAACAGTCAGACTGTTGACATCTCCAAGAATGAGTAAAGTTTACAGGGTCGCTACAAAATAGTTAGATATATTCAGTTTTGGTCTGTCTGCAGTCTGCGCACACACAGAGGAGATGGGGGTCGTGCCACTTACCAAGAAAAGAAGGTTTGTAAAAAAAAAGGTGAAGAGGCAAAAATCCATAGCCATTTTCATGGACTACTGCTAATCCACTCAAAGGTGAAGGTGACCAAGTCAAGTCGAGGTGACAGCAGTGCAGCCTCAACTCTGATTCTGTCTTTAAATTCCGTTTTCACACAGTATTTTCCATCATTTTCTTAATTATGGGCACATTAAAAATGTGTCAAAAAAACAAAACAAAAAAACACCCACAACTCAACATTTTAGCATCTGCCTTCTTTCAGAAGCTGTGTGGTGCATTGAACCAACCACATGGCAGCTTTCTCTCCGCAGCTATTTTTATATGTCATACCTTCACAAAAACAACATGACAGGTATTTCCAACCCGCAACAATGACCACTGGTTAACACCTATTAGCCGCCCACTCTTTTGGCAGTGAACATGTAACAGGATGGAGAGGAAAATGCTACTATGGCTTCATTTACCACACAGTGACTGAGGAAAGCAGATGCCAAACTGTTTTAGTTGTGGGATTTTTTTTTTTTTTTGTCACATCTGAATATGTGAATTTAAGCACAATCTGTTGATTTTGGAAATGATATTTTAAGAGTAGTTAGGGCCGAACTCACAAGTTTTGTTCATAATTTTCAGGCAAATGAGAGAGAAATAACATGTTGTGAACAGTGAAAGATGCTGACATATTTGACACTTTGTTGCCATAGATGCAGGTACGGGTGACAGGGAAGCTGTACTCTGATCACAGTTCAGGTCATTACCTTGGAAGGGTTTTGTGTGCTTTTTGTTTTGTGAGTTTGAGCTGCCTTGAGAACACCAAATCAACGCTGTCCACAACAAACTACACAGCATCTCTCAATATTGTTGCTCCATGTGTGGCATTACTTAAGGAAAAGTAAGAAACCGTGGCATTTCTCTCTCCCCTCATTTCCTGTCATTTCTGTCACTGTCGGAATACAACAGAGTGGTACGACATGAACATAGCACCACAAATCTGCAGCCAGGAGCAGATGGTGGGTTTTTTTACAGTTAACTAGTACAATAATGATAGAAATAAATGTAGAAAATAGTTTGCTGAAGCCATTTACACCTATATGATAGCATCAAATCCGACACATAATTCTACGGTATCTCACATTGTAAGTGGTCACATCTTTTTGGAATTGAAGCGTATTGAATTTCAAGAATAAAACATGACTTGGATGGGGGCACAGGATTGATGAGCCCCGGTAATTTGCGTCTCCCACAGAAACAGGAAGAACACCCAGTTATGGTATAACTGACCAGTCTGATGTGTGTAGCGGTGTGTGTGGTTATTTTGTAGCAACCTGGTGTCATTGCACATGATTTAATGAAGGTAAACAATGTGGACGGCTGTGCGTAATGGCGCTGCGCTCTGGCGCGGCACTTCTCAAATTGGAGGCTGCAGATTTATCAACATATGTGTCCAGATGTCTGCAGGGATTTAATCAACTGAAGGCGAAGCTTTTCTTACAGTATAAAGCAGCTGTGAACAACAGATACTGTAAGAATCACTCATACTCATTATTTGATAAATATAGGCTGCTTTACCGATGGTCCTGCTTTAAACACATTGTTTTAATACCAATTTAAAGCATAGACAGTATGACAGCTCCTCAAAAGTGAAGCCAAAACATCTCAATCTCCCCCTGGTGGCTGGCTGCAGTACAAGTCATAAACTCTACCCCCTCCATGTTAGCAGATGGGACATGGGCCAAACTGAAAAATCAAAGCACACGTCACATAAAAATTTCCCAAAGATGGTTTCTGTCATTTTATGTAGTTCTCATCATGCTGATGTTCAAGTGTTCATTTTTCTGATGAGTTTGGTTTTAATTAGTTATTTGATGCTATAAAAAGGAGGTGTGACGACTTGTGGTGTGCTCGGGATTGGGTCAGGCGGGTGTATGGGCGGGACCTCGAGCTGCAGATCACTACTGCGCAGACTCTGGCTCCAAAGGAGTCACCAGCACAAGATGGCAGCTCCCGCATCCGGGATATTTTGCTTAATTTTTGTACAGTGGGAGAAAGTGGAGATCATCCATCTTTATATACAGTCTATGATTTAAACGCATCAACTGGTCAGACAGTAATTAATTATATTAGTTTATTTGCTCTTGAAACATTGTTCTATTATTGCTGCTCACTCGCTCCAAATATTTAGTTTGCTCTTGTTGATAAAATCCCCAAATTGCCAGCAAAGTGACGTTGCATCAAAAACAGACATGGTTCTGAGACGTCTATTCTCTGTGCAACGTCTAAGACCAAATTTCTACCAACATACCATCAACTGGCTTTGTGCTGCCTCATTTGAATGAACCTTCCACCTGTTTGCGTCTCTCCTCACACCCTTGGACAAATGGGCAAAGGGAATTTCAAGGTCAGGAAAATACCAAATTGTCTGGTTGTTGCACCTCCACGAATATAGAGCTCTGTGTATTTCAGCCAAATAGCTGTTGTTGTGCTGTTATTATTAATGATCAATTATCTCGTCTTCTTCATTAGTAGTAGTAGTAGTAGCAGCAGTAGCAGTTGACTGCACCAGCACTTAACAAGACCATGTATTTCCTTATGCTGCACATTTAAATGTAAAGGGCCTGCCAAAGAAAAGCCTGTGGCCAAAAACCACAAGCTAAAACCACTCTGGACAGGTCACCATGTCATGGCAGGGCTCTATTCATTAAATGAATAAATGAAAATATGATGAAAATGTGTATTTTTTCCCTCTTGCTGTGGGGTATTTCATAAAAGCCGCTTTGCAGGGATTTTCAATGCCTTTGAACTTTTCTGAAATCAAAGCAAACACAGTCTCTCTCTTTTTTTCTTTGCTTATTGCTTTAATCTAACCTGGCAGGTAAGTCTATCCAATTACCATTTTTAATAAATAATTCCAAACAAAAATGTAAATACATTTAGTTTGCCTTCAGCCTTTTCCCAAACTTTCTTCACACATCTGACAATCAAGAAAAGTGGGGAATTAAAAAAAAACAAATTGGGGTTAAATTTCGAAAGGTCGTCTAACTCAAGTCTTAATCCCCCACAAAACATTTAGATTCCTCCTATAGTAAATGTGCAATAATACATGTATACATTATATAATAAACAGTCATATAAAAATAGTGTGTAATTACTGAACTCCATTAGTAACCTCAGACTCGGTTTGCAAAAGAAAAGTAGCAACGATTACCATAAAAAACTCTGACTGATGGAGGTAATAATACATTCTGAGAAGGTGTTTGCCAAATGTATCAGGGGGTGATGCAATCTGAGTCAGTTAACAGATAAAATTATGCTGTAGTTCACATTCGTGCCAACACTGACAGGTTCATTACGACGTGAGTCACCGAGTTAGCTTCAGCTTTTTTTTTTTTTGCACACAAGCGGATTACAAACAAAGAGAGATCAAAACACGAAATGCTTCCTGTGGTGTCCCTTAGCTTGAAATACATCGCTATTTTGGCAGGAGGCAGTCATCCTCGGCCAAGAAATCCGCTGTGTTAAGCTGTGCCCACCATCCCCTCCAGGCTACCGGGAGTTCCTCCGTCCCCTCTTAGTTTCTCTCAAAGAGAAAAACAAGCGCGCACAGCGAGAGCATACAGTGAGTGACTGTATGTATACATGTACATGTGCTTTGTTTAGACGCAAGTATTTGCTTGTGTGTCATCTCAAATGTGTGTCTTTTTGTTTGTGTGTCCTTCTATTCTGTGGTTTTTTGTATAGATATGACTCCCGCATGCCAAGAAGCTCTTGCCTTTGTTTTGTCTCTAAAAAGCTGGTGGAACCCCTCTGAAGTGCAGGTTAGCAAGCCTAATGTTTATACAGGACTAACATACAAGAGAACAAAGGACCCCTGGGGGCCGCTGCCTGCTTCCTGGCCAAAGATAGCAGGCAGATGAGGTGACAGTCAGCAGCCAATTCATAATGAGGATTATTGACTCCAAATGTAAACAGGGGCTGCTTTTTGACATCTTACTTTTTTTTTGTGTGTGAACTGGAAAACTGCTTTAAATGTTTTAAAAAGAAGTACCTGTAATGACAGTGCAGGTAGTCTCCTAACCTTGTGGTAACCATGACCACCAGAAGAAAAGGAAAAATGAGATTATTAATGTGAATGAAAAGGCCATCCTCATAAAAAAAAAAGATAGAAGAAATACTAATTCATGTTTAAAATACAGCAGCTATTTGATGATTTCTGCACAACATTCAGATTGCTTTGTTTTGTTAAGAAATCTACTATTTTGCTGATGATATTGCAAAATTACATCTTTATCGTTTAATATACATAAAACTGTATAATCTTATTTAATTGTGGAATAATTTGTTTCATTTCTCCTTGAATAAAGTGTTTCATGTACACACTCAAAAGCCTGTGTCTTTTTTTCAAGAGCTATTTAGAAAACCACATTTCCTCCCCTAATTAGAAACATCAATCTTACGGGATGCACGTCAGGCAGAGTATTCCAGTTCATGCTCAAGTTGTGCTCTGCACGTCGAATCACTGGATTCTGAAGGCCCATCCACCGCTTAGGAAATTATAATCAAGATTGAGAAGCATGTTAATGAAGAGGCAATCACAGGGTGAGTGTGTTTTGTTGTCAAGGTCTCCTTCATAGTATTGACATCCCTGAAATCTACAATACAAGACACCCAACTTCTAACAACACAGTAACTTCTTTAACTGTAATTTACTATTCACTACTTGATTATGTTAATAGCTTTGATTTGAAAAGCAGTAAGTGTGTCTTTGGGGATGGGGGAGAAGGAGGAGTGCGAATGATAATTCTGTCGGGGAATTAGACGCATAAATAAAAGTAAAGTAGTAGGCTTAGAGATGTACATTCTGTCAACATGTGAATGTTGTCGTTGATTCTGCTTGAGAGAAACAAACAAGGGACCAGATTTATTCCAAATGAACGATTAAGAGTATCGATTTACCAGAGGCACAACAAGACAATGCACTCAAGCTTCATTACTTTTTGAGCAGCTGTGAGATCCTGCGCTCATTCAGGGCGAAAGTGCCGTAGACGTAATCATTTCCTTGCCAAAGTTTTGTTTCGACTCGAAGCACTATTTAAAAAAAAACCCATTGGTTTGTGGATTCAATCAGCAGATTCCTCTCTGGTTTGTTTGAAGTAACATGTTCCACCAGTTACTTTAAGTGGTACTAAACGGCATTGTTTTGCCTTAAATGCATCCATTCTTAAAATTCCACAAAACACCTCCAGAGTGTGAAAAGTAAAAAGCATCGGCAGGACAGGGCTAAACGTGGCTTATTGCCCAGTCACAGTGAAAGTCATTCAAGCGTCCTTGAGAAAGAGGTGGTGCTTGAAGAGGTGAAGTAGTGACTGCTTGTGGGTCTTGGGTTCAAAGGTCAACACTATCAAGACAGTTAGTCAAAGTTAACCGAAGCTGAACTCTATGTGAAAGTACTGCGCAAATTTACCTCTGCAAGCCAATCCACTGATTGCGGTGGCTCCATTAAAACGTATTTATTTCGGACTGAAATGTCGCCATTATAAATGTTGGTGTGATTGAACCTGCACTCCAAGGAACTTCAGTAATTTGAGCAAGCTGAGAAAGTAAAGCAGCACCTTTTACTGTGCCGAGTCAGAGCCGAGTACTGAGCTGGCACAATTTTACAACATATTTCTAAAACCTAAAAAGAGTCTTGAGGTGAGTGGGTGGAAATGTGACTGTGAATGGATCATTTTAAGGCAAAAAGGTGGGAAAAAAAGTGGCACAATCTTAGTTCAGTTCAGACTTGTATTGTTTTGGCCCACATGGGGAATTTGGCTGGCAGCATGGCAAAAGCAGACACACTAGATAGAGCAGAGTCTGTCACAAATTAAAAAGCAATATAATTTAGAAAGAGTAACACCTCATACCAATAAAGGCAATAAGAAACAGTAAGTAAAGACAAATTAGTAAAAACAAATTAAAACAAGTAACAAGTTAAAAAACAATACAATAGGACAATAAGACCACAAAGGGGGGAGGAAATCAGGCCCAAGTGATTTTATTGCACATACTTAAAAAGAATGTTTGAATCTATTGCACCCTGGCCCTGGGGAGTCTTTATCTCCACCCTGAAGGAAGCAGATCTAACTGTGTATTTATATAAGGCATGGTAGGTATCGGTGGCAATTACATTTGCCTTTTGCCAGACTCTTCTATCCAAAATGTCCGAGAGTGACTACTGGTGCTCAACGATAGTTCAATCCATACCATGCCACGAGACCAAAGGTTAAAGCAGACTCAAGGAAAAAAAAAATGTAATACATGAAAAACCTCCATAGGAAATACAGGCAATCTTTTTTCCTTCTACAGATTGTGTCTGTATTTGTGTTGAAACTCAAGTAACAAAAAAGGTGGAGTCAAGGGTCTACAATGCTTAGATTGTTAACACTGTAGCACTTACAGTGATACAATGGAGTGGCATACAAATGTCATGTCGCATTCATATAGTTGCCACACCATTAGTGGTGTTAATGTTCTTAATATTTTACATTTGGCTAATAATTCCTCTATAGCTACCACCATATCCCACGCTTAGTTATTATTGCTAACATGTTAGCAACCAACCGCCTGCTATCACATCTGGCAGAGACAGAACAGCAGTATCATTCATTTTAAATTGGGTTGCTAGCCACCTGATGAATGTAAGTCCAAAATCCCCCCTCTTTTTAGTTTGGTTTTGGTCTCCACCAACTCCTGAGGGAAAATATCTGGCTCTTTAGCGGCTAGCTGTTCCATTTTCCTCACCAGCTAGTAGCTAACTTGGCGCTAGGCAGGTAGTGTACAGTAGGTTTTTCACAGCTTGTTTTCTGAACTGAACAACTGACTGCTGCTATAAACGGGGTTGATGAGAGCAATGAGATTGAACCACACAGTAAATATCTTTTAAAACCAAAGCAATAAACCAAAAGAGGCTAATAAGTTGCAGAATAGAGTAATTCAGTCTTAACACATTTTTTTTTATTAATGCAAGCTTCTTTCAGGTGGCAATTGCATTCACCGTTAACATGTGGTGAGTGCAGTTTCACATTTTCACAAGGTCAGTTTTACCTTGTCCACATGCTGCAACCCAACCCCATTAGTATGACAATCACGTGTTGACATACTGTTCATGTTGCAAACTAAATCCAATTCTCTAGCCATATTATGCCGTAGATTAGATGGTATCCATAACAACAGCCAAAAGCTTTCAGCTACTAGACAGTGCTATATCTAACATCAAATGGTAGAGGCTATGCTCATCCACACATCTCCCTGTGCCAGTTTTTTCCTGTCCTGACAGCATCTAACACTGACATCTGAGATTAGAGATGTTTTCTCATATACTGAGCCATCCTTGGAAACAGGCAGTGTTTATGTTTCCATCATTTCATCCACTACTTCTACCCTGCACTGGGAATTTCACGATGCACAAAAGTATCTTGTGAGCTACATTTGAAGTCTCATCGTCTCCCAGCCCTCACAGGACTCTATACAACATTAAATGGTATTAAATATTTCATTGTCACTTGCACTGTCATTGACACTGAGTTATGGCTTTGTCTCGACAAGAATCTTATACAGTGCTTCATGCCTGACTGCTTGCTCAATATTCTCAGACCTATTCCACTGTGTGTCTTTGTGAATGAGCATGAAAGGGTCCTGCCCGGGATTAATCAAAAATCGAGTGGTCCCGTTTCTATGTCCATGTTAAGTTAAAAATGGCCTTTTCTTGCGTCAACAAGACTAATGCTGTGTCTCAATTCGGAGACTTCCGTTAGTACACTTACATGCAGTACACTGTGTACACTATGTACTTACTTGTGTAGTGCGTTAATTTTGACAGGGTAGTGTTGTCTCAAATCGAACACGGCTGTTGTACACTTACCGGAAATGATGATCGCAACATTTGACCACTTCTTCTTCGTCTTCTTTTTAACGGTGAGTTGCAACCGGGCGGAGCATTATCGCCAAAATTTTACCGCGATTACTGCACGCCAAAATATCTGTCGGCTCGTTTGCTCACTTGACTTCAATTCAGTTTGATTAAAAATGAATGAAAATGAAGTGCCTTTACTTTTAGCCGTAACAATAGCAACTGAAGTACGCGAATTGAGACACAGCATAAGAGTCTACAGCCAAGTTAGTTAGTTTAGCATGTTAGCATGCTAACATTTGTTATTTGGCAAAAAGTACAGCTGATGGTGATGGATTAGTTTTGAAGGGATTTGGTGATAAACCAAAGTACTAGACAAATTGAAATTTTGCCCTGATGGTGGTGCTAGATGAAAGGTCAAGGGATCATCAAAGTTCCTACAATTCATCCTGATGAGGACATGAATGTGTTCACCAAAGTTCATAGCAATCCATCCAACAGTTGCTGAGACAACCTCGTGGTGGTGCTACAGGAAATGTCAGTAGGACTCATCATCCTGGGACCATGAATGTCTGTATCAAATCTTGTGTCAATCCATCCAGTAGATGTTAAGATATTTCACAAGATAAACAAACACTTTAACCTGCTGGTGGCGCTAGAGGAAAAGTCAGGGGGTCACCGATGTCATAAGAATTTAACCTTTGGGCACAATGAATGTCCGTATAAAAGTACATGTTTATCATCGAATAGTTGTTGAGATAGTTCAGTCTGGACCAAAGTGGTGGACCGACACACAGACAGACCGACATTGCCTTCCCTGGAGCAAAGCTGCTATATAGCTGAAAGAGTACTTATGCAAACAGCTTGTAGTGCATCCTTCAAAGCTTTGTTCCTCCAAGAAGCCAGGAATGTTCTTTAAGGGTTTATTCGGCTTTTTAAATGTGTTTATGGATTGGTTGCATCCCGCAGAACAACTGGGTAAACAATCAGCAGAGCAGCTAAAAGTCAACAGTCAGAGCAGGGCTCAAGTTTTGGTTGGACAGCTTAATGTCTCCAGTTGTCTCACTCAGACAAGTAAAATAAATGGGTTTGAATATGTCCATTTATTTACAGAGCAGAAAGGCCTCTGCAGCAGATGTCGGGCAGCTGTTGCTGTATTGCTGTGTTTGTCATTTCAAAAGTAAAAATAAACGCTCCCTCCACTTAGGAGTCATTTTCTGGTGATGGCACTATGACTTCAGCAAATACGAAAATGTCATCTTTTGCAGATAACAGCTTAAGTAAGCCCATCAGGGTTGCTTTATCCACTGAAACATCTGCACCGAGAAAACACAGGGACAACGGACCAAAACCACCTAAAATGAGGTTAAGTACAAGTGGAGAGGGAGAAAATTCATGTCAAGTGGGAGTCGAGGTCAGGTGGCTTTGAAACAACCACAGCAGAGATGGACTACGTGGTTATCCATGACAGTTTACAGCTGACAAACAAGGGGAATGAGTGAGGGAACCTTTTTTTTTAGGTGATGCAAGAACTGTGTTTAGCTAAAACAGCAGAAATTTTCACAGTTTTCCAAGAGTACAATGCCAGATGTTTGTGTTGGGTAATGATATTATAGCAAGCTGATGAAATGGTATAGGGCAGTACTGGTATAGCTGATGTTATTATGAACGTATGGCTGTTGTTTATGAGTTAATGAATCAAGTAGTATGGTATACATATTTTTTATTTAGGGCTACAACCAATGATTATTTAATTACTATTATTATATTACGTTTATTAAAATAAGTTGTTTATTACAGCTTGGGTTCTATTTTTCAACCTCCAGCCATTGGTTCTTATGATATGATCAAACTCACGGAAGTAATTGCTGAGATTTCAGCACTAGTTGAATTCAAACTCAGCCTCAGTTTACTGTTTTTGGTCAGTACTTATTACTCTATCTTTACTTTGGAGAGAAAAATGATAAAGAAGAGAAAAACTGTACTGAGATTTGAAGAATAATTTACACTGGCCATGTACACACAGTCAGATTTTGGAATTACAGCTGTTTTTAATTAATGAAATAGAAATTAACTGTGATAGGCAGAGATTAATATAGAGTGACTACAATGTATCAATCTATAAAGGGAGGGGGATCTCCCTGATCTTCCAATAGTTATTAATCATGGCAAACTAACATTTAAGCTTTAAACCAATCCAGCTCCTGCGTAACTGGGTTTGATAAACTGCCACTGACAGCAGCATTGGATTCTTCTTCCAAAAATCCTGTCACTTTAAAGCATCTTCCTGTTTGGGGACTGCAACATTCAACACTGCTCCGACAACAACAGCCTTCCTCTTATCCATCTTGTCATATTACTCAGACTAACCGAATCTGCTCTCAAATTGAGAGTCAATAGAGATTGTTGAGCTGGCACAGTGGGGAGATTGAAGATTATTCACTTTGCTTAACTCTGTCAACAAGTGCTGTTTGTACGAGGCATGTTCAAAAGTTGCAACCATATGTCACAATTTCTCTCACAATGTTGATGTAAAATATGGTTCTTGCTTTTTTTTTTGTTCACCATGTACTCATGAGGATTCATAGATTTTAATAAGCGATTGATTAGCTAAGATCCAGATCATCAGGCGAACACCAAGAGGCAGGTCTGATCTTTACTTTTTAACTGTAAGATAGAAGTCAAAAACATAGATAAACCATTTTTATTGCAGATAGGTAAAAACAAAAAACAGATGCTTGTACCAAAATGATATAGATACATGGGAGAGGCACATGGTTTTAGTTAACAGAGAGTGTGAGACATGGATAAAAATAATTCCTGTTCTGGGGCAGTGCTTCCCAACATCCCACATCCCTATTAGATATGTACCCCTTTGTAAACCCCACCTGACATATTTTAAACAAGTTAATTTCAATTGATTTTAACGTGTATTAAGAGTAAAACTACATTAAATTGGATGTTGGAATCATTTTTTCATACAATTCAATTGTCAATTCAAAAGTTGGACTTTACCATTCTATAATTTTTAGTTATGTCAACTGTTTATTAATTACTTTTAGCTAATTATTTCTGTTTTACCATTACTTTTAGCTAACAATGTCAACTCTTTGTCCATTACCTTTGGCTCGCTATTTTCAACTGTTCCATTACTTTTAGCCAACTATTCCCATCATTTATCAGTTACTTCTAGCTAATTATTTAATATGTTAATACATTACTTTTAGATGTATCAACTTAAATTACTTTTATCCTTTTATCCTAATTATTGAAACCATATATCCCTTACTTTCAGCTAACTATTTCGACTTCTCTTCTCACTTGCTAACTAGTTCATAAACTCTCAATGGCAACAGTAGCCTATCATAGGTGGTTGCATTGTCTTTTGTAAATTTACTAAAGGTCAGTATCACACCAATTTGTAATTCTAGTTGGAGGTTTATTTTTCTCCTGAAAAAATAGTGAATATATTTCATTGATGAAATCATAATTTCTGTTTATTTCAAATTGGTTGAGCTACTCCACAATCTTTCCCATACCCCCTGGGGTATAGATCGCCTGGTTGGGAATTACTATTCTAGGGGTTTATGAGGTTGGCTGATTGAATGGTTTAGTCACTGCAGTTATCAACTGGGCACCTTCCTTCACTGATACACTGAATTACGCCCACAACACCACAAGAAGGCTCAACGGGGAATTCCATTGTCCCTGCATCTTACAACCACAGGGCACAACCTACCTTTACAGACCCCTTTTTCCTCGCTCTAAGCTGTAACCTTAGACAATATAAGCTTCCTCTACTGAATCCTCCAGTGGCGCTGTGAGCACTACAACAAACACAGTCTGCTGTGACTCTGACCACTGCACCAACATTTGAGATCACTATCTTCTAAGGGTTTACAATCTTCTTCCTGAAATCCCTGACCGTTTGCAGACAACTTTATGTCCCTGTGGCCCCTACCTGCTCCTTTAGACGGGCTGTTCACAGTCTGAAAAGAATGAATAAGAGGTTCAATTCAGTTCAGTTTTATTCATATAGCGCCAAATCATAAAAGAAGTTATCTCAGGACACTTTTCATGTAGAGCAGGTTTAGACCGTACTCTTTATAGTATTATTTACAGAGACCCACCAATTCCCACCATCAGCACAGGCGACAGTGGCAAGGAAAAACTCCCTTTAATAGCCAGAAACCTCAAGCAGAACCAGGCTCTGGATGGGCAGTCATCTGCCTCGACCGGTTGAGTTGAGGTGTCTGCAATGACCAGTTTTTGGAACTTTCTGAAACTGACAAGCCAACAGCTATACCACTCTGAACAGCAATTAGCCAAGTGTGCATACGTGTAAACACAGGCAGAGCTTTGAGTACTCTTTGACCAAACTCACTGTCCCTGTTTATTGCTAAACTACGCCAATGTCTCAGAGTTGGCAGAGATGGAGCTGTTTTTTAAAGAACAGATGGAAAGAGTCTGTCCAAAATCCAACAAGTCTCCATACTGTACCTAAACAACAAACTAGTTTGTTTGCAAGTGCCTTCCAAAAACTACTACCAATTTCCAAAAATTACTCCTACGAGCATTTTGTGATCCGCTACCTCTGCGCTTAGGGTCTTGGTTAAGGGTAGGGAAATATGTTGAGATAAAAAGTCTAAATGTTGACTTACTGAACAAAAAATGATGAGATAACAATTCTACATAATGAGATTAAAAAGTCTAAATTTAATAAAAAATTATTTTTTTTATTTCATAATTTTGACTTACCATCTCATATGTTTGACTGAGTAAGTCAATTTTTTTACTTTCAGTGAGCATTTAAAAAAAGAAATCTTATGACTTTTGATCTTTTGTTTTCTTTTACTGGCAGAAATGGGCTTTAATACACCTGTGCACTACCTGTAAATCTGTAAATACAACGTCTTATTTTCTGTAGCGTGTTCATTCATCTCTTGTACCAACACATACTTCCACTATCATTCTCCACACTCACAATGGGTGCTCTACAAAAGTTTGTACAACTTCTCAGTACACTCTTTCAACTTGATTACCAAAACTATTTTCCAGCTAACAATGAGGTAAGCTCCCAATCAGTTTTACAGAACAGCAGTCACAACTGATGAACACACTAATTGGGGACTTACTTGAACAATGGACATTCTAGCTAAATTTTCCAGTCTGTCCTTAGCCTTACACTTGGCAGCACCTGATCACACTGATGTTGGCAGCCGGCCCAGGGACGAAGAATCTACTGACTGAGCTGCTTGCATGATGGAGAGAGAAGAGAGCTGGGCTGAAGGGGGTGGGGGGAAAGCGAAAGGAGATTTAAACCCTACCCTCCATCTATCCGGATGGGGAAAGTGAGATCACTGGCAAAAAAAGATTGATGAGCTCCCTGCCTTGGTCAGGACCCAGCGGGAATATTGTGAATGCAGAGTTATGTGCTTCACAGAGTCTTTGCTACAGGGGAATACACCAGACTATGATCACACTCAAGGGTTTGATGCAAGCAGACACGGCGAATCAGAGCAGTAAAAATAAAGGAGGGGCTCTTGCTGTTTAAGTAATAATCTATAAAACACATCTCTTTCTCTGTGGAGATTTCTTTTCCTGGAAAAGAAGCACTTGAAAAGTGGCACAAATGTAAAAGCTTTCACAAGCTGTGAATTGCTTAAATCATCATTGTACAGGATCAATCAATAGAGCAAGTTGTTTACTGTACTCCATCTTCTCTACAACCATATGTGAAATACTGGACCAAGGTGAAGTGTTAAGGGTGCACATAGCTTCATTAGTGAAAGTTCTTCAGTCATTGACATCAGCAGGTGCTCTGCTGATTGGCTGGAAGAAAAACCTGCACACTCTTTGCCCTCTATGGATATTGATTGGACGTCACTGCTGTACGTGACTTAACACACATAAGGTGTGAGGATGAGGAGGCTGCAAAAGGTATTAGCATATGTTATTTTAAAAGAGCAAAGTGCAAACAATGGCAGAGGCATGTTTGCTGTTTTAGTTTGAACTTAAAATCATCAAGAGGAAAGAAGTGTTGTTTATAGTGCTGAACCAAGTCATCAGTCATTAATGGATTAACAAAAAAGTAATCAATAACCATTTTGATATTAGATGCTCTGTTTTATGTAATTGTAAATTTAAAAAAAATCTTTGTGTTTTGGACTGTGTAGACAAACAAATCTATTATAATCAGCAGATTAATCCTAATGAACGTGATTGTTAGTTTCAGCCCTGGTTCTTTAGAGGCTTTCAGACTACTATTGAGAAAGGGTTAATGGAAATGATTCCTTAAGAAGTACAATGTCTCAGTATTTGCTTTGCTCTAGTATGTCAGTATTACAGTATATTGTTCATAAATGCCCCTCACAGCAAATACAGCACATCTGCCATTGTTTAGAGTAACTTTAAACTGTAAATATCAGTAGAATTTATGGTATGTGTTATTTTTTTTCCAACCAAAATAAGTTCACCGTTTTCTAAGCGACACAAGCTCTAGATCACAAAGGACATATAAAGAAAAAGTTAGCTTTCAGGGCCACAGGCAGCGACAAGGCTATGCCTGTCTAAAGATAGCTGAAGAAGAGGCTAAAGCACAGGCAGAACACCTAGTGAGAGAAGACTGACATCACACTGCAGCAATAAATTGAAGGAAAATAGAAGGAAACGAAACGGTGCCTACAGTCGGCCGGATTATCAAGTCCATCATGTCCATCACTCCAGGGGTCAAAGCCACAGCGCAATCCCCTGTCTCGGGCTTTCAAGCATCCTCACCCCAGCCTGTCCCCTCCTTGTCACTGCCACCCGGGTGAGGCAGGAGTTGGGAGGCTTTGCAGTGCAAGTAGGTCGCATACATCCCTTCCCAGACAGGTTCACACCAATTCACACCTTGATACGTGCGACTCTTGTGTGACTGTTATGTGACCTAATGAGTCACATGTAAATTCGGGTGCGGATAACCCTAAAGCAAGGATGTATTATGAGAATTAAATACAAGGAGAGTGGTCTAAGAAGCATACCATATAATCACAATGCCTTGTAGTTGGGTTGGATCAAGTTTGGATCACATTCCCACCTCAAACGAACCACTCCAGAATTCGTTTGTGACCGGACCATGATCAGTTCTGCAAAAGGGTTTTGGTGCTGTTGTTTTGGATGATGAATGCTGTGTTCACATCTGCTTGAAAGAATCGTACCAAGGGGGAAAACAAACTGATTCAACAGCAGTTTTGAAAACGCCCAAAACTGTTTAGTCAATGCATTGACTAAACAGTTTTGCCAAAACCATTTTGAAGAAAATGTAATTGTTGACTGGAATATGTTTACTGGCAATATTATTTACTGAAATCGTAGGGAGGTGGTCAGAGTGGATGGTGAGCGTACAAAGTGCAGGACTTAGGCACCAGAGGCTGGGGTTTGCGCCCTGCATCCCATGTGTGTTTAGGCTACTGATACACTTAAGTCAAGTCAACGTTAGCTTTTTCTATATTTCTAATATGTACAATGTGAATCATGCTTTAGTTGCTGTGAGCGGATATTGTTGAGAAAACAAATGAAACATGTTGTCAGTGAACATTTTCTGGGACATTTCTGGGAGACAGGGTTGGGTGGACCACACAAAATGCGAAAGCCAACTTTTGGGCGTATGCACTAGGTGAGCAACTTTCATTGGAATGAATGGGCAGCGAATTGAAGTATTGCATTTGTTTCTCAAAATACATTTATGCCCAAAAGAGCTTAAAATGCCTGGGTGGAAAATGTGTTCAAGAATAAGCCCACACACAGGTGGTAGGACATGCTGCATGGCCTGGTTGTTGCATTGCACCATGTCAAGGTACAGCACTGCCCTATTTTCCAGCCTTATCACCTGTCAGTGCTCCAGAAAAGCAGCAATTTTACCACATGTGCTTGCAGACTGGCACATCTACTGTATGTTAATGTATTAATTACATAATTACTTCTGTGCTGTGTATGACGTTTAACACAAAGGCCAGTGTTTTCCTCCCCTTTAGACTCTTCATAGACCAGGAGCATAACATGCCAAATTATGTAATTTCTTAGTAGCTTCAGCTGTTCTGAAAATCGCAATATATGGCATGCCTGGCTGAAACATATATTCACTATGCAATTAGCCTGGAAATAAAGGGAGTGAAAGACAGCATTAGGTTCAAAAGGTTAATGGGACTCATTCCGGGATTTCTGAAAGTGCTATAACACCAGTGTTGAAACAGTGTGAATGCAAAGTGTTAAAGTACCATTTGGTGTTGTGTCTTCTTGCTCTTCCTGCAGTACATCTCACACACTGTTGTGGAGGTGGACAAAATGATCACTATGCAGGGTGATGAGGTGAAGCTGGTGCACTTCTACAAGAGGCTGGGAAAGCATGACTGTGAAAACTGGACCGGCGTGTCAACGTGCAGTCACTTTAGGAAGAGAAGGTAGGCTGTCCTTCACTTAGGAGGTGATTTTAGGTCTTTCAATATAGGCAAAAGACAATGTTAAATGTTCTACCAATACGTTGCAGCTACTGTAGTGCACTGCTTGCTGCAGTGCATGAGGAAGCTACAAAAAGACTATGGAAGGAAGGTAGGATAAAACAGCATGGATAAAAAGCCTGACACTGAACGTGTGGCCAACATCCCAGCAACCCACAGTGATTTGTTTGATCCATGATAACAACAAGGAGGCCTGTAGGATAGAGATGTGGGAGCTGTACCTGTGGTGTGAAGAAAATAGACTGTCTCTCAAAACAAAATTATCATTGATTTTTAGGAAACTTTATTTCACCTTCACTTCACTATCTATCCGTGGTGCTGCTGTTGAGACCGACAACAGTTTTACATTTTTTAAGATTTCAGATTTCTCTTTCCTTCACTTAGCAACAAGATCAACAAAGGCTCTTCTTCCTTGGATGTCTTTAAAAATGGTATGCCGACAAAAATGATGGTTAGCCTCAGTCAGCATTGTCACCAAAGGCTTAATGGTGTCATGTGGAACCTCCTCAGTAAGAAATCTGACACAGCTCAGAAAAATTGTAGTCCTGGTTTCAACAATGATAGACATGTAGCAAACTACCACCTTCAGAGATACACTGCTCTATATACTGGAGGACCGTATACAGTATTATTATCAAAGATAATATTCATCCAAGGAAAGCCATCATCTATTTACTACATTGTTATGGATCTGAGGGTTGTTAGCACACTATCAAGTCTCACACCACCTGCTTCAGGAAGAGCTTTTATCCACAGGCGGTGAGACTCATCAACAGTCAGCCCACAGGGTCACGGATGAGAGGAAAACACACTTTACTGATTATTCATGGATAAAATTAGTGGATAATGTTGGTTGTTAGCTATGTAACAATTTAAAAAGTTGAGACCATCTTGATTTTAACACCTTAAGATGATTTTAATGTGTAAAATAGATAAGGAACCACCATATTTGAGTTATTTGTAATGCACAATTTATTGCAGTGTAAGTGTTGCCATTATTGTTTTATGCACAGTGTTTTCACCCTTGCTTGTGCAAAGTTTTACTCTTATTTGTTTATACACAGTTGGTTGGGTTGTAAGCTATCCAGAGGGGTGTTGCCAGAGCGCAGGCATTTAATTGCATTGGAAGGCTTTGCTGTACTTTTTAATGTGTGTGACAATAAACTGAACTGAAACAATTCTTGGTCCAATCTGGAGCACTTTGGCCCAGCAGGAAGAAAAAAAAAAAAAAGACCCCTGCCAAGTTGGCCACCAGCAACTTATGTACCAGCTGAGTATACCTCTATCTGTAAGGTATTTGTTTGCATAGCTTGTTTATATAGCTTGTTTATATGCATTTACTGTATCAAAAGGTATGGTCGCAGTACATACAGTATGTTGATACTGTAAATACTCAATCAGCTGATGCATATATCTGACGACAGCTTATATAGCATTCACACATACAGATGGGTGACCAACTAAAGAAAAATACCTGAATAAACATAAATGCAGATGATTACATACCAGACATCAGGCACCACTGAATGGTTTGATGAGTATGAAAATGATGTGAATCATATGCTATGTCTTTTGCAACAAGTCCTCCAACATAAACGACAGAATAGGTTGTTTGTCAATGACTTCCAAAACGACATATATAGGCGTACCAGACCTTTGTCGTCATGGTAACAATAATAAACATGTGGTTGACGCTGTGAAGCAGTCGCAGTTTGGTTAGGTTTAGGCACCAAAACTACTTGGTTAGGTTTAGTAAAAGATCAGATTAAAATAAGGACGTTAGTAAGTTAAGTTAAAAAAAGTCAAGGTTGACTTTTGGTTTCACTCGGGACACAAACAGTGGTCTCTTGGATGAAAGTCCTGTGTTGTTTGACCCATCCATCCACCCTAGCCTCCTTATGTGGACTTTGTCGCTCTTTATACTACCTCACCGGACTTCCGCCTTTGCTCCCGTCATAATTACTACGGCCACTAGAGGTCACCTTACATACAAATGTAAATGTGGGTCGTAATAAGCTGCTGCACAGATGACCTATACGGACTTTACAGATTTTTGGGTAAGACAGTTTTGTCTTATGTCATCATAATACCTAAACCCAGTGGAACACCTGTGGGAGTTTTTGGAGCGACATGTTAGCTGTCTCCACCACCATCATCAAAACACAAATTGAGGTAATATCTTTTGGAGGAATGCTGTTCATCCCTCCAGCAGAGTCCCACAGTCAGTCAGTCATTCCCATTTTGCTGGCTGGCGCATAGTGCAGCAACAAAGGAAGCAGATACCACATACATGGTAACGACGGTAACGACGGTAACGACGGTGATGACGTGCCGGGGCAACCTAAAATGTCTGGTCTCTGTCTTAGGACTAACAAACCCCCCCTCCACCACCACCACCACCACCACCACCACCAAAAGCCTACAATGGCCGATGGTTGAACATAGGGCCAGCAACCCCAGCTGAGCAATCGATTATACGACAGAAATTTAATTGACATTTTGACAATCAATTTATCAGTCAATTTCAAAGATTTGCAAGTTCTAGCTTCTCAAATGGGAGTATTTTTTTGTTTTTCTCAGTTTTATATCACTGTAGTTGGACACATTTGAGTTTTTGACTGTTGGTCTGACAAAACACATATGAACACATCAACCTGGGCTTTCCTTAGGCACCTTGTGATCTGTACTTCTCACTTTTTAATATAATAGTTGTGTTGGTTGCAGCCCTTATTATGAAAGTGATCATGTAAATGAATGCACTTGCCAAAAAAAAAAAATGCATAAGCAAATATAAATATACTTAAATCTACAAATCATCTTCATCCAAAAAAATCTAAATAAAAAAAATCTAAATAAATAAATAGATTGTGTCTATATGCAGTAAATTCCTGCATAATACATGCACACCGCAGGCTTCTCAACTATTGTTAGGTTTCCAAACTTCTCCTGAAGGTTGTCAAATTGACATGTGAATGTAAGTATGTCGGGGCTTTGTATTTTAGGAACTCCAAATGTGTCATGTAGCAGTGATAATATATTTCAATTCTTATTAAAAAGTACCAAACAAAAATCAATGTATGAATCTTCAGAATTTTTCACAACCCCAATTGCATAACAAGGTGACTGAGAAGTTCCAGTGTATATATTTTTACATTTTGTATTCACATTTTTGGTTAGTTCCTTATGTTTTGGCAGCTTTACGTAGCCAAATCATATCGTCTTTTGTTCCTGAATTAAGCTGCGTGGTCGGCTGAGGTTACTTCCTTCCATCTGCTTCATTATCGCTCATTCTCATTCTTTCTAATAATTCCAAATCTCTATTCCCCCTGCAAGTTTGGCATAAGAGTACAGCATTATGCTTTCACATTTAATTTATACAAACAGCTAATCGACATGGATAATGTAGCGAGGCAAGTGTGGAAACAAGCTCACAGGATTTGGGTAATGCTAATTGAATTTGAAGATGAAGTATCTCGTAGACAAATTGTTTGTGACTTCATCCTGTGCTATAATTATTCATGTTAAATGAGGGTGAAAACATGGAACAATGTTAAAAATGCATTCCTCCTGCAAACAAATGTGATGCTTGCATTTTAACTAGTCTCCTCCCCGACAATTTTGCCAGCTGTTTCTGATGTGCCTCTCTGTATCTGAACCTGTCATGGATACACAAGAAACTTAATATTTTTCAGTTTCAGTTATGAACTGGACTTGTTTGCTGGTGATCAATGACTCTACAATCGTTTGAGTGATCAATTTTCAAAGTGGATACGTACAAATAAAATCAATCACAGATGGATCGTCTTTGGTGACAAAGTGCTTTTCATCTTCTCTACTGAACATTTCTTTGTACGCCCACATTAACCATGTTTTTGAATTAGACCAGGGAAAATCTGGCCAATTTAGAGTTCACTTCTTGTTGATTTCAGTGCGGTGACCATCAAAAATGTAATCAGCAAAAATCAGCTGCACGCTGTGTTTCAGAATTGCACACATCTTTCATGAACTCCTTACACAAAGAAATCTCTCCTACATTGCGCTCGTTCCATAAAAGCCAATTAGACTAGAGTGTCATTTTCTATAACCGCCTAATGTCACCAAAAAAACATGCTCCCAGCTAATACTATCAGCCCATTCATGTAACACACAAAAACAAATAATACCATAGAAAATGAAGCACACTGTCAATATTAATAAGACTTACCCACACCTACCACCCACCCACCCAGGCAGCTTGGAGCAAGAAAACACGCGCATACACACATTGGGACCATTGCATCTAAACATTAGTCCAGTTAAAACAGATTGTGTAGCTGACTGGTCCAGTCAACCGAAAAAGATTAACCCTGGGTAAGTTTCAACTCAATAAACATCCCCCTTAAAGCCTCTGTGTCAGATAAAAACCTTAAATAAACAATTCGCTTGGCATCACAGCAGCCACTTAGACAACAAAAAGTATTTTCTTCCTTTTCTTCCTAAGTTGCTTTGAATAAGAGCATCAGCTGAAACTGCTACAGAAATGAATAGACAATTAAATAAATGAGCAAGCAGATATTTACTTGTATACAAATTCTAGACCAAGCCTAAGACTTGTGATGCTCAAGCAGTATTGTTAACACTGATACCTCTTCTGGTTTAGTGGGTGGCAAGGCCCTTTTAGGGCTTCTGCACTGTGTTCTCTGCTCAACTGGCCTCCTTTAGCCAAAGTTCCCTGCTTTGACTTCCTTCTTGGACTGCCTGTAATATCTGGCAGGCACCCAGTTCAGCTCATATTATGAAAATATGTATGTCCCCTGAATCTATGGATTGTTTGTACAGAGGGCGAGTCCTGCTGGTTTGCTGCTGCACTGGTAAAACTATCTCATTATGTCTCTGTAAGTTTAATACTAAAATGTATCCATCTATCCATGCAACACCTTTTTTTTTTTTTAAATTATTGATTATTCTATTGATTTTATTAAAAAGGTGTCCCTGTGGAGTTTTCTTGTAAAAAACGTTATGTTAACATGTTGTGTTTCTAAACAAAAAGCATTGTGTGTGTCCTTGAGGTCTAACAAACATGTTGAATGCATTCCCTTGCTTATAAAGCATTTGCAAAGCCAATTAAAAAAAAAAGATAAAAACCGTGAAGATAAAAAATAAAAACATTGCTCCCTAGCGTTATTAGATATCAAAAACACCCAAGGTTACTGTAATAGAAAAAAAATGCTCAACACAAATTCTGAGAGCCCAAGGTGACAACTTTAAATTGCTAAATTAAATTTTGTCCAATCAGGCTACACAACTTAGGCTACACGATGGCAACAGTTTACATTTCCAAGTCACATTCTCCAGCTCCTCCTGTGGGAGGAGGCATTCCCAGGTCAAATGGGATATATTATCCCTCCAGCGTCTTCTGGGTTTACCTCAGGGTTTCCTTCCAGGTGGACATGACTGGAATACAGGCCTTTGCATATCTATTCTGTTATTTTGGTCCAAAACTGTAAAAAATAAATACGACCTTAGGCTATTACACCAAAATCTGGCGCACATCGTTTCGGAAGAGTCTTGATTTTCTCTGCTTTTTTGTATCTGTCAAAAGGCTCAAAAGAGCTTATAAATGAATTTAGCTGTAGAAGAGACATGAGCATGTTTTTGAAGATAATTCCCTGGTGCAAAGTGCAGTGTAGCCGTGTGGGTGTCTCTATCATACTGCCAGTTGCTGTTCAGGATCAACTGGATTGCAGTAATTGGTCCAGTTCTTTTTGATGTGAACTTCCAACGTTTTTGGTAATGTATCAAACTGGGCTCCTGACATCTCAAAGTAGATTCGGTAGATCTGATATTCTATTGGTCCAGTATCAGCTTGTGAAACTCTCCCTGCTCCTGACATTGTTTCCTCCTCACAAATAAGGGAATCATCACTAGGAGGGCTGCATGTCACATCATAGAATCACTTTTTGCAGGGAATAAAAATGCACCAGACTTGGGGTGCAAGGTTTGATTAGATGATTTGTAGGTAGAACGAGGTCTAGACATGTAGGTTAAAAATTGGGCTAAATATGACTGAAAAGAGTTTTTCAGACGTCAAGGTTAAACTGTAACCATTCTTTCAACATCATTTCAATGAGTACTTAAAATATAATCATTAAAACAACTCTTATAAGCAACCTTGACAACTAACAAACTTTCACTTTCAAAACAAATTTGGCCAAGTTGTAAGACAAATGGCTGTCTTTGTAAAGTTACAGAAATGAGATGACAGGTTTAGGTCTGAATCTAAAATCCCCCCCTAGATTTCTAGCCTCTTGTGCACAGTGCAAGTCCAAAGGGACTAGAGCCTGGTTTATGTATTCCCTATGTGCTTCAGAGCTAAAGACCATCATTTCAGTTTATCTGTATTTGACATGAGAAGGTTACCAGCTTTTCAGGACTTTATATCTGCCAGGCAGATTGTAAGTGATGTGACAGAGGAGAGGTCTGATGGATTTATGTACAGATACATCTGTGTATCGTCAGCATAACAGTGAGAAGATGTGTTGTGAATGACTTGACTTAGAGGTAACGTGTAAATTGAAAACAATAAAGGGCCAAGAATAGCACCCTGGGGGACACCACAAGTAATCACTGCACTGCCAGATAAGACATTTCCTACAGACACAAAGAAAGTTCTGTCATTCAGATATGACTTGAACCACTCAAGAGCAGTCCCTGTTACACCCACCCATTTTTCTAGTTGATCGATTAATATGGAGTCATCAACTGTATCAAAGGCAGCAAAAAGGTCAAACAATATTAAAACAGTACAACAACCAGCATCTGAATTCAGTTGAACGCCATTTACGACCTTTAGGAGCCTGGTCTCCATGCTATGATGTAAAGCCTGACTGGAACCTTTCAAAAAGAGAGGGTGTATAAACCACTTGCTTTAATACCATGGCAAGAAAATGTTATTTGGTGCCCAAAATTAATTCCTATGGGGGACTTTTCGGATGATGCATAAAAATAAACTTTACAGCAGAGAGGCATCCAAGGCAGAACCTGCTGCTTTCAACATTAAGGAATCTACTCTGAGCTCCTTCAAGATATCTGAGCCCAGACACCTTGCATAGGAACCTCATTTCAGCCACTTGCATCTATGGCCTCAATCTGTTGGTCACTCACTACCCAAAGCTAGTGACTATAATTGAGGGTTGGAACACAGATGGCTTCAGCCTCAGCTCCTTGTTCAACACGACAGTCCTGCATCTGCGTGACTGGAGATGCAGGACCAATCTGCTTGTTGATCTCAAGCTCCATCTTATTCTCACCAAGATCCTTCACTTGGGGCAACACACTCGCTCCCAAACAGCAGGGGTTTAATACACCATTTCCCTTTATTCTGCACTCTCTGATCACCTATAGGTATACGTCTTGACATTTATTACTCAACTGTGGTTTTTATATGATAACTTTAACCTCACAAGGTGTGTTTTCCCACTTCTGTTTGCCATTTTCTAGCCTGAAGTGCTACATTAATCCTTCCCTTAAAACGCATGATTTAATTAAAGCAAAGAGCATAGTACAAAGAACAAGCTGGAATTTGTGTCTTGTTTACCTCTCGGCTATTTGCTTGCCTCTGTTTAAACTTGTACCTTCCATTAATTGGTTCTTGAAGTGCATTAATCCCTCAGAGATAGCTTTATAGTGCTCTATATTCAATGGCGGGTATTAGAGAGCCAGCAGCAGCACCTTGCCTCCTCCTCTGAGACGGAGAGAAACAGTGGGTGCTTTCTCCAGAGAACAGACAGCCGTATTCATTAGGATATTCATGGGTGCAGAGGGACGGCTGAGAGCAGCTCAGTGGCATATAGTATGCAAGGCAAGAGTTTAACCAAAAAGGTTAGTGGTTAAGCAATTATTCAAATACTGTACATCACACAAATACACAGCACTACTTAGATTAAACAGACGTACATGCACTTTGCCAGTACATCTGTCTGTCATGTATCTTTTTTCCTGTTGCTATGCTTATTTATGCATCCATACACCCATCCATTTATACATCTATGCCAATTGTAGGTTTTAAGTGTTCACTCTATGCCCACATATAGATCCTTACCTAAGCCATTAGCCTGCTCCTTTTGCCGTTACCAAGGTGTTCTGTTTAACCTTCACACCACTCTACAAATTGAGTCAGGCAATGTTCATTTAGTTGCCAGAGAGAAAATGTGGTTTTGACAGAGTTTCCATGGATGCATTCTGCAGTTTTGGCTGATGCACAGCAGCAGCCCAAAATACAGCATTGCCAAGACAAAAAAGATGCTGCACCGACACGCTGCCTGTCAGTGGCTTTCACCAGCCTAGCCTCTGTATGTGGATGTGGAATTATTTTTTAGTTTTTTTTCTGGATGGATCTGGATTCAAGGAGATGTCCTCAATCCTCACAAATACAGGCACATTAATGCATGTAAGCGTACACACACCCACACACACAGTCATCGCCTCCTACATGCCCTCCCTCCACAGAAAGTGCCATTGTGGAGTTTGAGCTGCAGTGTGAGTTAAATTGATGTGGTGAATATTAGGCTAGTGGTCAACCAATATATGGCATTTTGAGATAATCGGCATCAGCTGATGCCTGCGCTCACGAGGCGGATAAACAAAAAATTTCTGCTTAAAGCCTGGTCAGTGTGGCTGCTGTTGAACGATGTTAGCGCTCCCCCTTGTGTCAATTTCGCCATTCTACGGGCAGATGTCAGTGGGTGCTGTGGAACAGTGGGAAACGTGCCAATTGCCAGATTGAAAAAAAGACGAACAAAAAATACGTGCCAATGCTGGATGTAACGTTACCTGAGAGAAAACTGTAAGACTTAAATTCCTAGCTTTCAAAGCTCAATATGTTTAATTGGCTACCCTTAATAACATATACAATGTTTACTGTCTGTATAATTAGATTGATTCCAGTCTTTTAGTGAGAAAATGCGAATAACGTTAGTTGGGAATTGTAATGGTAGCAAGCCTTCAACCAGCTAAACTAGCATACAGGGCTCAGAAAACTATTGTATGGGTGTCCCCAGCCCCCACTCCTACTCCCAACGAGCCGGGGGTCGTAAAACATTTATCAGATTTGTCATTTGGGATGGTTGCAGGACGGTAAGCAAGTGTAGCTGTCTTTATTGCTGGTGAGCCTGTGGTCTGCTGTTGTTATGAACGTTATATAACATAAACATATTTTCTCCATCAATGGTGCTCATATGCATGATCATGCCAGTGCAAGGGTTGCCAGAAGTAGAGTAACACTGATAGCCAGCTAGCAGAACTACTCTCAAGTGGGCAAAGCTAGCAGCACCTGCTGTCAGCTGAGGCAGAGGATGAAGACAGGATTGATGAACCTCTCCTCTCATCTCAAGTCAATAATCTTCTATTGTAAGCGATTGAATTGATATTTATAAGATACCCAACAACATGATTTTGGCATTATATATCGACCATTGCTGCCCTGTCCAAGGTTGATTCAATAAACTTTACACATGCACATTCAGAAGCAATCTTTTAACAATTTCTAGGTCTTGAATAATGAGGAGTTAGAGCTCCACAAAGTGAAGCAGAGTGGAGCACAGAGTTCAACATTTCCTGTAGCAGAACACCTCAGGGTTCATTGTCACAATAAATATTAGGTGCTATGTGGAATTTTCTTTTAAAAAACATGTTATGTTTACATTAATTGTCACCAAAATTCATTGTGTGTATCGTTGACACCTGACAAACGTGTTGAGGACATTTCCTTTCTCATAAATCATTATGCAAAGCTGATTTTATTTTTTTAAATAGCCTGTTTTAAATTGCATTGTTTACATCTATGTATGCTAGCTAGCAGTCTTCTTTTTCACACTTTTGTTGGCGCATTGCTACGTTTCTTTGTATGTTACCACCACCGTCGATCAGCGGGAAACGGTGAAACCAACCGAACGAAAATGTATAGCATAGCATCGCCCGCATGCTCAGGAGGATGCGTGTGCATGCATGCGAGAACAAACAAAATGGGAACCCACTCTTTAAAACATTGCTCCGTAGTGGTATTAGTGGTCAAAACTCCACAAGGTACCTTTAAGGAGATGTTTTAATTGTCATCTAGTTTTTAAAAGTGTGTTTGTAGTCAGTTTAACCTGTGGTTAGGTTTCACCAATGGCTCAACTTGTAACATATCCTTAACTTATTATTTTGGGTTTCTATCCATTATTTGTCATCTCTCTGGACCAAAGCTGAGGAGTGACCAACAGACCGACCATGCCATTCCTATATCCCAACCACCAGCATGGCTAAATATTCACTCATTTGCATTTAGTCTCCAGTTTCTCTTCCCCTTCTTCTTCCTTACCAGAAGATTTTGCAAGAAGACTTTGTTCCCTGTGCTAATCAATGTTATCTTGCGGCATTAATCCATTAGATGAATGGGGGAAATAAAACCTGGGTACGGATCAGTTTAAACCAATCTGCTCATTTAAAAAAAAAAAATCGGGGTGTTTTTTTTGGTAAAAATCGACAAAAACAATAAGCCTTTCATATCGTGAAGAATAAATATTATTGAGCTTGACAGTTCATCCTTGATAATATTGCTGCTATGGTACCCACAGTGTAATATATTATACTTTGCAAAGTAATTTAGATGAGTTTTTCCCAATATGAGATTTTTGCAGACACCTGCCAGCCAATTGGAAACAAATATTTTCAGGTGTAATATTTGTGTTAAAGTAGGGTTCAGATGTTTGGCCTTTAGAAGACTAGTGTTAATTCACATCTGCATTTTATATTCACTGCCTGATATATATTTTCAATGCAAACATTATGCACAGCATCTTGACTTATCATGTATACTGGCATGCTTTGCTTGAATGTCAACATGTGTAAGATTGAAGTGTGTGTGTGTGTGTGTGTGTGTGTGTGTGTGTGTGTGTGTGTGTGTGTGACTGTATCACTGTGCCGGTTGTTATATTAAGAATGACAGGTTGATCTCCTGTCTCATTAGGTGGGATGAGAACAGCTTGCTATCAGAGAAACATCTCTGTCACTCTAGCCTCCATTCTTCCCCTCTGCCCCACTGCACAGGCTATTATTAGACACCAGATGAAAGGTTGGACACCACAGACATCATTATCACACATTAATGAGGAGAAACACCTGAACTTATCACAGTGACATGTATGCTATGATTTGATGTGTGTCTGTGTGGGGTGACTCAGTGTGACGTGACATGTAGGATTCCGGCTCTAAAAAGAAGGTTAAATGAAATTTAAGTCTTCCCACAGACAGATACAATAACACTGCTGTGAATACTGGATAACTTTCTCCCTCTGCAGTCTGCGTACGCTTTTGTTGCTCAGTGTATAATTTAAAGTCAGATAGATTGGAAGCAACCGGTGAAAATTTCATTGATGCCTCAGAGAAGCATTAAAAAAAACATGTGAAGAGCAGGAGATGAACATAAGGACGGATTAAATCTAACATTCACATATGCAACATCTTATTTTTTACCTCCTGTTTTTTTAAATGTATGCACCTCTGAAGCATCAATGAAAGATCCATTTCTGTACGCACAGAGCTTCAAATCTTTTTGACTATATTACACTACATTACATCTCAACCACTTTAGGAGCCCTCTTTCCACCTGTTTCGAAAATTTCTTTCGTTGACTAAAGAGAGAGTTTACATTGGAAACAGACCACAAAATGAAGAGCAAAATTTCCAAGTTTTTTTTAAAGCTTTTTGAATTATAAAGCCGACACTGTCAGTATAAGGGAGGAATGAGAATTTTGGGCCTGATCATTTCTTTTACAAATGTGAGGTTGTGCCAGAAAGATAAAGGAAGCTACCCAACACATCAAAGAGAATCAACTGAAAGAACAACGCTGTTTTAAATTAAACATTAGACAGTAGTAAGCTATTGGTCATTTTACTTTAATGCTTCTTGGGTTTACAGAGAGGCAGAACACACAATTCAGATAGGAAAGATCCTGAGAGAGCATGAGAAAAAAGAAAAATATTCAGACAAAGGGAGAAATACGATGTAATACTCTACTTCTTGTTTGAGATGAGTCATTCTGCATAAACTAGTGTAGGTAGTCAAATAATTATTAGTGAAAGAAAATATTCAGAGGGGTAGTAGGGGCAGCTCTGGGGATACAGTATAAAATAAAATAATGATGCAGATTTCTCTTAAAACAATGACCAATTATTTTCTGTAAAGCAAAGTATTGAAAACAGCTTGTACTGTACTTGACAAGCCAAAGACAAGTCTTATTTTGTAAGCAGTTGTATTAAAAAACAACACTGCAGTTGTCAGCCATGCAAACGGCTTTCTGAAGCTGTACTTATGCACAGCGGTGCTTTGAACTAAATGCTAACATGCTGATGCTAAGAAGGTATAATGTTTACCATGTTCCTCTTCTTAGTTAAGCGTGTTAGCATGCTAATACAGCTGAGACTGATGGGAATGTCATTAGTTTTTCAGGTAAGTAACTGGACAAATCAAAACTTTGACCTGATGATGGTACTAGATTAAAGGTCAGAGGGTCACCAAAGTTATTACAGTTCATCCTGAGGGGAACATGAATGTCTGTACCAAATTGCATGGCACTCCATCCAATAGTTGCAGGGACATTTCATTATAAACCACAAATGTCAACCTCATGGTGGTGTTAGAGGAAAGGTCTGGGATCTCCAAAGTCATTGGGGTGGATCAATTTGAGTCACCAACAGACCGTCACTGACCACCCGAAGAGCCATGCTGCTAGCATGCTAAAAAGGACTATACCATTCCAGCAAATAAACCAGTGATTTCCAACCATTTTGACTTATGAAAATTACAAAAATGTTATGTTGCAGATAACTTTTTGATAACTTTTGATAAGTAAGATAAATTATGATCCCATAGGGGGTCCCGACCCCCAGGTTGGGAATCACTGACCTACATGGCATATACAACGTCGTTTATTGGGGGTCATAGGCATTATGTGTTGAGTCTCATCTTTGATTTGATTGAGACATTAGCTAGAATTTAAAAAGCTAATGTGTGCTGCAGTTCACAATCTGTTGCACTGTTTGTGATCACAAACTGTGTCGCAGATGGTAGGATGGTGACTGTTGCTGCTTTATGCAAATGCTGTTTAAAATGAAATGTTCAATATGCGAAGAAGTTCTCTGTCTACATAGAAGGACAGAAAAACAACAGCTTCGGTCACATGATAACAGTTGGTCGTATGGTGACTCGGCAAGGACCCTTAGTTGGAGACTGACAGAGTACTGGAAGCAGACAACATCACCTGTCTGTGAACATCAGACCAAAACCAGTCAGAGCATCAGCTGGGAAGGGGTCAAAGTCATCGATCAGAAGTCAGTTGACAGCTGAAGAAACATCAAGACCATCAACACCGAAGACCATCTCTGAACAGAAACAGAGGTTTGAAATCATGTGACCAAAGTTCCATACTCAGGTCATGTGATGACACCTGAGCAAGATCCAGGCCCTAAGATACAGATGAAAGTTCTGGAAAAATCTAGAAAAATAACCTTGACTTTAGAATATGTCATGACAGAAATGCTCTGTAATTTACAGAGCAAATGTACAGTATGTGTGTGTGTGTGTGTCAAAAAAAGAATTTGCTATTTAATTTCAGTCAGACTAAAACAAGGCCAAGAAATGACGCTGTAAAGACATTCCTGAGCCACACTCAAACATTTCAACTATTCAGACGCTGCGAGTTTTTGGTTAGTATTTAACTTTTCCATGTCTTCAGCATAATTTCTGGAGAAAAAGTGTGCTGCACAGAAATCCACAATAATGTATTCCACAACTTCTACCACTGTCAACCTTTCTCACACCCTGCTTCTTCTTCTCGTTTCTTATTACCTAGAGACACAACTGCAGAAGGATGTGAAGTGCATAAAGGACAAGGAGGCGCAGGTAGAGAATAAACGCTGATCCGGCAAAGAAAGGAGATCCTGAGGGGAAGTCAAAGAAAGCATAGCCTACATAACACACATGCACAAACACACACACAAAATATTGCTTTGAGACTATCCTTGCCAACTGTTGTGCTTTTAATACTATTTCAGAGTTTCCAAAGTTGAAAACATGGTTATAAAAAACATTTATTGGATTTCCTTTCAGGAATATACGATGAAAATAAGTGATAATGGACTTTTGATAGCTTGGTTTCCTATGAAAAAGGTAAAAAAAAACTGTAATAGTAATTGGAAGAGGCATTAAGACTGCACATTGGCTTCTTCAGTCACAGAAGTGTTTGTGTTTTCGTGCTCAACATGGTGCCAGATACAGAAGACTATTCGGAAAGGCATAAGGTGTCACATAATATCAGGTGGATAAACAGTAGCTCTGTCAAAGTGTGTTTTCATACAAGCTGCCGAGTCACAAAGAGCACTAGTGGAAGATTAAGGAGTTTACAGACTAATAATAAAATGGTGCATAACCACAAAGATAGCAAGGCCACGGCAAAGAGCATACTGACACATGAGGCTGATGCCTTTATAACCATAATTTAAAGTCTGGAGCCCATTCAAGGTGGGATCTTTTGTTTGCGACAGTGCCGAATTGCTAAAACAAAGAGAGTATCTGCCACAGTGGTGATCACAGGCTCTTTCTTTCCACTCAAATGGTGACATGAAGTGTGAAAGCAATTTTTAGAGAAAGGCTTCATAAGCAAACAAATGCCAGATGTGATTTTCTTTTCCTGCATGAAAAGAATGCTTTAATTGAATGTACAATTATGTGTGCTATATTGTTACTAGTTATGTTTAAAGGCTGACAGCATGTCTCCCATAAGAACATAAAGAAAAGAATGCCTCCACCATCTTCTGGCTACCTTTCTGTAGGAAAGCTGGGCCCGCTGTTCACTAGATTTCCTGTTTGGACTTTGAAAGTGAATTCTTTATCAGTCCAAATGCCCAGGGACCTGTCTCACAAAGCAAGTTGAACATCAGGGCATCCTCTATAGCTGTCTTCACAAAACCAAACAATGGCGAACCTGCACGACCAACCTCAAGGAGGAAAACCCAGGATTCACATCAGACAGGTGGGGATAAACAATTGAATGCAGCAAGGACAGACTCAGAACAGAATATTTGAGATGATTGAAACAATCAGTCGCCTCACAGGAAGTTAATCAACAGCAATTTTGATAAATGATTAATCATTAAAGTCATTTATCCAGCAAAAATGCCAACCACTCCTGCTTTTCTCATTGTACATTTCTTTGCCGGTTTGAACTGTTGATCAGATAAAACAAACAATTTGAACACGTCAGTTTGGCCATATTTTACTTTTTTTTAAATACTTTAAATAAATAATCAACAATGAAAATAAAGTTCAATTTGCTCTCTCTAGTGGCAAAGTTAATGTGACTGAGCGGGGAAAATGACAAATAATACAAGCACGCAACTAAAATATGAAAAATGTGGAAGTAATGAAATAATCAGAGCAATATACTGAAAAAATAAATGTAATGGATAATTGTGGGATTATGTCAACATATGCTAGACAATTTCAACAGATTAAGTAGACTGTGAAAATGGATATAGGAAAAAAATGATGTGTTCTCTCATGAAGAACAAACTATGTAGCGACTCAGCAGCAGAGCAACACAAAAGACACAAAAACTGCCACCGCAGCTATGGCTGGAGAGGAAAGCAGGGGGAAAAATGCATTTAGTGTAAATGTGTAAACATGCTTATCACTGCCTGTCATTAAGGCGCAGAGGAAAAATGGTCCATTGATACAGCTCTGTGTGACGGTGGGTCTGGGAGAAGATCTTCTATTCATCTCGTATTCTGCAGGGCTGTGGTGAGGAGGGGGATATGGGGACAATCTGCTGCATCCATCATGGTGGGGAACCCAGTGATGAAACTTCACTACATTAATATGCAACAGTAAATGTCATCCATGATTGATAACAGCAGTCAGACTACCTGAGAATCCTGAAAATGTGACCAACACTTCTGATATAGCATCTATGATACCATTAATCATTATGTAAAACAAATGAGCTCTGAGCTCCACTGGCCTGCAAATAGACCTCTGTGCCATGTTAATTTCTCTGAACAGCTCTGATTACTTGTCATTCCATTAATTTGAATGGGATAATCTTTCACTGCAATACAGGTTACTTGAACTATGTTTAAAGCCCTACTACTATAACCAGGAGACCTCATGTGATTTAAAAATTAACCCCCACGTCTGTGTTTCGTGCAGCATATTCTCATGGGATGAGCTAAGTCTGTATTTTACTCGAATTTACTGACATTATCCCCTGGATATGACGTCAAGGCTCTGCGTAAAATCCGCCTGAACGTCAAGAAAAACAGACATTGCACACGCTAGAGACACTCCAAAAGCAATTTGATCAAATGGTGCACAACCACACCATTTGGGAAAATAATCATAAAGACCTCTTGCTACGGTGCCTGTCTGTACAGGACTTCCTCCGAAATTCTCGACCGAGAAAGAGGCAGAAAAAAGGCGTGGAGAAAACAAATAAACTTGCAAAAAAAATAAAATAATACAACCCTGGACCACCAACATGCCGATTTGAAATACAAATTATGGACATGGCAGATTCGCACGGGATTAAGATCACGGACGACCTCCGCAATTATTACAAATTACTAGAGGTCCCCAGGTAATACTAGTCCCGTGCGAATAGGACTCAAGTCATATTTTCATAGAGTTGATTGGTGAGGACTAGGGCTGTCACTTTTCAAAAAATTAAGTTTGGTCGACCCCAAACTACCCCGAGATTCGCTCCCCACATTTGTATAAGGTGTATTTGCTTCCAGATGCAAACTGACCTAGCCTCTTTTCTCTTTTCAATCAGATTGAACTTTGAAACATGAAATCGCAATGTCCAGCCAGTTTGAGAGAGTGGCTGGGATTGACTCATTCAGGAAATATTGATTGTTTATATCCCTGTTTAGGGATGTGAACAAGTTCTACATAGTACTAGCATCCTGCAGGTGAACACTGGCTGGTAAAATGATAATGGAACTTTGGATTGAACATTCAAGATGAGTATTATACGTATAGCTTCAATAAAGTGTAGAAACAAGAAGATACATGTAGAGAATGTTATGTCATTATCAACCTGGGTGGAAAAAAAACCCCATTGTATCTAACATTAAGCAGAGGTGGGACCAAGTCATTGTTTTGTAAGTCACAAGTAAGTCTCAAGTCTTTGCACTCAAGTCCTAAGTCAAGACTGACTTTGAGTTTCGAGTCCTAGACATTGCATTTTCTATTAACCAGCACCACAACAGAATGAATTGTGTATGTTTCTGTCCTGTCTTGTTGTATTTAAATAACATACTTTGTTATTGGCTCAAGTCCAAGTGAAGCTACGAGTCACTGGTCACACAGTTAATACGGTTGTGGGGCTTTCCTCGATGCTTCTGACATGCAGAGTCTGATACGTTCTGTTTCATTTCTTAAAGCAGACTTTAAGATTTTAATTTTCCAGAATGGAAATATATGAGGTGTAGTGAGAAAGTTATTAATGAAACTTGTCACAGTTGAGTTCACACACTTTCTCTCTGAAGAAGCGGTCTGACATGCATGTCGCCTTGGTTCACGAACAAGGCTGCTCCATTTACTGACTTTTACAATAACTTTGCCTTAATTGCACCTGTCAGTTGAAAGGAAATTTGAATAACACCAAAAGGAGCAAATTATTAACTTCTAAGAATGTCATGCAGTAATGGCATCTGGTATCAGTGAAAACATTCTGATAATTAATGTTTTGAAGTTGACTCAATAAGAATAATTAAAGAATAGAGCCGAAGAGTTGTCTATAAATAATAATAGGACAAAGGTTGAGGGTCAACTTACATTAATGATATCAATAAAACTCTTTTTATACTTTTGGAGGTGTTGTATTGAAATGTTTAAGAATTGAAGCGCCACAAAGCATGTATAATCAGAATTAGAGGCAGCAAAAGCCCACAGAATATCTCTGATATGAAAATGTGATTTAAATATCTAATTTTGTAAAACAGCTATAGGCTGTTATTCAGGTTGCATAATATGCTGAAGAAAAGATAACAATCTCCAGAATATCAAAATTATAAAAATCCTTTTGTGTGCTCATCTTAGACACACTTGGGCCCTGCACTGAGAAACAGAAAGGACATGCAAGCTAGTTCTTATCAACACTGAGCAAGGCAGCGCTTATTGTGAGATAAGATTTTCCAAGAAACTGGGTGTGTGATGACGTAATTCTCCGCTTTTTCCCCAATTGTGTACAAAAAGTTGTTCATGTTCCAATCAAAGTTCAAAGTTTAGGGTCATTATTAGAGGGGATTAGACCATTTATGTCATCACCAGAAACTAAGAAAAGTATTTTTCCTTATAGTGTGAAAGTCAAATTATTTCCTGTGAGAAACATGGTGCAATACAATGCTTGGTGTGGTAAGTAATTACAGGAGGTTAGCGCACTCCTGAGATCCTGTCATATAAATTCTTCTCATTACAAACATGACAACAAGACTAAAAAGTCAATGTAAAACTTCATGTCAGAGCTGAGCAGCAGTTAAGATGCTGAGTTAGAAGCTGGAGTCCAAACAGCATCACTGCTGAAAAGCCAAGCTGCCGTGGGCACAAATATTCCTAAGTGGCCTGGTAAAAATGTCAGCCATATATCCCGAGATACAGCGGTGGAGGCTGCTCAACTAAAACATTTAATTAGAAGGCAGGCCGCTAGTTTTCTGATGTGTTCAGATCCAGAGGCAATCATCTGAATACCATCAGTATTCATGTCTTCGTCTTATCCTGCTCAGAGCACACGGGATCAGAAATGACATGCAGTGCTTACTTATTGCAAGCAATCATATTCAGAGCATCATCATGATCACTGATGACAGTTTTACATGAACTAACACAAGAACCTTCGACTGCATAAGTAAATTATCTTGTTTGAGTGTTTATATAAAGAATATTACTCAAGTATGATTCAAATGACTGATGAGTGTGGTATGAGCAATATATGATGTTAATGAAGAAGAAATTATTTCACAACTGATTCATCTGTTGCCATGTGTTTTAGACCAACAGAACCAGCTGCAGTAGAAAATAACAAATGTAAGGTAACACTGAAACAAAACAAATTACCGAATTTTTGAAATGTGGCATGAATTGTAAAACATGAAAAAAAAAAATCACCAAAACCAAACAGCGCAATACTACAATTATATTAGAATAACATACACTAGCAAGATAATGTTAGAATGTCAGGTCGACCAAGAGTACTAACTAGAGTGGGGTGCTAATGTTATGACCCTGGGTTATGTGTGTGTGGAGTGCCTGATTGTGATGGTGTGGTCCCTCCCTGCCTGAGGGTGGTGCTGTTCAATGTTCTGTTTTTTTTAGTATGTTCAGTTCCAGGTGGTGGCTGGTGATTGGGCGGGAGACTGATGGCGTGATTGGACGGGAGACAGATGGCACCTACTTTAAAAAGGCCTCTGCCCAGGCTGACGGGACTCCTTCTTTTTGCCTGGCTCCCAACTAGACTGTGCTGTGCTTAACTGTCATTGGATTTATAGCCATATCTTCGTGCTAATGTGTTAACTACTGGGTTTATGTAAATACAGTTAAAAGAGCAGTCCGGGTATCTGTAGGGGAGAGAAGCTGTTTTTGTTTCTACCATTGTTTTCTCCTGTTTTATGTTAGGGAGTTTGGTAAGATCCCTGTATTTCCTTTCCTGTTTCTTTGGGTTAGGTAATTTAGTTGGATTTTCATAGATTGTTTTGTTTGTTGTTTTGGCTGTGCTCTCCCTGACGTCAATTATACCCTGTGAATAAATCACTTCTGTTTGGACTGCATCCGTTGTGGCACTGACCGTCTTTGGGAGCAGGGAAAAGGAGGGAGTCACTTTCTTTATGTTGTGCACCGGTTTACCCCTAGGCCGGTCGTAAAACTAACTAGAGGGTGGATACCTGACCCAAGCCCGACGGGACCCGTGTGGACCCGAAGGGTTGGGTTCGGACAAAAATTAAGAAATTATGTTTAGGTTTGGGTCGGGTTCGGTATCGTCATACTTGACATGGTGCTTCCTGTTCAGTGCTGGGGTTTGTTATTTACGTGACAACACAGAACGCAACACACATGTGGTAAATATTCATGTAGCCTAGCTAAGGATGGAGGAAGTCAAACAAAATTTGTCCTCGGGGAAGTTTGAAAAACTACCATAAACCATGCAGGGAAATCAAAGGTATGGAGGCATTTCGATTTGCTTCAACTTACATTAACTGCGTCGGGCTCTGACATAAAAAACAGAATGCCCGTTGGGTTCGGGTCAGGTCCGGTTTCTACTCTCTCGGACTCGGGTTGGGTTCAGGCAGAAATATGCATCCCAAGCAGCACTCTAGTGCTAATACAGAGGGCTCCTGCAAAAAAAACCCCAAAAAACGCAGGGTCATGCATCAAAAAAGTTGAACCTGGCTCAACTTTTGCTGGAACGCAATGCAACCTCATCCAGCAAGGCAGTGCATTGGCCAATCAAATATATGTCCCAGCACACATTCCTGGTAGATTACTTTGTAAAACCGTATTTCTACTGTTTACCCCGTGATCAGCACAATGAAAGATATAATGATTGCCACTGTGACAACTTGGCAGAGTTGCAAAGTCCTTCCTCATAAGAAACGCTGTACTGTGTTTTGGCATCCGATAAGCCTTCAAACTCATGGATCTGTTACTCCAACTGGACATCCTGGATTGCATTTCATTTTCCCACCTGTACCTGACGCAACACGCCCCCAACAACGCAGACCCCTTGTTTTTTTTTTTGTTTTTTTGTTTTTTTACCAAAGGGCTTTTTTTGGTCTCCATGGCCACATAAAGATGGCGCACGGAACTACATGAAATCACCTTTTCCAGCTGAGCCCTGCCCATTTTAAACTGTGAGTGCTAACATGGGGCATTGAGGTGAAGGAGGATTAAACCCAGAAAAAGAAGGCACATTTATGAAAAAGTCAGAAGGTTTTTAATCCTTTGGCTAATTGGCCGACAAAATCAGAGAGACAAAAGTAAAGACACACTTCGAATGTGACTTTTACTGACAAACAGCCACAGCAGGACCCATATTAATGCAAGCCCTCCCAGTCCCTGTTCAATTTGTGAAAACTTGCCATTTTCTCATGAGCCAACTCCATCTTGGTTTCACATCATCCAATTAAGCCTCAAGCTTCCCTTTTTTTTCAGCGCTTACACACATGGGAGCCAATCACTAATCAGCGTGCTCTTTATTAACCCAATCAGCGGCTGCTGTAGCTCACTGCCTCAAGCACCCGACGCTGATGCCAACATCCGACCACCATCCTCCTCACCACGTCCAGCATCTATCCAGTTTATTTCCCTGATAGTTTGTTTGCTCTGAGTGGAGTCAAGGCCGATATCTAACCTGTTAAAAAACAACAAAAAAAACTTAAAATTGTGAAGAAGAAGAGGTGGGATATGATGAATAATTCAGACCACAGTGACTTTTACTCGTACAGCTGAGTTTTATTCAACCATAGAGATGGAGGAATTTGAGTGCAATTTGATCCTGAATTAAGCTACATTTTTGCACTTTAAATCCTTTTCATGGGTTTGTGATTTGCCAAAGCAAATGACAGCGTTACACAAAGTCTACCTAAAATATAAACGGGCACTTGTTATATAATTTCATAGTAAAATAGTGTTTATGTTCTGATGTCAAAATTCTGTATAGGTTTATTTTCAAATACACCTTTAATTTTTTTTGTTCAAAACTCTAAAACAGCAAAGGTTATGCAAATATTTCCAATAGTTTTTATGATAGCACTGACTGAATACAACTACTGACTTCAGAAATCTTCTTTTTTGCCCCCCATATTTTTATAGGGCCATTTTGTTCACAAAAAAAGAAAAAGAACAATTAAAATCTCTAAATCTCTGCAAATTGCATCACACTTTCTGCCGTAAGCTGCTGAAGAAAAACTCTGTGAAATCCTTAAGGGACTAAGTTATGGTCCATCAGCTTGGCTATAAAGTCGCTGCCACGGGCTGCGTTTCAGTTGTGGTGAAAATATTGCAGTCTCTTTGGAACAAATCACCACATGCGCTGTATATGCATCTATTTGCGGGCAAGCATAAAAACAAAACATAAACCACTATAGCAGGTCTATGAATGAATTAATGTATTCCATGAAATTGCCATGTGTCTGATCTGCTTCACTGCTGGGATTTCATTCTCTCAGAAATAGAAATAAATGAATTGAATGTTAAGTATCTCTCAAAAGTGTTCATAGAAATATGTTTATCCAGATTAACAACAGAGATTATAGCGGGCTTGTTCTCGGCACAGTGTGTGCATGTGCAGTATGATTTATGAAGAACAATATCAAATAAATCCTCAAATTTGTGATGCGGATTGAAACGTAGAGTTGTATTTTGAAGAAAATGAACTCCAGCACCAGCTGAATGATGTAAACGTATGGCACCTGTGGTCCATTTTGCACAGATCTGCGGTGAACACTACAAGCTGAAACTAGACCTTTCTGTACAGGATTTCAGTGCGGAGATAAGTTTACATTGAAGCACTGGGAAACAAGCGTGAAGACAGTTTATAGGGTCAGTTCAGTCTGGGTAGTGTATGTCATATTAGTCATTCACTGCTTACACACATCTGCTGGCTCGTATCCTATTCAATAGCTGCAAAGCAAGGACCCGACGCAATTATATCAGGGCAGGATTCTCCTTTCAGCCAATGTCAAGGGAGGCAAAAAATCAATGCCTGCTTATCTTGTCTGCTGTCACACGACTGGAACAGCAGTTAGGAGTGTGCTTTTCCACACAGACACTGATGCATGGGCAGGCTGGGAGTTTTACGCCGCCGGGTGTCTGGTCAACGGATTCACTTAGCCCTGCAGTATATGTGAGGCCGTTAATGGTTGATACTCATAAGCCAGAGGCAACGCTGTCATTCCTGCTCATTCTCTCCGAGTCAGAAAAAGAGGAGGCATTGCTATCAGGCAAACATGAATGTACTGTTACCTACTGGATAGCTAGTTGTGTACTTTGTTTTGTCTCTTGTGGCGTAGCGCTATACTTCATTATTTACGGGTTGTGATTGTCACCCTTTGATGAGGTTATCAGAATGCTTCTACTCTGGAATGACTTGCTCTTTGTTGAAGTTGCTATGAAGTTCATCTGCTTTCACGCTTTATACGAGCATCGTCGGTATGTAATTAGTTGAAGTAACATGTTCTAGCTAAATTCATGGAATATACTATTTTGATAGATATGTCCATATGTTTGTTCTAGTATGTACAGGTTAACTTACTGTAGCTTTTCATATTAGCTAACTGGAGCTTGCTAATGTTTATGTACCGTTTGTACTCTTAACTTTGACAGTTGACAGGCTGATTGTTGTTATGTCTTAAGAACGATGCAGTAGATATACTGTATGAATTTACTGTATGGTTTAAAAACAAGGAAAATGTTAATTGTATTCTTTGTCTCAGTTTTACCCTATCCCTAGTTTACCATTAAAGAAGTTGAATGGTCATCTTCGTTCAGCGTGGTGATTCAGGGAAGGAGTTAAGCTGCCTGTCAGATTACATAAAGGATTGTAACAAGGACAGAACAATGAATGAATCACATTGAGGGTAACGAGAAAAGGCAATCCAGGTTGGGGTGACAGTTGAAATCCTGTGGGCACAGTGTTGACTGGAAGTATGCCTACGGGGGGTTCGCAACTTCACAATTAACTGCCATTTCGCAGGCGTACCATCCACCAGCCACTCACACAGAAAACAGGGATATTTAGAATAATGAGCATCATCTATGCAAGCTGTCTTCCCTCTGGTTATAATCAGAAACACACTCGTGCCTCCTCCCACGCACAGTGTGATCTCAGCACAGTATCAACTCACACAGTGTTTCAGACCAGACAAACTGTTACCATCAGTGGCATCTGGAAAACATCTGTCCAACCACTGTGCAGCAGAATTAATATTTACGCAAATGTTGATCACCTAGCATTTTTGTGTGTTTGCGGTATAAAGCAGTAGTTTTTTGTTTTTTCTTTGGTTATACTGCTCCAAGATCTGAAGACGAAATGTTTTCAAAGCAGACAAAGATGAAGAGTATTTTACCAAAGTATGTTCAAAGAAGTGACATCTACAGTTGGAGCCAATTAAAATGCATACAAAAGTGGTAGAAATCAGGATGGTGCAGAAATACTGAAGTTTCTTATTCAAGGTGTTTCTTTGTGAGCTGTTAAGACATACCATTAAATATTGAAGGTAGTATTGCTATTTGAATTGTATACAAAAGCAACATCCCTTTTGGACCAAAGCAATACAGTATCCTACAGTTGGACTACATTACATGGATCATTTTTATCTCAATCTCTAAGATTTCGGCAGCAACAAAGACTTTAAAGAGATTTAGGGCGTTTTCACACCTAACCTTGGTTCTGTTAAAACGAACCCTGTGCAGTTCGTTTGGGCAGGCAAACGGTTCATTTGTGGTGGGAACGTGATCCGACCTCGATCCGACCCACCTACCAAGTGTACTCCACAAGTTTGAGCTAAACGGCTCCTGTAGCCAGGTGTGCTTTGCATTCTGGGAATGCGGCAGAGCACGCAAACTGTTTCTAGTAGTAGCATCTAGCTGGAGAGTGAACCAGCAATGTTTCTCTAACAGAAATATGCACTAGTCCAGCACACAGGACCTTCTTCCTGTATTTACTTTCTTGCTCCCGCCCCAGACACATCTGACCAATAAGCGGAGTGATGGTTTGTAGTGATGCATTTTGGTTCGCTTGGATTTTTCTCTGTGTGAAAAGAAACTGAACCAAGGGGAAAACGCTCCAAGTTTACAAACTCATCAACTGATTTGGACCAGAGCAAACTAACTATGGATATGAAAACACCCTTAGTTAAGGTTTTAACAGAAAAGATTTTGGTTAAGAAATACTTTTTGTTTGTATGCAACACTCACCTTCTACTCATACTAATGTTTCATGATTTCCAGTGATGTGGGTGCAAATCAGAGCCAAAACTTCTGGCTCATTCTCTGAGGCATTTCATCTAAATACTGAAACATCGATTGTGTATATGAGACAAACAGCATATTTGTGGCCCCCATTGAAGCAATGCTTTTTATTCACTTACACACCTCTTTCAAGCAGTGACTTGAGTCTTAGCCATTCAACAAGTGATGGAAACCTGGTCAGTGGGCAGTTGATGCAGAGTGAAGTGTGTTTGATAGGGTCTGCAGGGGTCCTGCTCAGCACCGGCACTAACTGACTCCACCGAGCGCCAATCACATGGAGCCAGTAGGAATCCAACTCCCCCCTGAGAACTCCACCATGACTCAGGCAATCAATGCATTGATGGGGCCAAGCAGGGATGGCCTGACATGGCTGCCATATGGCTATATATGGCTCAACGGAATTGACCTATGAAATGTGAAATAAAAAAATATCCACGTGGTCTGAAAGGCCAGGCTTCACAGTAGAGCTGATAAACAGCAGAATCAGCCATTAATTCAACAAGTCCTCCAACATAAAACAATCCTCACATGCCCTTATGTACATTAAAAGCACTGTTGGTTGCTTTATTGGTTCCCCTGTCCACACTGTCCACGAAAGGTTCACTTCTTATAGCAATTTCAGTGTAAGTGATGGGGGACAAAACCCACAGTCCTCCTTCTGTGCAAAAAATAAATTCAGCTGAAGATAATACGAACCTTCGACAGTCTGAGTTAGACAGTTAGTCTTTTTAGTAGACATTTCCCTCTTTTTGTTACTATCCCTCCACTGCTGCTCAGCAAGGACAACACTGTCTGGAGAAACACAGAGCGGACATTTCATACTAAAAAGACTTTGAGTTAGACAAATCAAATGGGTTTCTTCCAGACGGTTGAAGCCTCATAGAAGATGTGGCTGAACTTAATTTTTTGCACAGAAATAGGACCGTGGATTTTGTCCCCCATCACTTCCATTAGAAATGCTTTAGAAAGGGTGTGGACTGAGGACAACGTGTACTGAAGGTTTATGAGTAAATTGTATTGTTTGAATAGTTTCCTCTTCTGTTACATTTGGATGCTAATAAGACACAGATCAGGCTCCAGTTGTGAACGCTGATCTGAGGTCAGTACATCAGAGCACTGCATTGACACTGTGCTGACATAATGCAGCAGGTGTATCTGTTTATGCCCACCAGATTTAACAAGTTATATACAAACAGTATACATTATCATGCATCAAAACTACTTGTACTCCTGCTTTCTCTCACAGTGTAAATATCCAAGTTATACTGCTAATGATGTGCATCTGTATTGAGCACTAAATTAGGCATTAGACATTCATGTAACCTGATGGAGGGAGGGTGAGAGAGAGAAATAGGGAACACATTATGGACACAAAAAAACAGAAAAAACCTTTATGTGATGAAATTTTATGTGGATATGACTGACAATGTTTCAACCACACAAGGGTTAAGAACTGAACACTTAAATTTAATAGACAAATCATGATGACATTTTACTAATTTGCCTTGAGTCAATAGAAAATGAGTCATTAGATGTTTTTCTTTAAAAATGTCAGGTTTATTCACTTCACTTTATTCACTTCAGATATGAAGACTGTGGATGTGTTTTGATTATCTAATCAGGAGATAATGATATGACATTTAATCACAAATTGACTATACATAAATGCAGGCGTATGTTTGCTTGTTTACCTTTACCTGAACAAAACCGTCATGAGAAAATGTCAGTCATGTCAAAATAAAATAAAAGTAGAAAAAGTGTGCTGGTATTTTTTTCAGTAAGTTACTCACTTCAATAGTTTTTTCTGTTTTGTACTCTTACTCAAGTAAATATTATGATGATTACTTTTACTTATACGTGAGTATTATAAAGTACTGAAACAATACTTTTACTTGAGTACAGTTTTGGGCTACTCGACCCACCTCTAATTGCAGGTATGTGGCGGGACACTAACTTCGGTCTACTGCATGACTATTGGATGTGCTACATCATTCACTACCCTGACCAACACACCCTTATATTTGATATTTTCTCCTTTCTATGTTTATTGTTATGAACCAATATACCAAAGCAAATACCCTGTATGTGAAAACCTACTTGGCAATAAACCTGATTCTGAGTCTTACTTTTTCGGGAACTCCACTTCCTGCATTGGCATTGAACGTTGGCATTGAATGTAAATTGTGAGGTGTGACATCGTCCACAATAAGCACCATCCCTAGGGATACAGAGCTGCTAGAAACAGTATAGTTAATTGTCCGCTGGTTGACAAAATATCTATGATCTAACGTTTATGTCGTCATATCAACCAACTCCAGAGTTTACTCATTTTCATACTAGAGCCTCACCGAAACAATGTTTTTTTTTTTGTTTTTTTTGTGTGCATAAACACCCCAAAATACAGAAACATTTGGATAAGGGTCCTTTAAATTTGGTTATTAAAGAAAAATGGCCAACATATGTACATGATATTTTACAGTTGAAAAATAAACTTGTCTAGATCACTTCAAATCGGCTAATATGTTAGCCAATAAGTAACAACAGGTATATCTGCAATGAGCATTGACTTACACATTTCCTTGTCAATTTACTGACTTACCCATTTACTTACTTATTCCTTCACTTCCCAACTTATTTACTGTATTACTTATTTACACATGCACTCACTTATTCACTTCAAATTGACAGTCAAGTTAATGTCCAGGTGAGATAGATGGTCGGGCGAGCAAGAAGACAGAGGGATTTCACCCTCACAGAGAGGGACAGGTTGTATATTTGGAGCTCTAAAGTGGATTTCCATGTTTGTCTGGAGAGTCTGCAGTAATAGTAAAAAAGAAATTCTATTGCTCCATCCCTGAGTGCTTCTTCAAAGGTCACTATTCACAGCATAGTGGTAGTAATGGACACCAACACGGGATGGGGTTGGCTGTATTGTGTTTGTAAGACACAAAATGGCAAGAGTGAAACTCATGATTTCAGCCACTGCTATATCATATCGATATCATTTCAGCCAAGAATTAGTGCAAATAGCACTAACAGAGGTAAATATCAATACAGCTTGGAAAGTGCTCTAAAAAGGTTTCCAAATACTTCTTGCAAATAATAATAATAATAATAATAACAAAAAGGATCATAAAACATATTCTTCCATTTACCTTCCTTTCCATTTCTAGTTGATGTGCTAAGAATGCTGTTTAGGCGTAGCTGACATCCTTTTACAGGTCTCCATCCTCTTGCAACAACACTACAAACACTGAAGTAGAAGTTGCCTGTAATAGAAACACAGCCAGAACAGCACAGCATACAAATGTGTGTATACTCACTGCAGCTTTGTGTTTCTTTTTTTTTTTTTTGTTTAATAATACTCATACATATTAAATAATACAGATTAAAGACCAACTGTCACATGGTGATACTGGAAACAGAGGTGACAAAGAAAAAAACCATCAGAGAATAGCAACAACAACAATGGCTTGGCTGGAAAAAAATTAAAATAAAACTACAAAGGCAGCAATGGGAATATGAAGGTTTAGAAATGTTTGATCAACAATAAAGTTGATCAGAACAAAGTGCCACAACAGAAATTGAGATGTATTTTAAGGCGTTCCTGTTTAGAGCCACAAAATACAGGAGAAGGGAAGGGAAATTTATACAGCATCAGCAGCTAAGTAATCACTGCAGACTGACCACAGCGGAAGATAAAGATTGTGTCTGAAATTTAACATCTGAGAAAAGCAGGTGTAGACTCTGCAGCACTATTTTAGTACATGAACACACAGAGGGAGAGAGACTGTACTGTAGCCAGGTCGAAACTGCCATTAAGTTCGCTTTCATCTCACATACGGAGGTGGAAACGCAACAATAAAACAGCTAGTTATATTTTATTTTTCAAAAGACTACCTTTCTGTTTACTGAAGTTGCCTCTTGCTTATTTTTCCTGACTTTTAATGGCTACCAGCAGCGTCAGTCCAGTGCCATATGATTGCAGCATCCAGTAATATTTATTAAGGGGGCCGTTATTTATTTTTATCTCCATTCCATTCATTTATCTATACCGCTTATCCTCAGAGGGTCGCGGGTATTTTTATCTCTTTACAGAAAAAATCTAGACAAAGGAGCACTAAAAAGCCCCCACGCTTATTTTTCATTAGTCATTCAATCACTGGTCTTTTTGTTGAGCCGAGAACATCAGGCTATGTTCCACAAATACAGCAGTTCTTCTTGCAGGATGAATACAGGCTTGAGTGTGCAAAGCACCTCAAAGCAAAATTGCGGTGATGCAAAATTTTGCACCCCTGATGGTTGATGACAGGTTTAGTAAATATCCCCCAGAAAATTCACCTTAAACACGTGCAAAATGTGTCTGAACCAAAGGTTTTCAAATTGGATCCGGAGCAGAAAAAAACTCAATGCACCCTGACCCAGGCTACTTGGAAGGGACACATCACTATTACATCACCTCACCTGCCCTCCTACAGTCAGGGAAGGTGGCAAGTTCATAGTCGGAGGCAGGAGCTCAGGCTGAAAATACTGTGTGAAATGGCATAGCATCAAAACTGGCCAGTACAAAGAAAAGAATGGTTGATTGCGAAGAATGCGAGTGCAAGAATGAGTGGACTGAGAGATATGTGTTCTTTCTGCTCAGGCACAAGACCTGTGTGCTTTCACTTGCAGTGGCCACTGAAGAGAGGGAAAAACGCTGCAACTACACCAAACGTGCTCATTTTGAACAAATCCGTCAGACAGAACACAGAGGTAGGAACCGCAAACCTCACCAGGTGAAATCATCAGATTAAGCTACCAGCAGAATAATTGTAACACAACAACAGAAGTCAAGGGTCTCATTAGTGTCTCTACCTGGCCAACACACCAAGTTTACACAACAAAGATGCCACTTTCAGATCTCACTTAATCCACTCTGGACCTTTGACCCATCTTTTTTATTTGATTATCCTTGCTCTAAACTATATGAACATTGCACTAATTCCTGCACTGGCACTGAATTATTGCTATTATTATTAAATTAATAGTAAGTTGAATTTAAACATAATTCATAAAAAGCAGGTTTGCAGTCATCATGAGACTCCTTCTTGTTACAGAGTAAGATCCTTTTTGTTTAACCAGAAACAGAAGTCTCACTCTGAAATCTCGCGATAGGTTGAGTTGTAGCAGGAAGACGAAAGGATCTTTCTCTTTAACAAAACTGTCTGTCTCTGTAGGGAACCTTTCCACTTCGAATAGTAATCTGAACCTGTCAGTGGCAAAAACGAGCAATTTTAGTTGAGTGCCCACAAGGATTACGATGCAGATATTGCAGCCCATTCGTGGATGCCGGCAGAGGCGATCTACTGGACCAATTCCAAAACTTATGGTAACTATTAGTCATTTAGACCCCCAAATTTATAAAACGTAGGGCCCAGGTTTAAAAATACTGGAGTTTCCCTTTAAGAAAAGGGGCACAGATGAGGAGAGTGGGACTGTATCCACACTTTCAACCATGTAAAAGTTAGACCTCTCCTGGTATACTGCTCAACTCTGACAAAGCTGTGGTGCTGACATGCAGCAGGGGGCTGAGGTGTGGTGCTAGCATGGGGGGAACAGTGTGGTTCCTGCCTGCAGACACCCTGTGGATCCGATTGTTGATTGCAGACAGAGGTTATATACATAAATGTTTAGGCTGTCTTAAGTTGACAAATGTATTGGCCAAAAGCACCCATGTTATACAGTATGTAAGCAGTATAAGCTGAATGTGTTTTCTGGTTTCTCTCAATGTATATCAACTTAACTGAATGCCATGTAAAAAAAAAAAAAATAAAAAAAAAATCTTTCTTAAACTGGACATTCTTTAAAAAATAAAAGCTTGGTTTCATCCACTAACCTTGTTTTCAGAGTTTACCTGGTAAACTTAATGTAAGGGATTAATAAAGTTCTATTTTATCTTATTATACCTTAAGAATTGTAATAGGACTTTGAAGGTAAAGCACAGTGGACTGAAAAAACACACTGCAGACAGTTGGCCTCTATACAGTAGCTACACTAAGGGTGGAAAGTGTGTGGACTGAGGACAGCAACACTGTTTAAATGAATCTTTGCTGCTTCTGCTGCTGCTTCTCCCTTGCTGGTTCCCTTCTGTGTGTAGCACTGTACACGTTCATGACTGCAACCTAGCAACCAAATCCGCAGCTTATGCCTTTACATCATGAGTGGGACACCCACTTAGAGGCAGACTAAATTGAGCAAAAAAGTCTTAGTTAGACTCCCTCTGCATGTATGCACTGTGATGTGGGATGTGTCATTGTGAATAATATCATGTATCCCGTTTTTAACATTTGAAACTTGATACTTTGATACACAGCAAAATAAATAGATGGATATTTAGCTGACCTTTGAAGAAACCGCAAAAACAGCCATCCTGCTCATTTGTGTTTGCTTTATTGTCAAACTACACTTAGACCGTTTGCCCCAGATGAGCCATACAAATAAACATTGATGACTGGCTGCTAGATTGATGAGAAGTAGCTTCTTTTCTCTTTGTCTTTTCCAGTGTTTCTCTCTGTCTCGGCTCTTTCAAACACACACAGGCCATAGACACGCACACGCACACACACACACACACACACACACACACACACACACACACACACACACACACACTGAAGATTCTATTAAGATTAACCTGTATGAAATGGTACAAATTGAAAAACTGAAACTTCATCTTCAGCTCCAAATAAAGTACACTAAGCGAGAGGTTCTGCTTTTATCAGTTTGCTGAAAAGGAAGTCCTTGATTCTTTATCCTCGACAGATTAAAAACAAAGGGGGAAAAAAATCACCTCAGCAATCTGAATACTTGCCAACCAACTGTGAATGTGTCATTGGTGAATTTATTCTTAAGGAATGAAAAGCATTCCATAAACTTTGACTTGCCATTTAATAAGTATGGAGTATAAACAGGTCAGTTCCAAAGACTATTATGCTTGTGTAACCGGGTTGAAATTATATCTTTGATTTTATGTTTGAAACTTCACCAAATTCTGATAAATAGTGAAGACGCTTTGTTTTGTTAACGATCAAGGTGCGTTTTGTAGCCTATTCAAACTGAAGTGTTAATACCTGTACTGTCACTTTAAGAGGTCGCAGTTTCTTATTCATTTTAATGTCAATGCTGCGCCACTCTCTTTCAATTTCACCTTTTAATTACTACTACTAGTAGTAGCGCCAATCACTTTTTTTAAATGTAGATTAATAAAAACCTTTATTTTAGGCAAGCTATATGTATTTATAAACCTCTTGGCTCATCTTCCCAAAGGCAGAGTGATTAAAGTCTATGGCAGGGCAAGGGTGTACACTTGCACTTGTTCTCTATCCTCCTGCTCTCTCTCTTCCTCTCTCTCCTTCTCTCTCAACCCAACCGGTCGAGGCAGATGACCGACCGCCCACCCAGAGCCTGGTTCTGCTCGAGGTTTCTGCCTGTTAAAAGGGAGTTTTTCCTTGCCACTGTTACCTAGTGCTTGCTCATGGTGGGAACTGTTGGGTCTCTGTAAATAATATTACAAAGAGTACGGTGACGACCTGATCTATATGAAAGGTGCCCTGAGATAACTTCTGTCATGATTTGGCGCTATATAAATAAAATTGAGCTGAATTGCACTTTGTTTTGCATCAGCATCTCCACAATATGTGATAAAATATGTCAAACAGAAAGAAAGAATAGTATTAACATTTAAAAAGCCTTAAATGAAAGAGCAAGGTGAGCCTCATAGCAGCCTGTGCTTTAACTTACGCATAGGTGAACACGGCTGTTGCCTTCATTGAAACTCACAAGGGCAGAAAAGTCATTTTAAACACTCCCAAGAGTCTGTACTCTTTCAAGGTTTTCCATTTTTGAGTCCATGGTCTATTCATTTTCTCAACAGAGCCATCTGGCTTTTGTCTGGCTCTTATGTTTTATTTCCAGTGCCTCTGAGTCTACGATGTGCACTTTCCCATTTTCAATTATCAGTTCTGTTCTACACTTTCTGACTGGCAGAGGTGGTGCGTTACGCAAGGTGCAGAGTCCAGAGGTCGAGTATCAAGTTTTTCACTGTGCTACACAGCACACTCCCCTTCTGCGCTGAAGCTAAATGTTACCACTAATTGTAAAGTGGCACAGATCAGTTTGAGTATCTATAATTACTAAAATCTGTTTGTTCCATACCTTTTGACTGCCAGATGGGGTTGCTTTGTATTTTTTATCCAAGGTCCACCAGCGGCTTTGGGGGTTGTGGAGTGTATGGGAGAGCTCCCATCTATTCTTAAATGCACATTTAATCTGTCTGATCCTCTGTACCTCCTCTTCCTTCTCTCAGTCTAAGCTGACTCCCGGCACTAGAGGTCTTTGGTCAGAGAAGGTGACTTTTCTCTGGCTGTACTCTCTCAACTGCTTCGATAAAACATTTAATAAAGTTGAATACTAGCTAAACACAGTATTGTTAAATTCAACATATATAAAATTGGATTAAAAAAACAATAAGCAGGTTAGCAGTATTATTCATATTTTGTTTTGGGTTCAAGGCCCTTTAAAGTTTAATTCAACGGTCTTTTTTACAGATTGGAATTATGACATTAATTAGAACCAAACATCTTGATTCAGATTTAAGATTTGTTTCTTGTTTTATTAGGGTTTTATTATTTTTGAAAAAACTAACAAGCAACTAACTAGCCAAATGCTAAAATCAGAATCTACTGACTGACTGACAAGGCAGAGATCAGTCAGAGGCTGCCCTCAAAAAACTATAAAGGCAGAGGAAAAGGCAGTGTGATCCATCTGGCCTCATTCAGACTCAAAAAAGCAAACAACCAATCCAACAAACAAAAAAATAAATGCAGTCTGATCTTTGGAAAATACTCTTAAACCGTGGCATTCCCTGTCGGGAAGATCTGTTCACATGGGCTATCAAACAGATGCTGGCAGGATGGTTGCTATGGAAACCAAGTGCTTATTGTGTCACTTCATAGCTGCCCTTATTCCCACCTAAATGAAAGGTTTTCAGATTGAGGCTAATCTATAAAAGTGGAGGCTGTTTTTATCTGTGAAATAGCATTAGCTAACAGTCTACACTGCAGCAGATACCAGTCAGATATTTGTCCCCACACATTTTGTACATGATACATTTCATTAGGGTTGGTTACCGTGACTACTAATTAATGCAAGCCGAAATAACCCCTCGGGAAAATGCTGTTATCCTACATACTTATGTACACTATCTAGGCCTACACAAGCGCTGTATTTATCATGATTAAGAAATTACATTAGCTACCGTTAGTTATTAGCAAAGATTTGATATCCACAGGGGCAATTATAATGATGTCATTCACAAAATGTGATTGGATTTAGTCACAAAAACAAACAAAAGACAGTAACTTGTGATAAAAGTTACCAAGGTTCAGACCTCTGGGATCCTTAATGGCAGCTATATGGTGGTGCTTAACACCAGATGCTGAGTCCAGCTAATGCAGTTCAAGTGTCTATCATAAGGAAGTCACCTATGCTACAGGTACTTTTCACTGCACGACACGTCACAGTATTGTAACAAAGCAGAATTTTCCACTTGGTTTCTTGCCCAAATGTTTTGATTACTTGGCTTAGATGGTGCTTTTGCCTCACCCAATTAGTTTTGTGTGAGTTCGATTAATAATGTATATTGTAGTGGTGGCCCAGGTCTTTTGCCCATCGGCTGTAATGCTTAATTCGCAGAGTAATGTTAGTCACAGCACCTTAAATATTGGCTTGCGAATTTTTGTACTGAAATGCTGAAGCACTTAAAGTGTACATGGGCTGTGTGTTATCAAGCTGTCTGTGAGTGAAAGTTGACTTTGCGTCACTACACCATTAACGTAAGAATTTGTGTGCTTCACTGCATTTTCTTGACAATACATCTGTTGTTATCAAACCAGTGAGTGATCTCAGATAGTTGTGACTGTTATTTTTCATTTTCTCCCAGCATGGTGTGCCTATGGTGTACACTGTTTTGCCTGGCCCCTCTTCACCCTGAAGATGCCACTCTTGGTATTGATCACCTCAGACAGGGGCTGAGGATGCATACATGAATTGCAATTGCATTCTGCCAGGTTAGCAGATCTTGAGAGGAGCATGTCTGTGTGCTGACAAGCTGCTTCCCTCTGGAGTCTCCACAGCAATCTAACCCAGGATCGAGAAGCAGCATGAGGAAGGAAGAGGCGGGGGAGTCAGGACCCGTTGGCCAACATAGTAGACACATTTTAACTTGCAACCATCTCCTGGACAGTTCCCCAATGCCTTGGTTGCAGGTACCTTAGCCTCATTGTGAGGCACAGTCCTGTGAAGTCCTCAAGCCCTTGCATTCAGCTCAACCTCTTTATCGACCTGATGTGGAGGAAGAGAAAGAAGATGTTGGGAACATCTCTCAAGCCTCCACTGTTAACTCTCAGGGAACCAGTTGTAATCCCTTAGATGAAATGACAGTCCCAGACCAGTAAATGATTCTTCAGCCATTAACTTTTAATGTTCATCATGTCCAGACCCCAGGTTGGTCAGCACCAGGTTTCTCCTTCACTTCCCACAGAGCTCCTGCTGTGTCCTGGCTCCTGCCTGTCAGATTGATCGGTCTAGCTCTGCTCTAAAAGATGCTTATTTTTGTATCATAGCCCCCCTGCACAGACAGTTCAGTTTGCCTTCCAGGGAAGGGCATACCAGTTCAAAGTACTCCCACCTGGGATTTTGCTAGCTCCCTGTATATCCACAAGATGCATGGAAGCCACACTGGCCCTGCTGCAGGCAAGAGAATTGTGAATTCTTCCATATGTAGATGACTGATTGTTATGTTCCCAGTAAAAGACACAGGCAATCAGGGACACACAGCATCAGTGTCAGATGGACATCAGTGCCAATTCAGCAGAGTGTTCATCTGCATTTCTTTTGATTCTTAGCTCCCCACGTGGACAACATTCTTTTACTTCTTACTAAATAATAATCTTGCCAAATCCACAGGGCATGTTTATGGCTGACTCCTCAGTGGTTCCACTATACCTTCAGTCGCTTTTGTCTCTTGAGATCTGGTTGACTGGACTGGGCGGAGTTCACTGGCACAGGCTAGAAGGGGATACAGTTCAGTGTCTATAGCCGCGTTTCCACCAAATACTTTCGGTATAGTACCCTTGAAACCCGTACCTACATGTACCTGAACCCTAGATCTGTAGGCGGGGTTGTTACCGGATGGTAATAGCTGCGTCAACCACATAAGTAGTGTGACATCATATCGAACGCGACACAGTAAGCAAAGGAACACAAGAACACAATGGAGGACATTGAATGTTTCGTGTTCTTCTTCTTCTCGCTTTGTTTGACAAAAGGCTGCAGGCAGCAAGGAAAAATGGCAGGTGTGTGCGTTAAGTCCTTTGTAGTGCAAGAAGCGACGATCCTTTTGACCAATCAATGCACTGTAGTGTTTCTAGCTCCACCTTGAAGTCCCAGGTCAGTGTGCTAGGTACCTCAACAGAGGGGTAATGGAAAAACAGGATGGAATGGAGTGGTTCTATTGGTACCATCCACAACCTTTGCCATTGGAAATGCAAAAATAACCGTTCTAATGTGTAATGAACTGAACTGGACTAGACTGCTTGGTGGAAACTCGGCTTAATATCCCTGCAGCAATGGCAGCATTGGAGTATACTGTAAGTCTGTTTGAGAAGTGCTGCTTGCCCTCTGATTCCATGATTCCAAAAGAAATGTTACCTGGGTGTTCGGGTCTTTTATAGATGGGCTTTTAGCAAAGTCGCCTGCAATCACCAAGATCACAGGTGACTGTTGATTTAGATTCTTAACTTGCACATGCATGTGATGGAATATCCAGCTGCAAAGCACAGCTCCCGTTAGTGATCCAGAATTCACAGATCCACAGTAACATTTGTATCCGTATCCATATCCATCCATATCCGTTTGCTTTGAGAAATTACATTATATGCTAATTTGAGATCAGGCAGTGAAATTAATTTTGGCTGTCAGTGTTGGGTATTGATAAAACTGGACAGAATGAGTGGTGGCTTATTATGATAATGTGACCTTATCTGCTTGACTGACCTCTGTTTATAATGTTGAATAATTGATGCATGTTTACAATTCATGTCAAATTTAGCATGCACCATTTAGCCTAGTTAAGAAAAAAAGATTAGGCCTGAAGCCTCAGCTTAAGATTTACAAAATGACAAAACTTCAAAAATGACATTACCCATACTTAGCTTTGCATTGGCGTACACATTACACGTCTCCAAGATCATTCAACCACAACTTTTTCTCTTCTTTTCAACCTCTGATATCAAACTCTGTTTTTTAATATTGTATAACATTTGTTTATTAAGGATTCCTGCCTTACACAACTAGTATTTTATTTCCTCTCTTCATCACTGTATTTGTTGCTCCCTTTATATAAATCCTTGCTGTTTACCATTGCAGCCAATTTCAAATTAGCTGCAAATATACTGTATACAGTGTGTTTACCTCAGTTATAATATAGCAGCAAGAGGTTCACAAGTGCATTAGAAATAACAGACAAAGTTTCATTTTGTTTCTGACTGGGAGAAAGTGATATTCTCAGTAGCATTTTACCATTTAGATTCATGAATGAATGTGTGACTCATTCAATGATTTAATCAGTAACTCTTCATCTGGATATTTTTCATCCACCCTCTTTCTGTTTTATACAACATCATCAACAATCAGCTATCATGTTGAATTCCGCAGTATTATATTATTAACCTCCCACTGTATTTTCTAACCATCATCTGTGTAGAGTTTTATTTTCTTTATCTTATTTAGCACATGCTGTTCCCACCAGGAGGAACAATTAATGAAAATGAGTGAATGACAGCATAAGTTACAGAAATAGAAAGAAATGATGCATCTTGTATTTGTAAGCTTGTACAAAATAGAAAATAAATACTTTGTCACTGCATGGACAACTTAGTCATCACTTCTCCCTCTGGGACAATATGGAACTGTCCCTAAATCCTGTGTGTAAATCCATAAAACACAACATGTTGAGTAAGATAACACCTAGCTATCACTAATGTGCTGTGTAATTTCTCCTTGCATATCTCCAATAAGCTTTGATATGAGCTACTATTGATTTTTGCTGCAGTTTGAGTCATCTTTACTACTGATGTCATGATCAGCTTTTAAAAATGTGCAAGCAATGGCAGTTTAAGGTCATGCAGTGAAATTTACTCTGTCCATCTATATGAATCAACATAATAGTTTATGGTAAGTGCAGAAACTAGTTGAAATATCCTAATTCAAATTATTTATTTAGCCTAATTATACAGTAGTTTTTGGGGTATATACATCATTTGATTTGTGTTGTTTAGTGTGTTTTCTGTGACTGAAGAAAGTCATTAAGTCCATGACTTTGGCCACTTAAAATTTACCCTGGGAAACTGAAAAGAGTGTCATAAAATAATGACATGGAAACTTGTAGACAGCAGTGTTCTTAGTTATATAAGTGTGGATCCCAACTGCTGCCTTTAATTTCAGCCATCTAATAAGAGTGTCATTTCAGACTTTGGAAACCAGACAAATGTAATTATCGACCTAGTAGGATAGAAAACCAGCAGGATTCTGCATCTCGAGGGCCGTAATTGAAAACCACTGATATGCAGATCTAATGTAGCAGCATGCCACTCAAAGCTACAGCCAGCAAGAACTATGACGAAGACCAGGTACTTCACGTCTTTAAAGAGCTGGTGGCCTTGCAAACTTAAGCACAGATGAACTATGGTGACCACTAAAAACTCAAGAACATTCATTGAAGACTGGATATTTCATTCAGGGAAAACATTTGACAAATGAATTAGCCCTAAAGCTCAATAGCTTGTGTCCAAGTGTCCAACTAATGGTTTCCTTGAACTAGTTCCAACTAGTTCAGAACGCAGCAGCTAGGCTTCTTACTGGTTTCAACAGACGACATCACATCACCCCGATTCTGGCTTCTCTCCACTGGCTCCCTGTTCAAACTGATTGTAAGATTTTACTGATCACTTTTAAAGCAGGTCTGGGTCTGGCCCTAAGCTATATAGCAGAAATGTTGACCCCATATGAGCCAGTTCGCAGCCTTAGATCCTCGGTCGGGGCCCTTCCGGCCCGTTCCAAAGTCGAGGCTTAAATCTAAAGGTGACCGTGCTTTTGCCATCAGGGTCCCTCAGCTTTGGAACGACCTGCCTGCGGAGATAAGGCTCGCAGAATCAGTAACTTCTTTTTAATCACTTCTTAAGACCCATTTTTATAGACTTATGTGATGTCATCTTTATTACTTCTTTTTATTGCTTTTACTGTTTGTATGCTTTTTATTTATATTTAGCCTATTGATAATTAATTTTGTTTTGCTTTTGTTTTGCCTTACTGTTTGACTTTCTGTTACATTGCCTTCTGAGTATCCTGCTTTTGCTTTGTCTGTCAAAACACTTTCTAAACTCTATATAAATAAAGTCATTATTATTATTATTATTATTATTATTATTATTATTATTATTATTATTATTAAAGGAAGAGTTTGACATTTTGGAAAATATGCTTGTTTTCTGTCTTGCCTAGAGTCGATTAGCTTGGCTAAGCAAAAAGACTGGAATCAGGGGAAAACAGAAAGCCTAAGTCACTTCAAAGTTCAATAATACTACAAACACCTCTGAAGTTAACTCACACACTGCATTTTGTTAAATCTGTACACAAATGTCGAGTTGTAGTTTAATGGGGAGCTACATGTTGTAACTATTTCTTGCCGATCAGCGGGCCGCCGCAGTGACTTCCTGGAACCTTATCGTCAAAGAGTGTTTTCACTACTTTCTGATATTTTATAGACTAGGCAATTAATCTGAAAAATAATCAGCAGATGAATCATTAACCAGTATAATCATTAGTTGCAGCCAAATTAGAGCACAACAAATGGGATCCCATTGACTTTCATTAAAAAGGGTGGAAAAAGTGGAATGAGCTGAACATTTCTCTTCAATTCAATCCAGTGAATGAAGTGTTTTAATTTACTCTTTTACTGCAGCCTCTCCTCCTCGGCCTCCCCCTTCCACTTCTACTTCAGTTGTTTACTTCCTCTGTTTCTGCAGGAAATGTATAACTGTATATGTATAACAATATAAACTAGCTGTGTTCAATGAAAAGGTGAAGTACTGGGAATATAAGTACGAATAGCAAGTTAACTGGTTGATGAACGCGGAGGCATGTCAGTGATCACACCATGTCTGGTGGCTGCTGCACAGCATTGCAAGCTCCTGGTGGAGATGCTCTTATCCTTGCCTCTTGAACAAAGAGTCTCTCCCTGTTGAATGTTGGTGGAAAATAGTGCGTCTAGAAACAAGCCTTTGCTCTTTGATTGTGAGGCACTGACACCAAAAAGCTAATGTCTGATGTTTCAGAGAGCTGAAAAAAGTTCAAGCTCTGTTGCAGCTGAGCTAAAAATATACTGATGTTATCTCACCTAATCTGCATTTTCTGTATTATTTGGAAAAATACACAACTAACCATGGCCTCGAAATGCACTTTACACCTTCACCAATCAACTGTAACAGAAATTTAAGTATGGAAAACATGTTTAAAGTCTGGATTCTGCATAAAAAATCAAAGCCTCATTCTTCTCTTCTTCAGAGTGGCGACTCTCCCATGATCATTTTCAGACAGTGATGGATTACAGCAGCAGGGGTGATGTCATAAAGAAACATGGCTGATTAGTTGAGACATTTAACATTTTTTATTCACAGAACAAGATTTTGTTGTCCTAGATATGACAAAAAGTTTTCACCACTAACTTGAACTTCTGATTCAACAACAGAATCATGCACAGATCCTTATCCTAATCCCATCAAAACTACACAGCACTGAACATTTTAGAGAAATTTGATGGCAAGAAATAAATGCAGAAATGTCATGAGAGAAAGCCCCTTTTCTTGCCATTTTTCTACAGCCAATGAGCTTCTTTTGAGCTTTTAAAGTAACAACATGAGATACTGTATCATACAGAATGTGAACAGCTACATGCAGCAACTTCATAAATAATAATAAAGTGGTTTCATCATACACACCTATGCAGGGTGGACTTTGAAGGTATTTCTGAGCTCTTGCACCATTAAAATTTGTAGAAAATATTCTCACACATGTATCAGTACATGTCACAGAGGAAATCGTGCAAGGTTGTAGTAATCTGAACAGAAGTAAAACTGAGCAATTATCTCCAAATCCAAATTCATCCTTCTCAAAGACATTTTTGCTACAACCCAAATACAATGGAGGTCAATGGAATTGTGTGTGGGCGCTCACAGCATTAGAAAATCTTTTTCTGAAGTATCTGTTTCCAAAACTGTGAACCAGAAAAATGATTACATTCATCTCCTTTGAATTGGGGTGGTAGCAAAAACGTCACAGACAGACATTTGTAACTGCCCTGCATATTTTTGATTCAGCACAGCTATTGAGACTGTCCTCTCAAGAAAAACAATATAGTATTAGTCATTTCACCAAATACCGAACAAAAACGTATGTTTGTGTTCAAGTGATGAAGCTCTCTAGTGGCTGTAGGAATTATGACTTTTGTCCATCAGCAGTAAAGGAGGAAAACAGCACGACGTTGTTATAGAGCCACAAAGCCTGCAGAGGGAGGAGGTCGGGTTGGATGGGTCTGACCATCCATAACGTCTGACTTTAACGCGGGAGACCCATGAATGAATTATAAGAACTGGATACCGGACCCAAAGATGGTGCCTATTCAGTCCAATAAGAATTGCTCGCCTGGCGCATACGCCAAAAAAGGTTTCTAGCTTCTGGGTTTACTTCCGGGGTATGCCGCCCACTGAATATGCGCAGTAGTGTTTCTCCCGCTGGCCCCGCCCGCCACAATGGTGGCTTATGGGGAAAATGCTTTTTGGGCCGCAGTGGAATTTTCCACTGCAATACCGCGAGTGGCCACTGGGAAAAATTGGAAACAAGGCTGGGCGGCAGCGCCCTATCGAGGTCTTATTATACATCCATGAGGAGACCACTGCTCGTTTCCTGTTTCAAACTGACTCCCTATCCTTAATGACATGGCTATTATTGTACACATGGCAATGAAGGTCCTCTAACTCTTATCCTTGCCTCTTGAACAAAGAGTCTCTCCCTGTTGAATGTTGGTGGAAAATAGTGCGTCTAGAAACAAGCCTTTGCTCTTTGATTTTGAGGCACTGACACCAAAAAGCTAATGTCTGATGTTTCAGAGAGCAATGAAGGTCCTCTAACCTTAACTAACTTGACAATTTAACCCAAACCACATGTTGGTTGGACAAGAGTCATAATTGCTACAGACGCTAGAGCGCTTTGTCACTTGACCATATGTTGTTTTTGAGCATTTGCTGAAACGCCTGATACACAACACACGGCTACATACCAATAAAGACCCCACGTGTAACATTAAAGAAGCTCTTCGCACAAGTTCAAGGATGAGGAGGAGTAGGGATCTCCATAGCCCTGCTGATTTACGGCCCCGCCTCCTTGTAACTGTGGCTCCCGGCAACGGAGCCAATGTCAAACCTCCATCGAGCAGCTCCCTGTGCTTGTTAGATTAATTGTATGGCTCTTGTCACTCCTTGTCTCAAGTGTCTTTCCTGACTGATCTACACTTAAACAAAATGTTATCACCAGATTCAATTCAAATTTCTACAAAATGCAGCAGGAGCCGAATGCTTTACAATAGCACTGTATGGTACGTAAAGAGCTGAAGGGCTGAATCCTGCACACACCTGGAGGAGTTTCTTGAAGGAAATGGTCAGCTTGTTAGGTGAAATCCATCCAAAAATAAAGAAGTGCTGTTGTTAGTATGTGAGTGGCCCAAAGAAACTGAACAGATCTGACATTCAAAGGAGCTCTGACCCATAAAAGATTACAGTGATACTGTCAGGTTGACCATACAAAGCCTGCAGCCGTTTTGCCCACAGCAGGAACAAACAACTAGTTAGGTTGGGAAACATGATGTTTTGTACAGTATATATATATATATATATGATAGATTATAGATTAAAGTCAAATAATAACTATATTAAAACAGTTACTCTTCTTTCAAGAGTACATGTGAGGCTCTTTAAGAGATGGTTTGATTCTTAAACAATCTGCACCCTGAACATTACACCAATATGTGATTGTTGAACATGTCATTCCAAAACCACGGGCATTACTATGCTGCTATAACAGCTTCCACAGTCTCATGTTTGTTCTCAATGCAAGACTCAAAGCCTGACTGAGGACAGAGTTTATCGTGTGTACTTACTCACTTTGAGCCTTATACTTTCAATGCTATACTGTCATAAAACTTTCACTAAGTCACTAAATAGTGCGACAAGGCTAAACCGAAAGTCAAGTCGGGCCAGAGCTATTGCTTATAATGGGCACATTTTTATAATTTATTGTCTTTTTTCCTCTCTTGTGTCTGAATCATCTGAAATAAGTACCAGTTGGAAGACTAAACACCATCCCAGGAATGAATCACAATATGAAGTGATTAAAGAAGGTGGAACTAAATCAAATATTTGAAAGTGTTATGGACTGTGGATATAACTTCAACTGAAATTAGAGCGACATGTCATTGCAGTAGGAATTTTGTTATTGCCAAATTAATTACAGCTATTTTTAATCATACATAAAAACAATAACAACCATTTTCTATCTGGTGTGGACTATGTCATGCTCCCTAATGAGAGAGAGAGTTTAAAAATGTTTCAGTACAGTATAAATGTAAAAAGAAATGTCTAGGAAAGCCTGTTCAACAGTATCCCTGCTCCAACAAAACTCTTGCATTTAGCCTTCCCATCCGCAATAATTATGCAACAAGAGGTAGGATCAGGCAGGCTACCCACTCATGCTATAATGATGACCACATATAGCCCTCAGCGTATCCTCCACAACACCTGCATAATGGATTTATGGAGGAAAAGCATGGTGAAGGGGGGAGACGGCTCCTGCATTGGTTTGTTGGTTTGTTGTTCATTGGTGGTGATGAAGACAGCAAAATCTGATCAACAACAAAAACAAAAGCAAATCTCACATTTGACCGAATCTGCCTGCAGCTGTTAAACACTGCATTGAACGCTTTCTCTCTCTCCATTTCTTTCACCACATGCGCGCGCCTGCACACGCGCACACGTCCCCCACGCAGCCGGGCGCGCACACGCAAAACCTGCTCGCCGATGCACTGCACAGGAGCCCCTGACGGTGGCCGTGCCTGCCGCCTGTGATCGCTGCCTGGCGTCTCTGCCGCTCCACTGGATGTTTGCGCAGAGGACGCCTGCCTCCGCCGGTGACTGCCCCGATCCCCGCGGCACCATCCAGCTCGTTTCCTCCTCTTAACTTTTGCAACGTGCGACGGTTTTTGTTGTTGTTGCGGGCACCTGTTCCAAGACTATGTTTCTATCGGGTGAAAATAACGCTGTAGAGCCAGGCGTTTGACTTCCAACTTGGGGCTTGATGGCACGGTTATTTCTGACAGGTCTGGAAAGTTGCGCTGCGTCAAGGAGCATGGGCGCAAACTTCAAAAGCTTTTTATAATCGAGAGACAGTTTTTAGAATGAAGGCAGGTGAGTCACCACTCGCGTGAGAGGCGCACGGAGCTCCGGGGCTCTCCAGGTACTGGAAAGGAAAGGCGACACGGAGGAAGTCGTGATCTGTGCGGCGGATTGCGCCACGGAACGGACCGATGAGACAACATGGGTAAGTAAGTGGAGGTCTGTTTCATTTTGAAACGATTGCCGCCAGGGGATTAAGAGCCCAGGGAGTCTGTACATGATCAATAGCCTATTATTAGTTGAGCGCACTTGTGGTCCTTACAATAACAGTATGGGTTGATTTTTCTCCTCTGGCGCATCTGTGAGTGTCTTGATGTTCAGAAATTTTCTCCCAAATCTTTCGCGGCTTATTCCTGCGCAGCGAGCTGTGTTTCAGAGCTGTACTTTTGACTCATTTTTCTGCAAATATTTCCTGTGATTTTTTATTTTATAAAACCGACATCTCCACTTAGATGTTTTCCTTCCCTATTCGCGAATAAAAAAAAACAACAACAAATACTGCAGGCAGGAGTGTTGGTGCTTCTGAATATCAAGGGGAGGAGAGAGAGACAATAAAGCTCTCACCTTTATGATGTGGAAGTGATGTAGCCCAAAATCTGAAGCAGTCGACGTGGGTGCCAGTGCACAATGAGTTGAAGCTAAATAATAGCCCATCATCTGTCAGATGACGCCCTTGTTAGTGAAGCTGCAATGACAAGTTTAGTCACATAATCCCATTCTGACCTTAAATGGCCAAACATTTGGTGAGATGTGTCTGTTTTCTGTGGCCTCCCCCTCAGCTCCCTCCGGTTTTTCCCCCCTCAAAGCTCTGACATGTTTTGACTCCGTGCTATTTCTTCTGCCTCCCCCCCCACCCCCACCTCTTCTCTTGACAGCTCTGGGCACCTACAATCTCATCCCACACTGCCTATCACCTCCTCCATTTTACTGACTGTGGGTGCTCCAAAGCTAAATTCACCGCTCAGCCTCACAAACCCACACTTCTTCTCTTCAGTGTTTCAGGAGCTTTGCGTTCCGCAGCTCCAGTCAATGTTTTTGCAGATGTGTGTGTGTGTGTGTGTGTGTGTGTGCGTGTGCACAGCAGGACCATGCTTGATAGGCGGCTAGGTGCGGAGAGAGCCGTTGGAGTTGTTTTTAAAACTGCACCGCTGTGATTCATTTTGTTTGTCTTGACTTCTCACTTGTTGGATTTATGCTGCTGTTTCGTTTCATTTTTATTCCCACATTTACTGAAAAGCCGACACAGGCTGCTGGAGGGATGCATGATGCCCACACATCTGTGCAGAATTGAGGCATTTTCCCCAAGTAATGAGCAGCTTAGTGCAACTAATGGGCACATGCTATTACAGTTTTAATTATGTCATCCCAATTACTATTAGCCAAAGGAAGCAGTAGCATTTGTTAGGATATCAACACTTCTGACTGAAGCTCTCTCACAGCATCCATCCCGTCTTCATCCACCACCTTGTTTCCCTCATACAGCGGCAGATTAAATGGGAAAGAGAAGTTTATGCTGCCTTCAGGGCTGAAGTTTGCTCCCTGAATTCGACGATAAAACTCAACATCAACATGATGTGATTATCCCAATCATCTACACAGAAGGGCAGAATCAGGTTTGGCAAGCAACTGAGTTACAGCTGTTCAGAGTATAGTGTGAATAATGCCCAGCAACGTTTTCCTTCAAATCCAACACCAACAATTCACAACACCAAAGTATTCAATTTACAATCATATAAAACAGAGAAAAGCTGCAAATCTTCACATTTGAGAAGCTGGAACTAGAGCACGTTTGGCATTTTTACTCGATAAATGACTTAAATGATCATCAAAATTGTTGCCAAAGGTTGACAATTCATTTAATCGACTAATTGTTTCAAACCTAGCATCAAAGTAATGTTATTTTGTTCCATGAATAACAGGTAAGGAGGAACATCCGTTTGACTAACAAGCCCAACTCTGATAAAATCACCTATTTGTGGCCTAAGCTGTTAAATTTATATTCAGCCCTGCCTCCCACGACAACAAAACTGTGCAAACCACACAAAGAAGCTACATTTTCAGGCTGACAGAAAGTAAGGGCATGCAGGGAAAAGTAATGCAGGAGTCATTGTGAACAACACAGGGGCCCGCTAGTCTCCAGTCTGAGCGAACACACTCGTCTGCTGTAGTAGAACTGCTTAGGCAAGACCAACAGGGCAATTACGCTCAAATAACCTTCAATTTATTCAATAATCCATCAGTTTCCTAGAGCAGACAGAGACAGTAATTGGTCCGTGGTGCACATTTCTTGAAAACCTAAGCTGAATTTCTTTAAAAAAAACAAAAAAAAAAGTAACCTGTGGACACCTTTTTTTCCATTCCACTTCTTCAAGCTTATGATAGTGCAGATAATTAGAAGATCCAGTGTTATTCACAGGTTTGCCATTGGCACAGAACCACTACCTTTTCCTGCAGCTTTAAGACCATTATGCAGTCTTAGACAATAGATGTGGATCTAGTTTCTCAGCTCTATAAATTCATTATCACACGCTGAAAAGTTTTAATTAAATCGAATAAATACCTTCAACTGAAAGACAAGGTCTCTATATCCAACAGATTAAAGCAGTACCACAACATGTTGCTGTAAACTGGTTGTTTTTTTCCAGTGTTTCTTCCAGGGGCATGCTATGTATGATAAAGACAAATCCTGCATCCTGTATTAAAAGGAAGAAAAACTTGAGAAGTTTAAATGGCTGCTGCTGTACTGTAGCTCCTTTTCAAATAGCTGAAGCCATCTATAAGGATTATTCTGTCAGTGTGAGGTGTCACTGTTTCCTCATGAAAGTCCCTTTTTGCAGCAGTTTAGTAATATTCACTTCACCACTACCCACACACGCCCGTCATAACACAGCATATCACACAGGACGCTTACACTGTACCTGTAGGTCATTCATTTGAGGGTTTTTTTGTCCCTGTTGTTGTGCAGAGTTCTGGACTATCTTGAATGGCAACACGCTTCTTCCAAGTTTGTATTTCTCTTCCTTTTTCATTGTGCATTTCCTTGAAATTATTCTGAAATAACTGTGAAAGACTTCCCCAAACAATGTGTCCTGCACATTGAAGCCATGCAGTGAAATATGGGCAGAGACACAAAACTGAGAATCAAGTCTGGCAGTAAGCACTGGGAGCTGAGCTTGCACACAAAAAACAAAACAAAAAAAGAGACTCTGCAACAAGAGTCACATGATAATGTGTTGTTTTATTTTGTATGACACTGAAGCATACTTCAGCCTACCTTTGATTGTCATGGTTTTGTACATTTCATTATGTTGGCTTTTTAATTTCCTCCAGTCTAAACATCAAAAAAGATCATTTGTCAGTGACTTCCAAAACAAGACCAGAACATGACCGAGTGTTTTCTGATCTGCCTCCTCTGTTGTCATGATTTGGTTTAGGCAACTAAAACTACTTGGTTAAGATTGGGGAAAGATCTTGGTCATGGTTAAAAGAAACCAACACAGACTGTTGGTAGGAGACGAGGTGTAAACCATGGTTTCTGGTGCCACAGTCACATTATAGCAACAACGTGACGCTACTTCCATCTTTGCTCCTCAGTGACAACAGTCATTATTCACTCGGCCACAAGAGGTCACTTGTCAAACGCAAACATGGCTTGTTTTAATTGTTTAAAGCCCCTGAAAACTTGGTTTCAAACTTTTTTGTATTTCTCTGTAACACAAATATTAATGACTAAATAACCCACAATCAAAGTTAAAGTTGAGAAAACAACAACCTTAGTTATTCTTTATTTAGTTGGACACTCAAAAACTCAGCTAATCTGCTTTATGAGTGGGTGTGGTTTAATTAGATTTGATTGACAGTGGCCTGGCAACATAAGCAAGCAACCCCACAACTGTCATCATATTTCAATTCAAATATTGCTAAATCCTGATTGGTGCATGGAAGTTACGTGACACCACCTTTTTCCAGCAGAGTCCCGCCCACTACAAATCAGTGAGAGAGCAGAGGCAAAAACACAAATACAGAAATCTCTTATGTGAAATAACCAAAACCGTTCGAACTTTGGCAGAAAAAAAATGAGTTAATGCAGAAACCCATAGCTCATAATGATTTAGAAATGAGGTCTTCAGGGCCTTTAAACCCCCCCCCCCCCCCCCCTTCCAGGGGCTCCACAGGAACGACCAGTGTAAAGGCCAGTTAAAATGATGAAGATAAGAATCCAAAGTTCAAATAACAAATATATATAACAAATATACTATAGCCGATTTCTCAAGGTAAAATTAATCAATTACAGTACAGCAGAAATAATGAAATCGAGTCTGATGTGCATTGAGATTGACTAATCACTGGCAAAAGCGCTGAATTCTGATTAAGAATACATATTGCCTTTGCCTCTCCTGAACGCTTCTGACCTTTACTGATTACCAGCATACCACACACACACACACACACACACACACACACACACACACACACACACACACACTCATCATCCATGATGTCAACTCCTCAGCCTTTACAACAGGCTCGCCTCACCGCGGCCAACTTAAACGTCTCGGTTTGCGCTGATCTTTTGACATCAGCACTCATATCGATCAACGCAGCTCTCTGCTTCTCTGCACAGATTTCTAAACCAATAACTTGTGTGTGTGTGTGTGTGTGTAGGTCCATAGGAAAGGCAGTGTCAGTAAAGTTTCTGATATGAGTGATACTATGGGCCTGTGAAGAGTTGCAGCTGTCGCTTTTTGACAGGCTGAGCCCAGATGTTAAGCGCTGTGGGTGTCAGGGTTGAAGACTTTTAGTGTCATGGCTGATTTATTGGGTGAAACTAAAAGGCAGACCATGTCCCAGTAAGACTCCTTAGTTTGTCATGATACCAAATAGTTTCCATTGTGCTTTTATCATGTTTAGGGCAAGAAATCATTAAGTTTTGTATACCTTTACAGAATTAATGTCTAATAAAGATAAGGAGCACGGTAAAAAAAAAAAAAGATCTCAATGCAAAAATAAAATATGTACACTGTTTCATAACTTTAATTATCTATTGCTGCAGTTTTTCTATCTTCCATGGATCTTCATCAGGCACAAACATCCTGTCAGCAATTAAAGTTTTAATGTGAATTTAAAGCAGTGTGCAGGTTACACTATTGCCCTGATGTCTGTTAAGTACCACAGATTTTCAGCTTTCATTTTTAATTTTCAAAGAGTGCATATGTTGTTTTTGTGTTTGTGTGCTCTAAAAAGTGATGCGTGTTTTTTTTATGTAGTCCATGGAAATAATGAATTTAACTTAAGGGTTAAGGATGATTTTATTTTTAATACATAGTATAACTACCAGTGAAATAAATACATTTTTAAAAGCTGTTTATTTCACAAAATAATTTATTGATATTTACAAATTACCAATATGTACAAACTGGTTTATAGTTATTTAGGTGTGTTGTTAGCTAGGTAACTAACTATATTGTTGCTTCTTGAATCATAATTTTCCACCCATCTTCTAAAACAAATGTGCATTAGCAAATGATGAGTTCGATTAAGTCTCCTTGTTGGCCGGTGCTAGATTTATAGCAACTATTGTCATAAATAGCCTGGTTTTTCAGTGGTTCAGGCTCGAAATGGAACTCACCACTGGTTATGTGCGCAGCGTTTTACTTGATGTTGCCCAATAAGAATTCAGAATCTCAACAAAAGACACCGTATTGACAAGAAAGAGGCACAAGAGAAAATGGCCACTGTGGCCCTCATGGCCCCCCATGAAATTCCTGCCCTGTTCATAAGGCTCAAAGTCACTGAAATATCTGGCTGTAGAGAAAGCTGTAGGCAGCAGACCAGAATGGTTTGGCTGAAGCTCCTCTAAAAAGTTCCATCCAACACTTCTCATTAAGGCTGCCTTGTTCCACAGCAGGCAGCTTCTGTGGCCTCATAAAACATGCTGGTGTAAAAAATGTTGACATTCAAAATAAACAATTAGCTTTTTTGTAATGTTTTCCTCCTTGCAAATTATATTTTACACCTTTGACAGGCAGACTAAGTGGTTTTTACAGATAGAAATCACTACCTGTTGCAGTCTATGAGACAGCTGTTCTATCATGTGTTTTTTGTTGTGCAGCTTTACATAAAAGCTTGTGAGACATCAGTTAGAGTGGTAGTTTGAATGTCAAAGAAAATTAGTTGATTAATCAATGTGTATCAAGAGAAAAATAATAGATAATTTTGATAAACAATTCATTTATTATTAATTGATTATTTATTGTTTATTATAGGCTATTTAAATGCCAAATATGTTCCGGTTCCAGCTTCTCAGATGTGAGGATTTTGCTGCTTTTCTCTGTCTTATATCATTGTCAATTGAATATCTTAAGTTCAAAACAAGCAATTTCAACATGTCATCATTAGTTCTGGGAAATAACTATTTTCTGACAAAAATGACAAAAATTGTCATATTAATTAATTCTGAAAATAATCATCAGTTTTAGCCAGTTGTTTAACTTGTCTTGTATTCAGAAGCTTGCTTTACTGAGAAAATGAATTTACAGATGATCATGGAACGTACAACTTGGAAGGTATTATTCTCCCTATACCATCTCCACTTTCCAACAAAATGCCATTTGTACTCAAAGTAAAAGTACCTGTAATTAATTTACTTACATAACAAATTTTTAGTCTCACTTTTCTGGTTCCGCTATTTCAGAATTATCTCTGCTTGCATTGCTAGACAACATCTAGCTAAATGGGAAGGAGTACGTTTTGAAAGGCTGGGCCAAGATGTTTAAAACTGTGACAAATTTTAAAATCAGGAGAGAAAGAAATTTCACTGGTTACTCTTATCATATGCACCCTATAAGATTAGAGAATAGCGCTGCATCCCCATACACAAAACGCTCTCTCTATCGCTGTCGCTCATTTCGTTTTCCCTCCTTCTATCTCACAGACACATTCAGACCAAATTTCTGTTTTCTCTGTGGGGTTTGGTTACATTTCCTCTCTTTTTCCCTTGCAGCTGTCCCTTAGACCTGCAGGCTGCACCGAAGCTAACATAGCGAGCCTAATTACAACAGTCCTATTTTTCCTCCTCCTACCCTAAGTTGATTTGGACGTCACATAAATATCAAACATGTTTGAAAATAAACTTGCGTGGTTTTCACAGAGAAGCTATTTATCCATTTTATTTTATTAGTTACACAAATAACGCTAGCTCAAAGCTCTTTAGCTCAGCCTCACTGTTGCTAGCTACAGTTTTACACTGGGGCATTCATTTCTAACAGCAAACAAGCACAATCGTCGTAGGTGTCCAGTTATACTGTGTGGTTACTTAAAGTTAATCCACACCTGCCAGCCAATCAGAATTGAGAATACACAGTGGCGATGGTATAAATGAGAATGATAAACACGTCAATCAATAGACATGCGCTGCACTTACAGTGAGAGGTTGATGTACCTTACAGGCAATATCTCTTGTGGATAAATAAGAATTCTATATACCGTATGTTGCTAATCCCATTGATCTGGAATGTTAATGCTTAGACTTAGCCAATCAATACACCTAATCACGGCATTAGGTCTTTAAGTGGTAATAATTTAGGCCTCTCTCTTTTTTCCTATAAAAGGGGCCAGCAGGCAAAACTAGAGCAATCCGTCCGTCTTCATTTCCCTCTTTCACTGTTGTGCTTGAGTAGGTCATGGGACTCACTAGACCTCACTTACTACATCTCTCACAAATCCAGACAGAATAACTGAGCTAACAAAATTGACAGCTCATTTCATTTAAATTTTGAACGGATGCTGCCCCATTTAAGCTGTATTTTGCCATTACTGGTGTGATATTAACCAGCCACGCTCTATTTTTCCATATATCTTGTTCCTGTTGTGCAGTATAGTGTGTATTTCGGACTGGCTGCTCCTCCTATCTCTGCATGTATGTGCAGCTCCAGTAGTAGTAAAATAAGCTTTTATCATAAATCTGCCGTTTTATACTGCTTCCTGCTTTTGCTGCGAGTTGAAATTACAGCTGACTCCAATTTTCAAATTAATGGGCGTAAAATAATGGGTTTTAAGTGTGTAAAAGGTACTTCATTTCAATATTGTAATGCCAGTGTGTCCAATGAATCACTGTTGCATGATGGGCCCCGTGACTGGTAATATGTCACATACTTCTGTGCCCTGAAAGTATTTTTAATTTTATGTGCCTTAAATCTGAGTGAACACACTCGATGAAGTAATATATCACACATGCTGTAGTGCCCTCGAATTTTGCTTGCCGAAGCTCGATCACACATCACACACTTTAAAACCCTTGGCTCCTGTGTCAGAGAGGAAGACAGTCGGGGAGGGAAGGGAAGGCATGAGGTGGGGTTGGAGGAAATAACAAGTCCATATCTGAAGCTTTAAGTTCTGTAAAAATACACAATATTCTACAAAATACAGCCTCCTAGTTCTGTTGCGACCAGTCTTTCCCTCAGAATGCACCATGTCTACATTTTACACATTTTTTAAGGAGAGGTGGCAAAGAGAAAAGAGGGGGGGGGGGGGCATATACACAATCAAGAGTATAGTATATAATGTCTTAAGTAAAAGTTTTATTGTATACATGTACATATACATGTATACAATAAATCCATATCTAAAAATGTTGATAATACATTTCTGTCAGTCTATAACCTTGAAAAGCAGCCACAAAGAAACCCTTCCTTTAATGTGTATAACCTGCGGTACAGTAGACAATTTAATAAGAAATGGTAGATATATTTTGTTTTTCTTGCGCACTTTTCATTTCTTTGAAGTGCCCCAGCGTGGGGCCTTAGCACTGTTGGCCAACCCACTTGGGCACTCTGGGTAATAGCCTTTGCATCAGTGCTCAGAGCACCGTGATTCAAATGAAATATCAACTTGTCGCACCGCCAAGGAAGACGACAGCTGACTCTGTTGGGCCTGCCAGAATCCACTCTGTCCTCAGGAGGCGAAGCGGTCTCACTTTTATGGGATTTCACAAAGGTTGCCATTGGAACGTGACCGTGAGGTGAGGTAATTGGGCAAAAGATATATTTTAGGAAATGATAAAATAATTTAGCTTTTGCCGTTTCGTGCATTTGCAAGCCCACTTTAGTTGACATTTAGTGTTAACATTTGAGTCTAACATCAGCAAACTGCTTCCATTTGGTGTGTAGTTGAGCCCAGAGGGACACTGGAGCACAGAGCCTGTTCTTTAATTGATATTTATTGCCTGCAATGGCATCTTTATCAGATGTAAATTGTGTTGAAGCTTTATTCGTTGCACACAATAAAAGAAAGAGCAATGTGCTCCAGTTTGCTTTGAGGCACAACTATCCATCTTGTCCTGCTGTGGAGCACGTTCCACTGGCTGAAGTGAAATACACTGGGTTTTACCAACAAGAATGATCATTTAAATTAACTTAAAATCTAATTTTTACTGTTGTAAAAATTGTATTAATAAAATCTAAACCAAATAAAAGTTATATGGGGAACTTCTGTGATTTTACACTTCAAAGTGTGTTTACTGGTACCCCTGCATATGTGAAAAAAAGTTGTTTAAAGCCTTTCGTAGTTCCTGAGGAGGCTGCCTCAACTTGCCTCAAGTGATGTCACATGGGTCAGTGTCATTTGGGGCTGAAGACTACAAGCTCCTCCTCTCTGCTTGAGGCCACATTAGCCACTACTAGCATAACACACCCAAGTCTCCCACCAAACTGTCTATGGTCGAGTTACATTGTGGGTAAATGTAGGCATCAGGTTTTGACAAAGGAGAAGAACACGTGGAATAAAAAAGACATCTCTGGTTCTGCTGCATCGATTTTGACTGCATTTTTTTTGACTGTCAATCATGAGTCCTACAATGTTATAGGAGTGCAATGCTAAATTGGTGCAGTACTCTTTTAATATAGGATTTAATCTAGGTTTTTATATTGCAATTTTAACTTCAGATTCAATTTAAATCAGGTCACCAAAACTCTAGACTTGTAAAACAGACTTGAGACTTGAAAGCTGTTAGGAACAGAATTACCTTTGTGATAATTACACTAAATCTATACCTCTATATTGCTGTACTACAAGTTGTTCAAATCTCCAAGATTTAACTTCTATGAGATATGAAATCTCCAAAATCCTCTGGCTTTGATTGGTCATGCTCTACTAAGAAGAGAGAGCCAGGTAAACAGATGTGTTACCACATGAGATCAAATCTCCTCTGAGGGGGAACAGATAGCAATGCCTGCCTGAGCCATGGCTGCAGCATTTTATTTATATTCAAGGTTCTAACTTCACGTGTTTCCTTCCCACAGTGACATATAGAGAGAATGTATGCATGTGCATGCAAGCGGGCATCTTTGTGTGTGTGTGTGTGTGTGTGTGTGTGTGTGTGTGTGTGTTTATTTTATGAGAACATGATGCACTGTTGAGGATTTGGCTTTCTTATTCATCTTTTTTCATTAGCATCCTAACAGAGACCGTGTCTATCATAAAGCTGGTGTTTTATGTCTTTGAAATATTGTTGGTGTGTCATTGCCAACAATGACGAGTCACCTTACAAGTGAGGTCTTACAGGATAATTCTGGCTTATTTCAACCTGGCATATTTCCCATAAATGTGGCTACTGTGGCTCTATGGCTTGTGCACTTGTGCAACTTGCACTAGCCACCTCCATTGTAGAGGTACTATATGGGGGCAAGCTGCACAAGCCTCCTACCGCTTTCCAAATAAACATGACTTTTACAAGAATCAATTCAAACACTCGTCTCTGAGTCTGACCAAAAGTAAACACAGAAAGTATCCGCCTGGAACAGCCATTATGGCTAACTGCATAGGGATCTATATCCAGGTCAACTTGCCAGCTGACCTAATCACCCTGCATGTTCATCCGCGCACGCTGGTTTGTTTACATGTGTGAGGCTGACTTTCATCGCATTTGAACTGTCTTCTAAGGAAACTCAAAAAGCTAAATGCAATGGTGGATTATCCTGTGGACTATTATGAGGATGTGTCCACAGATGAAAGTAATTCCAGCGGTGTAAAGACAACAAATGAATTTGTAGCGCCTACCAACATTGTCGTCCCCGTTTCACCTTACCAAAATCAACTGGAACAAAGGAATGAGGAAAACGGTCAGAATGTGACATCTCGGAGTAGTATTTTGGTCAACTTGCAGAGCAATTAGGCACAACTGGAGTGTCTATCATGCAGGGGTAGCATTAGTCGATGAAACCTGCAGTGTGTATCTTGTAATTTTATTCTTGCAATTCAGAAACTTGCAATCGCTTGTTTGCTACTTCTCTAGCACAAACACATGCTAAATGGAAAGCTACTGTATCCACAGCCTCACACGTGTAAACTAACGGTGTGCAAGTTGCCCCTGATGTGGATCCCTATGCAGTTAACCGTAATGGCCATTCCAAGTGGCTACTTTCTGTGTTTACTATCAGTCAGACTCAGAGACAAGCGTTTGAAATGATTCATGTCAAAATCATTTGGGAAGCTGTAGGAGGCTCGCGCAGCTTGCCCCGATATATGTTGTTTTGACCGAGTCCTCATTTCCCTGAATCTCTACAACGGAGATGGACAGTGCAAAGTTAGTACAACTCATACAGCCTCAATAGCCACATGGTTCTTACAGACCTGATGCATGAAAAAAAAGAGGAAAACCTGATGCCTGTGCAGAATAACACATTTAATGACTGGACAATCAATCTGGACTAAAGTGAAAGTCTCTCTTCATTCTGCTCTGTAAAGCCTCCCACGGGAGTCCTGCGTACACATGTCCAGTGGGTTTTTATTGCTCTTCTGTCTATGCAGAAATCCATGCTCAACCAATGTGTAGTAATTAAAGATGCTGTCATGCGGAGGCGTCAATGAGCCAGCGGCTGGATGTGGCTTTCTATCACATCGTACAGCCTGGAGTTTTCTACCATCTAAAATATGTCTGAATAACCTTCTCATTTTTTGTATTGGGGGCACAAGCAAGCAAGATCCCAAATGTACTTCTAGTGATATGACATAGAGAGGTTTCCCTAAGGGGTTCACAACAGACCCTTCTAAATGCTCCAATGGGATTATCGTTTAGGGAAAACTGATGACTGTGTATAGTGCCGTGGACGCTTGGCCAGTTCACAGAGTACCTAATGGAGGTGATGGAAGTGGCGGTGCATCTATTGCTTGGAGGACTCGAGGGATTTATTTATAGCACACATTTTCACAAAGCGCTCATCTTCCCTCGTTCTCATACACTCGCTATCAGTTGACCTTCCTTCTGCTGCTCTACTTTTTGCTTGCATTCTGGCATGTTCATGAAAATCCTGCGATATTTTCTTACTTCCATATGTTATTTTTACAAAGGCATTAAACATAAAGTTTAGCGCAACACAATGTTTGATTGACTGTATGGCTGTTAGTCAGCAGGAGTTCTCAGAAATATTGACAGCGACAATGTTTTAGTACTTGAGCATTTCTGCCATTTTAACTATTACCGAACTAGTACACTTACTTTAAAGAAAATCATCTATATGTATCCAATGGCTGTCTATCACTGCATTTAATTTAATGCTGATCCAGATGCACATGAATCATTTCTTGACATTCTGTATTATTACAATTAATTAAAACAAATGTATAGGACCATGCAGCTTTGGCAGAGGTATGTGCTCTGTGAGTGTTTTTTAGTAGTTACATGGTCATTGTAATTAGGGCAGGTCCATTAAGATCGTGTAATTGTATACTCTAGCGCACATACCCTAATTCATGTTCAGCAGAACTTACAACTGGGATACCACATACAACTTCCACCCATGCAATTCCAATAAATATGAACTGTAAGCCCCAAACCAAGTTATATATCAAACTGTTCACTCCCAACTCATTGCAGCATGGAAGACATTTCAATGGCATGGACTGTTAAACAGTGTACACACTTTAAAACAAAACATGAAATTCAATCACCAGTAAAATATAATTTTCAGTAGGTAAAAGTACATTTCTTTGTGCTTCATCTTGTTCTGTAATTCTATGACTACAAACAAACCTGCCTGTATCGAAGTACAGCAAAATGACATACCAGTATCTTGCGATTGATGCAGATCATGTGGCACAGTGCCCGTTTGCTACCCATTCTAGCATGAAATTGTCACAATGCTGTGTAACACTCCTCAAGTTGTGGTATAATGATGCATAATTATGTTGGTTATGCCAGACAATGGAGGAAGTTTCTACTGTTTTTTTTTTTATTGTTTTCTGTTGTTGTTTACAGCTTACAACAGCTTGATTAGCACACAGAAATAACAAGTGATTTTATGTACATAAAATATTTCTGTCCTGAAGCTTTGCTATATATTAAAGCTACATATTGAAGCTTGTAATGAACATTTACAAGAGGCATTACACAACACTTTATTTACTGTTAATTTAGCGCTTTCCAAGGACTTGTCAATATGAATAAAGTGACCACAATGCACATTATGTGCAAATTCATGATGAAATTCATTCATTCATGCATCATCAATTCATGCAATTTTCCATCATTATTACAGTCTCCCTCTGTCTGTTTATCTTTGGTAATGTCTGTCTGTATGTCTAAAAGTCCATGCAGTTCTGAAAAGCAATATGTCTCTCCAAAATGTGTGTATAAAAGAGTTGCACATTCTACCAGTAATATGATGCATTTCTGTTTTTGTATTCATGTCATTCACTTGCTGTCATTTTATAAACCTTGTCCAAAGTCAAACAGTAACTTCCTATGCATATACAAAACAAATCACAACATTTGGGGTGTGTGTGTGTGTGTGTGTGTGTGTGTGCTCTTGTAATTTTTCAGTAACCAATTTGAGTGTTAGACCTTGAGAGTGAGGACATTTTTGGAAAGTGGGGACATTTTGTCCAGTCCCTATTTCTACAAAGGGCTGTTTGGGGGTTAAGACTTGTTTTAATGGATGAGGTTAGTATTAGGTTTAGGGTTAAGGTTAGGATAAGGGTTTTGGGGTTATGTATGTAGTAGTGATGGCTACGGTTAGGAGCTAGGGAATGCATTGTGTCAGTGAGGGTCCTCACAAGTGTAGTAGTACAAATATGTGTGTTGTACAAGTCAAGTCCTTCCAAGTTACAGTTACGTGGGCAGTTAACATCAGGTTAGCTGTTCATAAGTTATATTTAAGTATGCATGAATTAATGCTAATGTGTAATCATGAGGAATATAATAGAGACTTGTAGCCTAAAGCTTGTGCAATAACAGAACTTTAAAAACAAAAAAATCAAATGTGCTGTAGAGTAATAATTTGGAAAAAAAACATTAACAGAAGACTCAAAGGCCTGAAGAGAAAATTCAATCCCCATCTAATAATGTCATAAACATATTAAAATATACTGAACAGTAATATCTTACAATGTAATTACCTCTATCAATTAATACTATATAAAAAGGTACACTTTTTGCAAAGTCCCATTCTATTCTTACATGTATTTTCAACCCCTGAAAGTCTCCATTTAAAGAAATAATTTCTCTCTCTCTCTCTCTCTCCCTCAGTACATAACAATCACACATACACACACAATTACAATCTTAGCAATTAAGCAAATGATAGTTCTCCCACCACTGAAATTACAAATGTCATACCTGTGGCAACATTTATTAAAAACCACTACTTTGTAATCCCCTATAATATATAAAACCTAATTAGATCCCTGTTGCAACAACTGCTTTATCTCCACAATGCTGCTTGTCATCCTTGCCTTCACCTACGTCCTACTCAGAAACATTGCCATTTCAGCCTGTCCAAACAAAATTAACACCCTTCCTCCCTTTATGCCTCTGTAGACTTGCTCCTCAGTGTTAATTGTCAAATCTGTAGCTGTTAACAGCAAAGGAGCTGCTGTAAAACCGATCATGAGACCAGACAACTGCCTGAGGGGAGGCAAAAGTACATTGGAAAGCAGTGTTGTCCTGAGATATGAATATCCTTAGTCTGAGCATTACTCGGAGTGAGACCAGATGAGAGCCCTGGGTCAAGGATGTGTCCCTTGACATATAGTGCAGTCAGAATATATAAGAGCAGTGACAAATCTTTTAATGTGCTGGTTCTGTAGTGCAGGATGTAGGATTTGAAATAAACCGAGACTATGAGGTTAAAGGGCCAACTGTCAGCTTTAATTTGAAGGTGCTTACATTAGGTGACTGACTTGGACAGTCAAGAACACTGATTGCCTTGCCTGTATGCTGACGATCATTGTCCAGCTGCATTGACCTACAATTGTAGTACTATTTATAAAAAAGCACTACGAGTCCTTTAATTATTGTCATTGCATTTACATGGATTGTAAAGGTTAAGGTTCTCATTGATCCAGATGACGATATTTTTATTCATAGACTCGCAGGTCCCATCAAGAGTGACAAATAAAAATTTAGATTAAGATGATCTGTTGTTCTTGTTTTAAAAGGAGTGTGCAGCATTTAAAACAAGTTTTAGTTTTAAAGTGCTCTTTGGAGATCATCAACGGCAAGCTGCAGTTGTTCAATGACCAAGTTTATAGGCTAAGCATTACAAGATAGGACTGTGTCATCAGTACTTAAAAGTAGCACACTGTCATTTGTCATTAGTGAACAGGACAGGACGTAAAATAGGAACTAATTGATAAAGTAAGGAGCAAATCTGGAGTGGATCTGGAGTGGAGGTAGAAAATGCTGACAACTCTGCAAGGAGAGTAAGAGATATCAGAGCATGTCTCACTGTGAAGTAGAAAAGATCCCTGATTTTTCTTTGACAGAGTGATAAATCCGATTTCCCTTTTTAAATTAACATAGGGGTCAAAGGGGTCTTGCAAATGGTGGCAAATAGTCAAAACTGAATGTGGAGGGCTTATGTTATCCTCTGAAAACAGTACTTTCACATGATCCTCTGACACTTCTCAACTCCTTGTAGATCTTGGCTGTTTTACAATTATGCAGTAAGTCTCACTGTATCTTAACCCTTAACAGCTGTGTAGCATGTTTGTCCAGATGTTCATCATCCTTGAGAAGTCTATATTCAGAATATTAATATGTTTGAGGAGGGCAACATTTCAATAATGCACTTTTGCAGAAACCAGCGTTGTGAGCTGTGATCATAGGAAGACTAAAAAGGATGGTATGCAAAGTATAGATTGTGATTCTTACTATAGCTGCTTTAGGAGGACCAGTATTAAAGGAACCAGAAAACAATTCTTACGCTGTGTGCATTTTTCCATTTGCATTACTGCAGAGGTAATTTTGCAGTATTTTGCAGTAAGCTTTCATGATGTTATTCTGAATATCATTCATTTATTTCAATCACCTTAGAGTTTTTCATCTAGTTTTCCATTCATAAGATTCGGCCCTTCTGGTACTATTTAACAAAGAACTGTGAATGACTTTTCACATGGTAAATCTGTTGGAAAAGTTGTGAATCCTTTCTGCTTGACAGAGGATGCTAAATGTTTTATTTGTCCACAACTCATTTGCAAATAACATCTAAAAATGTGAGCTGATGTTCAGTAAATGTCTTAAATTCCTCTCTTCTGTCTCTCTTTATCTTTTATTCTCTTATAGGTCCATTGCTGTGTGATGGACGACTGACACACCTCCTCTTTCCTCTCCTCCTCCTCTTGCGGGCTCCCCTGTTGTTTAGCTTCGGTGAGCGCACCTGCCCCAATAGCTGCCGATGTGAGGGGAAAACTGTCCATTGTGATTCAGCTGGCTTCTTAGATGTCCCAGAAAACGTCTCAGTAGGCTGCCAAGGCCTCTCCCTGCGCTACAATGAACTGCATACCCTGCTGCCGTATCAATTTGCTCACCTCAGCCAGCTTCTATGGATATACTTGGACCACAATCAGATTTCAGCTGTTGACAGTCGAGCATTCCAGGGGGTCCGCAGGCTTAAAGAGCTAATACTGAGCTCCAACAAGATCACATCCCTGCACAATTCAACATTCCATGGAATTCCCAATCTTCGCAGTCTGGACTTGTCCTACAACAAACTGGAAATCCTGCAGCCAGGTCAATTCCATGGCTTACGAAAACTACAAAACCTACACCTACGCTCAAATGGTCTCTCCAACATCCCAATTCGAGCATTCCTGGAGTGCCGAAGTTTAGAGTTTCTGGATTTGGGCTACAATCGAATCAAGGCTCTTACCCGCACCACCTTTTTGGGTCTACAGAAGCTGATGGAGTTGCATCTGGAACACAACCAGTTCTCACGGATCAACTTTTTCCTGTTTCCACGCTTAGCCAACCTGAGATCACTCTATCTGCAGTGGAACCGCATTAGGGTGGTCAACCAGGGCCTTCCGTGGACTTGGTATACACTGCAGAAACTTGATCTGTCTGGAAATGAAATCCAGACCCTGGACCCAGCTGTGTTTCACTGCTTGCCCAACCTTCAAGTCCTCAACCTGGAATCCAACAAACTGTCCAATGTGTCTCAGGAAGCAGTGTCAGCATGGATCTCACTGACCTCCATCAGCCTTGCTGGGAACATGTGGGATTGTGGAACTGGCATATGCCCACTTGTGGCTTGGTTGAGGAATTTTCGGGGTAGTAAAGATACCACTATGATATGCAGCAGCCCAAAGTATCTCCAGGGAGAAAAAATTATGGAAGCCACAAGGAACCATGGTATTTGTGAGGAAACTGATTACATTCTGACTGAAACACCCTCACCAACGTCAGAGCTAATTTCTGAAGCCACTGCTGAACCAACCTTTGCCCCTACTAGCGGCTCTCCACCTATGCCACCAACCAGCACCTTTGGTCCTCTCCCACCATTCAGACCTCGACCTATTCCTCATCCTACCTTTCCAGGGCATATGAGCAAAGACCCAAGAGACTCAGTTGCTCGCACTCGACCCACTCACATACCACCACCTGAAATAGAACACATGACTCTGCACAAAGTGGTGGTGGGCAGTGTGGCACTCTTCTTCACCATGTCCCTACTCTTGACAATTATCTATGTGTTGTGGCGGCGCTATCCAGGTGCAACCAGGTTGCTGCAGCAGCGATCCATGGTGGGGCGGAAGCGTCGCAAAAAGAGTCCAGAGCCTGAGCAGAACCTGAGCTCCCAGCTCCAAGAGTATTACATGAGCTACAACCCTGCTGCCACACCAGAGGCATTGGAGGTGCTAGGCAATGGCACTGGCTCCTGCACTTGCACAATTTCTGGCTCCAGGGAGTGTGAGGTATGATTCATCGCATCAGCCTAAAAATAAAAACTCAAAATCAAAATACAAAGGCTCAACAGAGAGGTAAATCCTTTATCACGTATGCCCTGTAAAAAGACACTGTTGAATCACAGTTAAGCACCCTTGACTCTTCGTTCATAACACGCTTGACTTCAAATCTTAAATGTCTCCAATTATTCAGGTTTTACTTTTAAAACCTTAAAGTGGAAAACAGAAAACAACTAATCTGATCCAGGGGAAGCAATCTACAACATAGGTTCAAAGGACCACATTATAACAATAATGCAATACCAAATTTTGAGTTCTCTGAAGTTAATTGAGTGTAGCTTAAATACTGTGTAGCAGAACAGCAATTAATCTTTGTATTATTTGTTATCTAAATGTTCATTTTAAAGCTACACTTTTGCAAATGTTCTTGATGGTATGGAAACTTAAGGGACCATGAATAATTGGACAACTATTTTGCAGACACCACTCCACATCAGCATGGCATGCCTCATACATGTTTTAAGCTATTTGTTTGGGGCGTGTGTCTGTGTGTGTGTGTGTGTGTGTGTGTGTTTGGGGGAGGGTTGAGGATGGGGTAGGGATGGGGGGCAGATGCACTGGTACATTAATGTGTGTCTATAGAACATATTTCTCTGGGAATGTTTATTTTATTGAATTCAAACTTCCAAATTGCCATTACTCTATTCAGTTTGTAAGACACAACATAATCCATTTGTGCAAAATTTACAACAAGGGTAGAGTAGAGTGCATTGGTACTGATCAAGATTTGACAGTTTTGCTATCACATGGCAAAGTGAGAGGAGTTGCTTGAGAGGCCTTTAATAAAACTAAAGAAATGGAACATGTTAACTTGTTCATTACTGGGTTTCTCTGGGGGGGGGAGTACAAGGGAACATTTTTGTTACTGTACCTCATTACAGTTTTTTCTTTACCATAGAAAAAAGTTAAACGTATTACATACAGGATTTTTTTTTCTTCTGTTGGATCAGTCAGCATTACTGCAAATAAATATAAAGCAAGTCAAGCAAGTCAGTCCACTCTGTATAAGTCATAAATCTCATGATACTGACAATGGAGCAGTTCCAGCTTTTACCTTTTTACATCGACTGTAAAATTGTTCTCAAGCTCCTACTTACAGTTGCTGCAATTTGTTTATTAAATTTTTCCTTGTGCCCTGTGTTGAGAAGGAAATCTTGACAGTTATAATAGAGCTAGTTTACTTACATGATAAGCCCTAACATTTGGAGCTATAGTGATTGTTGTGGATTATGATTAAATGCAATGTATAAGCAATTTTAAAAGGCAGTGGTATTGTGATACCAAATTGATTTATGTGGCTTCATGATGCATAACTGAAAGGAGATGTATTTTTTTTATCCTGCCTCACTGACAGGTTTCCATTCATGAAACTGCTATTTGTGCTCACCATCTGTATGCATATGATTTAATAAGGTAGCAGCTAATCAAGCAATCAGTGACAGGGACTGTCCTCTAGGTGCTGTCTTTGAGTGAAGCAGCACTTCAAAAAGGTACAATCTAGTGGTGCTTCAGGGGCAAAACCAAGTTAAATCTAAAGCCAATTAGGATGCTATTCATGCAGAACGTTTTGACTACTGTCAAAAGAATTTTGCAACGCCACTTACATACTTCTGTTTCAACTGCAACTCATGTCTACATGGCAGGGCTGAGAAATAAAAAAAATGTTTCCAAAAAATTATGTTTGCTGAGGAAAACTCAATTTTGGGCTACGAGATGAGCCACAGCTTGATTTAGCGTATGCCACAGAACTCCATTGTCATCCAGAAACTACTGAAAACACATAAAAGAATGATACCTTTGGTTTTGTAAACACGGAACCGGGTCCCTGAGCATGCTCAGCAATATCTGCCCAATACAGAGCCACTCTCCAGAGATCGAAAATGCAGTTGCAGAGTTTTCTCAGAATAAACAAATCTGGGGCTTGTGCAGTGCACATGAAAAAAGAATCCAAATCTCTGTATCCGTTGCTTGCTATGTGGGCTCGCCAGAGATTGCTAACCCTGCTTTAACACCAAACATGCACGTTTGTGCAGAGCAACGCCATTATTTTCAATGCTCAGATTCTTTTTGCGAGGTTTTGCAGCCAAATTTCAAGTTTGACCCCTAATGTGGTGACCTCCATGGCGTGCATCTAATGGCATTCCGTCATTGACAGGAGGCAGAATTTTTGCTGGTATCAATGTCACTGTAGAGAAGAATGTTGGAGAAGCTAATTTCTAACACAGAGTTATCCAGTTCTACTCTACAATCATACTGGGACTTGGGTAAAAAAAAAATCTCAAACATGGCAGATCATTTATATTGTGATTATTTATATTCCAAATTAGCCTGTAGCATTTGATGTATTTTTAAAGAAAATAAATACATTACATATGTTCCAAGCCTGTCATTTATGTTTACTCAATTGCTGCTGCCATGCTCTATGCTAAATATAATGTAGTATGTCATAAACAAATTCACATTATGACATGCCAATTTATTTTGGGACAAGGTTGAGAGGCCCAGGCTTAGGCAGCAGTATGTACAGTCCTGTGCCTGTTGTGTTAGTCATACATCTGGCACCAACTGCAGTTTGCTACAAAACAAAAGCGGCGTTCTGATTCTCTCTTCTAACACTGCAAGTATTTCTATAGCAATCAGTGTCAGTGTATTGTCTCTCTCCACATAACCATAATCTAAATCTCATCATCTCAAAAACAATGTCTTCTGTTCAATATCACTGACAGCTGTCTACAGTAGTTTGTTGGGGGGGGGGGTTCTACACTGTGGTTTATTTCAGGTGTTTAATAATTGAGAAGCTGGCATAAGCCTGGTTTAGTTTGATGAAAGTGCCATCTTGCTGGCCGGCACAGCTGGCTGTGCCTTTCATTATGGCTCTGCACAGCGCCAGCAGTCCCTGTGGATGGCAATGTAGAAGAACAAAAGCCAAAACAACACATTTACCCTGCTGTGGCTAGGATTCTGTGAGGTATTGTCAAGACTGGCACAGAATTGTGTCAGAGCCCAGCAGGAAACAGTTCTCTGTCTCTTTCACTTTGGTCCTGAAGGTTTTGGGGCTGGAAACTCCAAACTTAAAAGCCCATGACAGGACAGGTAGACAGGTATTATCATTTAGTCTGGCTGATTAGACATCTGTTTAGGTTGAAGTTGGATGCAGCTGTGCTGGGAGTTTGCCGAGATCACCAAAATCCATTAAATAGGCTATAGGATAAAGGATTGTTCGTTCACACGGAAATTTGTCTGACATCACCTGCTCCAACAATCACATCTCACACGCTAATTCTCTCTACCTAACATATATAATGGGCACTTTGCAAAAAACAAATAAATAATGTGCAGATTGAGCACTGGTGTCAATAAAATCCTAACGATACCCATCCCTAGTGATCATTATTTGTATGATAGATGGTTGAAATAGAATTAGAACATGTACAACTTTGAAAGGACTAATAAATGGATACTTTTATGGCATAAACAATCACAAAAAACAGTCTAAGAAATCAGCACTAGGTAACTGAGGTTGTGATTGTCTCTTGTGAGACAGAAAAAAACAGATTTACCAGTTCGCCATCTCTCTCTGGTGTTTTCCTCAAGCACTCCCTGCCTCTCGGAGATACTGTGCCTGTACCCCTCCTCCCTTCAGACAGCTTTGAAGAGAGAAGGATGTCACACAGCCAGCCACAGCGCTCACTTTGCATGTCCCCTGGCTAATTTCCCCTCCAGTTCCGTTCCACTTGACAGGCGTTCCACCAAAAAACATTTAGAAGAACACTTTCATTTTCCGCTCCCTCTCCCCTTTACCTCATCAGTTTTAAGGAACCATTAAGAGCTTAAGTGCAAGCAGGCATGCACCGCGGAGAGCGATCTCAATGAATATACAGTAGGTCTCATATCCAAGATTCCAGTTAAATTGTTTGCTCTCCCACTTTTTTTCCCCCAAATTCTCCCTTCCAGGCACGGAAACGGCAGCTTTTAATGTGAGCATCATGAAATCCTCTCTGGCCGTAAATTATTCAATTCATTATTTCTGTGATCAAGCAAGATAGAATTTTAAAATATTGAATTATTAAGAGGTCTTTATAGTTTATAGAAAGCTTTCTATATTCTCTTCATTGCGGTTTCTAAACTCCCAGTGTGTTACACTCAAGTGGGAGCTCCATCATGCTGCTCCTGTCAGCCAATAAACCGCTATTAATGGCAACATGGGGCTAATGAGGGTAAGATACATGTTTTTCACTGCTTGGCTCAAGTGTTTTTTTGGTTGATAAAACAGAAAACTGAAAACATCTCCGTTTATCATGATTTAAAAATGTGGACGTGAGCACAGCTGCTTGGATGACAATGCCGGCAAACCCCTTGGTGAGAAGTATTTCCACTTATTCAGTGCAACAACCTCTTAAATATCTCAGAGGGGCAATTTCATGCCCTCTTCCCTCGATTGCTGGGTCATCCTCAAAAGAACTCCTCCCTGCAGAGGCTGTGCGGGATGATGATGCATGTGTTGAAATCTTGTAAACGTGGCTCTTTACCCCAGGCGCTCCTCCACATCGCACACGCAGAAATACAGTCATACAAGCTCAACACAAAACCCAATGAGCAGTGTATTATTAGCAGCATCTGGAGCTTGGTTTGGCCCCGCAGCTAAGACAAATAGGGATCTTCTATTTTACTGGATATCAAAACAAAAACACAGAGAGAGAAGATTCTACGGCAGATTTTTGAAAGTGTGTGTATGCATGTGTGTTTGTGTTTTAGACTGAAAAGAGGAAAACAGCTCAGTGGCACTTTATATAAAAGATCCACCCCCTCTATTGCCCTAAATTGAATTGTATAATCCTACCTGCCCCCCTTTTCCTCTTGCCACAGGCTTTGGCAGCCGCTGTATACTTCATTCTCAGATAACAGTAGCATCAACCCACCTTCACTTGTTCTGTCAAAAACACACAAACATCTTATTCTGCCACAGTCTTTATAACTGCAAAGCTGGCACGAATACACATGTACTAAAATGTGCAGATACTGAATGGGAAAGCGTAACTAGCAGTATGGCAGTGCACAGTGTAAGTAATTAAAGTAATTAAAATGAACAACACACCTACCTACACACGCTCACATGGTCTCTTTACAAAGTGAATTCCTGCAAAGAACTAATCGACAACTGTTTTGATAATCAAAATTAATTGTTAATTCAATTTTCAAGCAAAAGAAAGATTACCTAGATCCAGCTTCTAAATTGGGAGGATTCTTTTCTTTGTCTCATGTGATATTAAATAGTAAATAGAGAGTAAACCTTTTGGGTTTACTATCTATCTGGTCTATCTGGCTGTGTGACAAAACAATCAACGTGAAGATGTCACCTTGACGTTTTTCACCATTTTATGCATTTTATAGACCAAATGATTAATTGAGAAAAATATATATAATATCCATTAGCTGCAGACATACTCCTGTCCACACTACAACTACACTGTATATGGGGGACAAAATCACCAGTCCACATTCCATCCTAAGTTCACCCAATGCTAATATGGGGCTAGCAGTCAGAGTTAGTCAAATCGAGTTGGTATCTTCCAATGTTACACTCTCTTAAGTGCTACATGTGTTTCTCCGGAGAGCGTTTCCTCGTGGCGGAGGGATACCTCCTGTTAGTTGTATTGCCGGTACAAGAAACCAGCAATAAACCTACACGCACGGGACTTTTGAAGCTTCATGTAAGCTTTGGAATGCATTTTTCACAGAACCAGGACTGTGGATTTTGTCCCCCATTTCAGTACTGTCACTTTGCAAGTTAGTATGTATATTCTTTTTTTGTTACTGCATGTAAAATGGTTGCCATGATGATGTAATTTTGTTTATATAAAGACTTAATTAAAAAGATGTAATTACAACAAAAAGATACAGTAAATTTCTGGCAGGCTTCACAATTCTGTTTTTAATTACATTTAAAGTGAAATATTCACATTTTGCTAATTTACATCTTGAATCACACATAAAAAGTAAAAACTATATATCCAGTGTTTCAGCAGGGTTGTGCAGTGTTCCAGTGTAACAGATACACATTCTGATGAACCAGTTTTACAGTTTTCTACAACTGAAAATAAAAGCACCAGGGAAATGGCAGCATGTTACAAGAGAGATGAACAATACAAATTTAGCTCAAATCATATATATATATATATATATATATATATATATATATATATATATATGCGATCAAAAAAGATTGATACATTACTTTGATAAAAATGTTTTATCATTTTTCATGACATATTCATACTTATTACACGGCTTTGGTGTTTTTAGGGAGTGGCACGGGTGGTATATTAAGGGGAGCGTGAAGATGGGTGGTGTGTGATTGATTGTGGTGGGCCGGTCTGGGCCACAATGCCAGGGCCAATTTTTTGTCCCAGTCCAGCCCTGGTCAAAGTTAAGGGATCACCGAAGTGATTACAATTCATCCCGAGGAGGACATGAATGCCAGTACCAAAGTTCATGGCAAGCCATCCAATAGTTGTTAGGACAATTCAGTCTGGACCAAAGTGGTGGACCGACCGATTGACCGCTAGCATGGCTAAAATTTGTGTAGCAGAACTATGTTTTTTCTTTTTTATTATCATGTTAATCATTTCACAATCCCGTAGATTGAACATTTGGAGGAGTTCTGAAATCCAGATTCAGAGCCACTGGACTAAATGATTAATCATTCAAAATAATCATAATTGATAATGAAAAGAATCGTTAGTTGGAGCCCTAGTGTAACATTCTACACCTACAGGGAATGAGCATACACACCCATCAACCCATTTGTCTTATTTAAGCTTCCCTTGGAGCACCTTTGATTCCTCGTTTGCAGTTTTATCGCCAGCTGTGAGCCAACTGAGTTTAGACAATGTGGAAAAATAAGCCTGTAGGAAATCAGCTGGAATCATGAGAGGAAATAAGGAGGCTCCATGCCATTCCAAGTGCTATTTATATCATTATGAGAGGTTGGTGGATAATGTGCAATCAGGCAAAAAGTGGCATGACATCACCTCTATGCAGGAAAAGCAGGGCTGCAGCTCCTCAAGGATGCTTACAGCAATGACCAGTTTACCCTATGAAGGACTGAGACAAAGCTGTCTCCGCTCGACATACTGTACTTAATGAGCCTCAAAACTGTGAGGAGGTGCAAATGGAAGCCCTTAAATGCTTCATTCTTCTCATGTTTTCATAAGCACTTAGTAGTTTAGGCTATGCAGTAATTTGGCAAAATTCAATTAACTTTTATTTATTCATCGTTCATCGTTTTGTGCTCCAAGGCCTACTAGGTTAAAAAACATGTGCATCCAATACAAGCTGGAAAATATTTTCACACCATTGTTTTTTCTGGTATCAAAAGATGTTCAGACCTTCAGCATTTCTGCATGAAGGACAGAAATTATTTTGCTTTTCCTTCTCTACCTGCTTTTTGCCACAATATGGATCCTATTTTGTGCTTCATCATAAGTTGCCAGTATTATCAGAATCATATATTATTGTTGTACAACATTGTCTATATTTTATGGCCTTGTCTTGCCTTGATCTTTTTGCTGTAAGTAGCTTGCTGAAAACATACTGTGTTTGCAGTATGTTTTTTTTCCTCTTGTCACATGAATTTTAATTTCACAAGGCTCTTTCTCTGCAAATGTTTGAATTATTAAAGTGTGGTTTTCAGGAGGCAGCAGAGACATTTGTGGAGATCACATATTTTTGAATGGTGCCCTATAAGCACGTTTGTTTCCTAGAATCAGGCAGCAGCCACGAGGCCACTCCTTTTTGTAGAACAGAGCAATGCTGCTAGAGTTTTCTACTAAGAGTGACCCCTATTAGATGATGTTACCAAATAGGCAGTATTATCTAGCCCTGGTTATTTTGCCACAGTTTATTAGACTTTTTTGCATGAGTTGCTGGATAAATGTTCTTTCTTCTTTCACATAATTTCGCCAAATTGATCCCCCTCTCCTTTAATCAGTTCTTGTAAAAACTAATGATGTGAGAAAGCCTTTAAGAGGTTACCCCTCATGAACTTTACAGCCCGTTACTCCACGCACGCCGTGCACATGCTAACACAACACCACACAGGAGCTCTCCACTTAAATGGCAAGCCTGAGGTTGTAAATTGCGGATCTACTGCGCGAAGGAAGACAATGTAGTGCAGGAACTTGTATGCAGAAATACTCTTATTCAGAATCAGAATACTTTATTGATCCCCTCAGGGAAATTAGGCCATTATTACATGTTATGCTATAATGTTTTTTCTCTTTTAATAGGGAATAGTAAGTCAATGTGGCCATTGTAATTGTATTTGTTTTAATATTAACATACTCATCAGATACAAGACTTTACAGTTTTAGGGTTTTTATTGTAATAACTTGAAAATGATCTGGTTGGCATCCTGATAGTGTTTTTATAACAGGGCACTTGAAAAGTTCAAGGTATCACATTCAGGATCATGATATCATTGCATTCCATTTTCTGTTAAATGTCACATTACGCCTGCTATTTATTAACAGTTGAGTATGACACTGTCACTAGTAATTGCAGTAGGAGTGCTAATTGTACAACTGCACCCTCTGGCAAGTGTCAACAGCCACTCCAGTGGGAAGGGGGAGGGAAATTAAAAAGATGTCTCCTGCAGCTATTTGGCAGTTCTTCAGGATCAAGTCCTATTATATCAGAAAGTCACAGCTGATTTGGAATATGTGAACAGGATTTGCATGAAGAACTTTTAACAAAGGATATGAAGACAACAATCAAATGCCTTGTAGTTTCCACTGGTGTCCAAAGACATTAAACGCAGCAAAACACATTTCTGTTACTGGCACAGCTTCAGCATGGCAGGGTTCTGCCCAAAATGAAGCAAATTAATGAATTAATTAAGCTAAACATAATTGAAAAAATAAAAACTTAATTAAACATGCTTGTCCCCTTGGCCAGAAAACTAGAAACTAGAGGCCCAGTAGCCTAAATACAAAACTGTGTTTGTGTTTTGTTGGATTAATAGGAGCGCTCAGTCAGAGTCCTGTTATATTTGGATGCATTTAAATTTCCGTAGCATGTCTCTACCAACCCTTAGAGATATCTAATTTTGTATAATGTGAGCTTTGTGATGTCATGTTTTATCCCCTCTTATCCAAGCCGGAGAAACTAATGAGGGATCATGAACATTTGGCCCTCACAGTTACACAAAACATTAAAACTGACACATCTATTTTTGTAATACTGAGATAAAAATTACATATCATCAAATAGGGAGACAGTTCCATGAAATAACTGATACAATCCAACCCTGATCCTTATCAAACCAATAGAAATTTTGACAAGCAACCTTTTGATCAGAAGGTCAGAGCCGTTTCAGATCCGGGGGTGGGAAAGTGTATGAGTAACGCTTCCCCCCTCTTTCAACAAGTACCAAAAACACGACTGAATGAGGCACCATTCACTCTGAGCCTGGTCTCCTGTGATTTCCTATAATTTGCACCATTGTCTTCAAATGCAAATGCCCTGTGAACAATATGTGAGAAAATTGTTTTTTCCAGAGTGGAAGAATAACATGAATGAGACAAGTAGATACAGGTTGTTGTTTGGAACTGAAATAGCCGTGTGAATAAGCACAAATTTGACATTTTGGCCACATTACACCAGTCATTTCAACTGTCTCATATTGGAGATTAAACACAGATGAGATTTAATACACTTTCATTTACACTGAGCCACAGTATGCGTCTCCGTTGGCCAGGTCACAAACATGATCAATGCAATCTGTCTTGGTTTTCCCAGGATACATGCAAATCACTGCAGTCTACTCCAGTCCAGAGGTGGAGGTAATGCACCTGAAGCTGTTTGGTAACTACCAAAACTGCCCGACGAAGAATAACATCTGCACTTTAGCAGTTTAGTTACAACAATAACAGTTCAGCTAACAACTATTCATAGACTAACACAAACACGTGGATTGAATCGAATTCATGAACAACGAGTGAGACAAAAGTTTGATCGAAAGGTTTGGGCTCACACACGCCACTCCCTCACCTATACAGATCAATGCTCTCTCACCCACATAGATCATTCAGTGGTTGCACTGATCAGGCATCAGATAAACACTACAACAGCTCAATGCACCTTCTGTATGTTTGTATTTGTGAGTCGTTTTTTTTCTGTTGCTTTAAGACTAATTTTAGTGTACTTTCAGCGCAACTTCTGCTACTGTTATCTCAGGGGACAGACCCTGCTGGGGACTATTTCCATAGACCGCTTGATGTAGTTACACTTGGTAGGAGTAAAGCTTACATATATGTCTTGGAGAGACAAATGCATTTACATCTGGCTAGACTCAAACCACCTAACTGGATTTCAGTCCTTCTCAATGCTTTTCTGTAGCTTTTTTGGAGATCATACAGCTATCTAATCCACCCAAGACACATAAAGTGACTAAGTGTAAATGGGGTCAATCAATCAATCAATCAAACTGTATTTATACTGAATCTTTCAAACAAATCAAATGCAATTCAAAGTGTTTTACAAGCGACTGACAAAACGTAGGATGTTAAAAATGGATTTAGAGACTAATGACACTGATGACATGGGCTAATTTCCAGTCCTGTAAAAGTGAACTATTAGGTAAACCTTAACCCTTAGCTTAACCAAAGTTGTTTTGTTCCCTCACCTTAACCATAACTGTTTCCTGTTTTAAAGCTGCTTAAACCATAACCTCAACCCCAACATGCAAGCAAAACTGTGTTACCTACATAAAATGACTTGTTAGCCTACTTTTTCAAATAGCAAACAGGGAGGTGGTGTGTCCAACTGATTACCTAATTTTACACTTTAATGAGGCTGTAGCGAGGCTAATGCATAGCGAACACAAGCGTCCACGACCATTTCTGAATAATGAGTCCAATGTACAAGTTTTTGTAATGGCTGCTAGATGCTGACTCCCAAAAAAGTCTTCATGTTGAAGTGAATGGGAAAGGCCCGAAAGGTACACCACACAGTGGAACATACTCGCTAATTTTAAAATGTCATTATGAATCTTTATCACAGCTACAGAAAACATAATGGTATTTGACACCATTTAAGGAGCACAATCATGTCAAATCACAATTAACCGGGTACACACCTCTTGGACTAGAACTTCAAATTGGTGACATTTACAGTATTTCATTTCAAATGTGGCCCTTTGAACTGCCCCTTTTTCTATCTGGTTCACTTTATCTCCAGCCAGCTGTAACACTGCCATCAAAAAGCTATCTTCCACTCACCAACAGCTCTGTGTGGTCAAAATCAATTACTAAAGACCCTGTATATACAGTATATAAACTACAGCAGCATTGCATTATGAATAAACAATGACCTGTTTGAAAGGCTTCATTTGAGTTGACTGATTTCTATTTTGCCTCTAATAAAATGAGATTGTCTAGACAGAATATAATTAATCATCTAAAAAGGTTTTTATCATGATCATTACATTGAGTCCATTTTAATTTACATCTTTGTCTCTTACTGATGCCAAAAAATCCCGCCTGCAACCAGTGGCCAAAATACTGTCCAGTAGAAATAATGGAATAATAAAAGTGTTTACAACAATTCTAGCATACTTAATCATATTAAAATGCATTGTATTGCATTGAGACAGGCCTGAACTGAATTCCATTAAGTCAACAAGTGCAGATTTTGATTCCATATAAAGATGTTTACCGAGTCACTGTCTGAGGGCAAGATATTTTGTAAGACTGAACACAAACTGAGAAGACTTGCTGCTGCAGATTTTTGCACTATACTATATGAAATCACAAACCAGAGAGTCGGTTCCCCTGTGTGGCTTTGGTAATGAGTTATTCATGCTTATAAAATGTTGATTAATTGAACTGTCTCTGACCACAGAAATAATACACATGAACTCTCTCCCCCCCTCCCTCCCCTCAATTAGTTATTATTGGGTTATTTCACACAGGAAGTCATTACGGTCCCTCAAACACTTCAGTTTCATTTCCCATGTAAAAATAAAAGTCATTAAATTTAAATTTACTTCAGTTTGTTGGCACCTTTCTAGCGTAATCACAGCATATCTATGCCTTTTACGTGTTACTCAAATGCGACTCAATATTCCAAAATACAATTGAGCTGGCCTTGAGGATGGACAAAGTCATTTTGATCAAAACCAGCGTAGGAACCCCCGTTGTAGAAGCTGAGTGTCAGTTACAGAGAAGAGCTGGGGGAATGTCCTGAGCTGAGGCGAGAGGATCTACAGGGAGCCGACATGACAGAAAGCAGAACCCCTGTGCTGCTCGGTTTCCAGCGGGGTCCCAGAAGACATGTGAGAAAAGAAGGAGATTTGGATTTGAACACAGACACAGTCTTATAGAAGTACACAGTGCACAGTAGGGCTGGGTAACATGATGATGCCAAGAGAAGATGGAAATTTGTCAACTGTTAAAGATGTTTCTATAGCGTATCTAACAAATAAGCTGGCCTCGCAGTATGTGTGGAAGCCATTGTGTGCACTGTTGAAAATCACTGAGTGGGACGCCTTCATCTGAGTAATGGATCTAGTATTATGCTTTTTCAGGTATAATATTCACTGGGTCCAAAAATCAGACTTTCCAATCCAATTATATTATCTATAAGCAGTTTTTAATTGAACTTCAAGAAAAGTAACTACCTTTGAATTCAAGGATTCAAAGGTTTATTTGTCACATACGCAAACAATGTGTGTGGTGAAATGCAATATGGCATACTCTTAAGGCTGTGCTAAAAGACTGGTGTGTAAAATAAGAAAAGGAAAAGAAATATAAAGGAGAAAATTCGAGATAACACAATGGAGTGTAAATGTGCGATGCAGTAGATTCACAGAGGACAATGTGCCAGACATGGCAGAGGATATACAGAGGACACAGTTCACCATCCTGATGGCCTGACGAATGAATCTGTCCGTGTTGGACTTGTGAAATTGAGTGGGTTTCTGCACGGCATGAGAAGAAATGAACAATGCTTTGATTTTTAAAACTTGATATTTCTTTTAAATAATCCAAAAAGGTAGAGAATTGACAAAAATTTAAATTTCTCTGCCAACAAAAAACAGTTTTGCATTTTCAAATTTTCTATTTTTTTGTTGTTGTTGCTGTTTTTTAATGTAAAATTAAACTGATAAGCAATAGGTGTGTCATTGCTGATCTCAACCAAGTAACCTTTTTCCATGGATGTCCTGCAGGTTTGAAGGACAACTGTAGGGGAAAAGCAAAGGTAAATGTGGCCAAAACTGCTGAGGCTAACATGTCTTTACCTGCACAGATAATGAAGAGATGGGGAGAGTTCACAAGTTCGAGTGTGAGAGAGAAAGACAGAGCGAGGGAGAGAGCTAAACTGTGTGTTCTTGTGTGTGTGAGATAATGGAAGAGGTGGAGAAAGAGGGAGTGAGGTGAGCCTGTGCATGTTAGAGAGGGAAAGTTAGGTGATGCATATCTCTGTTGGAAAGATCCTCCTAATGTTCTGTTGTCCGTGACGCAACACTGTTCTGTATTCTTGTAGTCAAAGTGTATTTGTGATTCCAGAAGCTTTGTGTGATCAAACCTATTTTAAAATGGGTCAGTACTTTAAAAAACATGTAATCCGAGCACAATCATATACTTATCAAGTTAATATCAGCACTTTCATGTTTAGAAGGGTGACACGTTGCCTAGCAACACAAGCAGCATAAATTCTAAGGCACAGGAACTATTATTTTTATGATATTTATAATAAAAGAGAAAGCTCAAATGATAAGTTATTTCCTCAGGGTGATCTTTGAGCTCTATCTTTAGACCATGGTTTGCATCTCTTGCTTTATGCATACACACATAAAATCACTCTCTGTTCAACTTCAAATGATGTTCTTTTAGAGCAGCTTACTCTCACTGGCCCACTTACACGTGGGTCACTGTATCCTCGCTTCAAATGAAACACGTTGTGTTGTTAGAGACAGGGATAGTGTAGAGGGTAAACACACTTAAAGGGTAGGCCTATTTCCGGTATTTTTAAACCTGGGCCCTATTTTTACCTATCTGGGGGTCTAAATGACTAATAGGTACAAAAAGTTTTGGAATTGGTCCAGTAGATCGCCTCAGCCGGCAGCCGCAAAACCATAAACAGAGGTCTCACTCAAGGAGTAGTCTCACTCCGAAATCTCGCAAGAGGTTGAGTTGTTGCTGGAAGACAACGGTGTTTCTGGTTAAACAAAAAGGATCTTTCTCTTTGACAAAAAGGTCTGTCTCTGTAGGGATCCTTTCCACATTGTTGTCAGACTCTTGTCAGTGGCAAAAACAAGCACTTTTAGTGGACGGACTTTGACGGGCGCAGTTGCCAGCAAGGATTATGTTGCAGCCATTGCAACCCGTTAGCGCGGCTGCCGGCTGAGGCGATCTATTGGACCAATTCCAAAACTTTTTGTACCCGTTAGTCATTTAGACCCCAAAATATGTGAAAACAGGGCACAGGTTTAAAAATACCAGAAGTACCCTTTAAGCTCTGTTGAGCTTATTTCCTTTTTCTTCACATACTGTAGTCACCCAACACACAGACATCTTCATAATAGCAACTGAAAATAAATAGTAATTTGAGCTGCACAAAAATATACTCATTTTTAAAATAGCATTTGCTAAGGCTACATCATGGCTGGCTGGTACTGCTGTAGCTGTTCTTACAGTTTGAATTAGGTGATGAGGTTATCACAATGAAGTGTTGACCATTTTACCTGCCAAACAAACTGGATGTAAATGAATAAGACACCATTTCTAGTGACTGGTGTTCAGCCTCTGTCCACTGTACATCCTGTGATCACATGCATATTGTAATGATGTATTTGTGGCATGCATTTTGCTTACCATCTGTTTTCTTTTATTGGGATCTGGAAAATTTCTGAATGCGTCCATTGCAAAGTTTGCATTTTCAATCTAAGTCAAAGTATGGCTGGAGGCAAAATTCTGCACTTGCTGTCAAGATTTATATATATTCATACATTCATGCTCTCAGCACTAATATTAATCTGGGTACATATTATTTATGTGTTTTAAAAGAGATGGGGATGCATTCCAACAACAACAAATAGTTTGTGCACTATACTGTCTGTATATCATCTTCTACATTTTAATTTCTATTAGAGATGACATATCCTCCCAGATGTTTGTAGAAATAACAAACGAAAAAAAAGACAATTAAGATAATTGAATTTTCCCATGATACATGTATTGTATCATTAGTGTGTTGTGGTAATAGTCGGGCATGAATACTGTGACCTTGCTGAGTACAAAATTAGAAGCCTTTAATGAATGGCTTTTTGTCAGACCATTAGCAGGAAGTTCATTAATTTACCTTTTATTTCCACTGAACACTGTCTTGTTATCAAAGAAAGGACCCCAATTACTCCAAGGAACCTTCTACAGACGTTTACAGACGTCTTTGTTCACAGCGACTTAGGCACTGTCATGTTCTTTTACCAGCTACTGAAACATCAAACAAAAATGAATCAGCACTGCAATTTATTAAGACAGAAATATCACTTGGTCTTGATTAATCAGAGGATTGAGTCTACTGTGTGTCAGAGAGAGAGAGAGCGAGAGCTTATGAGGAAGTGCAAGTATCTGTGTTGTGGAGATGAAGAGCTTATACAGGCATCAGCTCCCAAGAAAGAGTATCCTTGTATTGTTGTTTTTATTTAAGCATAAATAAGCTTGTTGTTATGTTGCTTTAATCTGTCCGCCATGATCTCGGAGAGTCTTGACGGAGTTTGTGAATCTAAGGACGTTTTCACACCCATAGTTCGTTTGCTCTGGTCCGACAGTTGATGAGTTTGTAAACTTGGAGCGTTTTCCCCTTGGTTCGGTTTCTTTTCACACAGAGAAAAATCCAAGCACACCAAAATGAATCACTACAAACCACGTGAGAACGTTCACCACGTGAAAACGAGAGAAACATTGCTGGTTGTCACTGCCCGATCCTCCGGCTAGCTGCTACTACTAGAAACAGCATTTGCGTCCAGAATGCAAAGCACATCTGGCTACAGGAGCCGTTTAGCTCAAACACAAGTATACCGCGTAGTTGGGTTGGATTGAGGTTGGATCACGTTCCCACCACGAACGTACCGCTCCAGAACCGGGCAGAGACCTCCTCCTCGGAAGGGTCTCGGTGCGGTTGTCTTGGTCCACGCCTCTGTTCACCCCTGCCCAAACGAACTGCACTAACTGGGCAAACGCACCAGGGTTCCTTTTAACCGAACCAAATAGGTTAGGTGTGAAAACGCCCTAACACAGTCATGCAAGAACACACTATACATGTATGCATTCACATGAACACAAAAGAGCAGCTGTGTTCATGCATAGACCTCGTTATGGTTTCCAGACAGTTCACACAGTATTTTAATTGTCTCATTACCTTCACTATTCACAAAGAATTGACACATTCAGTCTATTTCCAATTGTCCGCCTCCCTTTTCATGGTCTTTAGGGAAAGAACGGAACATGCAACATCACACGAACACGCAGGCAGCGGGGTGGGGAGATAGAACAGGGTAATTGGAGCCCTGAGTGGAGTAAGAGGCTTGTGATCCCTTTGAGAGTGGCTGGCATATGTCTGCGTTACTTCCAGCTGTCCTGACTGGGAGCAAACTAATTACATCATGTCTGTATCCTGCTAATTAGTATCCTAATTAAAAACACATAAAGGCGTTAGAGGGGGTGGATGAAAGTAGGGACAGTTCTGGACTTGTAACCTGTGTTCTTGAAAAGAGCAGAACATACCCCTTAGAAGTGGTCAGTTTTCCCTTTGGAATGCCTACATAGCAAGGGAACAGCATTTATAATTATGTGCCTTTCAATTACGATTATTAGTGTTGTGTATGCAATGATTTCAGAGCAGTGTGGACAAACCAGCACAACTTATGTACTCACCTCATATGTACGAGGCTCATTGTTTCCAGTTTTCAGAGATTTTCACCAAAAAAATACCTGGATTTTTTTTGAGAAAATCTCACAGATTTAACATCCCCACAAATCCAAAAGGTTTGACACTGACTGTATGGTAAACAAGGTCCTCTTATGGTGTTCTGTATGCGTTATCTCAGGTGACATTCCATACATCAGTGGATTGAGCAGAGAATGCCTTTTGGTACTTTGTTCAGATTTTTACAAAGTTACAGTATATTGCCATGTCACAGGTCAAATTTTGCAGAAAACTAGAGAGAATATACAATTTTACTGTTATGTTGTCTTATTGTCACACAGTTTGCCTCTCATGCCACTGAGGTTGCATCTGATATTGTGTGTCGGAATCGATGGTTACACATTGTAACCCTAATTCTGTGAACAAGGGCAGGGCCATTATACATGTACTTATTCTCAGGGTTCAGTTTTCATGCCACTGCAATGCCAGTGGATGCACAATGCCACTTTTGTCAGGAAAAGTCCTGTTTTTGGCTCCAAACAAACCCTCTTGCACAAAGATGGACAGCTTGTACCTGCTGTAGGACGGGAGACTCTAGATGGGCCACTACCTGCAAGGCAAGGTTCATGTGACCGACAGAGACAGGAGAAGGCGTCAGTACACTCATTTTCGGTAACCTTGCTAGCTTGTCAACTTGTACTGTACAAGAAGGTAAACAGTGAAGAAGCACACAACACAACTGTCCTTGAAAAAGTTGTGAAACTTTCTAAAACACAAAAGCTCCTTAATCAACCTCTCCGGTTTCTTTATTCTTTCACTTCGCTTTATTTAGTTTTGATTAGGACAAAAACCAGCTAAAGACTTGTAACAAGTAGGGCTCAACAATATGCAAAAAACAAAATCATATTGAGATTATTTTGACAGATATTGCGATTGCGATATGAGTCTCGATTTTAGTGGGAATGGTAATATTTGCATTTCATTTTCACTGAAAAAAAAGTATAAAAATGATGATGATGTGATTTTTGCTGGGGTCTGTACCAAACAAGCTATTCCCTTACATCTGGAGAATAGGATTTGTAGGCCGGGGCAACATACCATTATAAATGCTTCATTTATAATGGTATGTTGTGACACATTTTAGCTTTATCAAAAAATTGCAGCTCCTGCGATTTGGATGTTGTACTTGGCCATATTGCAGTTTCGATAATATTTCAATAAATTGTCGTAATAGTAACAACCTCCCTCCAAATATGACATTATATCCATAATGAATATTCATGTAAACAACTTCTACTTAATCTTCTAGTTAATCAGATGTGTGGGTCTGTTTCCCAAAAGAAAAGACCACAGACTCTGTTCAGAATGTCTAAATGGAGAAATATCAAATAATGAAGAGGAGACAGCTGAATATAATAGTAGTAAAAACCGTAGTAAAAAGGCATTTTCAATAATCATTTCATTGTCAAATGTGTTGTTTTTTAAACAAAAACTCATAAGACAACAGCTTGTGTAGTGTATAATATACCATTGCAATAACAGCTCACAGAGCATTCCAAAATAAATTTGAATGCTATCAAGGTAGAGTCTGACTTAGATTTGCAGGTGTTCTTACCAATAATATCATCCAAAACTGTTTATAGGTTGTATGAGAGCCTTCATAAATCCTTAGCATAAGGAATCATTAAGTTTTCCATGTTGTCTCCACTTACGGTGTGCTTTTCACAATGCACACCACTACAGGGGACAGTTCTAGACTCTAGACTCTAGACCCAGGATTTCATGCCCCAGGTCGGACGCTATGCATGTCATTTATCCACTGTGACAATGTGTAAGGGAACTGACCAGGGTGCTGGCTACATCAGCCAAGTAATCTTTGCCTATCAAGGGGAAGATGTCCAGTCTGAAACCACCAGGACCACTGCTTCTTTTTCCAACAACCAGAAGCTCATGCGGGGATAAGAAAGGCATAGAGGAGCCTTTTTTACTTTAGTGCGTACAAGTGCAAACACAACACTCCCAAGGGTAGATTGTTATGGTGATGGCACGAGATCCACAGGACACAGGACAGTGGATGTTTGGCCTTGAGGTAAACAAATCCATTTCTCTCTCCAAAATTCTAAATCAGACTCAAATTTTCAGGCTGTATCTTGACAGCTATTGGCTTGTCTCTGGACATCACATTAGCACCAGCGTTTCTGCTGCCTGAAATGTGATGTGCTGAGGCAGAAGCGATTCCTTGAGGCCCAGTGACATAGCTTCTCTGAGATCTTGAACAGTGTTAATAGCCAACAGCTACACTTCTACCACATGCTGCCATCCTGCATTTATGGGAAGGAAGGACGAGTAAGCTACCTTGGCCTTGCTATTAGAGATGAAGTACTCCCCTACTTGTGCTATCTCCATAGAAGTAGTAGCTGCCTTTTCAGAGGCTGCCACAGGCATGTGGAGGAGGACAATTGCTCCTTCAGATACATTAAGATGGTTGCCCTAGTGCTGTCCACTTGTTCCAGAAAACAATGCCAAAGAACCGGCAGCGACAAATTTTTGTTCCCTTTCAACCACTGGAAAGTTCAACTTCAGAGAGTGTAGAAGTGAAGCTGTGTCCCTGGTGACAGAGGACAAAACCTCCTCATTGTCGCCATAAAGGCGGTAAGCAGTCAGTCTTGAATCCCAGCAGCAGAAGTAATGAGGACTGGTGGAGTCTGGGGACAAAAACATCTAAAGCCATCCTGTCCTTTCATGCAAAGTGATGTAAAAAGCACTGTCTCCAACTTATATGGCTGAATGCCATCAAACAACTAATGGCTGTTCGCAATGCAAGTGTTTGAAGAGGTGTGAGCAGCAGAGTGAATTACAATCCTCATTTAACCAAACACTTGAAGAAAATCATGTTGAAGGAGCATAATGAGTTTTCGCAAATAACAGCTCAGATGTCTGTGTCCATGAAGCAAACATTTGGGCTGTGCTGAAACAACTACATAATACATTATGACAACAACAAAACTACAGAGAAACAAGAAACAAGACAATAAAGTAAAATAATAGGTTAACGTTTTGCACTTGTGAAAATTGTGGGCTTTTACCATCAAATAAAGCACAATGAGCCACACGACAGTTGGCCCCTGTGACCACTATCTATGTGAAGATGATCTCTTGAATTCAGATGTAAGAGATGTGACTGTAATTACTTTCAAATTGCTGCCATGTCACTGCTTTTGACTGCACACTGGATTGATTCAGGCTCTACAAAGCAAAGTGTAAAAATGAACATTTTGATCTGAAACTATAGCAGGCAGAATGTTGGATAACTTGTCATGGATCGAGACCAAACGCCAAATAAGACTACACAAATTTATGTACACAATTCATATATTTGTACAAGTTCCTACGTTTTGCTTACGTCATCATGGATTTTGTTTATCTTCTCTCATTTCCATAGTTATACCGGATAAACAAGGTGTCAGTGCCAGCTCATGCTCCATTACCAGCTGCAATGGGGCAAAACGTGCCTATAATATTGATTATACTGTGTAATGACAAAAATTAATTGGGTGGATGATGTTCTCATTCTTTCTTCCATCACCTCATAGGATGACGTGTTTCTGTTTAGGTGTGTGTGTGTCTGCCTGTTCAGGGGGGTTGCACGCCTCAGCTTTTGTGTCTGTGTTGCTTGCTTCAGAGTTCGTGTTAATGTGCACGCGTTCACAGCGCAGCTTGAGCTTTTGCTGCGAGTTTGTTTCTGTCTTTGTGCTCATGTTGAAATTGTCTGAGGTATGACAATTTGTGCAGCCGCCTTCACTTCACTCACATCCACCTGAGAGGTAGATAAAGAGTTGAGTGAAGACTTATCAGCCTGTTTGATAACGTTTGAATAAAAGTTCCGCTCAGGGCATACTCGTCTGAGCCCTGTGTTACAGAGATCTGCTTCACGCTGACAACAATCTCAGCTTGAGCAGCAAAAAGTTGAGCTGGGATAATTTCGAGCCGATTCTGAAAGCTTTAGAAATTGCTTAGCCTGGCAAAACTCACAGCATTTGTGTTATTAAGGCAATGTGGATTTACCTGTAGCCAAGTCTCAAATAGGCTCTTTTAAAAGGTTAAGTTGTAAAGTAGAGGGATTCAGAGCACAAATGCTCAGAGGCAAACTTGGATATGTGGGCTGAGTGTGCCTCTGCCTCTTTCAGCGTGGAGATCAATTCAAAGCTTGTGGCGCTTAAATGAGAGTAAAATGTCAAAATCTCTTACTAATTTGCAACATCTCAAGAAGCTCGAGTTGACCTGTGGGAAAGCCCTGACATTTAAAGGTCCCGAATCATTCACTTGTCATGATTTCTAACTTACCGTTTCTAGTTATACAAATATGCTGTGTGATAGGAACGAGCCTGGTTATTTCAAATAAATAGAGTATAGAGGTGTAACCATGCATTACATTGGGAATACATTGAAAATGTATTTTTGCATTATTGAAAATTTATTGAAACATAACATGGTTTGTTCATTCCTTACATGACTGCATAGTCAGTGAATTTAAGGGTTGCTCCCAGGGTTTATGACCTGTACTGCAGCCAGCCACCAGGGGGCGATCGAGATGTTTTGGCTTCACTTTTGGGGAGCTGTCATGTTGTCCATCTTTATATACAGTCTGTGGTAATAACATTAACGATGGCTCCATCCCATTAAGTTTCCCAGTAAGCTATGTCTTTGAGTGAGCATACGCAATACCAGAGCCCTGGAACTGGCTCTCCTAAATGGAATGCAGCCATCATTAGTGTTATTAATTCCACCTGGGCTTTTCCTGCTTTGACAAGTCAAAATGTCTGCTGTGAAAAGGGTCTATTCTGGAAAAATGTGAAAAAAATGTGCCCTCGCTTCCTGGCACGTGTCATGTAATTAACTTTCATACACTGAAATAGTTAGATTTGGTATGGGAGCCATTGCTAAGATGCCGATCAATGCTTGACTAAAGGGTAATTGAAATATCTGTTGTTGGAAACAGCGTGACATAAAGTGACAAAATGTTCAGGTGAGCAGGCTCAATTGAACACCTTTTGTTATTTAATTATTTCAGCTTAAATTGACATTTTTCAAAATGAACACTTGTAAGAGCTCTGTGTTGGGCTTTCATTTAATCTCTGTTAAGACATTAGGCAAGTCACTCCACCTCAGCCTTCTAAGCTATCTAAGCACATGGGATTTCATCATCTGCTTAATTGCTTACCCTAATTTGCTTTGCTGGCACTGTCACAGCCCCATTGTACTGTTATCAAATCACTAGGCACCGTAATTAACTTTACATTGTAACCACCACCTTTGCAACTGGCACAGACCAGCTGTTAAATGGTTTTAACTTTATTGTCTTTTTTTTTTTTTTCCTTGCCTTGCAGAATGAGTATACGTGTCCACGCCCCCTACCTGGTGCCTGGCTGGGAGATGTGCCTACCATCCATTAACCCCACAAAGGAACTGCTTTGGATGGTGCAGCAAACCACATTGAAACAGCGATACAGCAGAGAGACAAATGCAGAGAGAACCCAACGGGATCCTACTCCCATAATTCACATTCACGGATACATTTCAAATGGTCCTCCACGCTAACAAGGGCAACCACTGACCAAGACAAAGAGGAGATAATACTGTCTTTTTCTTTTTCTTGAGATTTTATAATGTCTTTCTTTTTTTGGCCCTGTGGTTTGGTTCATCAGCTTCGCTGCATTCCGTCATGCTTCATCACTACACAAATACTGACACTGATGGTTGTGGAAATGCAGTCCTATGGTGAATAGCAGAGCCTTGGAAGAAGACTTATGGGCACCAACATGGGAGCTTATTGTATAGACTATAATAGCTTATTGTCTCCATGAGGACAATGTGGAATTGTTTTAAACATAGGCAAAAGACAACTTCAAGAACAAATCCAAGAGGCTTTAAAAAATGTGTAAACTGAGCAATGAATCATTATGAAATGCATTGAACAAGTGGCTCTGACCGCTCTGCTAACACAGCTGTGTATAATTTAAAGTGGGTTTCCATATTTTAATTCCATATGAAGCATCATGTTATCATCTTTCAATACGTTTTTTTTTTAAAGGAAGACTAATCAAAGGCTAGGATGGTGTAAATGTGCCTCACTGGAGCAGAAAAATGATGAAAGGAGTCACTGAGCTTTTGCGCACCTGTCAGTAAAAAGGAATCTGCTCCATCAGGTGGAAATCAAGTCAGCAGCTGGAAGATTGTTTGACGCCTGCGAAAAGTTGCCAGAGGAATGCAAACTATCCCCCAGCCAAATGACTGGAGATGTTTCTTGTTTGTTTGCTTTTTTTAAAAAGTTTTTTCTAAGTTGTTTCTAATTGCAATCAAACTTCGACTGTCTAGTTTGATTTGGAGGACAGAAAGGGCAATCAGAAGCAAGGGAGGGAAAAAAGCTCCTATACGAGGGTAAAATGTAATTTTCTGAAATTATGATGTTGTTAATGTTGTACTTTATGAATATGTGTTTCTGCCATTTTCAACACCAAATACCAAAGAGCCAAATGGAGCATTCTTTTGGCTTTTGGCTCTCCCAACCATGAGTTGTAACAGATCTCTTAAAAGAAATCCACGAAAAATCAGAAGAAGCCTCAACTTTCCCCACATCCAGCAGTGCTCCGTTACCGAATTGGCTTTTTTTTTCATGTGTGTAATGTGTACGTCTTTGTGAACAAATGATGCAACGGACAGTCTTCAGTAGGAAGATCTTGTCTTAAAGATAACTTCGAGCACTGCTTACATTTTACGACTTCTGTTCAATACATGCTTCACTTTCCTTAAGAGTCAGCCCGTGTCTCCCCTCAATGAGACTGCAGATGTTTCACGTGTGCTTGTGTTTCATCCGTTATGAGTTCTTAATTATATGAGAGACGCATCGAGTTGTGAATTGTCTGTTTCAACCTTCCAACATAATCTTTCTACACTGGAAAATGGTAATTTTCTATTGTACATTTCCGCTTTCCCCCCCTTGAATTTGTTGATATTTAGTAAGCAGCTGTATTCTTTGTTCACTTTCAACAGTATGTTTTATAATGAAAATAATAACTTTATTGGTGAGCGATATGAATTGGTCAAATTAAAATATTCATCAATCATTTTTTGTGTTCAAGCTCTATGTGGGTATGAAGCATTTTCTTATTGTGTGTGTGTTTGTGTGTGTGCGCTCGCTGTCCGCTGTAATGTAATAAGCTTGTACCATGTTCCACGTCTCCATTCGCACCCGTTGGAATCGGTCCTATTCCCCGCAGATCTCCGGTGACGAGGGTGTCACATCAACATTAGCCTCATTAATTTAGAGAGCAGAATATTGATCTCTGTTCGACCGTTCTGTTCACGGTGACGCTCACTGCAGGCCCCACCAGCCCTCTAATTACGCTTCCTGTGTAATGTGTTGCATATCTCAAGAGGGGGGCCCTGCTTAGTAAATTTGCTCCACGTTCGCTGCACTTGGAACATGTCAAGCTGTCAGCTCAGAGGTCCAGATGGCCAATCTGCCCGGCGCTCCCTGTGGTATATTTCACATACTCCTCTCTACCTATCTCCCCCTGCTACTACATTTCTCCCCCCATTCAGCTTGTCTTCTTCTCTGCCGGGTGCCCACATCTCACTCACTTTCGCTTTTCTTCCCATTATTTATGACGTTTCTGGTCAGTCTTCTGCATCTCCATTTCACTTTATTCCCTGCTTCCTCCCCATTTGTCTTAAAAGGGACAGTTCAACCAAATTACAGAAAGTTTTTCCTGTTATCCCTTATCTATCTAGCCGTGCAGATATTTTCAGTTTTACACTCAGTTGTAAAATGGGGTGAGCAACATAGTAGACAGTTTCAACAAAAACTGAACATTGCACCCTTCATGAAGACGGGATTTCTTGCAGGGCTGCTGTATTAGACTGCATTAGTAGCATAAATGCCTAAATGGCAACTAAGTATGTCAAGGGCCTGTTCCCATTCCAATACAATGGGGGTGAATGAAATATTGTTTGTGGTGCTTAAAGCATTGAAAACAACATTTAGTTCCAATAAGAGTGCTGACAGCAAAGGCTGTGGATCATCCAGAGTAACTGTAAAAATACACTTTGCTGTAGAGTTTGTCAAATGTGACTTTTCACTGCTATAGGGAGCACAGGGGAAAATCCATTCACCTCCATTGTTTTTGGGTCGCAAAAAGAACCTCCGAGATGGATTTGTCAGAACCTGGGCACATGAAACTGAAACTATCTGTGTGGCCAGACACTATAAGTGGCCAGTGCTGAAATGATTAGTTGATTAATCGACTAGGCATAACTGACAGCAGATAGTAGAGACAGACAGGAAACATGCAACAAAAGGCTGCTACTAATGATTGTTTCAGGCATTGATTAATCTGCTGATTATTTTCTCTATTAAAAGATTTTCTATTAAATGATCATTTAGTCTAAAAAAGGTCAGAAAATTGTCCCTCAGAGTTTTTAGTCTGACAAACAGTCCAAAACCCAAAGATATTCAATTGACATTATTAGAAATCAGAGAAAAGCAAATATTCCTATTTGAGAGGCTAAAAACAGCAATTTTTGGGTCTTGGGACTTAATAACCGATTATCAAAATAATTTCTGATTATTTTTCTGCCGATCGAATAGTTGACTGTCCCTGGCTGGAATCCAACCTTTGACACTGTGTGTGTCAATTTTCATAACCACTTAATTATAAACGTTTTTATCAAGAAAAACAAATCTAAATATTTGCTGGTTCCAGCTCTTCAATAGTTCAATACTTTTGAAGAGATTATGGGCTCTGGGTAATCGTGAGGGTCCATTTAATAAAATAAACATTCAGTTAATTGAAAAAATAATTGACAGAATAATCAATAATGAAATGAATGCCCTAGTAGTAGTACATTAGAAATATTTTTGGGGAATTTGAGTGAACTGACCCTTTAAAAATCTTGTCTTGTTTTCTTCCCCGGTCATACACATCTCAGTGCTTGGTATTATCTTCTGTATTTCTATGTCCCTCTCTCTCCTTTCCGTGTATCTGTCTTATCCGCTGCTGTTCTCTATGATCTCCATAACTCAGTCTCCGTGTCCGGCGCTGCATGTGCAGTGGCAGCACAGACAGGGCTGTATGCCCGAGAGCAGACACCATGCATAATTCATGTGGCGTGGGCTCCCTGTTGACCCGAGTCCAAACAGTTGGCAGTCTATAACACTTCCACAGAAAAGGCCCCAGGAAGAAGATGTTAAACTATAAGCAAAATACACTGATGTAAGATTTATCAAGCCGCTCGCATGACATTGTAAAAAAAAACACAGACTTTGTCTCTATCTACCATCTCAGGTTAGATGATAGGGATAGTTTAAAGTGTGGGAAAACAAAAGCACGCACATACAGGCCAAGCAATACAAGACAACGGATTCCAATATAGGGACTCGAAAAAAGCTCAATTTCAGACAAAGAAGATTTATCCCATAACTTTATGATGACTTGAGAGCCGGTCAGATTTTGTGGCACACTACAATGAAGATTACAATAAATGCAACAGAGGGAACATTTCAATTTTATCGAAATTGAGAAAGTATACATAAGACCAGCTTCTGGGAGAAATGTCAGAGCAAGAAGAAACAGCCTATACGGCAATAACATCATCAGCAACCCTTTGGAGCCTTGATGTATAGTGTTTCATCCCTTAGAAGATTTTTCTGATTGGCAAAGGTGTGAAAGAAAACAGCAACACAACCCCTTTGATTTCCGTGCTCCTCCTCCTCCCCGCTGGTCTTCACTTCAAACAAATGTGCCACTAATAATTTTGCCTAACATCACGGCGGCTGACTCACCAACAAATCCTTCTTTTTATGTTAGGCATGTTAATTTGATTTGACAGTCCAATGTGAAGTTTCATTCAGGAGCTGTTTTTAACAGCATCGTGTATGCCTCTCTAGGAATGATTCCTAATCACTCATAACCTCATATAATCTCCAACTTGTGTAGCTCACTGGGTGGCTGTCACTTTAATTATGACTGTCGGAGCAATAAGTCAGCAACTGCTCCAGTGAAATGAGATAGATGCTTAAATACCAAACTCCGTCAACCGGATGAATGGCAACCCTTTATGTAAGCACCAGATACTTCCAAACAGTCACATCTTTGCTTTCACAACCCACACCAGGAGTGACGTTCCAACAGATCATGTGCTTCGGCCATCTGCTGCTGACTGGGGGACTGCAGGGTCCTCGTTGAGATCATCTCCGATACCATCATCGCCAACTGCTGGGTCTGATGATGATGATGATGATGATGACGACGACTTCTCCTGTTTCTGCCTCCTTTTTCTCCCCCCCAATCTTCAACAAGGATGAGCAAACAGTGCCAAGAAAACTAAGGAAATGTTAGCTTTTTGCCCATGTGTCATTAATTCTGAGAAGGCTGCCTATAACACATGTCCCATTCCTCAGTTTTCATCAAAGTACGCATCCGCAACCTCCACCAGAGCCCAAGAAGCTTCTGAGCTACGGTGAGATAAAACTGTTTGCCTCCTTCCACAATGTTTTTAAGAGCTATTCCAAAAAGAACACACTAGGAGTCTGGGAAGAAATTAGAAAAAGGCAATCTACTGTATTTCAATCAGTCAGCTCATGAGGAAATAGACAGAGGTGGCACCAAGTCATTGTTTTGTCACAAGTAGGTCTCAAGTCTTGCATTCAAGTCCCAAGTCCAAAACTTTGAGTTTCGAGTCCTGAACAAGTTATAATGTGCTCTTCACCAAATGTAGTGCCAGTTTAACAACAGAGTAATAATATATAAAATTTAAACAAATCATAAATAAAATTAAAACAAGTGCAACTGAATTTAACCATAAAAACATAGTGCTAACATTGCACTTTCATAGCATATAGCACTATTAACCAGCACCACAACAGAATGAATTGTGTACATATGTTTCTGTCCTGTCTTGTTGTATTTAAAAACATACTTTTTAATCTTTGGGCTTGGGGGGAAGGTATCAAGTATTTTCAAGTCAAAAGGCTCAAGTCCAAGTGAAGTCACGAGTCAGTGGTGTTAAGGCCAGTTCAGACCAAAGATCTGCGACGAGACAAAACCGTTTTAGAACGTTGCAGCGGTGTGAACTGGCCCGTCTCAGCCCGAAATAAATACGGAGTATGTACAGAGATGATGAGATGAGATGATCTCTCCCCGCAAGAATACACCAAACTCAGCGCTGCAGTGTTTGGGAAGTTGCAATAAACTTAATTCCTAAAACTGCATGAGATACAGCTATATAAAGCTATGATAAGGAATCTACTATCTGTGGACCAGCAGCACCAGCCGCCACTCCCAAACAAAGCATCTCCAACAATTGCAGGGGAATACACCATCTATACCATCATGAACTGAGATGGATAAATCTAAATGGAATAATCAACCTGATATGCAGCAGCAGGCTAAGACACGCCAGCAGCAGATGATTATTATCAACTTACGGATATTAAAATCAGAAATTCACGACTTGGAGTAGACAGTCTCTTTTTATGAAATGCCATGTAGCTTTGACAAGCAGCGGACGACCATCAGTATGGGTATGAACTTATGACTGGCCTTGAATGCAGCTGAGTGGAGCAGCAAAGTAAACCACTGAATAGGAGTTTAGATGGAACAATGATACGAAGAACAGTGACATAAGCTGTCTCATGAGCACATTGCTTTGAGATATTTGAAATAGTATTTCTAATGTTCAGCTGAATGTGTGGAGAGTATAGGAATGTGAATACCTGTCCTGTATGAGACATTCTGATTTTCCCATGAAGCCAGTAATGGGAAATAACTACGTGAACGGGCTGTGAGCAAGACAGCAGTCATGTTTACATTCCGAAAGCCAACATACATTACTCTCTACTAGAGATCAGTTTGAACCAGCAGAAAACAACAACCAGCAAAGCCAATTTCACCCATAAAGCTCAACCATGAGCACTTTTAAATAAATAGTAAATAAACAGCATAAAAGCATCATAATGCCCCAGACAAACAATAACACGAAAGCTCAAAAGCCTACCAATACAGAAGCAGCAGCACCTGAGATAATAGCATAACAGGAGAGCAGTAGCCAGCACACACAAGCGGATAGCACGCACCTACTAAACAGAGCCAAGGCATCTGACACTTGTTAGCAGCAGTAGCACTTACCTTGTTGAAGTGAAGCAGTGATCTCTGGCATCCCAGCTGATGCCAAATCCCTCTTTTGGAAAATTGAGGCATTGACAACTCAGCTTCTGGCTTGAAGAGGCATTTGAGGCCAACAGCTTATATAAACAACCTGCCAGAAGCCTGTTTTTTTTCCTCCACAAAAAATGTTCTGAAGCAAAAAACGGTTGGACTGTTTGCAAGCTAGCTAGCTTAATGCTGTGACATTCTTACATGAGCTTAATGTTGCTACACGCTACCGTGACGTCAACTTTCCACTGCAGAGTTAGCAAAGAAGTCGACCTTCGAAGCGGTGGGCGGAGCTACGAACGTTTAAATGGACCGCTGTTTTACAAAAGGGTGCGTTGGATATACGTTGCAGCCAGTGGAGTGAGTCATGTGACTGTAGCAGGACATTTGAGTTATCACATTTAAGACAGTAGTTCTTAAATATATTAATAATACATTTCTTATATTGTTTGTTTTGGGTATAAATCTTAACCTTACTTTGAAAAGATTTTGTCCAAAAGTGTTTTATTAGTTCAAGGTAGTTCAAGGATATAATAGAAGTCATTTGAAACTTGGCCGACAAACTTGTTTTCTTTGGCCCTGAAAATGATCTAATTCCTTGTTGAAATACTGACTTTATCTTTAATACCAACTCATGATGTTACCTTGGCAGGATTTTTAATGGCTACTAGTGGTTTTAGATTTTTATCCGATCCCATCCAAGCCAAATGTAATGGGCCTGTAATGACTGAATTAACCAAATTGTGTCCATCATTGTTCTGTTGTTAGCAGATGCCTGGAATGTTTGTTGCTGATTTACCATGGGCATGTGTGGTTGAGATGAGCATGCACATTGGAAGTACATTTTGTTAAGCGGTGCCTCTGGACAGTTTTTGTGACTGTGTGTGTGTGTGTGTGTGTGTGTGTGTGTGTGTGTGTGTGTGTGAGTGTTGTATGTGTCCTGTGACATTCTTGCTGCTCTCCAGAGTAATAGCTGTCTTGAGCATTTCCCCATAACAAAGTGATTTAAATGTTGACTCAATTAACTTCAGGACTGGATTTCTTTAGGGAGACTGGGATGTTTGAAATGAGACTAGAATTATTAAAATATGCATGAAAAAAAAAACCCATGGAAACTTTTCATAGAAAACATTGCATATTATTCATTCCACATAGATGAAAACAAAAGAATAGCTCTGGTAGCTCAGTCCAGTTTATAACTAAATCAAAGCTGAAAACCACCATGGGCAGTCAAAATGCTGTAAAATAATGAACCAAATACTCTAGGGTTGCAAAACAACTGCTCATACATGCACAACGCAGACATGACTACAATCACAGCCATGGCCACTTGCACAAGAATGCTTAAGAAATAAATGAGTTTTGCAGATTTGATTCAGTAAGGGCTCTTCCGCAGTCTAGGGCTTGTAACCTCAAAAGCCTGAGCTCTCTGTGGAATCACTAAGAGTTTTCTGTGAGCTAACCTAAAAGGTCTAGGCCATCCAGCCCATTTAAAGCCTTCAAAACAAGCAGCAGGCCCCACAGTCAACACTGAGTCGAACTGGGACCCACTGAGGGGAATGAAGTACCAGGATGAGGTCATGTCATCTCCCTGTGCAGCAAGAGCTGAGAACCAGTGTTCTACAGCAGTTGTTGACAAAACACGGACAGGAAACTAATAATGTTGTTACCCTACAAATTGGAGAAGATGCAGGTTTGGGCGCTTTTATCCAGGCTTTTCAGAAAAATAAATTCTGCCTTGAAGGTCTTGTATTACTATGTATTTGATTTTTCAGGCACACTTGAGGGTTCAATCACAGATCAAACCAACCTTTTCGAAAGATTTTATTTAGGACACAAGGACACACATACATGACATCTGTCACATTCTCAGAGCCTATACAGTGAGAAACTGTTTTATCTGACCTTCACTGCATGATATTCTGTGCCTTCCACTGTGTAATGTTAACCAGGGAATTTTATACAATTGATTATCTGCTAAAATATGAAAGGTTTAAGGAGACAGAGTGCTGGGTATTTTCCACATAGCAATGATAAGTTACCAAACACACTGAAATCAATGGGTTGTGTCTCCTAAGGGAGGCATATTAAGGATAAATTAGACCTAGAATTGGATCTTGTGAATGACCATCCGGGGTAGCCCATAAAATGTAATAGGCTATTACAGTAGATACAATGTAGGGGTGCTCCTAAGAATTCTTATGTATATGAAGTAAATGTTTTGACAGTATACATATAGTTGTATTCAGCTGTTATTTAGGACTATAGGCAAAAGACATTTTGGTGTGTGTGTGTGTGTGTGTGTGTGTGTTGGTATAGCAAGGAATATATTGCCAATGCATCAGGTAATATTGAGATTAAAAATAACCATAAAAAGGCAATTCATAAAATCAAGAAAATAGAAGAAAAGTTATATACACATATGTTTAGTGTGTGTGTGTGTGTGTGTGTGTGTGTGTGTGGTTTTATTATGTGTCCCTGAGTTTATGACATGCAGTCACATATTGTGCAGCTCAGTCTGCTGCAGGTCCTTCTCCTAATACAATCTGTTGCTTTTCACTGTCATTGAGATCTGTGACGTTTGGGATTAACCAATTACATTTCTTAGTAAGTATTTTACTCTGATATGACTGTATCTGTCACATTTTAAGAGAAGTGCATCTCTGTCTCTACCTCACCTGTCGTGCAGTGACCACAGACTCTGTCCTCTGTTGGTAGCCAGGACTTCTTGTGTCGTCCTCTCTCTATGGCTAGACTGTGGTCACTGAGTCTTTATTTGGCCAGGATCTGTCTCTGCTTTGGATCTCTGACAGTAAAGAGATACTCTGCCAATCTGCATTTATGGTTTAGGGTCAGATAGCAGTTCAGTTTGTTTTGAGTTTTGGTTTGATCGCTCCAGTGTTCCAGATAGGCATCTTTTGTTAATGACAGAAGGGACTCTTTTTGGGGTTCAGTTCTTGGGTTTGTAGTGCCTGAAAACTCAGCGTGTCTTGGGGGCTAAGTTTGAGATGTAACCAAAATTTAAGTGTTAAGACCTAATTCTGCCCTGCATGCATTGGTTGGTGTTTTTCTTTGGATGTTTAATATGGACTTACAGAATTCTGCATGCAGGGCCTCTATGGGATGCTTGTCCCATCCAGTGTAGTCCTGATGTCTCCGTGGACCCCATAGAGGGCGATTGGTTGGATTACACTATATTTTACATTATATTTGAGTCCAAATTCTAATTGGTATGTCTATTTTGTAAAATTTTCTTTTAATTGCATAAAATGCTCTACATGCTTTTTGTTTCAGCGCATTCACTGCCAGACCAAAGCTACCTGATGCACTGACTTTGAGCCCCAGGTAATCACAGTGTAGGGTGTGATCTAGATGGGTGTTTCCTAATTTGAACTGATATTTGCTTTCCTGAGATCTGGGCTTCTTTTGGATTTATTAAAGTTGACTGTCAGGGCCCAGTTTTGACAGTACTCCTCCAGGAGGTCCAGGTGCTGCTGAAGTTCTTGTTGTGTGGATGACAGCAACACCAGGTCATCAGCATAGAGCAGGAATTTAACTTCCTTATCGTTAAGGGTTAGGCCAGGGGTTCCAGATTGCTCCAACAGTACTGCTAGGTCATTAATGTAGATGTTAAATAGAGTTGGAGACCAGTTGCCCTGAAAGACGCCTCTTCCTTGAGTGAAGACATCTGTAGCTTTGTTACCAATTTTGACTCCACATTTATTATTGACATACATTGACTTAATTATGTTGTAAAGTTTCCCCCCCTACTCAGATTTGGAGAATTTTATAATATAGTCCCTCTTGCCAAATAGAATCAAAAGCCTTTTTAAAATCAATAAAACATGCAAAATGTTTACCCATGTTTTTTTGTTGTACATGATGATTAATTAGTGTGTAGAGTGTAAACGTGGTCAGTGGTGCGGCGATTTGGTAAAAAGCCAATTTGCCCTTTACTCAGGACATTGTGTTCCATAAGGAAGGCCAGCATCCGGGCTCTCTCTCTCTCTCTCTCTCTCTCTCTCTCTCTCTCTCTCTCGCTCTCTCTCTGTGTCTCTTGTGCTCTTATTCCTTGAAATTCTGCATTATAAATCCAACCTTGGTCCAAATGACCTTAGTAATTATTGAACAAATTTGAAATATTCCTTCTAAAAAAAAAGTCCTGGAAAGAAGAATAGTCACCCACTCTTGGGTTCACACTAGATATTGTCAGAACATTGACTGGCAAAGTTATAGCAGGTGAAGTTAAATAAATAATAAATATCTAAATAATTTACTGGAGTGGTTATTGCATGGAGGATTTTCTTATATTTCTTATAATTTTTTCTTTGTAAAAAAGTTGAGTGTTCCTGCAGTTCCTACTGGCATTAATTCAAGTGAAAATAAATAAATACCCATCCGTTCATCCATTCTCTGCATACATACATCTGTTCAGGGTCGCACGGGGGCTGGAGCCTATCCCAGCACACACTGAGCCAGATGCTGAGTTCAGAGGTCGCCAGTCTATCACAAGCCGTAAATAACTATAATATAAAACTAAGCATTACATGCACATGAGTGGAGATGAGCGTGTGTTTGCCTCACATCCTGCACACACGTTCACAGAGCAGCTTGAGATCATCTCGCCACTGAGACTTGCAGGTACCTCATATATCATATATGCAGTACAGTATATGTATATATACAGATGGGGGACAACTCAGTGACTCCTTGCTATTTGAACCCTCTTTCAAAGACACTCTTCTTGTTTGAGCCACAACTGGACCTGCTCTTTTCTGCATGTCACAGAGCATGACAGGATGTTAATTGCTTAATTGTTATGTTTCTCCAGTCATTTATCCAGGTCCTTTTATACTTAAGTACAAAATCCACACTAGTTATCAGGGATGTCCAAAAAAATATCCTACAGCTGTACAGAATGTAGAGCTCAGACAAATCTGTCAACATGAAATCAGAATGTCTATAATTACTCTGTTTACTTGGTACAATACATTTTAAAGCCTAAATATTTATTTCAGTGTGAAATCAAGACAGCATGAAGCTCAATCACAATATTTCTAAATCTGTGATATACACTTATTGTGCTTAAGCTTATAGTGTTCATTGTTGTTGTTCAAGGTAGTATCTGAGGCTGAGGCTGCATTTTTTGGTTCTTGTTAAGAAAATAAACAACATTTTTTTGTGTCCTTCATTCTGTTTTTATGAGGTTCCACTTGTGACCACTGCTCCTCTTGGCCTATTCGGTTTGATTGTGTTTGGAATGTGCCCTAATGTTTTTTGAGAGTTTTCCTCCTGCCACTAAAAAACAGTAACTGCAGCACTGCCCGGGGCGGGTGATTCTTCACTGCATTCAAACATGCTCTTTCTTTCACTGCCACATGTGAAAAGGTTGTTTTCCATTCTCACTGAACATCGTCAAGCTATGTTTCACTCACGGGGGGCCCAGTTAGTGCAGATGGCCTTCGAGAGGGAACTTATAGGATTGCACTAATGACTGGAAAGATGCTATCCTCACACAGCTCAATGCAGACACTCGCCACCTTCATCTTTTTTAATGGTGAGTGAAGCTTATTTTTTAACCCTTGGCATTATTATGCTTCTGTTCTGCGGTAGATTGATTTGTACATTGCTCACATCCGCATTCATCTGCTTTCCTGTGTTTAGTCAACACTGTCGCTGTCCTTGGTGCTGAACCGTGGAGGTAGCGGTGTGTTTGGAATGCACAGGCAATGTGTCTTTTTCTTTCTGTGGTGTGTTAGTGCTCAATTGTGTTGTGTATTCATGAACGTTAGTTCTGGTTTGGTCTGAATGCCCTTGAATGCCTGGTGGCTTGGTCATTTCTTCTTGTTCAACAGCCTCTGAGGCTATCTATACACCTTGTTGCTCATGGAGTTGTTTTATGCGTGTCCCCCATTTGGAAATCTGAGTGGAAATCTGCCTGTCAGATTTGTTCTGGCACAGACACGGCACTGTATACAGAGATGTTGGGTTGTTGGCATTGTTTCAGCCTGGACAGGCTTAAATGAAACCAGGGAGAACAGGCAGTTGATCCAGTGCAAGCTAGTGATAACAAAGACAAATGGTAAGCCATGGCACCAGACTACTGTTCAGTGATCAGTGGGTGTTGGCGATACTCTCTAGGTGAGAAATGGAGCAGACAGAAATCCTTTCAATCAACTGTGTAATTAAGTGATAACGATTAAATCACTTTCTGTTGGATGTTTTTCATTGTCTGATTGGTTCATGCAGTCATATCTACAAGACTGAACACCGTCTACAATCCTGACTACCTGGCCTTGTTGTTCCCCTGTGAGTTGACTTATATCCCCTTCAAAAAACACTCATAAAAATGATCTATAAACATTGATTGTGCAGCTGGATTTTGTAATTTCCAGACAGAATGTTGAGAATTTTGCAAAACCCCAGATTATCTATAATGCCAATATATATGATGAAAATGTATGGTATGTATTAAGGTATGGTTAAGGTTGAACAGCTAAAATACTGGGTTAAGATTAAAGGACGTGTGTGGTCATGCTTAAAGAAAGAGAGTATTAAAGGGGAAGTCCACTGATTTTACACATCAAAGTCTGTTTACAGGTCTTGGGGAGCACTACTGCATATGTGAAAAAAGTTGAACAAACCCTTTTTCAGAGGGAGCTGTGTGAAATTGAATAAATTCTCGAGTGATGTCACTTGAGGCAGTGTCGGTTGGGGCTGAGGACTACAGATTTGAAAATGAAAAAGAAATCTGGGGGTGTGGAGTTAGAAAGAAAGTGAGCTTACCAGACCTCTGTAGCCCCCTCCTCATCTCTGCATTAGCCGCTACATTAGCCGCTACTAGCATAACACACCCGCATCTCTGACACAATATCTCTGGTTCTGCTGCATCGATTTTGATCCTTTCTTTTTTTAACTGTCCATCATGAGTCTGAAAATGTTTCAAGAGTGCAATGCTAAATTGGTGGAGCACTCTTTTATTTGTTGGTCTAAGGTGGGACGTGAATATCAGCGTGAAAGTCGGATGTGCTACATGCCCATCGGGCCCCCCGAGTTCCACGCTGTTACTTTTACAGAATCATGTATTTTAATTCCAAAGAAAATAGGCCTTTAAGTTTGAAGCAACTAAATCACAGCTGCAAAGGCAGCTGCACAAATGACTCATTAAGTTTTCAAAACAGCCTCAAAAATCATGATGTATGTTAAACACAGGAAAGCTGCTTTGGTGAAGAGGAGCAGAGGCCGTAAGTAAACCCTTGCCAACATTAACTGAAAGGCACTCAATGGCATATTTGCATAACAATACTGCAAAATGCAGTCTTAATACAATTACCAGAGTTGAATCAACCCCTTGCTGACATCATTTAAAATAAATAAACATTATAAGCCTCACAAAGGCAACATTTATTCCAGGGTTGCTGAATTGCATTGTAATGGTACTGTTGTTATCACAAGCATGTATGACAGCATATAAGTCAGCATAACATGTAGTATGATAGCAAGCACAGCAGCTTAAACAAATAGGCTCTGGTTTTAGTTCTGAAGAGTTGTTTATGGTCACAAATATTGATTACACTGCGCTGCAATGTATGCATTTTTAAAGTTGCTATTGCCCAGAGGCAAACACTAAGGCAAGTGCTAAGACAGGTGTTTACAGAGGCTGCAGTAATTACAGCAACATTACTTAGAGCCTTTACTGGAATCTTTTAATGGATATGTAAAAAGAAAATAGGCATAAAATACACACAAAAACACACAGTCCACTGTGCAGAGTAGAGTGTGATAGTGAAAGATGCTGATCTGTCTTTTCTGTTTTTTTTTAAATTTATGTACCATATTTTGGGCTTTGAAACTTTCAGGGGCTAAAAAAAACATCAACCCTTATCTTGGGAGCATCAAAATCCTTCCTGATTCATTATGAAACACAATATCTCCTCTGTATGATGATGTGATTTAGTATTAAATGAAAGACTGCTGAATTCTATATATCTTGTATATCTTCTTTTTACAATTACCAAATGATTATGAGTATTCAGACTCCATCAAGGTGACAGTGTAGAAATCCGACCATGGCCTGTTTAACAAAGATGACTGTTGCTTTAAATCTCTTTGTCATTTCAAGCAGCAGTTCTTTTTCTCCTGTATTGCACCATTTAGCCTTTGACAGTGTAGGTTTTAAAAAGCGGAGCCATTTGTGACTATAGAGTTTATGTCATGTTGGCATTACAATTTATTCACACCATAGTTTAGTAGACTTGTTCTAATAAATGCTCATTATTTCACAGTGATGCATTCACCTTCACCATCGAACCCAAGAACTGGATTGAATGATGTCAAAACAACAAGTGACGAGGCAAGCTCCCAATCCCCCAGATGATTACCGCATGCATGCCTGAAGCTGGCGATGACATGCAGTATATCATAAGCAGGAACCTCTGAAAATCACTGTGGAGTCCCTGAAATAGCACACCCATCCGCTTTACCCTTCCTCTCAGTGTACGGTGACCAGACGTCCCAGTTTGTCAAGCTGGGTGTCCCGAGTCCTGACAAATATCTGTAAAACACTAAAATGTCCCAGTTTTCAATATTCACTACAAAATTGTCCCAGTTTTCACCACAATAAAAATACTTGTTTTCAACGCTTACATAGACATTTATCATGTTCTGTCCCACTCATTATTACCTAACCCATAAAAACCTATGTTATAAAAACAAGACTTGCCAGCCTATGAAGCCAATGCTTCATAGACTATGATGCGTGCGACTCTTTCTGACTGAACCTCCTTCCTTCGTAAAGTACCCGGCAATGAAAATGCTGCGTTCATGGTGTTGAAAGGTCCATCTGGATCCATCCTGATGAAAATGCATATGGTGCGCATGTAAGCGCGTACATTACATGTAAGGGTCCCAGTTTGGGGGTTTGAAAATATGGTCACCCTATCTCAGTGGGGTCAAGTCGGGAAAAAAGGGAAGTATATAATCGTTTGTATTTTACATGACATTTGTTCAGAAACTCAGAACCAGATGAGAACCATTACTCTTGTGACTGTCAACCAAAAATGACCAAACGGTGCAAAAACCTCACATGTTTGGAGATGTTGGGCTGTTGGTCTTGACTCAGGCTGGACTGGCTTAAATGAAACCAGGAAGACCAGGAAGTTGATTCAGTGCAAGCTAGTGATAACAAAGACAAATAGCAAGCCATGGAGCCAGTGGAGTCACACACTACCGTCCAATGATCGGTGGGCGTTTGAGATACTCTCTAAGAGAGACATGGGGGCCGACACAAATCCTTTCAATCAACTGTGCAATCAAGTGATAGCGATTAAATCACTTTCTCTGGGACGTTATCATTGTGTGACTGGTTCATCCATCTTACGCTCATTCGAATGTCTGTTTGTGGTTTTGTGGGCGCACAAACACGTGTGTGGCTCTGCTCCAAGCCTCTCAAGCAGGTTTTATGGCTCTCTGGGAAACAAAGGAAGGCATGCAGTATGAAAGCTCCATTTTCTCACTGCAAACTGGTTTAAACACAACATGATCACTCTGAAGCCCTATAAGCTTACAAGCACAGCCAACATTTTAAAAATGTTAAAAAGGCAAATGAGATAAGATGTTGTTTAGACTGCAAATATCTCCAGTTGATTTTTTTTATTACAGAGGTATTACATAGGTATTGCTACAGAAAATAATTTTCTTATCATTTGTCATGAGCAAATAATAAAATCTTTGGAAGAATGTGAATGATTTAATGGCTCCAGAAACCTCACTTGCATTTTTCTTTCTCTTCAGAGGTGTAATTTTGCAAACAAGAAGGGGAAAGCCTTACAAGCCTTCTTTTTTTTCATATTTTATATGTTTTAATTCGTGTTATAAGTAAATTAGACATGAAAATGAATTGTTATTAATCAACATTTCCTAATGCAATACATGTTATAGCCTACCACAAAAAATTATACTGTAATTATAAAAGAAACACCACGGCAGAGAACATGCCTCAACTGCTAAAAGAGCACTTTGTATTTAATCTGCACATTCTAAATCAATATACAGCAATTTTGATATAACATATTAAGTGATGCCACAATTGACCTATATTGTAATATGATTTAATATGTTACAATATAATGAAAATTAATCTAATTGAGTTTGACTTTCTAACTGTGTTATGAATATGCATTCCGTGCCAAAAAGCCAAAAAAACAAAAAAGAAAGAAAGGAATAGAAAAATCAGATATCAGTAGGCAGAGCAACCCAGAAAAAACTGTACTCGTTCATTCTGTCTAAATCAAAACCAAACAGGTGAAATGTATACCAGGTTTCTGTTAAACTAGGAATATATTATGCCTTGTCTTGAAAATACATTTGCCAAGTAACTTTTGATTTTTAGCAATGCATTTTGATGCTGAGCCAGCAAGAGAGCAGCACTTATTGTCAGCGTTGCTATGACCATAGCCTTGTAAGTAGACAGGTACGAGAGTTTGGATGATGGTGTTTGCTTGGCAGGACCTTTGACAGTTTGACTGTGCTGCACTGCTTCCTGCTCCTCCTGGGTCAGGGCCATGGGGCAGAGTGCAGCCAGTACTTCCAGAGCTGCTCGCTGACCAGCTTGTACTGCACCACTCATGTACCCACACCACTGGGTGGCTGTCTCTGTACCTGCCCAATGAATCCTGTAAATGAAAGAAAATCAGTGAGCCATATACTAAACACTAAGCTTTATGTTGCTGTTTAAAAAAAGCATTTATTTTATTCTCTATTGGAGTGATTACACCCCTTTTAGCACATTTATATAGTGACTTAAGCCACTCATTTGCATTATCAGTTTTACCCACAACACTGTTGACTGATAAGATTTCCTCTCTGACAAACCGATACAGTTTACTGATAAAGGTTTGCCCTCTGTTGGCTTAGACTGAAATGTCCAAGTATATGCTCAGCAAATTAGGTTGAGCCTGTTCAACCCTGTAGGGGTTGCTCACAATAAAGTCAAGACAATAAAGTCAAGGATGTCTTATAAACCTTATAAATTACTGCCAGTGGTGCCCAGGCTTGTTGTCAACATCAGTCGACATCATTTGCCTTGGAGTTGAACGTACAGTTGTCACAGTTAAACTTCAGCTGGAGTATGCAGACTGCAGGGATTTGTCACTGGCAAGATGCTAGCATTGTGGGTTTGATTGTGTAACAGACATTCTCAAAAAAGCACTGTAGAACAATTAGCAGTCTAGCGCAATAAAAAAAAAAAGGAAAAGTGAGCATTGGAGTCAACGCTTGGGAGGTAAAATGTGGCAGTGGATGCTACTGCTGCCAACTGCCAGCCCCCCAAGAGGTTGAAGACAATGGCTGCAGAACTGAAGATGATTCATAACTCATATCTCTTTCTACCAGTGGCATTGAGAAAACATACCACTACCCACCCTCAAATGGAGTCACCTTAGCAGCAGGTTAGCTACTTTTCTTAAAGCCCCAGTCTGTTGGCCATAGAAGCAATTGGGAGGGGAGTGGTAAAGAGCATTTTGTAGTCTATCCTGTAACCTGTCTAACTGAGTGGGAACCAAATGTGAGTCCACTGGAGAAACAAGATAATATCCAGCCTTGGTCTTGAGAAACCACCCCACAGCACTATGTACGAGGAGGGGAAGAAAGGAGAAAAACCAATGCTATTCCTAAACTGCAGGTTCAGTGAAAAGTAAAGGCAACGGTAGTGGGATACAGATGAAGGGGCTGGTTTCTGCGGCGAGGTCAGGCTGAGCCAAGCCCAATATGAATGATACACCCTTTCAGCTTAAGCCTTCCATTGGCTACTCTCCCTGTTGGGGACAGAGAAGCAGAAGTGAGAACAAAGGTGGTGTGTGAGAGATTTCTAGCTTCTGCTTCACAGCTGGCCCCCCTGCAGCCTCTGACAGATATTATCGAATGTGATGGCATGTTCTAATGGAAGGGATGGACACTTTGATTGGATTATGTTATGCTCTTCCGTTTTCCTTTGAGGTGAGTTGAAGGAGTGTGCCTACTCACAGTCTCTCCACATAAAAGCGAGGCCGGGTGGTTTAAGTGCTCTAAAGAAAGTAGCAGTTTCTTCACTGTCTGTAGTGCAATAATATTCTAGTAGATGAATAATCTGTGCTCTTTGAATGCTAGTGATTCTGCATGCCTTGAAGGGAAAATTCGCCATCTGTCATGTGGAAGTCCACTCAGTGTTGATGGTATATGTAGCCAATTGAAGCAATAACTCCTCAGTGCATGCTATGTTGGCCGATAAAGCAGAGTTATCTTGCTGCAAAATCAGTTGTTCTTCCAGCACCAGCACCATCATAGTGATGGAAGAACTACAAGCTATTTCAGCTTGGATTTCAAGCCTCAGCCTGTGGGGATCCAGGGGGCGTGCTGCCGCTCAAAAACAAAACTTCGTCTCTTAGCTTGTAAACTAGCTACGTTTCCAACAGCGAAAATGGCATCCCAAAATATGAGCGCAGAGGATGTTATGGATGGGGATACATTTACAGGGGTGTTTTGGCTGACTTGGATATTCAGCCGTATTTATTCTAGCCAGAGTACAAAGACGAAAAAATGCTGAGGAGAGACAGAGGCTGCGGCTGTGGCTGTGGCAGCATTAGCCGTGCAAGAGGAAATGGCAGACGGGGACCATCCCAAACCTGAGCTGGTGGTGCCTTTGCTCAAATTGCCCCCAAATGGCAACAGAAACTAAATCATTCTGCTGCAATCAATGTCAGCATGGGCCGTTTTTATTGGATGCTGTCGCCGACACCAACCCCAGGAGCCCGTGTGTGAGTTACTATGCATGAAAGTGTTACTCACTTGGACAGAGGTGTGCTGGAGACCTTCTTCATGAACCCGAATATAAACTGGAAACCAAGACCAGCAGGGCAGAGAGGGCAGATGACAACTCAGTATTTTTGTCACCTAACGCTATGTTTTGGTTAAGTAATGGCTATAGGCTAGGCTAGACAGGTCCCACAGGCTGGGGCGATGTTGGACTAATGTTGTAACATAGAGGGACAGTCAGGAGAAACTGTGTGGACGTTAAGCCTCTTTTAAAGCCAACTAAATAACGAGAATAGTAGGTTGGATGTCGGTAACTGTTTTTTCCATGTTGCAGTTTTGTGGAACTTTATACTGCAGCGCTTGCTCAGCTAGCGGTAGCTTTGTTGTCATACGGAAGCTCCTTGCCAGTATGTGTGTGTGTGTGTGTTGCTATTGTATCTAATAGACATGCCCTGAAGGTAACTTTATATCTACGTGTGAAAAAGAAATGGTCAAACTGCAGGAATTCATTGGCTTGGCAACATTGTGTAACTTTGATCAGCAGCTAGCTTGCGTGCAATGCATCCCGGTACATGTAGGTACTGCTGGTACAGCTATGCGAGCAGGATAACTTCTTTCTTTCTTTTGGTCAACATAGCACTCACTGAGGAATGTATTGCTTCAATTGACGACATTTACCATCAACACTGAGTGGACATCCACGTGACAGGCAGCGAATTTTCCCTTTAAGGTGCTAATCCGGGTTGCACATAGGCCACCATGCATGGGAACCATTTAGACACGTTCACTTGGCTGTTTGTTTGTTTTTTCATTTACAGATTTGGAATATAACATGTATGTGTTTTTTGTTACAGACCTGCCTCCTGAACAGTATCAACCAATCAGCTTGCTTTACACTCAGCAATAACGCCTATGTTAAGTGTAATTACGTAGTACGTGTTACATGTATCTTCGGAGAACCATAATAACTACCTAATCAGTTCACACCAACTGATTCTATCCTTTCATGTCAATGTACCGCTAAGACGTTCCACTAATTCACTATTCAAAGGGTAGTGGGCACGTATAACGGATTACTACTCGTGTTCACTCACCCATCATACTTGCTCCAAGGCTCCTCTACTATACCAGCCCCCACCCCTGTCCACTAATCAGAGGAATGGAGAGGGGTTCCCCCTTACAACCTTTAATCTGGCCAGTATCCTTGGTGATTCATTTATGTTATCTGAACAGCAGAGCCAGAGGCCTCAGCATCAAACAAGCTTCCTCTGAACTCCATATACACACTTCTCACACGCTATGACAATGAATTTTGCAAAGGGACGTTACTATTCAGCAAGGGTGCTAACAAGAAATTGGGTGACTACAAAAAGAGTAGTCAGGAGTAAACAGAGGATCAGTGTGTGCCAAAGCTGCAGTGAGAAATGTTCAGAAGCATTTTGATTGTTCAGGCCAGCCTAATATAAGATGCCACTTGAGACTTCATCAGCACAAGATCCAAGACCATGAGACCTCCGACTGAAAGGCCTTTTGGCAACATGTCATCAAGCTTGCAGTTGGTAATGCACACCACCTGTCTACCCACTGTGAGGTCTAGGGGGCCTCCTCAAACAAAAATAAAAGACTGCATTTAAAGTGTTTGTTGAAGTTGCCTGACGTTACCCCAAAATATAGGGCTATTTACGACAACATGTGGTGATACACTTTTGTTTGAGGATGCTCTGTAACAGATTTATACAGCAGTGACTCAGCTGGTGCCAGAGTGCGATAAACCCAAAGATCACTGAGATATACTATATACAAATGATAATGAACAAGGAAAGCAATGCATTCACCAAGTATGGTAATAAAAAATAAAAAACAGGCAGGAGTGGAGTTGTGAGAAATCAATCAACCCAACCATTACAGCGGCATACATAGCAGGTGGCAGTAAACAGTATAATGAGCAGCAGCATTATGATGAGAAGACTGAGAGCTTGTCAGATTTAAAAGGCCGCCTTGTGGTCTTGATTGAACTTGATTGGTGTCTTGTTTAAATAGGTTATTATAAGATAATAGTTAAGTGAAACTGATCAACTGACAGCACCCGCGACTTTAATGCAGTGCTTTGTTTTTGTAAATTGGTGAGAAAAGTAAAGCACGTGGATATGGTGGTCTACCATTTCATTTCCATTCTCCAACATGGGTGATTCCAGAAATGCACAAGTATGGGATTAATCCAGTTTCTAAATTTGGGAATTAAAGATAAAAGAATCCCTCTGAGCTAGTGGGATATCACTTTGACCTCCGCTGTATACAAATGGTTCTGCTGTATTCAATTTAATCACATTTCCCAGTGGGCTGAGTCAGATACTATAACAGCAGATGAACAAAATGGATTTAGAAAGAAACCGTTGTCACATTAAGCACAAATACAGACTCTAAAAAGAATAAAGTTTTCTTTCTATTCCGTTATTGACCTTTCTCAAGCATTTTGATCACAGTGACTAAGGCATTCTCTGGAATAAACTGTGTTACTTGTTCTATAATATAATTAAACGCCTTATTATGTCTGTACATGGAAATATGAAGTGTTGCATAAACTGACAGTTTTTATCTCTCTTCCTCCTATTTTTTAATGTACAGTAATGAAGTGTATCTGACAGTCAGTACCCAAAAAAACTAAAGGTGTGTATATCCGTCCTCATGATGACCTAATTGACTACAATGGTGGACACTAATTAACTTGTGGTGCAGCCTGAACAGAAAGCTCCTCTGTTTGATTATATGGCCTTTCAACACAGATCTAACAGGTGTTCTGAACTGAGATCTGTTCTAATGCTCAGAGTTTGGTTGTGCTGCAATTGGTCGCTAACTGCTCCTACTGTACAGTCTTGTCACTTGTACCCCCAGTGAAGCATATGACACAATCATTTTCCTGAACTGTGTTGACAAAGTCCCTTGAAGTTTCTCTGTGGTAGGTTGTGTTGCTAACTTTTGATGTAAGACCCTGTGAGTATGATGCTACTAGACAAAAAATTTAATCTTTTTACTTACTTTACGCCATTGACCTCAGGTTAGCTTAAACACAGCACAAATTCAAAAGTTTATTTTTTTATAAATCAGATCGCTAACCATATGTAGCCCAGTGAAGATCATGTGTTAAGGGCAAGGAGTACTGTGCTGTGACCTTATTCTTAGCAGGAAGGATAGGTGCTTGTGATGATCATTTCTTGCCGTGCTGTTGTATGTTGCTCTGCAAAATATTTTAGTATTAGTGGTAAACATCAGGCATTGCAGTGCAAGAAACAGAAGCCTGTGTAAAAAATAATGATACTTCATATTGTAAGCTTCTTTGAACACAAGTGAGGCTCCCTGAGGAATCATGTTGGTGTTTCAGGATGAGGAGCAGTGTTGCTGCTGCCCTACCAAACAGAGAGTGGAGAAGGACTGATGACTAATCCTGAAATGGCTGAATGGATGCAAATTTTGTTTGCAAACATTGTGCGGACACACAGAGATGAGTTACTAAGCCTATAGAGCTCTGATAGAGAGCTATACTTGCAATTATTAGCGTTAACTAGAGATATGGCACCTAATTATCATTCTCAGCACCAATTTCTTAAATAGGGAAGAATAAGCATCTGATATTATTTTGCAAAACATAAAGTCCACTGCATTTAAAACTAACACACAGTTTTAAAATATTTTAAATTTATTCTGTTACACTCTCTATGATAGGTTGAATGAACTAATCCTTGTCTGTTGGTTGTAATAATCCAAACAATGTGAGGAGCAGCACAAACAACCTTTTTTTTTTTGTTCGTTTGGAAAGATTTCAGCATCCTACTAAGCAACTCTTGTCAGTGCAGTGTTTATTCTGCGTGCATTTTGGAGCTGTTAACTTAGTAAAGCATGAACCCACTGAGGTCAATTTATTCATAGTTCTTGGCAGCTTTTCCTACTTCTTACTCATTCTCTTCTCTGCTTTCTCTCACCACACCTAGAATTGAGTAGGGAGGGCCTCTCTGTAAAAATCTCACATACTGACCACTCAGGCATAGTTTCCAACTAGGATGATTACTCTAATTATAAAAATCACACTGTGGTCGGTATTGAGATTCATTTTATCCCAAATAAAATCCCATAATCCATCAGACACTACTTGAATCCGTCATGTTGTTAGGTACAGTACATTTGAAGCATTTTAGTCGATCAAGCATGGGCTTGTCTTCACTACACGTGCTGGATTTGTGTCAAGGTCATAGCATGTCCTTGAGGATCCATTTTCTATATGGGGTAGGAGTGTGGATAAGGGCTACCGCCCCATGCTGCTGTTCGAGTTACGTTATGTAATGAGCTTCTTCTGCTCCCCACAGACTTAATGTCATTATGGAAATACATTACCTGGATCCCCCTCCCCACCTCTCACTCTCATTGGTTCAGCTTTGTGCATCTCCGAACAGGCCATTAGGAAATGGATTATAGGACGTTTTCCTATGAGAACACCACCCCTGACGACCTCTTGCCATTTCTTTAGAACGGGAATAATATGTATCAGTGAAGGCATAATCACTCCCACGACTCATGTCAATGATCTGTAGGCACTGGGTGCTAGCAAGTAATACGTGGTTGACAGGGGGAAGTGCAGACATTGTTTCTGTGGTATAAAAATAGCATGAGCATCCAGCAACCACAGTCAGTCTATCTCACACTGTCATCTAGTGTACAATGCTACTATTTACTGAACTATAAACTCTAAATTTAGCTCTTGAAAAGATTTATCTCAAAGATTTAGAAACTGTCATGCCTGTTTACTCCACTATATCCTTCTACATGACCAATTCTTCTGGTGAGAACACAGAGGAAAGGTGATAGGGAGAAGGAAAGGTGTGATACTGTGGTGTATTTGTCATCAGTGGGGTGATTACCTGCCACAGGGCTTCCTCAGGCTAGGATGGTAATATGTTAGCAGACCTGGTGCCATGACATTAACAGGGCAACCCCCGCTGTAGTCCTCCTTAGCCCAATCCTGTAAAGCAGAAAAGTTAAATGACATTAACATTGTATTATTTCAAAGCACAGTACAAAAGCATGGCTTTGTTTCAACACAGTGACACTTCATGGCACTCCCCAAATCTAATCTAGCCTAATTTCATTTGATAGCACAGAACATGAAAACACAACATAGACCATGGACCAGGGGTTTTCTAAGTCTGACACTGTGAGCCCCCCCTTCAGACAATACTGAGAACTGCGCCCCCCACTACCCCCTGTCTATTATGCTGAATTAGCTATTAGCAGTTCCTGTTTCCAATGTACCAATGGATGTAAAGACAACTATCACTGGATTACTTTGATACTGAAATAAAGTTAAAAACGTGATGATTCTCAGGCAAGTTCTGGAGTTAATAGGAGCGTCTTTTCTGTATGATTTCCCACCGGATTTATGGATCGGGCGCTAAGGGATTTAAAGTACCTTAACTGCCTCAATGAGCTGCTGCAGCTTCAAGTGCTGATCGTGTTGATAAGTGGGCCAAAAGAAAGGGTCAAACTACAATAAATAACTTTCCGCCCCCCACCCCAACCAAAATATTTTTCACCCAAAATTGACTTTAATTGTAGAGGCAGACATTTGTAAAAACGACATCTTGTATCAATATATGATAATGCTCATGGTTCGTTGTTATTCAAGATGTAAAGTTACCTGTAGTCATATTAAATAAGTAAATGCTGACTCGTCAACATCAACCACTCAATACTTTTCTTCTAAAACGAAGATGCAGATTAGTGGAATTAAACCCTTCAGCTTGTCATGTGGAAAGAAGTACAGTAGGATGCATAACAGAAATGAAAATTATGTTTGGAACTTGTGGGTTGGCTCATCAGTATATTTCCTATTTAGATAAATGACGAGTACAAAAATAATTAGTATTTAGTATTAAGAAACTCTGATACCCACTGGGCTACCATAAAAGCAGTTCAAATAATATCTCTCAACATTGTGCCATCAATTGATCTATTTAGCTTTTTCCCCTTCACTATGTTCTGAGTTGTTATTATTCATATTCTATAATTCTATGTTCCCATTGAGTCTCTATAAAGTACAGTCGTGATGTCTCCCTTAATGTCCTTGCCTCAAGTTTCCTCAGGGCAAATTTTGCTTTTCAGCTTGCCATTCAACAGTGAAGCGAGGATAAAGCAGGCCAGCGACTAAAATCATTTATCTGCATGACTAATGTGCTGTTTTACATTCTACCAATGTATGCTGTACATCATGTAATGGCGCTAAGTAGCTATTCTGTGTGTTTGTGGCAGAAAATGATTTAGGAAAGCAGGATATCAACTGCGTGTAATATGTTCTTTCCCAGTAGTAGTGCTAGTAGAAGCTCATGTGTGTCCATAATGGATGGTTGTGCTACCTTTGGAAGTACTTGGCCCCGCCCTCCTTCAGCAGGTTTTCCATGCCCACCTTTCAGGGATTTATTACACTGTATTCCATTTGTCTGCTTTGACATAAAAAACTGTTTAGGAATGAGCCTCTATTTTCAGAAAGTTACTTCTAGCAGGCATGTAGATCCACTGCTGCAGCACAGTAAGAATGTCTCTATGGATGGCCTCCCCTACCATTCTAGAAAAAAATTGCCTTCTGTCCCTGAGCCATTTCAAAACACTTTGTGATCCCATGCTGGCTTCCCACCTTCCTATTAAGACAATGTCATTGTTAATACAGGAGTACTCACTTGTGTTTATAATCATATCTGTGACATTTGTTTATATGCTTGCATGGTGGCATCTTTTTGGGTATGGACCAGATGTTTATAACATCTGTGGTCCACATTAGCACATTTGATGAATACAATACAAAGAGGTAATAAAAATGAGATTATCACAGGTAAATAATAAATTGATCTGGTTCAGTTTTGCTGACAGAGATGCAGACTTTTGCTACACAAAGTAGCTTTCCTCTCTGGGATCCAGGGTAAAAAATGAGACAGAATTTTGGCAGTACAAAATTCTGCCTCAACCAAAACATTATTGTTTTATTAGATCAAACATCTGCCACTAAACTACTTACTTTCTCCTCATAGTGGATGAAAGATGCGGCCTCAGGACCTAGGTATTTGACCAGACTGGAAAGCACAGCTTTTCTTCTCTCTCCACCCTGCAAACAGAAAGGAAATGCCTGTGCCAACATGGTACTTTACATTACACTTGCTCATCACTCAGAAATATAACAGCAGGCTGCTGAAATATGAATGCATATTATAGAAACCAATCCAAGCTGGACACAGCAGTCAATTTGAATAACTCAAGCATGGTCAGCACATGCTCCTGGTTGTATTAGTTCACGTGGTGAGTTATGTACAGAGCAGCTGAGGCCTGAGGACCAAAAGGACAGATCACCATAAAACATGCTGACAGATGTTGCAAAACTGTCTAAGATTTCTCACACTACCTTTGCTCTCAGCACACCCTTGTGCAATAATTTAGAGCTGAAACTCATAGTCTTTTAATACACTCCTCACAGAAGAACAAAGAGTGAATTGAAGCATTTGTGCCAAATTGCTTTGAATGAGGAATTTATATTAAAAAAAAAACTCACTGTTAATTTGCTGCAGGACTGCCAGCTTGTCAGCTCAAAATCCTATGAAATTACATAGCAAAAAATGCTCTTTAATTTATGACTCCACCCGCACAAACCAAAACAATTGATGAACTAAAAACCCAACAAATTGAATCCAGTCATATTCAGTCTATGAGAGCCAAAAAAAAAACATTCTCACGATAATATATACAGCTAAATCATACTTAAACAGCACAAACTGTGTGTAATTGTAACCTTGATGTCCACTTGCTTCGCATACACCAACATTATTTTTCTCTGTTTAGCAGGGAGGTAGCAAGTGGGGGTTAATTATTTAGCACCCTGGGCAGCATGGCACAGCAGGGAGAGAGAGCTACTCTCCAGCTTTGTAGCAAGTCAGGCTAATGACCAAAATGCCAAAACAACACTAGAGACGAGGCTGGATTTATTTATTTATTCAGGTAAAGGGGAAAGCGCTGGGGCTAAATGAAAATGTCAGCACAGAAAGAAAGCGATAAAAAATGTTGGAGGAGAGGATGTAGGCTGAGTGTGCGAGAAGTATGTATGGGAGAACAATTACAGGGAGGATTAAAGCTGTCAATAGCAATATTCAGTTACTGGCAGAATATATGAAATGTAACCATAGTAATCAGCAGCATAGGCATAAAGGGATATTAAGCCTGCATTAATCCAATGCCATATCTATTGCAGACAAAAAATCATCAACATTTGATATTGTGTTGACTCTATACTGTAATAATTCAGTCTGGTATTTTCAAGGCCATTGCTTTTGGGATAACTTGTTTACCCATTAACAATCAGTGGTTCCTTACATTACAATAACACAATTCTCGATTTTATGAGAATCTGTTTCACCTCCCACCATGTGCAATTAGAAAGATTGTCTTTGTTTTCAAGGCAAATAATTGACACCTCAGAAATAGAGATGACCAAAAAGAACCTCAGTGCCTGGTGCGAATAGTACCTTTAGACCATTATGTCCTGTGTTTACCAAAGTAACTGTTATTGAAAGCTGGCGGGACCACCCCACTTGTTCTTCTCAGTCTATATGCTCAGGTGGTACACAATCTCACATGCAATTTTCATAATGCTGCCCCTAAGCATTTTGTTTAACATAGTAACATCATTTTGACAATGCAAACTATGTTGCTTTTGTCTCCACATGAAATGTTAACCAGGCTTAACGCTACACATGCATGAGAAATGGTTAAAGCACTGTGTGGTGCAACTGTAATGTATCCAGCTTTTTTTTCATGGTACATAGGAAACTATGGCAGTTTTCAGAGGCATAATTTAACGCACACCTACATTTAAATTTGAACACATAAATGTGTCGTACAACTTATGTCTCATAAAACTACCAGACGTCAGAGTTAAGCTATTGAAAACTGTGACAGCTCACCAGGAAACTTGCAAGATCAGGAATTGCTCTTGATATTGGAGTCTTTCAGGCCCGCCCACAATTTGAGCCTATCTTGCAAACCACATTACTCTGATGATGGTAAAAGTATGCATCAATTACTTTGCTCATTTACCATTTACTGTATATGCATTATGAATTTACATCACAATGAAAATTCAAACTGATGGCACGAGACATAGCTGTGTTACAAGCAGAAACCCAGTGAATTATAGATAAATACTAGTCATTGTATCTGTCTCCACATTGATAACCCATTACCTCCACGGAGCTCCATCGAGAAGCCTGCTGGCCGGCAATGAAGCCTACCAAAGCAGCATTACCACTGGGGCTGGTGGCATCAAAGGTAACACAGAATGGACAGTCAGTGGAGGATCCTGCCACTATTTCCCCAGAGAAGCCCTTCTCCTTCCAGAAAGCCTGTAGAGAAACAGAGACAGTTCACAGCTTCATCATATAACAATAATTTTGGCAGTAAAACCCAACTACAAATCACATGCGCACAAGTTATATTGAGTGCAATTTGTATTCTACATTGTAATACAATGCAGGTCAGCAGGTTTTCTGTATAAGCCTACACCAGTGTCGACATATGCCGATGTCCTATTTGGTATATCCTATATGGTACCTCCTAAGATAGCATGGGACCTACAAATGTTATACAAATGTCTCATAAAATAACAAGTATTTGGCTCTCTTGCACACGCTATGTGTAGCCTGCTGGCAGACTTGCTGCCTCATGTAATAATAAGTGACTCTGATGTACCTGCACTAAGGCTTTTGGGCAGTACAGACTGTTAGGAGTGTGCATCAAATGACACTTCATTTTGACTTGTTTTTTAAATTTATGCATATATTCATTTTGTGACTTACTTAGATGTTACAATATTGGAAGAATTACATCAGCAATCTTTGTCTTACTTCTGCTACCTAATGTGTGCATACGTGCATTTACATTTTCATATGCATATGCACGCCTACATCTACATGCATATGTGTTTGAACGTATGTTCATTTATTCATCCATACAGATTTTTTTTAATCCTAAATACTGAGTTGACATGATAAATGATCATTGAAAAAATGAATTCAGTATTCCAGTTGTCTTGCATTATCTTGCCTAGTTGTTAGTTTGAAGTCTGAGATTGCAAAAGAACAACTAAACTTACAGTAACCAAACCCTCTCACAAGTATCACTTTAAGAATAATGAAGACCCAACATTCTTGCATTATAATTTTACACTACAATAAAATAATAATTTAACGTAGTAAAAAGCACTCTAAATTATGTGGGATTAAGAAGTCTTATAGCTTTGGCGACACGCCATCCTTTCGTTTCTTTCAAGTTGTTTCTTCAGGGCCAGACCCATTCATTTTCTGCACAGGACATATCAGCAGTCCAGCCGAAGAGCACTCTCAGGGAGGCTAATTTGAGTGATCAGCAAGCATGAAGTATGATGGCATACCTTCATCCTACTCTAGACCTCAGGAGACGCTCTGAGGAAAAGAGGCAGTTCTTGGCAATACAGATGCACAGTGTGCTGGAAAAGGTTTTAGTTCTGCAAACACACAACATCAGTGAGGATCCTGCCTCAGCTACCTCCCTGGTCATCATTGCAACATTGTTGGACCTTGTTTCCGGTAGGCATACACAGGTCTTTTTACCTCAAGGCAAGAAACCTGTTGCCATATGTAGCCTGACCTGTCAACCCCACAACAATCCGCTGTTGGGATCAGACGGGTTTGCCTACATTACCATGCACAAACAGGCTTCCTTCAGGCTATAGAATTTGCTGACGTTCAGTCTTTTACATCCAGACTTCACATAAGCTCCATATAATGCAGAGATGATTCAGCTGCTGTAGGCGTTGCCCCGGAAAATTATCCAACATTGGGGAGCATTGTCACAGGTAAATGGAAGAGAGACAGATGTGATGCCCAGCCTGAGGCTGCCTCTAAGGACTTGGATCCTGAGAGGGACAAGCTGGTGCTTCTAGGATTGTCCCCCACTGTGGAGAAGATAATCCAAGGCAGGAATGCAGACTATTTATGCTGAAAAGGCAAACTCCTTGGGCTTGCACAAGTGATGTGACAAGAGTGTTCAAGTGAACTGCTCACTCAGCTCCGTGTTCTTTTTTTTTTTTTTACATTTTCTACTAGAGAGATGTCTGCTGCCATCTGCTATCAAAGGCTACGTTCAGACTGCAGACAAAAGTGGCCCAAATCTGATTTTTTTTACTCATATGTGACTCAGATCTGTTTTTTTCAGAACAGTATGAACAGCACAAATCACATGTAATCTGATCTTTTCAATTCTGATTTGGGCCACTTTCATATGTGGTCCTAAATCAGATAGGCTTTGTTCAGACTGCAGGCAAATCAAATTTGTTTCTCAAATCAGATCTTTAAGACAGACTGTCCGCACTGTTATTTGCATGTGATCTTATTGGATTTGTGTGTCACGACATCACCAGCCTATCTTCATGGGTTTCTGTGGTAACTATGTAGGCGTCACTAACTACGTACACTGGTGACACGGCTTTCCAACATGGAAACATGAGAAATGGAGATTCATCATCTCGCCCTCCAAACAATTGCACTGTCAGAACTCTTCCGTCGCACCAGACAAACTCAGTGACGGAGGAGGCTGGTATACAGACGCTCTGATGCACTTCCGTCACTCTGGATTTGACATTGCCGTTGTGTCTCGTGTTGTGAGTGACACAAAAGACACTTTGAAATTTAATTTGAGCGTCCAGACTGAGACGCATCTGTAGAAATCCGATTACAATCTCATTTCAAACCACCTCCAAATGTGGCTTGGATCCAATTTGCAAAAATCGCATTTCATGTGGTTTTTTGGGTGCTTAGCCTTGGATGCATCTTACTATCAAAGGTTTTGCAAGCAAACAAGGTGCAAACATTTTTTTTCGTAATTTCTCTCAGAACACAACTTTGGACTTGAGTGTTTCAATATTTTTCACTAAGGATTATCTCAAGGTAGAGACCCTGAGTGAACAGACAGGTCGTTTAATAAATTCAATCACAATAATAACAACAAAAATTCATGTGTAAAGAATTAATTACCCCTTGGGCTCAGTAAGTGGCAATAACTACAGATGTTTCCTGTAGAAATTGTCTCTGTAGTCTCTCACTACTCTATGGAGGTATTTGACCCACTGCTTCATGCAGAACTGCTTCCAGTCAATGTCATTTGTGGGTTTTCAAGCATGAGCAGCTTTTCTCAGGTCCTGAAAGAACATCTCAAGGGACAATGGCCTAGGTGAGAGGCCTGCAGATCAGTGGAATCAGTGCTCAATAACGTTTTTACAAGCTGCTTTTCACCATGGCCAATGCGCTTCTTTACCCAGTATACTGACACTTACAATTGATGGCAAGGGCCAAGGTTTGTAAGGTATACATCGTGAAGGACTGGGTGAAATTAGATCTGATTCTTAATCAATGTATTCAAATAGGTAGCCCTAATTATCTTTAACTCGGTTGAGTTGAGAGGGAACTGGGTTGCTTTTTCTCACCTTGAGATTACATGTTTAATGGTTTTGCAGCCTACAACAACTCAAAAAATAATAAAAATGGGTTAAAATCAAATGCTGGGCTCACAGCTTTAGATGTCAAGAATAAAAAGAATCAAACTCTCAGTAATAGTAAGACAGGAGCATCAGAAGGAAGACAAGATTGTTTTGTGGCTCTCTTAAAGGGTTTTGTGACATGCATGTGACATTCTTTTGTACTTACAGTTGCTATTTTAAGTGCATAAGTGCGTTCACACTGACATATGTGGCAAAATGCAGTGCACTGTGAGTACCTGGATGGTGTACTCAAAAAGTCAAGGTAAAAAGTTGAGTGTGGAACGCTGGACACTTCTCACCCTCAATGGTCACCATCTTGGCTACGTAGCGGAAGGGGAGGGATCACCGAACCATGAAAATGGTGGCTGTGGTTGCGATTGTTATGGTGAACACTGCAATAAGGGTAAAAGCATGTTCGTTTTTATTCTTTTTTAATAAAATTGAATTGAAGTCTAGTGAGCAAACAAGCCAGCAGATATTTTGGTGGGCGACAATCGTGGTCAAATGTTGCCGATAATGCTCCGCCGGTTGCAATTTGCCATTAAAAAAGGAAGAAGTGGTCAAACGTTGTGATTGTCATTTCCGATAAGTGCACAATAGCCATGTTCGATTTCAGACAACACTACCCTGTCTACCACTACGCAAGTAAGTACATAGTGTAAGTGTACTAACGGAAGTATCCGAATTGAGGCACAGCACTGGTATTGTGCATGCTGGCTCAATGTCATGGCTTACTATGACACTTGATGGAACTGAGCCATCGTTAACGAAATTTGTTTCAACTGAGCTTTTCCTGCTATGACAAGTCAAAATGTCTGTATGGTTGCCATTGATATGACCAGTGCTGAACAGAATTCACATGGGCAATTAGTGTTCAATATAAAGCATAGAGTATAATTACCTGTACATCAAAATAAAATAAAAAATCTTTCAATTATATTTGTGTTGTATCTAAATAGTGTCTAACTTATTGACAGTTTGATAGTGGTGAGGTCTGCACTCGGAGCAGATTCTCTGGAGGTCCACAGTCAAGTGCGCTTGAGACTCCTCCAGACTTGATAAGTTGTGGATTTGGACTGGCAGTTCACGAGTACGTGCTTGTAAAATCTGTGAGTCTGCAAGTTTGGCAAAGTCAAGATATTTGTATTCAGCCTAAGTCAATGTCGGAAATGTATTAAGCGGTTCTCTTTGTTCGTACCAAAGAGCTGTTGAAAAGAATCGGATCGTTCTCCAACATAACATCCCTATTTCATTATGCCTTAGTAGTTATCAGTGCACTGGTCTGTATCTTTGTGTTTCTGACCCCTCAGCTGCTTTATGTTTATTCTCCGTATTTCCTTCATTGCCTGCCATATGTCAGAGAAACGCACTGCAAAAAGCGAAATCTAAGTAAGATGAAATATCTTAAATCAAGGCAATATATGCTTGTTTTTTGTCTGACAAGATATTTCTTCTTATAGGCAGTTCTTATGTTAGAGCATATTCATAACTGTAGTTAGAAAATGCTCTCCAATCATGCAGAACTGACTCCAGACTGACACAGAGAGAAGGAGAGTATCAAATAAACCATATTCTAGATCAGTGATGTTTTCACATGTGTTTATTAGATCTGTGCATTGGTGTCTTGCCAAGATGCATTTAGATTCTGATAAATGTTTGCGTGAGCACTAATGATTTTGTGTTCATTACAGTAGACAAATTTAATCTGCTAACAAGGTGCACAAGCATTTTGTTAATTAATTGTGTGGTTGTAAAGTGCAAAATGGAAAAGATTAAACAAATCAAATGTCATGTGCTAGAAGCTCTTTTGTACAAAGTATTGAGATCTATAAAGAACTTGTGCCAAATGAGCCGAGTGCAGTCTGCCACAGGCCTTCTATTTTCATAAAATAGGTAAACAAATACATATTTGAAAACAATTTTTCCACACTTCTGCTGATGCCAGTGCTAGGAAGCGTGCTTGCATTTTACATGAAAGAAAACACTGCACACTTGAATATGATTTCAAACGTATTTTTGGTCATGAATGGCTGAAAACTACAACTTGTTTTGGTATTTTGATACAGTCTTGTGTGTGGACTATTCAAATTCAGGGACCCATTTCACCAGATTTGCAACATGCAAGCTGCAATTTGCAACATGTGATAATTTCTTCTCCCGCTTATTTTAACAAATGTCACTTATCCAAACACCGTACTTGCAACCCATGCATAAGCATGCAAGAGCCCCGTAGGACTCACAAATGTATGTGCAATTTGCAGAATGTGAAACGTGACGCTGCCACCATTTGCAATCTGCGTGTAGGCAGTATTCGCAAATTGCTTTTGTGAAATGGGCCCCTGTATTGCAACTGTAAAATATCAAATTTGACAAGCATCTAGTGAAATTAAATGTTTGTTTATTTATCAACTGTGTTGAGTTTGGAAATCAACCCGTTACAAATGCTGTTTTCTTTGTACAAGAAATTTAAATTGCTTCACATAACAACCCCTTGCAAGTATGACAAATTTAATAATCTACCATAGCCACCCTACTTCATAAACTAATCTTTTTTTTATATAGATGTGACATACAAGAAAAACACAAGAAAAATGTAAAAGCTGCAACAACTGTTGTTTAAAATGATTGTTTCTGCATTTAAATCTTCATAATATTAGTCATGTAAACGTCTGTTCAATTATGATTTATCTTCTGTTACTCACCGTCTGGTAGGTAATAATGAATTTTATCATGTGGCCCAGAGGCATGTTCTGGGTAAGGAACTCTCTCTGGCTGGGCAGGGCTGGCTGGTAGTGGATCTTTGCTGTTGGGAAAACAACAGTACACCATGAATCCTAAAAACTTCATGCTCTTTTTAGTCCCATTTAATCCACTTCCCCAGTCTCACCTGGTGCAGTTTATATATAACATGTAGGAGAAATCAATGCTTTATTTGAGAGACGAAGTAAAAGAGGGGAATAAAAATAAGTGAAGACGGATAGCACATTTGAGCTAATCCCTCTATTGATCAGGGTGGTTTTATCTTGAATCATGAATGAATGCATTAAAGCATTAATGGCATTTTTTGCAAAGAAATCCCCATGACCTAATACTACTCTGGCTGTTGCTGTGCTCCAGAGTACTAATCGCAGCACTTACATCTGTAAAAGCTCCATCTCACTCATCTGAGAGCAGTCAAGTAACTTCATCAGTACCGTTAGAGGTAAGTGTATGTCACGCATGCAGAGAAGTCAGGCCGCCTCTGTGCTCGCTCTGGCAAGTGATGAAGCGACATCTGGCCAAAAGCCAGACTTTTAATGAATGAACCAGTGGAAGATGTGAAACATCATTTAGAAACTGTCACGAGCCTGTCAGCAACCTCAAAATAATGCCCTTAATGCTAAACAAAATTGATGAGCCCGAAGCAGTAAAATTGAAAAACAGTGACATGATAAGTGGCTCCAAACTAATTTGACATGGTCACTTAGATGTTCAACTGACAGCACTGTACACGACTTAAGCCCTGTCAAGTGGTGTCATATCCATAATGCCAGTTGTTTCGACACCAAACCCATCTAATTTGATAGCAGGAAATGCCTTATACCTCATTATTTGTCAGGCAGATGTTAAATTGTTGATAGCTAAATGAGACGTATTCTGGCAACTTATTCCTTTGAACACTACAATGCTCTACGGTGACAACACTGTCATCCTCTCTTACATGCTCAAATCTGCTGTGACACTTTCGTGTCACAACACAGCATCACAGATACATCACGATACATCACAATGACGTGAATAAACAGGTTCAATGGGATGGCAGTTGATAGATTTAGGTCATTTAAGATTAAGCACACAAATCTGCTGCTGTGTGCTCAAAAGGTGGCTAGCTGATGACTGGGGACAGAGTACTGCTGGTAAACAGACATCAGCCATTTGCAGTAGTGACAAAATAAGACTATTGTCATGCATTCTTTCTGGCATCCAGCAATTTCCAGGCTTGTACTTTTGAAGGTGCCTCACTTTTGGCACTTTCTGAAAAGGTGGCCTAAATAACAAACCTTATCCACTATAGGGCTTGGCTTCTCCACAGGATAAATGCTGAGTTCCTCTTTGTCACTAGGACTGAAAGATGCACTTGAAAAAATGATAAAATATCTTCAACCTTACAATAGTCCAGTGTGTGCTGTTGGGTTGGCACACTTTTTAAACTGCACACACAAACAGACAAAAAGGAGGCACACGTGGCTTTGTCTGATGCTGGTAACTAGAGAATATAGCAAAATTCTCCAAAAACCAAGCTTATTATTATTTTATTTACCTAGGGGTTGATGAGGTCGGTGAGAGTGTAGCATATTCACAATTTTAGCCATGCTAGCAGTATAGCTCAGAAGGCAGTGTCGGTCGGTCAGTCGGTCCACTATTGGATGGATTGCCATGACATTTTCTACAGAATCCCTTGGCTTTTACTCTGGTGCCACCATGAGGTTGACTTTTGTTTCTGTTTTTGTGAAATGTCTCAACAAACTGTTGGATGGATTTGCATTTGGTACACACATTCATGTCCCCCTCAGAATGAATTGTAATGACGTTGGCGTTCTCCTGACTTTTCCTCTAGCGCCACCATCAGCTCAAAATTTTAATTGGTTTATACCAAAGGTATTTTACCAAATACCTGCAAAATTAATAACATTCCCACCACCCTCAGCTATACCCTGTGTTTTGTGCTAATTAGAAAATGTTAGCATGCTAACATGCTAAACTAAGATGATGGCTGCCACCGTTCCTAAGTTCAGCCTCACAGCGCATAGCATGGCAGCCATGCATTGGAAATGTATGTATGTAATTACATGTAATATACACTTAAGGATACTTAGTGTTTTATCAGCTATCAGTGTTAATAAAACAATTACCAAAATGCCACAACATTTACTACAATAGGCCATAAAGCTTTATATTAATTAGACCTTTGAGAATATTCTTTTCACCATTATGTTTTCCTTAATTACTATTGCAGAATTTTGTACTGATTACACATCAGCACCTTGTGTACTAAAGAAATACTGCACTTGACCTTTACCAAGTTTCTAAGTTAAAGAGATTCTAAAGAGTTTGACAGCTTTGTGTATACTTGACTTTATCTGTTCAAAACTGAAACAATAGAGTTCCCCAGCACCATCATTTTACACACAGGATTTGAATATGTACAATTTATATGGTCTTACCACTTGGACCTTTTAATATGCAGAGCTACACACATTTTGAGTCAGTTACAACCTATTCATTAATTTACATTTTGTTGTTGAAAACATAGCCAGTTTGTTAAGGTGTGGAGATCTTTTTTGACATTTTTTGATGAACCCTTCACACAAGTGCAGGAATAAATAATGAAATGATTATGTTTTGAGCCTTGACACACACCTGGATATGGACTTTGACATTTTGGACCTGGACGTGCTGCTTTCACTTGACCTCTCATTATAACTCTCAATTTCACTTCACATTACTAAGTGCCTTGTATTAATTATGGTCTTTCATTGTGGACAGGGTTTATCCTTGGTCCAGATGTGGAGGAGTACAGCAAGTTCCCTCTAAAGGATGCTGGCACAATTCTCATTCTCTTGACAGTTCATCAGACTGCTTTTTGCATCACTCTGACACCTTTGGAAAACTGCAAGTTCAAGAGCATCTTATGGCTCCGGAGCAATGTGCGCAACTGCTGGCTCCTGACCCTTAACACTCTAAGGATTGGGAATAAAAGTGTCTAAGGACACTGCTTCCCCAATCCCACAGAGTGGTTTCCTTTCAGTCTTTTCCATGTCTTCCTGTCTGTTTTAATCTCACTTTCTCGTTTTAAAATACTGTGGCATTTGATCCTCTCTCACTTCATTTTTGTGAATGCACTACTGGACAACATTGACCTTGCTTTCTCTATTTCCCCTGTCACTGACCTGTGAGTCGCATCTGTGGTTGCCTTCAGCAAGGGGCTTCGAAATTTCCATTACTTTCTCACTCTGAACTTTTATCATAGCGCACAGGCACTTTGAGTGTCTTTGACTGTCAGAAGAATGAGAATAGTGAAACATGAAAAGCCACTGAAATCAAGACATAACATCAAAGGGATGATGATTCAGAGATGCAGTTTCTGAATGGCAATTTATAAAGAGTGGTGCAAAGAATCTTTAAGAAGTAGAAAAACAGCTAAAGCTAGCTAGAGCTGAGGTTTAGTTCATGGCTATGCTTGTGTATGCTGTGAAACTGGATCATCTCTTTCATCCTAAAAAGCCAATAAAGCAGCGTGCAACATATGATGTAACAACCTGTTGTGGAGAAGAAAAAGAAGAAGTAATTAAATGCATAACCTCTTGCTAGGTGTGTGGCCGAGATAATGTTCATGTGGAAAGAGTTTCAATGTTAAGAGTAAGAGACTCAATGTTCCACGACTCCAATGTGTCAACATTTTAATCAAACTAGAAATATGAGAACCTCTTATACCATAACTTCGGGCAGGTGTCCATACAGAGGGTCAATTCAGAAGAATGAGGCAATAACGGCTGATGGATACCAAAAAAATAAAAGCCCTCACTGTCATAAATCTGTAAGGCCATCAGAAATAGGCAGCACTATTCACCAACCACTTAATCCAAATGTTATAGATGGAGTCCTGTATCCACGTTGCATCACAGATCTTTTATTGAATTACGTACGTAGCCCCTTGACACTTACTGAAATGGAAGGCTCGGTAGTGGCAGCCGATACCCTCCCCCATCTCTCCATACACACACTGCAGTTCCAACATTACTTAATCATTTCTGCTGGTCGTCTTGACAAAAATAGACTCAAGGAGTATGACCCTTTTGGCTAAAATTGCCCTCATTAGTTTAGGAATTCATTTAACTGTGGTTTTATATATTGCATGGCTTTTATTCTCCTATGAATAAATAGCTTGACTACACATAGCTGGTGGACCACAAGCAGAAGATGCATTTAATTAATTCTGACTACTCATTTAAAGGGCTTGAAAACATTTTTTTCCTCAAATCAGCTTCTTACTAAAAGCAATGGGGTCCTACATGAACACACTATTAGAACAGTACTGGTTATTTCACATGAGAGATTTCTGTATTTGTGGTTTGTTTTCGCTTTTCTCGCTGGTTTGAAGCGGGCAGGCCTATGTTGGAAAAAGGTGATGTTCTCTAGAATCTAGAAATATAAATTTAAATCTGACAGTTGTTGGGTTGTTTGCTTATGCTCAACTTTCTAACTTTTAGAACTCACACAGTGAGGTGTAGACCAGTGTGAGTATACCAATATACCTCCAATATATCATGTTTTATTTTAGTGCTGTCCCCGGATCAGGACTTTCAGAGTCAACTTGTGGTTCTTTGGTTCATGGTTTTTCTTCTCTATATTTTTCACTTTTATAAGCCCTCAACATTATTACTAATGTCTTTTCTTCAACACACCTTACCTACAGGTATGACAAATATATTATTCACCCCCCTGCCCAGTTCGTTAGTGTCAGTCCACCCCACACTAAACTCCTATATCAGCCTTCATTAGTCTGATGTTTTACCTGTTAGACCCACGTTTTAATGCCTTTTTTCATCATCTGTGATGTGATTTTCACACAGTCAGAGAAAATGTGCATCCTAGTCATAGTTTGGTTATACAATCTTAACGCACCATGGAGCGTCTCTCCCCTGCCGGGCTGCTGACAGCGCTGTGAACCGAACACTCAGTCACACCGGACGGCAGTAGAGGAGGTTGTACTAGCGTCTGGTTCAAAAGTAGTTTAGCTCACTTTGTCAGTGCCTGAGCAGCCAACAGACATGAGTCGTGCTGCTCTGCGTTTCCATTACCCATCACCCTTCTCTACTTCCATCACAGTTTTGTGGCGAGGTCATTTTGAGACAAGACTCTGTTTATAAAGTTTAAAGCCTGCCATGCTTTTGCTCCTGCATTGCTCTGTGTACAATGACGCGGCTAAAATAAAAAGTGATTCAACTGACAAAATGCAAGTTGACTCAGGGTCTTCTTGACTGATGACTCGAATAGTCAACTTTAGGGGACAGCCCTACTTTATTCCCCAAACATTTCCCACGCTGATAAAGGCAAGATAGCCACAAAAAAACCTTGTGAAAGAAAGCATGGTATATTGTAGACGAGTTGTGTTTAATTTGATGGACTTGTTTGTTTATGCTGCCAGACAGACACCACTGTCAGTCAGATCTAATCAAACCACACCACACACAGTCCAGAGAAAGCAGATTGTGTTTTTGAGTGTGAGGTGTTATTCATTTATGATAAGAACTTTCTTTTTGACTGTTGCTACTTTAGACTCTTAAATCTTTAATAATAGAGGTTTGTTTAACTCTCTTAGTAAGTAGAACTGTTATAGAGAAATATACAGTGAAATAGATACACAGATGCAGCATATCAGTCTATGTTGGCCAGAAACTGTAGTACAGACATGCCAAGAACATGTTAGAGATAATTCAGAAACAATGTCACCATTACAAAGTCTGTCCACCAGAGAGCAAGTTTTATTTTTAACTGTAAAATGTCACTCTGAGTATGTATATTGGTCACAATTCTTTGATAACCAAATTTAAAGGACTTTTGACAAACATTCTTGTTAATGTTGTGTGTTGATGTTAAACAAAGAATATTGGACAATACTTTTTATCTTTTTTAGAAAAACTCTCTAATATCAATGTCAGTATTGGTCTCAAAATCCCATTATTGTCAGGCTCCACACAGAAATGACAAGAGCTTTAGAGGAGAGAGCACTGACCATGGTATGTCCTCTTGAGATTTTAACCATTTCCATTGGTGAACAAAGCTTTGCAAAGCTACATTTGCTATATTTGCCTGCTCATCAACACTTGCTATATTGCTCATCAGGAGAGGAAAAAATACTCACAGATAGCTAAATTCATTCCCACAGAGTTTAAAGTCAGCAAGATAAAAATCACGTTGTGTTAGTTATCTTCACAGTCACTTCATCTCCCACTTCGTGTTTAATCCCTAAATTAGGCTCCATTAGTTTCATTCACAGCACAGCGGATATTGGCCTAGAATCCTGGCTCACAGTGTCAGTTGGCAAATCAATGCTAATGCACTGCTTACCTGTTTTCTACTAGTGTAAACAAGGCTCTGGACTAACGCCGTGAGTGGCAGATGTAATAGTTTCCTCACCGCTGCCCAAGCCTGCTGTCATTACCGCAGCTCCTCCTCCATGAGAAGATAGATGGCAACATCGGATGTAGTGTTGCTTGGCTGCCTGTCGGGTTCGCTTACAATCAGATAGAATCCCCCTTTAGTAGGGTACAACGACTTCTGCACGTGACGTCAAGAACTTTAGCTTCACCCACTTAACAATAAATATCCATACACATGCCCACACAGACAAACGTGAATACACAGCCAGACGGTTAGCAAGCTCTGCCACGGACTTGCTACTTGATAAAGAGAGACAGAAAAACACACTGAAACAAAATGTTAATTTAGTAACTGCAGAGCTGTCTCTGTTACTATCACTGAATGTTAGACTGTGCACCTAATTGCATTATACTCCAACTGTATGCTGTGAAAGCTTAATTAGGATTTCTTTTTTTTTTTTTTCTTGATATGCAGTCTCAGAATGAATGTACATGGAAATCTTATTTCCCCAACTAAAACATGCACATACTTAAACCACATTTTCTAAAGTCAACACATGGCCAACACTCTGGTTTCCAAGCTCATCCTTTCCATGCATAGCAATCTCATATGCAGTGAAAGCAAACAGTTCATAAATCATTGAGGTGAGTGAGAGAAGTGGTAACAAAAAAAATAAAAAACCTGACGGAACTCATTATAAAAGATGGATGGATGACTGGGGAGATAAATCCAGGAGCCAAGAACAGGACAAACGTGATATATTAGGGAACACGCAGCTCATATCCAGCATTTGCGTTTGTGTGTATGTGTGTGTGAATGCAGTGGTGGTGTCTTTTGATGCCAAGCACCTCTTGGAGCCCAGAAAGTATTCATTTTTGTGTTCATTCATTCATCTAGCCATTTACTGATTCAAAAGGAAGTGACTAGAGAATTAATTAGGAATGTCAGAAACAAGCGTCTGTAAAAGAAGAGCCAAATATGAGAGGTTGTGGATACTGTGAACAGCGCTTTACACTTCTACTGTCCGAGGGAGGCTTGGAATCATCTAGTCATTATCATCATTCCCACTGTCCGTGTTAAGCTCTCTTCTTCGCTCCCCCGCTAACTGGAAAGCTGCTCAGGTTTGCCCGCTTCCAGAAAATTAAAACGAAACAGATGACTTCAAGTAGCAATTCCCCTCTTTAATTCATCCCCGACTCCTTTTGGGAGAGATGACGTCTCAATCACTGGCCTGACTTTGCCTTTTGAAAGTCCCTGTCAATCCCCACACTGATTTAAGGCTGAAGCGTGGCACTGTGGCATCGGAGCCAGAGCAATCCATGCTGCATAATTCAACACTGCTCTCAAACCTGTCTCATTAAGGATCCTGGCCATGGTCCATGGCTTGGAGCATGAGGCTTTGAGTGACAGATCTGTTGCCAGCTTAGTACAAACAGGCACAGACCCAGAGTAAGCCCGAGCTTCAGATTCAGCTTCGCCCCCCTCGCAACCCTGGCAAAAACTAGCCCACCGGCCCCAGCCTCGACATCAACCAGCACCGACTCCAGTCTTAGTATGTGTCCTATACATGTGACAAGCACCAACCAAACTGCAAAAATTAAATCAGTCATAACTCCAAGTCACCACTATGATTGTAAGTTGGAATGCAGGGTTTCTATTTTCTGACCAGGAAAAACAAACAAAAAAGTGGATTCTACTCAGGGGTTGGATATGTTTTTCTCAAACTCACTTGCACAGCATGATGTCAAATGCCTGGCCACACAGTCAAGAGTAAACGCATCATGTTTTCAGTATGTATGTTGTTAATTACAAAAAGACTTTGAAGTTTGATTTTCAACATTTTTAAATGTTGGTTCAAAGAAAACTTTCTGGTTCTTGTGAACAGCCAAAAACCACTTTACTGCAGGGGTCCATATTTCCCCCTCTCTGGTAGCTGGAGTGCAGAGAGGTCGGTAATGACGTGTTTGTCACTTTCAACTTCCCACCGCCGACTGTAACGAATGTCACATTAGCCCCCAGTTAAAATTTTGGCCTCAACTCTTGCTCTGGTTCAAAATCCAATCCAGGCAATTCCTCAGCCCAGATCCCGACCTCAGACAGAATTTACTTCAGCCAAAGTGACTGCCACACCCCAGAGCCAAAAAGATTTAGCGAAATCAAAGATTTATCTGCATGGATGCACAGTTTGCCACATTTGACAGACGTGGTGAGAGAGGAGGAGATTTGCCTCCTGCATCAGTGAGAATTTCGTTTAGCGAGTCAGCAGAGGTGGGAGACGCACACTGACCTGCCAAATGAGGGGGGCAGGTGACAATCACAGCTCTGCACAAGAAGTTGTCGGTGGCGGTCGTCACCCTGGCCCACTCAGCATCCTGTTGGAACATATAAAGAGAAATACAGCTTTATTTAAAGTGGCAATAGACAACTTTTCAGTGTTTATCCCACCTAACGTTTCCAAGTGGTATTATTGTTGGCGCCACTGTCGCAAAGTCAAGGGGATCGCTTTCAGTTTCCCTCAGAGCCTAGCTACTACCAACAACACACAACACACTGCATGCAACACCACTTTGGAAATAAAAGAGAGGAAAGAAGCATGTTCACAGAAGAGGTAAAGAGAAATTGTCATAATTTTATACTGAGTAATGACATAGTTTAAGTGTACATGACTACAACAGGTTGGCTCAGGGATGGAGGGTGGAGTAGAAGAAAACACTGTCATCTAGTGCCTGCTCATGGTGGAAATCGTTGGGTCTCTATAAATAATAATATAAAGAGTAACGTTACAGTCTACACCTGCTCTATAGGGCACTGAGATAACTTCTGTTATGATTTGGCGCTGTATAAATAAAATTGAATTGGTTCGTTTTCTGGCTGCTAGCGGGTAGCGTTTTGGACAGTAGCCAGGCTGGTCCAAAGCAAGAAATAACCGTAAGAATCCCCGATCTCAGTGCAATGATAGATGCAGAGTAAAACACCTGGTAGTCGGTTTGGAACCCTCTCAAGTCCCGCAGCTCTCTCCATCGAGTGAATGCCAGTCCGAGGTTCACTCTTGTTTTCCTCGTTTTTTATCACTCTCCCTTCTTCACAGTTACTCCGGTTGTTCCAGCATTTCCGTTAGCTGGGGATAGCTACCGGAAAATAAAAGCCCTATTCCTCTTCTGTTTTGGTTGCGCAAAGCAATGGTTGACCCGCTTCCTTTGTGCCGTGAATCGAGCCTCCTTTTTCCCAGCAGTCGTACCCCTGGGCAGACAGAATTGCACAGTGAAAGCGAGGCTCATAGGAAACCAGTCTAAACGCCAGTGGTGTCATTATTTTATAGCCATTACATTGTGCAATCAACATTTACTTCATAATGATAAGTTAAAGCAAAAAAGTTGTCTATTTTCACTTTAATAAGCAAGTTGCGCAGATTTGTTAGTACATCACATCCTGTTTGGGGGTGGTGGTGGAGCTCTTTATAAGTGTGATTTGCCTGCTGATTTTGAACACAATTTATTTCAAATAAAGTACATACAAATTGTATTTAACTTAACTTAACTGGAGGCATTACTTCTTTACAGTAGCTGATATTTTCATAAGTATCCAACTGTGCATATTTGAAATTACATTGGCTAAATAATTACCCAGACATGCTTCTGTGTTCATTAAGCATGTATTGAACAGTAAAGGAAAAATAGCTTCTAAGGAGATGAGGCATATAAATAAAACTGATTTCTTTTCATTAAATTGTGTTGTTATGGATGTAAATACAACAAATTCTGCAAATTGCGTGGTAAAAGTGTTGTCTTTATGTCACTGATTTTTGAATCACTGCAGACAGCCTTGCCCTTACAGTTGCAGGGCTCTTAATGTGCTAGCTCACTTTGGTCTCACATGTATTTCCCCAAACTTAAGCCTCTGGTGATAATTAAAAACTCACCCACCACAGAACATCACGGTGCAACATAGAAAGCTCCTGTCTTCTGAGACTGTAAAACAACTAGATATTTTTGGATGCTGAAAATTAGGAATTAAATTTACTATATTTTTAGCTCTCTAGACCGGCTCCCGAGTAACTTTACTTTTTAAATTATTTTTATTCACAAGGCATTAACACAGCAAAGCCCCTCTGTAATTAGGAGTTCATATCTTCCAGCACCACTGAAACAACCCTCAGCTCTTCAGCACAGGGACTGTTCGTTTTTTCCAAGGTCAGAGCAGAAAATTAAAGGTGCCCCAGGTCCTCGAGTTTGGACAAAATCTCAAGGAGGCCATTTCATTTATTCCCACTTACACTTTCATAAATTGTTGATTTTATAAACTATTGCCTCGTGGCGAGAAAGCGCTGGGTGTGAAGCCAACCAGGCGGACTGGGCCCTTTCTGTGTGAAGTTTGCATGTTCTCCCCGCGCCTGTGTGGGTTTCCTCTGGGTCCTCCGGTTCAGCTTAGGTGAACTGGAAGCTCTAAGTTGCCTGTAGCTGTGTGCATAGGTGTGAATGTGTCTGTCTGTCAATATGTGTTAGCCCTGTGATAGACTGTCAAAATGTCAAGGGTGTGCCCTTCCTCTCACCCAGTGCAGAGTAATTGATTAATCGATTCATTATTTAGTCGTGTATAAAATATAGGGCTGCAAATAATATTTACTTTCATTATTGATTATTTTCTGCCAATTATTTTCTTTACTAATCGATTAATTGTTAAAAATAGTAAAGAAAGCTCATCACAATTTCCCAGAACCCCAGGTGCCCTCTTTAAAATTGCTTGTTTTGTCCAACCAACAGTCAGAAATCCAAAGATATTAAGTTCACTATCACAGAAAACTAAAAAAAAACAGCAAATATTCACATTTGAAAGGTTAGAACTTGTGATTTTTTGGCATTTTTGCTCATGAAAATGAAGATGAATTGGTCAATTATCAAGATAGTGGACTTGATTGTTTCAGCTCTAATAAAGTAATGCAATATTGAGAAATATTCCTCATAATCTCCCAGAGCCCAGGGTGACATCTTCGGTTTGCTTGTTTTGTCCCACCATATGTTCAAAAGCCAAATATATTCAATTCACCACGATATAAACCACAAAACCACCAAATACTTTCTTTTAAGAGGCTGAAACCAGTTAAGTCTTGGCATTTGATTTGCTTGATGAATGACATCAACAACAAACTGATCAGCAACATTGTTGTCAATAATTTTCTGTCAATTGTACTAACTCATTTATCGACTAATCATTTCAGCTCTACTTTGGAGCGTAAATGCAGACAGAGTCAAATGACAGCCTCCTAACTCATTGAATTCAGTGTTCAATTCAGTATTCTATAGTCTATAATCCAAGTTATCATCCAGTAATCAAAATTCAATATTTTATCCTCCAACAATCAATAAATAGACAAATAATAAATACATAAACAGTAGAAATAAACAACATATTGAGGTAAAGCTCTACACTTAAGGGTGCATGGAGCCTTCTTGGCCTCTCAGCTGTGGATAAGGAAGACAGTCAGGCAGAACAGACAGTGCCTTCAGAGGAGACGGCCTGTTTCCCCTCCGAGGAAGCTGTTATCTCGGTGTCGCGCCTCATCAATCCCTGAGTGAGCTGTTACTGTACTCCACCTGCCATATGGCCGTCACAGCAGAACCCAGCCGGACATTCTTCCACCCGACGCGTTCTGCCAGACACTCTGAAAGCTGTTGGGTGCCTCCCTGTGGGGAGACAGATATCACACTTCAAGGTGGGCTTAAAACCCATAGATGCCCTCCCTCCCTGGGTGGGCAGAGTGCTTGAAGTTAAAGGGTCACTTCACCCAAATTACAAAACAACAAACCCCTGGTGGTTTCTACCCAGCCATGCAGATAATTCAGTTATATTTGCCAAGATTTTGATGTATCTGCCGACACCCCAGTGCAATAAAACATATTGTTTGTGGTGCTCAAGCAATTAGAAATGACATTTGAAAAACTCACATCTCTTTCTGGAAACAATGTCCTGGTTATTCTGCATAAGCCACAAAACTGGCTGTGAACAGTTTTCAGTGGGAACGTTTTTCTTCCAAAGGTAGAAAATGCTCAGAATTATTCACAGTGTGGCTTTTATGTGAGAAAGTTAAAAAAAGGACAAAATAAAAGCTAAATGTAAGCTTGAGTGTAAAGTATTAAGGAGAAATACATGCAACTAAAGGAGTACTGACTTGTTTACGAAATTTCAGATAAAAATGAATTCAAAATTTGTTTGAAGAGGAACAAAATAGGATTAAATATTGCAGAGGCGAGCTGTACCTCTGTTAGACTCTTTCACCATATACAACTGATAAGAGCAGGGCCAGTTGTTACCATGGTGACGGTGGCGTGTGCAGATGCAGCGGCCAGTAGCTCCTTCAAACTTTCATGTTAAGATGCTGACCATACTATCAACATTATTACATTCCCCAAGACGCAAATTCAAAAAATCCACCAGAGAATTATTACTTTCTGGGTGTAGTTATACGTATATAGGTATATATGTATGTAAATAACAGTATATTGTTTTATTCATTTTATTTCATTCTATTCATAATATTTGTTTAAATTTAAATAGTTGTATATATGTTCTATGAGTGTGTAGCACAAAGGGGCTACAACTTACATTTCATTGTGCAACCCTGTGCTGTAAAATGACAAACAACCCCTTGATTCCTTGATTCCAGTTCACATTTGATGCTGCTTTTACTGCATCTGTGGTGTTGTCATGCTCGTGGTGCTACTCATAGTAATTCCTTAAGGAAATAGCTGAAATGCAATGATAAGAAAATTGCTGCAGGTGAAAAAAAAGGGAAGGAAATGTGCCAATACACGAGTTTGGAACTAGAAAAGATTTGTTGCCATTTTCTTTTTAAAGCCATGGGTGTCCTTTTTTTGGCCTTCAGCCCTTTTACACCCTCACCACTTTGAGGAGAGAGAAGGTTCAAAAGCAATAGCACAAAAATAGAACAGTAAGGAACCATAACTTTCATGCTGAGGGAGCTCATAGAAAACAGGAAAATCCGATACAAGACCACAGCTCCAAGTGTTTAAACGTTCCCAGTCGATGACGCATCGAGCACAAAGAAAGGCAATGTTTGTTGGGACAGGGCTTGACTGAGATGTGCAGACTGTAATGAGGGACCAGATTCGATGTTTTAATAGGGTAAAGAAGAAATCCAATGTGGTCTCCAGTTTTGAAAAAGCACTCAAATCAACAACATGCAGTCTGGGGAAGGATATGAGCTGTGTACCTTTATCTTCAACTCCTGAGCAGAACCTGGAGTGCTCTCCAGCAGCGGCAGTACCCCTCCAGCTGCCGCAGCATACATGAGGAAGAATAGGAAGGACATCTGGGATGGCTCCATGCCAAAGACAGACCTGCTACACAATCCCATCTCCTCTTTGAGTTCTGGCAGAAAGGGATGAATGAATACATACTGTCACTCTCACACACGCATGTAATGATATAAAATATCATATATACCATTACATAGCTAACCACTATACAGTGCATTGTCAAAAAAACTGCAATTTATTCTGCCACAAAGGTCTACCATTGTACCACTGACCAGTTGATAAACCACAGACAGGGTAGAGACACCTGAGAGGATAATGATTATTATTTCTGTACTGAAGTCAAATCACATCTGTAGTTAAATGTAGATGCCTTTTTAGTCTGCAGTCAATAAATCTGGTATTTCAATATATTATTTGATTTGGCATAAAAATCTCAGCATGAATTAGAGTCTATACTTATTTATGGACTGACAACAAACTCTACCAGCATGGCTCCAAGAATGGCAATGTCGGTGGTCCATACTGAAATATCTCAACAAACACTAAATGGACTGTCATAAAATTTGGTACAGACTTTCAATATTTCCAGAGGATGAACTAATTACTTTGTTGATCCCTTGACTTTTAATCTACTGCACCATTAGGTCAAATTCAATGAATTCAGTACTTTAGTTCATGACCAAATACCTGCAAAACGAATGAAATTCCCATCAGCCTCGGCTGTTCTTTGTGTTTAGTGTTAATTTGCACGTTAGCAAACGTTAGCATGCTAACATACTAAGCTAAGATGACGACCAACATGATACCTTCTGCATTGTGAGCTTATTAACATGGCAACCACTACTTTATGAACTGCTACCATTTCTACATTACTTCACTATGACTGCTAAGGAGACAAACTTTGAACCTCAACTTTTATTCATCTTAATTTTTAATTTTTTCATTTTTACAATGAGCATCACAGCCTCAAATAGCCATTATCATGACTGTAGACTCATAGTCTTTTTGTAAAATACTGTCACCAAAATTAAAACATCTAATTTGGAATGGAAACAATTGTTTTACACCAATAATACATATATATACACATATATACATACATATATATATATATATATATATATATATATATATATATTTTTTTTTTTTTTTTGAGGGTCAGATTTGTATGTTACACTGTATCAAATGACATCACCATAAATCCCCAACTTTGTCCAAGACCAACACAAAGTAGAAAGAACATCTTTAGTTGAGGAAGATAGAGGAGGTGATATTTAAAGCTACTTTTAACCCTGACCTGCAGTCCAGGCATGTTGCTCAATGTACGAGTGCAGGGTCATGCTGTCTAGTTCAAAAGCGTTGGGAGTCTTCGAAGGATCCTGGACACACACTGTGGCGCTCAATCTGTCAATCTGAGTGCAAAATACAGTCACCACAACACACCCACACATGATGATTTACCACTGTGAACCAAAAGCATCCCATTGATACAGATAAGAACAAAAAAAAAATAGTTGGAGGCTGCCAAATTTAATTCTAGCAGGACATTTCCCCCCACGTTTCCTACTTCCCACTGCTACTCTAACCATTTATCCTGGGCAGGAAATTTGTTGTGCAATAAATGTACTCCTTTCCTGTCAATCCATAAGCACACTGCATCATAAATGTAAAATACCATTACCACATCCATTTGGGACTTCCCATTGATTCCCAGCATGGTGAGGATATTATACAGTAAAGCTGATTAAAAAAATATGGTTGTAAAAACTGGCCTCTAAAGAACTACTGTAGGATATATGCTGGTATACATGCTGTATGTCATCTTATTCTTGGCACACATGCAAAAGTCAACAAGAAATTAATTAAACCCCTCATCAGCTTTGTAAGTATCATATTTGTCCACTGAGAGTTGTGGTTATGTAGCTGATCCTTATCAGACATTTCTACACATTGGGGGAGGACAGCTCTGACTGAACATAAGCCTAAGTACAGAATATTGCCATGTAAGTCTGTTGCCTCACCTTCCACAGGAGCTGGGTGAGGTCCATTAGCACCACTGGGGATAGAGCAGGGATACTGGTTCTGTAGGTGCGAACTCTGGCACCTGGCCCGCCCATGTGGTGCACCTTTTTGCCAATACTGAATTGCGGGAAGGTCTCCAAGCCCAGCTCCTTTATGAGCTCCAAGATGTGTGTTTGGGTGCTGAAAGAGAAAGGGAGCCATTTTTATTATGCTTATGTTTACAGTGTTTCAGCATGTACTGTAGGGTTATTGCACTTTCAGCTGATACATAATCATAAATGCATTTATTCTGATTAGAATTATAGAAGTGGGCTTGAGACGACAACATCTCTTGATTGAATCTTTGAAAACTGGTCAAATGTAGACATGAAGCACCTGAGAGATGCTCTCTCCTCTTTTAATTAAACTGTCATCAAAGTGCTCTTGAACTAAGCATTTAACAAGCTCTATTTGAGCTGTTCTGTTGGCACCAGTTGACTACAGGTTGTAGAATATTAGCTAGACAGCTTCTAGATACAAACATGTGAGAGTTTGTTACTTTGATCAGAACAGTCTGTGCTGTGAAATGGTCTGAATCCTGACTGAAATTACTCATAAAAACATCCTTGATCAAATAGGACTTTAGTTGAGTGACTAATAATAAGTGACTAAGTGAATAATTCCTCCAAAACTTATGAGAAATTAGGTTGTTTTAAGATTGGTAATTGGGATCTAAGATAGATCTTACTTCCTGTTTTCTATGACTACATGATGAAAAAGGTGAAATGTCTGACTCACTTTCAATTGCATACTAGCAGCTCGCTCCAGAATCACTGATTTAATGTGTCTCATGTTCAGTGCAACTCTACTGCATTTCAATTGCTTCTAAATGTTTTTCACTATCATAAACATAAACCTCTGTTCCTGCCAACAAGAAAACAACTGTAATAATACAATAGAATGATAAATATCCTTGTGGTCTCAACTTGAGTAATGCTTAAAATGTTACTTAAGTGTGAATTGTCTTGGTCTCCTCTCTTATTTCTGTAGTTTTTGATCAACATTACCTTCCTACCCACTGCCCTCCAAAGTCCCAGCGATCAGCACCATTGGCTGCTGGTATTTCAGTGGAGACCGTGCGACCTCCGACCCGATCTGCATGGCACACCAGACATGATTTAGTCAGAGCAATTTTCAACAATTTCACAACTAAAAGAATCCAGTATAAAAAGGACTCACCATTTCAGGTTACCAATTGCATTCAATCATGATACCATTTTACAAACCTTTTCCTTCTGCTATCAGTATTCTCAACTTGGCATTCCTTTTTCTGAGCAAATGAGATGCACTCAGTCCAGATAGTCCGGCGCCAACAATAATAACGTCCCAAATTTCTGCAGTCATAGTCAAGCTCTAGTGACTACGTTTTTGTGTGCCACCATAGTGTGTGCTGGTAAACTGTGGAGTAAGGAACTGAAATCCAACTTGTATTCCCTTTTCTTCTCCGTATCAATTAGTTTATCTTTCAAAGCCTGGGCTGCTTTCAGAGTGCACTTTGGAACTGTGAACAACCGAGCTTCTGACCTACTTGGCAGAGAATCGGCTGTGTAAATTCCAGCAATAAAAGCCAGGAGAAGGCTTTTGATTTTTGAACAGTAGAGACAATGTCAGATGTAAAGACTTGTGCATTTTTAACACTTACAAAAAAACATGCAAATGTTCAAAATATGAATGTTAAGTTATTCTGTTAACAAGCAGTATGTTTTTAATACCAGTATGAGTGGTCATTTTATGGAAATGTGTTTATATTTCAAATTATTATGCTGTCACAGACACTGTCGGCACCAAGACAAGCCCGAAAGAAGCAAGATTCGCCCAGTAAGCCAAATCTGACTGTTTTGAAAGGAGTAAAAGTCAGACTTTTTTCAGTATTTACAATTAAGAGAATTTTTGAATTATTTAAAAACTCCAAGTGGGACATACTTAAAAAACCAACCACCACCCATAGAAAAATATATAATTGATTCACAGAATGGAGTAATTAATAGTAAATCAGTACCAAAATTATGTCAAGCTATTGCCAGTATGGCACAAGACAGTACTATGCAAATTAAAAATAAATGGAAGTCTGACCTTGGTGAACATACAGAGAATGAAACATTACAAATTATCAACAGACATTGTTTTTAACCCCAAACAGAATGGTAAAAAATAAATCCAAAACTAACAGGAGCCTGCTGGAGGAAGTGTGAGAGAACAATCTGCAAACTACTTGCATGCTTTTTGGTTATGTTCCAAAATGATGAACTTCTGGAACGAAGTCTTTCTTTTTATAAATGGTGTTCTGGAAATATCCCTGCAAATTAAACCTAAATCTGCAGCACTGAGAGTAATCCCTGAAGATTGTAGACATTCATACTTACTAAATATTCTTTTGGTTAAGGCAAGGAAATGTACAACTGGACATTGGGTCGGCGAGGATGCACCTTTCACAGGAGAATGGACAAGCAGATTAAAGGAAGTGTATGAAGTGGAATTACCTACAAACTGAAACTATAGACAAAAACATTTGAAAAGAAAAAAATGGCACCCACTCATTTGAAATAATGTCTTAGGCCCATAGGCCCATGAAACAAACCAAATGTTAATGTGTCATAATGCAACTCTTTATGAATCCATCTTATATCAGCTGCAAAATTGCAAAATTTTAAAAGAAATAAATAATATGTTGAAAAAAAAGAAAAGTTAAATATCATGCCTGTGGAGGTAAAAGACATTAATGGCATCGAGAGGTAGTTTGACTTGGAAAAAGCATGTGTATAGAAACCAAAGCGGTTCATATATGAGTCAAAAAATCAGGTCAGGGGCACAACAGTGTACTCTGTAAATTCTATGGTATATGTTATGAAACAAGAACTACCACCTCGAGTTTCATTTGACTGTCATCTGGTAAGCAGTTGGGAGAAAATGAACCCAAGACATTCAGCCTAATGAAAAACTGATGAATTCCTTTTTAAAAAGGGTAATGAGATATTATAACACAGTTACGTAAAAAAGCATGCCAACAAGGGCATAAAAGATGAAGTGTATGATGGATTTTTCTAGGACTTGTGTATTAATCCAAGCAGTAAAACTCCCTGCTGTATTCACTTGCCTGTTTTCTTGTGGCTTTCTTCATTTTCCCCCACTGAAGCTGTTTTCTAGCTCAACAAACATTAATCCCAGAGAAGCCAAAGTTGGCATGTAGGTTTATATGTAGTCCAACTGCTTAGGCAAGGCCAAAAACTCATGTTCCACAATATGTATTTTAATAGCCATCCATTTTCTTCCGCTTATCCGGGGCCGGGTCGCAGTGGCAGCAGGTTAAGCAGGGTTGTCCAGACGTCCCTCTCCCCGGCAACGCTTTCCAGCTCCTCCTGGGGGACCCCAAGGCGTTCCCAGGCCAGATGAGATATATAATCCCTCCAGCGTGTTCTGGGTCTGCCCCGGGGCCTCCTACCAGTTGGACGTGCCCGGAAAACCTCCAAAGGGAGGCGACCAGGAGGCATCCTAATCAGATGCCCGAACCACCTCAACTGGCTCCTTTCGATGCGAAGGAGCAGCGGCTCTACTCCGAGCTCCCTCCGGATGTCCGAGCTCCTTTCTCTATCTCTAAGGGTGAGCCCAGCCACCCTGCAGAGGAAACTCATTTCACTACCCAAAGCTCATGACCATAGGTGAGGGTTGGAACGTAGATCGACTGGTAAATTGAAAGCTTTGCCTTCCGGCTCAGCTCCCTCTTTACCACCACGGTCCGGTACAACACCCGCATTACTGCTGATGCTGCACCGATCCGCCTGTCCATCTCACGCTCCATCTTACCATCACTCGTGAACAAGACCCCGAGATACTTGAACTCCCCCGTCTGGGGCAGTAACTCACCTCCAACCCAAAGGGGGCAGTCCACTGTTTTCCGGCTGAGAACCATGGCCTCTGGACTTGGAGGTGCTGACTCTCATCCCAGCCGCTTCACACTCGGCTGCAAACCGCCCCAGTGCATGCTGAAGGTCACAGCCCGATGAAGCCAACAGAACCACATCATCCGCAAAGAGCAGAGATGCTATTCTGAGACCACCAAACCGGACACTCCCCTTCCCCCCGGCTGCGCCTTGAAATCCTGTCCATGAATATCACAAACAGAAATGGTGACAAGGGGCAGCCCTGGCGGAGTCCAACACCCACTTGGAACGTGTTTGACTTTCTGCCGAGAATGCGGACACAGCACTCACTTCGGTTATATAGGGACCGGATGGCTTGTAGCTGCGACCCCGGTATCTATACTCCCGCAGTACCCCTCACAGGCCCCCTCCCGGGGGACACGGTCGAAAGCCTTCTCCAAGTCTACAAAACACATGTAGACTGGATGGGCAAACTCCCATGAACCCCCCAGGAGCCCTGCAAGAGTAAAGAGCTGGTCCACTGTTCCACGGCCAGGACGGAATCCACATTGCTCCTCCTGAATCCAAGGTTCGACAATCGGTCGTAGTCTCATTTCCAGCACCCTGGAATAAACTTTCCCTGGGAGGCTGAGCAGTGTGATACCACGGTAATTGGAGCACACCCTCCGGTCCCCCTTTTTGAAGACGGGAACCACCACCCCGGTCTGCCACTCTAAAGGCACTGTCCCCAACCTCCATGCGACACTGAAGAGGCGTGTCAGCCAAGACAGCCCAACAATGTCCAGAGCCTTCGGCATCTCAGGGCGAATCTCATCCACACCTGGCGCCTTGCCAGCAAGAAGCTCTTTGACTACCTTGGAGACTTCTGCCAGGGATATGGGTGAGTCTTCCCCCGAGTCTTCAAACTCTGCCTCCTCCACTAAGGACATGTTGGTCGGGTTGAGGAGTTCCTCAAAGTGCTCTTTCCGCCGCTCGACAACATCCCCAGTCCGGGTTAGCAGCTCTCCTCCCCTGTCGAACACGGCCTGGGCCAAGCCCCGCTTTCCCTTCCTGAGTCTTCTGACGGTTTGCCAGAACTTCCTTGAGGCCAACCGAAAGTCCTTCTCCATAGCCTCCCCAAACTCCTCCCACACCCGGGTTTTTGCTTTGGTGACCACCGAGGCCGCCGTCCTTCTGGCCTCCCGGTACCTGTCCGCTGCTTCAGGAGACCTCTGGGCTAGCCAAGCCCGAAAAGCCTCCTTCTTCAGCTTAACGGCTTCCTTCACCGCCGGTGTCCGGTATTTTAATAGCAACTGTAATAATAGCTGTGTGCTCTTGTGTGTTTTACTTAAAATTTGCAGCTGGTAAGTTTGCTAGCTCAGTAGCTAGTAATTAGCTTCAATACACTTTGACATCACAATCTTCTTTGATGTACCAAAGGGTTCTATGATGTATTAAAGTGTTCTGTGTCATCATATTATATTATGTGACATCATCTGTGAGGTAACGATGATGTCACCAGTTCTAATTTGGCCTACAGTATTTAGGAGCTATCCTGGTTTTGAGGCTAAGATCTCCTCACACGTTGGAGATAGCTGGAAAACTCTGAAGCCCGGAGCTGAGACGGTAGGGACTTCTGCTCCAGGCTGCTGAAGGCCAGCTGCTGATGAACCAATGGATGGCAGCACATTCATCCTCAGTGAGTGTTTATTGTTTTGGAGTTTTGGTTCTTCTTGCCAATGTTCAGCAGCCGCGGTTCCAGGACTCCTGCGCAAAGCAGCTGACCTCCAGTTTGCTAGAACAGGTCAACTCTGCTCCGTGGTCAGAGATCACGGAGGGAGGGGGTTTGGTGGGTAAGGAGAGGGTTTGGTGGGTAGGGAGGGGATTTGGTGGGTAGGGAGAGTCATAATACACTTTGACATCACAATCTTCTTTGATGTATCAAAGTTTTCTTTGATGTATTAGTGTTCTATGTCAACATGCTATAGTACGATATGTGACATTATCTGTGAGATAACCATCATGTCACCTGTTATAACTTGGCCTAGAGTATAAATAGGAGCTGACCTGGCTTTCAGGTTAACATCTCCTCCCAAGGAGGAGAAAGTTGGAAAGCTCTGAAGTTTGGAGCTGAGCTGGTCAGAGCTTCTGCTCCAGCCTGCTGGAGGATAGCTGCTTCAGCAGAGACCGGGGCAGCCACTGAGGAACCAATGGATGGCGGCACATTTACCCTCAGTGAGTTATATTTGTTTTGGGATTTTAGTTCCCAGGGAGGGAGTGGTGGGTAAGGAGAGGGTTTGGTGGGTAGGGAGAGTCATAATGCACTTTGACATTACAATCTTCTTTGATGTATCAAAGTCTTCTTTGACATATCAAAGTGTTCTATGTTAACATACTAGTATAATATGTGACATCAACTGTGATGTCACCAGTTCTAACACTGCCTAGAGTATAAATAGGAGCTGACCTGGCTTTCAGGTTAACATCTCCTCCCAAGGAGGAGAAAGTTGGAAAGCTCTGAAGCTTGGAGCTGAGCCAGTCGGAGCTTCTGCTCCAGGCTGCTGGAGGGTAGCTGCTTCGGCAGAGTCCGGGGCAGCCACTGAGGAACCAGTGGATGGCGGCACATTCATCCTCAGTGAGTTTTTTTGTTTTGGGGTTTTATTTCTTTTTGCCAATGTTCAGTAACCTCGGTTCTGGGGACTCCTGCGCAAAACAGCTGACCTCCAGTCTTCCAGAACATGTGCTCCGATCGGATTTCTGCCCAGCAACAGAGCTACCAACTCTGCTCCGTGGGCAGGGATCAGGGAGGGACGGGGTTTGGTGGGTAAGGAGAGGGTTTGGTGGGAAAGGAGAGGGTCATAACATACATATGTGTCTATATGTGTAAAGAAACATACATGCGTATTGAGTTTCTCTGGTCTTCTCCATGGAGTTCAAAACACCCTCTCTCTGTTAACTGACTGTGGAAGCTGTCACTCTGATCAAGACTGGCCAATAGAAACATGTCTTGCGTCTTTCAGCGTAGGTCCTGCCTACGGAATTCAGCTGAACCGGAAGCAAAACCTTTGGATTCGCAAGCAAAACTTATAGATTCACAAGCAAAACTTTTGGATTTGCAAGCAAAACTAAACCATTTTTTGATTGCAGTGTCAATAATTTTGCTTTCAAACCTATTTTTTGATTGAAGTGAAAGGGGAGAAAATGGCAGTAAAACAGAAGTAGAATTCACGTTTGCATAACAACTAAATCATTGAGCTCTGAACTATGCTAGCTAGCAAGTCAACAACACAAAATAATACTTACCATGCAGGTACAAGTCGCTGTTAGGACGTAGTTTTCTGCTTTGTTAATTTAACCCAAACCTCATACATAATAGTCTTGTGTCCTTGTCTTTGACTGGGGACTTTAGACTTTTAGACTTTAGATTTTATTGTCCCCGGAGGGAAATTCTTTTTCACAGCTCTGTACATGGAGTGGGCATCACCATTCACACCCATCACCATCATCACCCACACCAAAACAAACAGTATTCATACAAGTACATCACAATTGCATACAGGACGACATGGCATTAGCAACAAACATGACAACAGTGGAATAATCAGTGGACAACAGACAGCTGGTCAGGGACAGGGGCCCTCAGTTTTCCCATCACCGAGGTGTGCTGTTGAGCAGGGCTGCAATGGCTGCTGGTACAAGACTTTTGCCAAAGCGAGCCCTTCTGCACCTCAGGGACCTGTACCTGTGCCCAGAGGGAAGTATGGAGAAGTGGCAATTGAGTGGATGTGTAGTGTCCTGCACTATTGTTGTTGCTATGTGTGTGATGGCTCTGCGGTTGAGCTCTGAGAGGTTGTGTGTGGGGAGACCTATTATTTTTGCGGCAGTGCTGGTTACCCGTGTTAGTTTGGCCCGGTTTGTAACAGAGAGCATGTTAAAGAAACAGGTGGAACAGTAGAGCAGAATGGGTTGGACAATACTCTGGTATAGCAGTAGGAGAAGGTGGGGGACAACATAGAGTCCTTTGAGTTTGCGGATGACTGATAGTCTTTGCTGGCTCCTTGTGTGAATGTCCTTTGTGTGTTGATCAAAGCTAAGTTTATTGTCCAGAGTGAGTCCCAGGTATTTGAAACTGTCCACCATTTCCACTGTTTCTTTGTTGATGAGGATGGGGTGCAGAGGTGAAGGGGTACCTATTACCATTTCTTTTGTTTTTCTGATGTTGAGTTGAAGGTGGTTATGATCACACCACTGGGGTGAAGTGGATGGTGTTATTGTAGTCCACAACTGATTGTTTATCTGTCAGAAGGGCTAGGATGGCATAGGAGTGTCATCTGAATATTTAAGGTAAGTGGTGGTGGGTGAGGGGCTGATACAGCCATTGGTGTAGAGGAACAGGCTAAGGATGCACCCCTGCGGTGCTCCGTTGTGGTGAGTGCCGATGATGTGATTGTGCCTACCCGAACTGTTTGCTGTCTATCCCTGAGGAAGTTGTACAGGAGATGGATCAAAAGAGGGGGATTGTTAAGCTGGTGTAATTTCCGCATCAGAAGGTGCCTCTGGATTGTATTAAAGGCAGAACTGAAGTCCACAAAGAGGATCCTGGCGAAGGTGCCTGGGGAATCCAGGTGCTGGAGGAGGAGGTGCAGCAGGCAGGCCACAGCGTCCTCTGTGCCCCTCTTGGCCTTGTAGGCAAATTGGAGGGGGGCCAATTGTGGGTTGACAATAGGTATGATGATTTGTTGCAGCAGTTTCTCCAGGCACTTCATTATTATGGATGTGAGGGCAATGGGGCGATAGTGATTGGGTTCAGTGGGTCTGGGTTTTTGGGCACAGGGATTACTGTGGCAGTTTTCCAGAGGGTGGGTATTGTGATAGACCGGTAGGATTCACAGAAGAGTGAGTGAATAATTGGTGAGTATTTCTGATTTCAAGACATAAAACTCTGAGTCTATGTCATGGTATTTGACGTTCTGTACTTGACCACAGATAACATAACATAGTTGTAAGCATCTAGTGACTTGTATGCTTGTAGTTTCTCGCTGGTGTACACGCTAGGTTTCTCCATAGACTGTATATAAAGATGGACAATGTGACAGCTCCCCAAAAGTGAAGCCAAAACATCTCGATCGCCCCCTGGTGGCTGGCTGCAGTATAGGTCTGTGATTGGCTCAGGCGGCTGTATAGGAGGGAAATCGATACCGCGGCTCCACCGCAGATCACTACTGCGCAGACTCTGGCTCCAAATGCGCAAGATGGCAGCTCCCGTATCCGGGGTATTTTGGCTTCATTTTTTACAATGGGAGAAAGTGGAGACGCATCGTCCATCTTTATGTACAGTCTATGGGTTTCTCCAACAAATATGTGTATATATCTGGCCACTGAATATTGGGCCACTTGATAATGTCTTCTACCTACTCAATAATAGCACACGACTCTGGAAGTTGGTCACCATCTGTCAAAGTCAGTTTGTTTAGGTAGCATTCGTGATCTTTGTTGAATAATGCCCTTGCATAGCTTGACAAGCTATTGCAGTCTGACATACTTCCGCTGCCAAACTGTGCGCGCAACGCTTATGTACGTCATCATTGTTTTAAAACTGTAAAAGGGTCTATAGTATGATATGTGTCATCATCTGTGAGGTAACAATGATGTCACTAGTTCTAACTTGGCCTAGAGTATAAATAGGAGCTGTCCTGGCTTTCAGGTTAACATCTCCTCCCAAGGAGGAGAAAGCTGGAAAGCTCTGAAGCTCGGAGTTGAGTCAGTCAGAGCTTCTGCTCCAGGCTGCTGGAGGGCAGTTGCTTCAGGCAGAGACCGAGGCAGCCGCTGAGGAACCCATGGATGGCGGCACATTCATCCTCAGTGAGTTTTTTTTGTTTTGTTTTGGAGTTTTAGTTCTTTTTGTTGATGTTTAGCAGCGTCGGTTCCGGGGACTCTTACACAAAGCAGCTGACCTCCAGTCTGCCAGAACAGGGGCTTTGACCAGCTCTCCTCCAAGCAACAGAGTTACCAACTCTGCTGTTGTGAGTAGGGATGGGTTCCAATGACCTGTTCTGTTTTGGATTTGATTCTAAGTTGGTAAAATACCTAGAGCAAACAATTGCTTATTTGTACATCCAGCAGACATGGAGCAACATTAGAATTCATTTGGAGTCCCCCTGATGAATGTAAGTTAAATATTCACTCTCCATTTAGCTTTGTTTTGTGGTCCACGTGGTTTTGTTTTGTGGTCCTTGGTTCCCAAGGGAAATATCTGTCTCTTTTGCCTCGCTATGTTCACCAGCTAGTCGCCAGCTATCATCAGTTGTTTTGAGAAGCTGGTATTGGCTCATCTCAAAGAGGTCAACAGAGGACACCGTTTGTTCAAGTGGTTCTTTTTCTTCATATTAAAATAATTAGGAAAACATAAGGAGTACCAGTTTCATGCTTTTAAATCAATTAATTATAATTTCTTCCTACGAAATCCACCTCATTCGTAGGCAAATGTTGCTTTCCATAATACCCTCTTTAAAGCAGTTACTCAGAGTTGTGCATATGAACTGAGCTGCTCAAATTGTTAGAGTGGGCGTGTGGGGTCAGGGAGGAGTTTAGCTGGTTTTTAGATGGATCTGGCTCTGTCTCTGACAACTCCACTTTAGCAGCTGGTGGCTTTAAATAAAAATGTTTTTTGCCCAAAGCTTTTAAAATAAATGTGGTGACTACAAGAGAAAATTCACATGAAGATTTAAAAGAAGTGTTTGATATTTTTATACAACTAGAGATAAAGCTCTATCCGCTATCACAAATTTATTTTTCTGCATGTTTCTACTGAAGGACACCCCACCGGTTCTCATTTATAAAGGCTGTTTCCTTGGAGATGTGGCACAGAGATAAGCTTTGTAGTATTTTTTTCCAGACATCCTGGTAATGTATACAAACCTTGCTGGCTCGTGTTTTTGGCTGTGCAACCAGTTTCTTGTCACTTGAGACCTCACGTTCTCTCTTTGTCTTCCTTATTTGAAACCATGGACATCTAACAAATGAGAGGTGCTGAAGTGGTGTGTGGTGCATTGTGTGTGCAACAAATAAGAGGGAGTGTACAGTAGCTGTGTGTTTCCTTGTGCAGGTGGAGGCTGATGATTTCCTCTTTATTTTTTAAGTTTAAAAATTGTGACATTTCTTTTGTTTTCATCCAAATAAACGAAGTTAATGAGTGATGTGACCATGTGCAGACAGGCATACAGACTAGCAAGTAATTATTATTGGCTATAGACAAAGCAGCACTGTTGCAGATGTTTTGCTTTCAGTACAGTGCATTTCTCATCAAATTAGCACCCTGAGTTTCCAACCACCTCACCATCAGAAACCCCATCCAATTGTATGGTCGTTCCCCCAGTTTCACTTGTTTACCAAGAGATTGTTATTCAGCTGTCAAGTCAATGATTTCCTCATACACATTTCCATTGTTTTTTTTAATTTGACTAAAATCTTCCATAATTTTGTTTCCTTTAGTTTTGGTGGTTGTGGTAATTACAGAGCATTTGAGAAAGTTAGAGTGTGTTAAAGGCAATATTATCAGCTGATTTACAATACCAAGGACACCTCCTGGTAAACCAGTAAAACAGGTGGAGCAACCATCCAATCAGAAGGCTTCATGGTAATGAGGAGGAGCCACCTGTAAAGCAAGAACACCAGGCAGCACACTGTGGCTTGCTCCTTTGTATTCCGCTGCCAGGTGTTTGGATATAGTATCTGCATTCAGGTAGTATAAATACAATCTTAGCTTGTTTTACATCCATGCTTTTTTCATTTTCTTTTTTTAAATTTGAGTTGAGAAAATTTCATACACCAATATATATTATAGATGTAAAGACACTATACTGTTATAATCTCAGTCATTTTGACCACTTGCTCTTAATGATTTTATTCCAAACAGGACCACTATGTTCAGACAAAGCTGCAGTCGTTTGACGTCAGCTTTCTTCCTCAGCTGCCCGCCTTGGTTGCCTGTCTTCTTGTTATCCACTGCAAGTCTCTTGAGCACAGGTAAGAATATAGACACAGAAGCACATAAATAAAAGCACACATACAGGTGCAGTGACTGTGCCTTGTGTTATCTACTACACTGCATTTGTATGCCATGGTATTGAATGAAGCATCTTTCATTGAGACCTTCATGTCTCTTCTCTGCTGAGCTGTTAGGCCTCAGTGGTGTAAGCTTCCCCATGTGTTATGATGGCGCTCACAGTCTGTCCAATCAGGCTTTGAGATTATGCCTCCAGAGGACTGTTGACTCCCTGATGTTCCAGGGATTTGAGCTCATATGTTTTCATCTTCAGGGTGGGGCTCTTAATTGACTCAGCTGCAGATATCAAATACACATCTAGTTTGAAAAAAGTATATATGGAAAGTTCTCTATGTACAATATGTAAAGAGTTTTATTTAAAAATGATAATTTCTTTACTTGTACATTAATACAAACATGTAACAGTTGGAATAAGTGCACAGGAGTAAACACATTGTACAGCTAGTTACACTAATTATCTTTCATTTTACAATATACTTTTATACACTTCTTGAACTAAACTGAATACTTGAATACCTGAGCAGCATAGTTATTGAGTCCTTTCTGGGCCACACTCTTGAAAAGCCCTTTTGAGTCTAATTCTAGCTCTCTTATTATGTGCACAAAAATGAAAACTAAAAAGAAACCTTAATGGAAATATTTTTTTCCCCTCAAGAGTTTAATGTCTCTATGGTACAAACTGAATCAGGCAAATAGGTATTTCATTGGACTCCCTCCTCATGGGGCTATTATAGGTGTTTGCAAACTACAGAAGCTAATTTCTCTTGTTGAACTTTAACATACTGTGAAGGACCTAAGGGGAAAAAAAAAAAAAAGGTAAAAAGCTGTGTAGGATTTGTATTGCCAAGATTCATATACTTGACCTCTGATTCATATTTGTTGCTGCTTGAGCTCTTTCTATTGCAACTACTGTATGAGATTAGTCTTAAATAGTTCTTAAAGAAATTCTGGTAAGTAATTTTTATATTTGTGTGTGGCATTTGGCTGCAACTATTATCTTTATGTTTTTGTTGCTTTCTTAGCCAGAACTCCTTTGAGAAAAGAATCTGAATCAATAATAAATGTATAGGCTACATAAAACTGTGTGCATGGAAACCGTAAACTATGGCTTTGCTGAATGAGAACACATATTTATCCTTGAGCATTACAACAAGGGATTAAGAAACAGCTAATATGCGTCTGATTAAATACAAGACTTGAATCTGAATTTCTTAAGAACTGAAATGCACGCAAGGGATGCAGGTGACCTCCACGGGCCCGCAGACCATCCAGAAGGCTGAGGGAGAGAGTGTGACTCTGGGCTGCAGTTACACACTGAGCCCTTTGGACAATGGAGAACTTGACATTGAATGGTCCGTGGTCAGCCCAGACACCACGCAGAAAGATCAGATGGTAAGAAGCAGAATGAGAATGCTGCAAATTAGGCTATGTTTATGTAGGGATTATAAAGCAGAAGTCACTTGTTATTTATGCCAAGACACCCTTTGGAAAAGGTTGGAAAAAAATCTTGCCAATAATTTAGAAGATGTTATTTGGTACAAATGGTAGAGAAAATAGATATGAATTAAAAAAAAAAAAAAACGGTCCATGTATTCATTCATTCTACAATTATTCTTGAAAACGTTATTCTTCATACATATTGATGATATACCTTGCCTGTAGTTCTGTCTTTTTCAGCTGACCTGCTATAGGCTATGCAAGCAATTCATTGGAATTAATTAGAAGTGTACCAATTAAATGCTGCCTCCATCTTTCCCTAAAATTAGTCCCAAATTATAAAGTTCTTTCCAGGTAATGAAAATGATGGACCTGTAAAATGAAAGAGCTCCTCCATATGGAGATAATTAGGATTCAGAACACAGTTAGGTCAAGACAAAGGTTAGAACCCCCTATACAACCATAGTTTCATGACACGTGCCATAATGACATATTTAAAAACATCCAATTCAGTCAGATTTCACGCATCCTTTCAAATTCTTCTCCTCCTCCTCCTCCTCATGTGATGTGCTCTACAAGTCTAAATCAGAATTCAGTCCAGGAGACTGGAGTGTGGATGAACTCCTACCACCTTTTTAATTTCACAGGAATTAGTTGTTTATCCCATTTGCCTTTTAAATTAAATGAGTCATTAGTGTTGGAGACTTGAGGATGTTTTTTCCCCCCTCAACTCTACCCTCAGGCAGCAGACATTTGATCACAGTCAATACAAGGATTGACCAGGTCCATTATGTGCCACTTTAGACAAGTCACCAGTGCAGATTATTGGTTCTTGTGCATATTGAATGCTTTGTACTGTACACTTCAATGTTTCTTACCAGCTCTTTATTCTAAATGAATCTAACTGTCTACTGCCAACTTAAAGCAGCCTTAATAGATTTTTGGCCACTAGGGGGCAGAGTAACTCAAAAGCAAGCTGACAACACAGCCCATGACATTATCACACTATAAAGATGTATGCTAATGTATTAGCAAACAACTGCCTATTTACACATCCAGCAGACAGGAACCATTATCCCAGTACGACACAGAGCGACATTAACCTTCATTTGGACCAGTGTTTCTGTCCTCCTGATCACTGTCAGTCCACTGATACACTGTTCTTTATCTCTCTGGTTTGGTCTCCCATCAATAGAGAAAATAGAGATGTTTCGCTTTCTTCACCAGCTAGCTGCTAACTTGTCAGTTTGCCTTTTGATGCCAGGCAGGTAGTGTACAGTACAGTGGGTTTATGAGAGCTGGTTTTCTGAAACCTGGTTGCCTGATACGACCGAGGTTGAATAGAGTGCCGAGACTGAACCACACTGTAAATGTAAACCAAAACAATGAGCTAAGAAGAGGCTAAAAAGCTCTTCAGGAGTTCCAAGGTGGTAATTCTTGGTGGGCGTGTCACTGCAAGGTACCCCTTTAACATTGTATTTTGCCATATTATTCAATATTGATGGGAAAAAAAAAATAATAGTTCAATGCACATTTAATTGGTTAACATCAAGTACAAGTGTCATTTGTTGAATCTCTTTTTTAACTTTGTTTTCAGCTCATGTCCTACACCAGCGGCACTAAATATGTCCATGGCGACAACGCTCTTGCAACAGGGCTCAGCTTTGCTGCCCGTGACCCCTCAATTGGCGACGCGTCACTCTCAATTGCTACACTGTCACCTGCTTACAGTGCTACCTACCAGTGTAAAGTGAAGAAATCACCTGGAGTGGACATGCGCAAGGTGTCACTGGTGGTAATGGGTAAGACTGGGCATTGGGTTGCATCCTGGGGTTAACATGTCACCTGGCTACATTATTAATGTCCATTACCTTTGACAACAATGGTCCTGTTTGGTTTTAAGGGGAAAACAGCTGCACGTAGTCACTTTTAACATTTTGGGATGTGTATTTTACTGAAGGTCACATCTCCTTGTCAGATACCAGTATGCAGCAAATTTCAAGGTACCTGCTGTCAGGCATGCTTTTATCTTTTAAGACTACTACAACATCACTACATCAATTCCAAACTCTGTATCCATTAGTGGCAGGGATGGAAAGAAAAGTAGAATCTTTTAGTCAAGTGAAAGTACTGTTACTTGTGTACCCCAATAACAATAAAACGTAGGTCAGTTAAAATGTACACTACATTTTTAAAAAAGGGATGAGAGTGGGTTATCATGATAATGTTATGATAGAACTATTAAACACCTTAACTTTAGGTAATAAAGTGACACACACACACCCCTCAGTACAGCCTTACTAGAATTAACCAGAAGAGGATAAAACTCAGACAATTGAACAAAAATGACCCACAATAAATAGAAAGAGCTATGGATACTACAGTGGGTGCAACAAGCAATATTAAGCTACATAACTAATAATAAATAACCCGCCACTTTTAGCAACAGAATAAAGTATCACCACTGCAGAAAAGTATAAACCATATAAACTCGACAGCAGCTACAGCCCACAAACACACATTAAAGCAAAAGGATAACCTGCACACTGCTCTGTGTAACACACACACACACACCGCTACGTTGCTAGGCAACACAGTGGTTGTTGATGTTCTCCTCTGGAGAGAGTTATATCCATCATTGCGTTTACTCCTCAATCTGCTCCAGATTCAACTTAGTCTGCTCTTTCAGCTCATTCACACTATGCATAATATAACCAGTCCACTCAGCCTCTCGTCCCAATGTGCTCCTCAAAGCGTTCGAAAACTTTTGAGCTTAATGAGCGCTTGGCAGTGACAGATTATCAAAAACAGCAGAAAGGCCTCAGACACCTCACTGAAAGTAGAAGTGCCATGAGTATCTTTGCCAGACCCAGCATGCGCCTTTTATTGGTCACACAACATGGTGGGTATGTTTGATTTGGGTCACTTATCGTATTCGCCGGGAACACATCTTCACCACTGAACTCTGCCCTCCTGCACCCACACCAGCAGCTTCTTCTCTGCTGCAGCGGTTGATTCGTGAATTTTCATGCGACCTTTTTTCTCTGTAACAGATGAGACTTGAAATTCAGTGTCCAATACTTGAGATAATACACACTTTAGTACAAGTAAAATTACTGATTTTTAAAAATACTCACAAAAGTTCAGCTTATTAGTGGTATGTGGAGGTCAGTTTTGTAAAAAAGGTCACATGGATGTCAGTGAGAACTAAGATTGTTTTCTCAGTGCTAAAGGCTATTACAGGTCAATGTTTGTTCTGTAAAAGAAATGATTTATTCAATGAAAAATTGCTCCCTAAATTTTCTCCAGTGCTTAACCCTTTAACCTGAAATAGAATAAAAGTCCCCTGCTTTGTGAGAACATGAATTTTACTCTTTGGAAAAAGAGGGGGAAAAAAAGCATAATTTGACCAAACAATCTTAACTCAGTGTCCATTTACTAGCTTTTTTATCCTCTGGAACTTTCATCTGCATGTCAGGGTCTTTATCAGCACAAGGAGTTTGCTTCATCTGCTGATGGAGCAGAGATAGGTGCCTTGATAAAGATAGCTGTGGTCACAATTTTGACCGCTGGGATTAAACGAATTAACTGAAGGAAGATGGCTTTGGAAAGGTTTGTGTTGAACTGATGGATACAGATTGAGCAGTTGATGAGAGACTGAAAAAAGGCGACAGTAATTTGAAATGACATTTCACTTAAAGCCATTTGTCAGTTTATTCAGTCTTAAAATTTGCAGGGGAGGGGTGGTGGGGTAAGTAATTTACTTGATTCAAGTCCAACTCATCTCGTCTGAAGAGCGAGAGCAGTGATCGGGGTGGAGGAGGTCACCTCATTGGCAGATTTATCATGATTTCATGAAGACTGAATGCTGTATTAAATAATTTCTTCCAAAGATGTTTCATGACTGAGCAAATTGGCCCAGTTAAAAAAACAACAAAAAAAAACAAAACACACCACTCCTTGAGGAGCCTTGTGGAATCTAAATCAAATGGATGGAATACAGCTCTGGTCAGAATATATAGTTTGAATGTATAATTTTTGATCTGATGAGACATGTATGGAAGCGTAATGCATTCACTTGAGGAAGAAAAAAAAGTCTGCTCTGTTTTTCCTCAATTAATGATACCTCAAAATCCCAAGAGAAGCTCTCGTTTACTTGAGAATTCGATTTCACAGAAGCAAACATGTCCCATCTGTTTAGTTTAATCCAGTTTTATTTTGGTTTGGGTTTGAGACATTGGGAGATACTCGTGTCTTTAAGTAATATGGTATTGTTATTAGTTTGTCGGCTTTGCATGTAACTAATTGCTTAACTGTATTGAAATCATATCGAGGGTCAGGCTGATTAGCAGCAGCAACCATAGGCTACTCCATGCAGGTGAGAGCTTCTCACAGGATTTGAGGCACCTCGTTAATTCAGAATAACAATTTTCCATGACATTTTTGCTCTGAATTCTGAGAAAATAATCTCATTAATTCAGAAAAACAGGGCAAACATGGAATACATTACGCTTACGTAGACATGTACATTTTCTCAACTCTCTAAAATGTTTTCAGGTAACCAGTGTAAATCAGTGTTACAGGTTGACAGTGTCACAGTTTGTGCAAGTAAGGTAACAAGGAACATGGGGAATAGGACCCAAATGCAGGTGACTGAGGCAAAGCAGATGCAGTTCAGTGATTTTAATAACAAAAATTAGGAACAAAGGCTTACGGGAAGGTGAGGCAGGCAAGGGCCAAAACCGGAGAGCAGACAAGAGCAAACAAATTCCGTAAGGAGCAGGCAGGAATCCAAAGTCCAATAAAGAGGCCAAAACACAGGTAAGGCAGGCAGGAACAGGGAACCAAGAAAAGAAACACACAGCAACATAACATAACGAAGTGGCATGGAACAAAGGAAGTTAGGGAATGAGGTGCAGGTGGGGAAATGAATGGGGAAGCTCAGGTGACTGCAGAGCTAATGAGGAATGGGAACAGGTGTGCGGATGGGTGGGGCAGGTCAGGTGATGGGAAAAGGAGGGAAAGTCCGAGGACACCTGGTGGACAGCTAGAGGAAGGCAGGTCCGGGGTGGTGAGCAGGGGCTGGAGACAGGGGCCGAGGGGAACTGAGGAGCAGACTGTGACAGAACACGGATTTCATTTTATTTCTTTGTAAAACTTGACTGAACTTAATCGCTTACTGCAATTAGCTAAACACAGGAGGCACATGAAACCAGATTTTTATATTGCTAACCCTTCAACCTTTGATTCTTTTTAAAAGTTCATCTTATATGGGCCAGCTCAGACCATAAACAGTGACAAGAATTACAAGAAATGGCTAAAACAATTCTGTTATTTTTCACAATCAGAACCTAAATCTGAGAGGAAATGAGAGGAAGACATTAAACAAAATGGCAAGCATCATTGTTTCACAGTAATTTTAGATTTCCCATTAAATCTGATCTATGCACTATTTGTTTTTCTGTTGGAGGAAATTATATGGACACATTTGATTACTCATTTAAAGGGCAATTCCACCCTCAGATTCTGCTAGAAGTCTCTCTCCCAGCATATTTTAAAAATGCAACAGAGGAGTGAGGGAGCAACGACTGTAGGAAACGTGGCCTTGTGGTTACGTAGTGTGTGGGTCAGGGGACACGGGGAGACTGCCTGACACTGATTAGTCTTTTTTTAATATAAATTTCATGGCGTAGACAGGTCCCAACCGGTCGACTCTATGTCAGCATGGGCCTTGCAGGTTCAGGGCTGATTTTAAAACAGTAGATGGCAGTAGATCCATTATCAACCATGAAATGACGATTTTTATAAATTTGTTAAGAAATGTCAATATTAACACCAGCATTGATGTGTTTCATCACAGTGCAGTTATATCACTTAATTTACAGCTCAAAAAACACGTTTAAGTGTGCAGTACCTCTTTAATGTGCCCAACAGGGTAAAATTGACCATAATATAATAGTTTTTTTTTTTTTGCTTTAAAATGACCTCAACAGCCAAATCTGGCCAACTAAGTGCAAAAATAACATCCTCAAACCAGCGCACCTACATCTGGCTCAGCCCGGGACGTTCCACCGTCATCTACAAGCAGCATTCAAATGTCCAAGTGTTTGAGGCATAGAGTTTGGAGATTTTTTATCAAATTATTTTACAGAATAAACAGATTTTTGATCAATGGAGGCATTGCTTTTGCATAGCCCGTGGAGTAACTTTTATTGACATAAAGTTTTTCTCAGGTCTCAACTCAACTCACACTCAGCGTGGGGTAAAATCTGTATCAGATGAAATCAACTCCCCCTTGATGAACTACTAGCAGAATGTTAAATAAATATCCGCAGCAAAGCCTCACATATCAATAGACAGCCTAAAGCTGTTTTCATGCTAATAGCAACACAGGCAGTCCTGAGAGCCAACAGGTCATTTTTTAGATCAGGCTCTTTGTATGATCCAGAGCAGGATAATTGGTTTAGAAACTACATGATTGAATGGATGGATAGCATTCCTTCTTTCATTATATAAATGAAGAACACACTTAAATGTGTGAAATGTTATACTTCGTTTAAACCCTTCAGACCTCTCTCTCTTGTGTAACATAATCAATCTCACCTTAATCACTACGAATTTCTATCCTTTTTCACCTTTTGAAAAGAGGACACTACTCCATGTGTCTGCCTTGTCATCTTTAACTCATCAAGCTTACATTCCATATAGATTTTGCTGTTCAAATATACTGTATATTTGCAATGTGTAATGAAGGCATGTTTTCTTTAGCAATTCATACATTATAGGATTTTTGAGCAGTAAAATGCATCACATTGTTGGTATAACCCATCTATATGTGTCATAGAATCTGTGTCATTAAAACCAGACTCAAAATGGTTCCTCCCGTTTCATCCTAAAGCTATGAAGCTGTACTGTTCTTCAAGAAATGGAATGGAAATGGCAGCGTGAAATTATCCGTTTGGTGTATGATTTCAGCGAGGCCGTCTGAGCCTAAATGCTGGGTGGAGGGGGGGGAGCTGGTCGGCGAGGCTGTGTCTCTGCACTGCAAGTCTGCAAAAGGCTCCACTCCCTTAAAATACACGTGGAGGAGAGGAAGTGGAGGCCCCATCCCTGCTGCAGCCACACAGAGTAAGTGCGACCTCTGCTGATGTCATGATGCTACTACACATCAAAGAGAATATGTGTGTGTGTGTGTGTGTGTGTGTGCGCGCATGCGTGCGTGTGTTGGGGACAGGTGGTACTTTAGTTTTTGATTCTCTATGAGCAACTTTGCTCAAAACTCAATGAAACGTATATACGTGCTTATTGTTTCGGTTTTTATTTGTCAAGATAAAGGAATCTAGGAATTTATTTTATTACAATTTTTATAGGAAAAATCCAGGTGAATACCTGATGAAGAAATGATGATTTGCAACACAACACTCTGCAGTTTACTGCAACATTGTTTACTGTAAACGGCATTGATCAGTGTTCTCTGAGACACAGCACCTTGTGGCTGCATGCAGACATGAGAGAAAGTCTATGTGAGCAGATCTTCTCCTTACAAAAAATCTTCATGGTTTTAAGTCATAATTTGTAAAAACCATAAACCACGAGCTTTAAGTATGTGTCACTTTAACTATTCTGCTTGTAGAGAAACCTCCTAGCATCCCTATCTGATGTATCATGTGTTAGTCATGTTAGCCCCTTGTATGTACAGCACATGTGCAGTACATGTGTTAATCTGTGTTTGTGTGTGTGTGTGTGTGTTCTCTCTCAGGCAGCGTGACTGGTGAGCTGAAAATCAGCAACCACTCGCAGAGCTTTGCAGGAATCTATCTTTGTGAGGTGAACAATGCTGTTGGAGCCGAACACTGCCAGATCAACCTGACAGCCAACAAAGGTAAGGGAACGCACACCCTCACACAGAAGGTTCCCGTCCACATACATCACGCGTGACGCACACATGCAATCATGAAAGACCTAGATTTCACCCTCTTGTCTCTTTGTAGTTGTGCCACAATCTCCCCATCGCTCCACTTCTCACACACAGGGTTTTAACCACGCTGCTGCGTAACATCAGTGTGTTCTGTCTAATGATCACAGGACAAGGTCACAGTCAGTGGCAAAAAAAAAAAAATCTCTTTATTCACAGAAGACAAAACCTTTTTGTCCATCAGCTCTTCATCACTGACTTGCTGCTGTTGAGCCACAAAGTCACAATTGTTTACATGACCACTGCCTGATATGTCAACAGGCCGCTTTAGCTTTATAAAGTGTAAATGAAACAAGAAAAAGGCGCCAGCAGAAAAGAGTTGGACTCATTAAAAGCACCTCATCGGCCTTGTTTAGTTGGCATGGTGTAAAAATGAAGGAAAGGAAAATGTAGACATTCCCTTAAATGAGGGCAGTCCATGTGCAGTAATACCTCTGAACAAGACAGGAACCAGAGAAATACCAGAGCTGTCTCACAGGGAATCAATCTGGTGACTGTAAGTGCACCGGTAGGGAGTACAGTCAATGATTCAGCATACCATTATGGAATAAATCATCTCTGGGTTTAGACTCAAACAAGCTCTCTGCATTCTGTGGATCCATAAAATGAGTTTGTCTTTGCATGCCTCATGCCCCCCCACCCCCCAGGTGATAAACAAGTAAACACTCCCTTCTTTGGGACTGACTACCAATACAGCAGAAAAGAATTACCCACAAAGACATTATAAAGGGGAAGTACACTCCTTTTTCTTAAAGCGGCAGGCAAGTCAAGTCCACCTACAGAAAACCTGTGTGAGCAGAAAGACTAAACACAAGTGAACAAGCATTTCTCAAACATCACAAGTTCACGGCTCATGTAAATGTTGATCAGATGAGCGAGACGAATGTGCACCTTCCTCTCAGCATACATACCAACACTGACTCAAGGAAATTACATATTGGAAATGGAGAAAGTAGGCTACATGAAAGAATTATCGAAAAAGATGCAAAGATGCACAAAGCCTTAAAGGAAGCTGCTGCGCCTGGCAAAAAATAGTTTGGCACATAGCCCCCCCATTTAAACAACAATGTGGTTTTTACACTTTGTACAGATTAAACAAACAAGATATGTGTTCATTAGTGAGCTTTAGAGGTGCTAGTTGGCAAATGTTGTTCCCTCTGGACAGAGCCAGGTATTTTCCCTGTTTCTGGTCTTTGTGCTAAACTAAGCTAAGTGGCTGCTGGCTGTAAGTGGCATTGATCTTCTCATCTAACTTTCGCCAACAAAGCAAATAAGCGGATTTCCCAAAATGTTGAACTGTTAATTTAAAATAAGGCTGTTTTTCTTATTTCATGAAATAAATTTCATGAAAAGCTGACATTTTGGAATACATGATTTTCATTGGACAGTGAAAATACAATCTGTATTGAGGGTAAAGCCATAAAAGCCAGGAACCGCTACACCAGACAATAAGAATAGTACGGTACAATGATTTTTTAAACACTTTGTTCTTTTCTGCCACAGAGCTTCTGAGAGAATGAATCCTTGTTATCCCTACTGATTTTACAGCTCCAAACAGAGCAGCGGTGATAGTCGGCACCGTCGTGGGTTCCCTGCTCCTCATCTTCGTCCTGCTGGTCTTCATCTGGATTCTATACTGGAAGTTGAGCAGCAGACATCACTATGAGAAGGATTTCTCCAATGAGATCAGGTACTCTATGGCGCTGCAGCAGGGCACAGTTAAAGGTGTTGGCAGCTTGACGTTTAGATAACTGAGCTGCTGCGAGGAGGGAAGAAATCCACACACACTGTCTGGCAAGTTTCTCCTAGTGTTCATTTATCATGAAGAAGTCCCATGAGAAAGAAACTTCTGCTTCTGTTAGTGTTGAGTAGCTTTGTCATCTTGGATAAAACACGATTGTGTGCACTTGCACAGATTTTTACATCTGCATAAATTAGTAATAATAATAAGAGGTTTTTGGCTTCACGGCGTAAAACATAAAAAAAGACAAGTGAGAACAACCGAACTTTAAAAGACAGAGAGGCAATTATAAATGTGTATTACAAGATATAAAGCAACACACATCAAAGCCATTCGGATAAGAATAGAAACAAAATCCCAGACTTAAATTAAAGCCAGGAAACATGTAAATACATCAAAAAATACAGATGGAGAAAAATAAGTTTAAGACTCTTTGAGGTAACACTCAGGCAGGGCTGTTCGAGATGTTATGATTTTATGTGTTTTAAATGTTCATCTATACACTTAATTATGCAGATGAAGTAATCTACAATCTCATGGAAAGCCTCACATTGTGCAGAACAGTTTGATTAAAATCCTCTTGAAATCCAAGGTTTTATGTGTAAAGTACAGAAATTTTCTTCAGGTACAAATATAACTGCTGACATTATAAATAACATCGGTTCCGCTGTAGGCCTCATCTGAAAGCCTGAGTAGTTCATTCAAAGTTACCAACCCTTTCTTCTTGTTGATCTTATCCGTCTTTCTTTAGAGTTGGAAACACGAGAGGCTCGCTAGTCCCAACAAACAGGTGTCTTTGTCTTAGACTTGCAGCATTAATATACCGTTTATTAAATCTTGGAACAGCATTGGAAAGTTACATTTCAGAATTCCTCTTTATGACTTTAAGAAGACTTTCCTGGGTGCAACTAGTGTATGTCCACACAATTTGACATTTTGGGAAATACTCTTATTTGCTTTCTGATGCGAGTTAGATACGAAGATCGATACCATTCTCACATCTGTCCATTAAATATGAAGCTACAGGCAGGAGACGGTTAGCGTAGCTTAGCATAAAGACTAGAAACTGGAAAACAGTTAGCCTGGCTCTGTCCAGTGGTAACAAAATCTGCCTGCCAGCATCTCTAAAGCTCACAAATCAAAAACCAAGTTTTTTTGTACGAAATTAACAAATGAGATATAACGCGTTGATTAGTAGGCATTAGAACACCCAGAACTAATAAAATTAAAAAAAAAACAAATCTAAAGATGTGTTCAGACTGAACGTGAAGCAAATGTGTCACGTGGTGCGATTACATGCAAAGTCAGTGCAAAGACGCAAACTCGTGCCAAGCGACGCGAATACGTGTCAGCGCGAGTTGAAATGTTTCAACTTGAGCGAAAAACATACACAAACATAAATAAAATCATCTCTCTGTTACATTTAACTCCTTTCACGACAGGCCATACCTTTGGAATTCCTTGGAGTTCAAACCACAGAGAGAAGAAGTTATTGTCATAGCAAGAAACACTTTTGGGTTAACAATGAACCATGTAAAAGAAGAAATAGTTGTTGTTTGTTTTGAAGCTGGAGAAACTCCTGCACAAATTGAAAAGAAGAGATGTTTAAATCCCTGTAGTAGAGGCTAAACACCACTGTTCCACTGTTCTGCTCGGCAGCACAGTTTGCCCTCTGCCCGTTGATGATCCTGTATACAGTGTTTTATAAAAAGAATTAACAAATGCATATTACTGCCAGTCAAGGACAAATGCAACATGCCTCTTAGAACAAAATGGTAGATCAGCTGATCATATGTCTAGATGCACTGCAATTTGTTGTCGTTTAGGGAAAGGTTGGTTAAAGTAACATTTAAAAACACATTTTAGGACAAATTCAAACCACTTAAAGACAAACTACACATCTCTTAGGAAAAGTATATTAGGTTTGTGTTGGGTGTGAACCCAAGGACACATGTTGGCAGCAATTACAACAGCTCAGGTGGTTGCCCTTGAAGGATGGAGCGATACAGTATCAGGTCTCACCACCTTCAGGTCACCCCTGTAGCTAAGGGGTCAAGATGCTGACCATGAACCGCAACGTCGCAACTGTCTCCCTCATTTCCTGTCGTGTAATAAAGAAAGCCAAAATTGACCAAATAATATGTATATAAAGCATATATGAAAAAAGACCACCTTCATAGGGTTGGGGAATCTCATACCCACAAGACTAAAGCTGCATGCCGAGGTTTAATATCATTATGGGTACTTGTTCCTTTAGGTTCTGTGGTATCAGGAATTTGAATAAGTTATCTTTGCACAAAGAAAAAGCTAACCACCAAAATGTTAAAAAGGTCTAATTATGGCTTTTGAGAAACTTGTGTTAGCTTATCACCCTGGCTATAATTTGATGATTTAGTTATTGCCTTGATGTGGCTGCTGAAGCTAAGAGTCTATTAAAACATCAAGATTTCTAACTTGGCCTTCAGTTTTTATAGTTCTGGAACAATTACTGGCATATTAAAGGAGCAATAATGGTAGGTAAATGACACAAGATAATAAAATGGGATGTATCAAGTGGCAAAATTTTTTTTTTGCCTCAAATCATTTTGTAAGAACATTCTCGGTTTTCAAATGGTAGACATCTAATTTGAAACAAAACTTCACAATCTACAGGTGCAAGTATCCAATTTGCACATTTTCACTTGTACATTTTTGAGGTGATATTATTTTAGTTGAGATCTCTCTCCTCCGCTGAAACAGTGCAAACTGTGTAACTAGTTGAAAAGGGCAACGTGGGACACTGTGTCTCAGACTGAAGTTCCTGGTTCAGCCTCTTATTGGTCCTCTGATGGCACAAATCAGAGAGAAGCATGCAGAATGAAGAGCTGCTCTGGGGCCGATGTTCTGCAGCTGACCTCCCATCCTGACATCTCTGAGAGGATTTCTCCTTTTGCAAATAAACAGTATCTCCCCAAAAATTGATTTATGGTTCACATGCAGTTGAAAACAGCCCACATGCTTTCAAATTAGATGTTGAAATGGGAACAGCGTCAGTGTGGGAGGACAGTGTTGTGTACAAGAGACAGAGAAGCACTTCAAGCCACAATCCTGATAAGAGCTTCTCCATATCTGTGACATACAGGAGTTCATCTCTCTTCACATGAACATGACGTGGAGTGAAAAGCTCATAGAAGAGATGTCAAAGCAGTAATTATTTCAGCCTTGACAACAGAGTGTTTGGGGGAAAAGTAAACACTGCAGCTTGAGTGGGGGGAAGAAAAGTTCAGAGATGAGTCATGCAGAGTATCAAATCGGTTCAAGTACTGTGTCCTCTGCATCTTAAAAAAAACCCATAAATACACCAAAACATCAGAGCTCTAAGTGCAAATTTGAACATGAAATATAAAAACAAAACATATAAATGTATTCTGCAAGGCAGGCGGACAGACAAACTGATAGATCGATACAATGTCAACAGCTTTATTTTAATGTAAAGGGCAATCAACACCGGCAGTATTTTTTTAATGTCCCTGGAGTGTTTTGTTCTGTCACACGTCCTTTACACCAAACAGCTCTGACCACCAGCTGTGCTGCTGAGTGGTCAGATGGTTCGGAGTACTGTGACAGAGGTTGAAATCTGTGTGGATTGAACGGATTGACTGCAGCATCTGGTGTGCATTTTGGATAAGAGGGTAGCTTCTGTTAGGTTACATTTTTTGATCACTTGGGGGGGGCAGTGGGAAATATCTGGCTCTAGATATTACCAGTTCACCAGCTATTTGCTAACGATCAGAGCTGGTCCGCCAAACACTGCTGCCTGATGCATCTTGAAACAACACTAATGACAACAGTGAGACTGAACCGAAACAGTAAAGTTGCAGGCCGTTAAAAAATGAGAAAAAACAAGACAGAAACCAAACAATGAGCTGAAAGACGCCTTAAAGCCTCATAGAGTTGAGGAGAACTATAGAGACTGGTGATAATTACTGTATCTGTGGGTTTGTTACTATGAGCTTCAACTTTCACATTACACATGATCATTTGATTTAATTAACATAAAAATATGTATTATTTAGCAGCTTTAAATAAGTAACAACACTACTTATTATATAGCAACTTTAAATAAGTAATTAAATTAAAAAATGTTAATTATATAACAGGTTTAAAGAAGTAATTCATTTAACAAATGTCAATTAAAACAGCTTTAAAGAAGTAATTATCTAAGTACGAACCACAGGGATAGTGGAAGGATTTTATAGTTGTTCCTGAAGCAGTGAAGAAAATGTTTCAAATGTAGTTCTTTCCAGAACATTTTATAGTAATAACAAAGTTCCTGTCAGGATGCAAATTAATAAAGAGTAAAATACAAAAATATTCGACATGAAGCCACAGCCAATAAAAAGATTTTCTTTGCCTGTTAATTGTTTTCAGAACAATGTTAGGTAAAAAGATAAGACAAACAATTTCACCGGCAGAACAAAAGAAACATGGAAATACCCTAAAAAGTAGATACCTACTTGGTGTTTAATTTAATGTACTGTATTTGGTTTGTACACAGTATCACAGCCCCAGAGACTTGAGGCACATTATTTCCCATTTCAGCTTAACAAAAGCAAATTTATTCCCTTTACCAGCAAAAATCTGAGTCCTTGGCCTCCACAGGAGCAGAAAATGCCAAAGTTGATCAGCTGTGCGGGTGTTTTCTTTGACAGGGGAGCGGATCCCAGCTGTTACCGCAAAGTTACATAAATACAGAATGCAAAGTAGCTTCTAAGCTTGAATGTTGGCAGCGATGTTGACGAGGGGAAGATTGTCCTGTATGCTTCTTGTCAGTGTTTGCTGGATGAAACCAGTGAATTTTATTCTTCAGTAGAAGAGAAGAAGTGAAAGCAGGGTCTCAGTGAGAGTAGGCGCTCATGGGAAGAGCGCCAAATAGACAAAGACAACAAAGATTGATGCTCTTCACCTACAGGGTAGCATTATTTCGCTTGGTAAATACTGCACATCTACTGTGGTAAATATGGATACAGGCACACAGAAGGCAACCAAAACAACCTGATTCTCAGTTAGCTATAAGAAACAACAGTTTTATCAGTTAATCGTTCAACACAAAAATTAATCAACAAGTCTGATCATCGATTCATCTTTCAAGTCATGTATGAAGACAAAAATGCCAAACATTTGGAAATTTAAGCTTAGAAAATGTGTGGATTTGCTGCTTCTCTCTCTTTTATATCACTGTAAATGGAATACCTTTACGTTTTTATTGACGACTTCACCTTTACCTTGGTATTCTCACTATTTAGTGACATTTTACATACCAATGATTTGATTATGAAAATTATTGTTATTCTCAACCATAATTTAGCATGAACTGAGCCACATGTACATGATGGCCAATGCAGCTCTACCCCAAAGATCCATAAACTGAGTTTTACAGTTCTGATTTCATCTATGAAAGCTCATCAGTCCATAAACTCTTCTACAGTTGCCTTCTAAGCCATTTTACCATGAAATAAATCAAGCATTAATTTTCTGAATTCAAATGACTGAACTGAAATAATTTCCTTGGTAGTAAAAAAAAAATCCTTTAACTTTGTTGTTTTTCTCCCCTCTGTTCTGCTCTGACATCAAACAGGGAGGACGCTCCGCCTCCCGAGAGTCGCCCAGTGAGTCGCCGTACGAGCCGGAGCACCAGTCAGCACCCACAGGTTACTTACTGTCAGGTGGGCGGGACCGAGGTGAGCTCTTTCAATGAAGGACGCATACACACTCCCTCCACCAACAGCCATGGACACACACCGGTGAAATACACACCAGTCGAATATGACAGCAAGTACGGATACGCAGTGTGACGATCAACAACAGAGCTGAACTGAGAAGCATTTAGCTCCAACTGTAACGTTTGAGTAGAAGCTTCAAGACGGTTTGGACATTTGAAAATATTTGGAGCAGCGCGAGTCTTGCACAGAGTCTAATTAACTGAATTAAAAGCTATGCAGTGTGATGATTTTATAACATTGTTGATGTTAATTACTTTAAGATAATCTTTAGTCACATACAGCAAGTTCTTTTTTTTTATTACTAGATAATGTAGTATTTTATCATCTTGTGTATCATCTTGTAAGAAAGTAACTTAGAAAAATTATCCTGGAATTTATTTCTTTTTTTCACCTGGCATTTTTTTTTTAAGGAACTTAGAAAGATTATCCTGGCAAAACCTTTTTTTCAACCATTCTTAAGTCATAAACACAGGAGAGAAAACAGTTTAGATCAGACTTAGAAAATGGATCACCAGAATGTTTTTTTTTCTCACTTGCATCTCAGGGCTTCCATATAAATGTCACTGTCTGTGAAGAATATTCAAATTGTACACGTTGTTCTTATTTTCATTTTTAACTACACACTGAAATAAACTATTTTAAAGTGGAAGCTTGGGTATTTTTAGCATTGGCAATGGAACGTTCAAAACTCAAAATACAACTAAAAATTCAAAATGATTCAGTCTCAAATTTAAACCAAAAGAGAAATATTTATTTCATGATAGACCTCATTTGGAAATACTCAACCATTCAAAAAAATGTACACGATTAAGTACTTATTTTTTCGAGGATGTACCGACAGGAGTTGAAATATCAATAGCCACATGCAATGGGTTTTTGTCCACTACATAAACAGCGACTAGATCCCCCCCTTATTTTAGACAACGTGGAGGCCTCCTGTGTGTTTCCCTCACACAGTGGTAGGACTTTGTGTTTTTCGGGGCGGTCAGCCTTTGCAATAACACACATTTTAAACAGTCAAAAGTTTAGAAACTAAACATATCAGAATCTTCTGCTCCTTAAGTCTTTGTGAACCAGCCAGAGCTGATGTGCTCAGTGTTTGCACTTAACTTCTCAGTTCAGTGTGTGAACGCTTTGAGAGCTCAAATTGTTTTGACAACTGATTTATTTTTGACCCATCTGCAGCAAGATCACAGTCTTCATTTTATAAAAACAGCTATTTTCCACAGTTTCCTATTTTTAGTAAAGCATTTCTTATTTTCTTCCTTCTAGTGTACTGTGAAAATTTCAAACTTAAGAAAAGACAATTCAGCAGAAGCTGGAAGCAATATATCATTACTGAAATGTGTAGGTGGAAGATATGAAGGTTAAAGGTAAGGCCATTTAAACAGAGTTAGTCAATATACTGTATATCAAATTAAATTTAAACTAACCTTTTAAAGACAGCTGAGCTGATAGGATTAATAAACATCTGAATATCTGTATAACTAGAATCAGAAAGTCGTCTGGTATCTATGCTCTCAATAGAAAACTGATGGAAGCCGTATGCCAACACGCTGCAGTCTAAATGGCTGTAAAACTGTAAAAGAATTTATGGCACGAGGAAATTACTGGAAGTAAATGGAAACACTGAGCACTGCACCCCTAGAAAATCACAAAATGATTAAGGGCTCCTTCTGTGGCTTCATGGTAATTAGCACACAAAGTTTTCCTTCAGATTAAAAATCTTCTGACAGTGTTTAATTTTCACCAGTCTGCACAGCACCAAAACGGATTTCACACATGAAAAATGATTAACATTGAGGAAAAAAAAAATTCCCATCACCTGATCATCTGTAAAAATAAGGCAAGGTACAAAAAATCATAACAATCGATCAAACTCCATGCAGACATTAAAACATGGCTGAATTTGGCTTCAAATAATAAAAAAACAACTGTTGGTCCAGTTCTCAAAACTTAAAAAAAGAATCTTGATTCTGTGCAAAAACAATCAAACAATAAAACAATGAACACCGAGATTTAAAAGTGTGAAGTGGTAGTTGAGTGGAATGTCTTGATGTTTCCCTTTCGCATCCAGCTGATTGCACCCATAGACTTGTGACGCCAAGACTTATGTGAACTGTGTATGTGATGGTTGTTGGCTATAAAAACCCTCCAGCTGTCTCTGCGAGTCCATCCAGTCACCAGTTAGGATAAGTTAAATGCTTCACCATCTTGTTTTCGAGGGCTCAGAAGGCGAGCCATCCCCAATATGTTGTATAAGTGCCTCTCCCCTCCTTTAGTTAAGTCCTCTGGATGTGGATGAACTGTCTTTTAGGGGATGGCAATGTTCTTTACTGGCTGATGTTGAGGTTCAGTAAGCAACGACCATTCTTCAAAGGCACCGTACTGTACATTGGTCTGTGTGTGTGTGTGTGTGTGTGTGTGTGTGTGTGTGTGTGTGGTGTGTGGGCCGCACATGGGCACATGCATACATGGAGAAGTAAAACCAGTCAACAAAGTCGATTCCCTCCACTGGTGTCAGCCCACAAGGCATCACCATGACAACTAAGGCAAAATCTCTCAACATGAAAACAGAGCATCTGTCTTTTTTTTTCTTTCTTATTTTAGTTTTTCTCGTCTGACTCCTTGCTGTTACTAAAATCAACTTCCCCACAATAATCATTAGTAATGATAATAATCTCTATTCAATAAATTATCTATACTGTACAATTATTTCACCTCGCATAGACCTGCAACAAAGGGGAGCCTTTTTCAAAGTAAAGCTATCCACAGTCAGTGTCTGCTGTGTGCTCAGTTCAATAAAGCCTCTGCAGAGCACACAGAGGCTGACAGACAGCAAGCCTGTTTTTTTCTTCTTTCCTGTACAGAAATGAAACAGGACATCCTGCAAAAAAACCAAAACAAAACAACCATAAGCAAAGCTGATGCATAATCGAAGACAGAGAAACGGGGTAGAAACACTCGCTGAAAAATGAGTATCCAGCAAAAACAACAACAAAAGAAAATGTCTTTTTTCCTTGTGTTATTTTCCTGGAGAGAGTGAGTAATAGAAGATGGTTCCTGATTTAAAGGGAGCCAGGCCAGCAAACATCCAGGCTTTACTGCACCCCTTCTTCATCCACGTAGGTTGAGGGAAACCATCCAATCTGAAATACAAAACAGTAATTATTATCAGAGATATAAACCCTTTATAGTAGCAAATGCAAATAAGGGATGTTAATTGTGTTCATTCAGATGCCTTTTTACATCCAGTTTTATTGTACATGCAGTAAGATAAACATTTGGTAAGACTAAAGTGAATCCATTGTATGTGCAGCATGAATGCATTAGACGAAGGCCACTCAGAATACTACAGAATGCTCTAATCGGCTGGAGGATGTGCATTATTTTCAGATAACTGCACAGCTCTGTTGTAGCAGCCTCATCCCTGTTTTTAAAAAATACTTGAAGGTTACTTCAAATCCTACTTCAGCTGTTGCTAGGCAACGACTTCTCCTCCTTGCTGGAATAAGTGAGTACTGAACTAACAGAGATAGTTCCAACACAATACGCCTTTAAAGACCATATGTATTTATAGATCATAAAAATGATATCATATATATATGATAATGCTCCCTGATCCATGCGGTTATGAAAAATAACGCACTCCTCGAAGCCTGCATTGTTTCCATGACTGCTTGGCTAAGCATTAATTATTTTTTCCTTGGACAGTACATGGCTTTACAGAGACAACTCTGAAATTATGACTTAGGTGCTACCACAGTTTTGACATGTCACAAATCAAATGTGTAATAAGAATGCACCATTGCTGCGCCAGCAGTTAACTAAATGCTGAAGTAACAAAAAAACAAATGTTAAAAGAAAAAAAAAATACGGAGACGCCATGCGGTGTGTATCTGGATATGTTGGCTGGATAATTACATTACATTTATCTAGCTGACGCTTTTATCCAAACGACTTACAATAAGTGCATTTCAACCATGTGGATACAATCCAAAAAATTGCAAGAATCATGAAAGTACATCAACTTTATCAAATATGCCGAACTGCTTCAAGTGCTACATTTAGAAACAATGTGCAGAGATAGAGAAAGAGTTTTTTGTTGTTTTTCTCATCATTGCCAATGACATAAGCCTTCTCGTTTTCTCGTTTCTGCCAGCACTGTGATTGGATCTACATATTAAAATTAGGTAGGTGGAGTTTGCAGATTTATCAACAAACGTGTGTCCCAGGTCAAGGGAAGCAACGCTGCTGTAAAGGCTCCTCTGTAACTTTTTTCTGCGGTTGAGCCAGTCACCTTTCAACTGGTTGAGGGGAATTTTTAAAAATAATATGACCAAACAGTACTGACTACATTTACAACTGGATGAGATCTGATAACAATGCGAGCCAGAGCACCTCCAGAAGTTGTTTGGTTAATCTGATAACATTCTGATTGCAATGCATTCTACGTGAATTAACATCTTGCACTGACATACGCATATTTCCTGACCCAGATTCAGATGGCATGTTAGTGTCTCTTTATTCAACCAACATATCTGAGCATATTGCCCCAGATATGCTCTTTGTATAATGTTATTTTTCACAAATTAGACCTGTCATTAATCAATATCATTATATACACAGAGTAGGCACCAAGGTGGTTTCATCTGACAATTGATAAGACTTGGTCACCCAGTGACAAAGATGACACCGTCATTTTATAAAAACATACTTCCATAAAGGTAAAAGCAAGATGGCAACACGCTATAATGAAATAAAAATGAGACAACCCAGTTTAGCTGTGCAACAGTACAATAGTTAAGTGGATACACTCACTCTGGTTCCACAGCAACACATTAACACTGTCAAATTTACAACCTAATGGGGAACATCCCTAGAATAAAAAGCTGACATCACATCCAGTTTTACTGCCAGCCTATTCAACTGGCACATTTCCCAGCAGCCAGGCTTTTACTTTTCTATTTCAACCACCTGCTTTAGGAGTGCTTTTAATATCAATGGTTTAATTGTTAAATTCAGTCTCTCTGGTGCCTACAAAAGCCAACATCAGTGCTGTACTTCCGAGGTAGAGTTCCTAAATACTTAGTTTTGTCTTATGCACATCCCTAACTTACTGAAGCTAGCAGCAGGATCTGTTTTTAATCAAATGGGGAACAGTACTAATCTAAAAATATTACAGCACTCACAACGTTCTCTTTCTATGTGGGCTTTTCAGTCTGGGTCCATTATTGCCCTGATCAGTTTAACGGTTTACTCACTCGTCCATTGGCCTCTCCTTTCCACCAGCCCTGGTCTCCTCCGATCTTGCTGTAGATTTTGACGATGTCTCCTTCTCGCAGTGAGAGCTCTCTCATGTCTCGTGCTGCAAAGTTATACCTGGCCACTGCTGTACTGACCACCCGAGGAGTAAACACTGTGGAAACAGAAACAATGGGAGCTCAATCCATTCACGTTGTAAGAATTTAACAACTTATATCACAGTTACGGTTTGTATATTAGAGGGAGAAGTGACGATCTCTGTGCATCCGGGAGGTGGTTGAGAGGGGAAAGGTCATACTGGACATTGTGGTAATAATTAGTTGTGAAGAATAATTAGAAAGAACAGGGTCAGTTCAGTGTTCAGCATGACACAGTGTAGTCACACAATGACAAATGAGCATGATGGGAAAGGACTACAAGTCGTTTCATCATGGGAGAGGAAATTGGTTTTCTTTTCTTGATTTAATGAGGGAGTGTCATCCTGGGAAGAACCAAAATGTTCGTGTTAATGAAAAGAAAGCGCCACGGAGAAGGAGTAATGAGGTCGAGTGCACAGAGGCTTATTATGAAATTACAGGCGATGAGGTGCAGGAAGTCAACAGGAGCAAGAAAAGAAAGAAAAAGAGTATACCTGACCAAAAGGGAGCTGAGCTCGGAGAGGAGGAGAAGTTGAGGCCCTGCGGACTGAGGAAGGAGAAGTTGTAGGAGGCGCAGGTGGCTGCTGAGAGGAGAAGAGAAAGAGAAAGAGGAGGAAACAAAGCTGGAAAATGTTTTGAGGAGCACGCAGAGCTGGAGCCAGAGAAGCAGAGTTAAAAACAAAAGAGCTTGTGCATTGACGTCTTGCCTGTCCCTTAAAGATAGGGTTCTGTTTTCATGATCTTTATTCTTGATAATTGTTTTGTCACGATTTGACAACAGCTTTAGTGGTGTGACTGACAACAACAAGTTTTGTTATTTAATTGCAAACAGGATCAATGTGGGAACTGTCACGTTTATGCAGTGATGTAAAGGCTTAAAGAGACTCCTGTTTTGTTCCCAGTAATCGCGTTATTGTTGCATGTGGATACTGTCAGACTATACTGAATGCAACCCTAATTGTCATTTAAGGAAAATTAAATAAAACCAACCAACTAGAACACATTTTAATTTCTACCTTTTTTTTCTACATTGTTTTAATAACCAACTGACATTTAATGTGTGAAATATGAATTAAAAAGTGACATCATCTGCTCTTTGCATAATATTTCGGCTGCTGTACATTTGCACAACTCTGTACAGCCTCCCAGACAATGTTTGTCTGCAGTCTTACTCCATTACCAAACACTCAGTACATAATGGTGCAGAAAGCATAGCTTTTAAAGGGAATGAGAGAAACGGATGTCATTGGCCATGGTTTTTACCCAGCCCCTGAACAAACCCACTAACAATATACTGCATATATGATCATAAATGCTTCATCATAATAGATCCTTTCTAATCCCACCACTGTTTCCACACACACCTGCGGGGTGTGACGTGCCTGCAGCCACTAAAATACAAAAACAGTATGCTTGAAAACAAACAGAGAGAGCGAGAGCACATCATCATCAGCAAAGACTCAATTGTCTCCATTCATTTCCAAATCCAGCCAAAACAGCAGGGAAACAATCTTGCTGTAGTAGCCAGTTCTTCCTGCAGATTGAACAAAGGCAGGCCAATGTAGGACAGAAGCCAGTGCAAGGCCAGAGCCAGTATTGATACAGTCTAATGCACAGTGAGGGCTGCCAATTCAGACAGCCAGACCACAGGCCTCTGAGTTAGCTGACAAACTCTTCCTCTTTGTCTTTCTCTCTTTATCTATTTTGCACTGCTTGTCTCCTTTTCTGCCCTGTTCCCCCTCCGGCTTCCTCCATTCCACTCTGTATGAGTCAGGAGCGTCACTGGCCTGGGGAGGAAGAGAGCACCAGCGAAGACAAAAAGAGTGGGAGGTAGTCTCTCTCATTTATTTCACCCTTCCTTGCTATATCCACAGCCAAGATGGCAAGGGATTCCATTTGTAAGCTGGACCCGCACATCATAACGTCTATATAACATTGTATAAGTAGCATTGTCATAGTCATTCACAGAAGCAGTCCGATTTATAAGTTGACATAAAATGTGCTATTAGTTGCCGGGCCAAACATCCATCCTTTCAGTTCTTATCCAGGTCCGGCTCACGATGGCTGCGGGGTAACCAAGGAAGCCCATACATCTTTCCCCCTAGCCATGTCCTCCAGGAAGAAGTTATCCGAGGTGTTCCCAAGCCAGATTGGATATGTAATTCCTCCAGCGTGTTCTGGTTCTGCCCAGTGGTCTCCCAGCTGGATGTGCCTTGAATATCTGATGCTCGAACCAACTCAACTGACTCCTTTCGGCACAGAGAAGGAGCAGTTCAGTTTATGTCTGGGCTCTTCACCGTACCTCCAGGGGTAAACTCAACCACACTGCGAGATTTCTATCTGTGATCTAATTCTTTTGGGCATTACCCAGAGCTCATGACTAATAGGTGAGCATTGTAACCTAGATCGACTGTTAAATCAAGAGCGGTTCTAGAACTCTTATGGAGCGATATCGTGAAAAAGCTACCTCACCAGGAATAGGAGGACTGGGGCCCTCTACTGGAGCCCAGTCTTACAGGAAAGCTCACTGGCGAGTACCTATACCCATAGGGCCCTGATAAGTTTCAGCATGAAGGGACAATATGAGGTTGCCACCTTGTGGACCCACCACTTGCAAGACTGGACCTAAGGGTCGTGTGAGTTGCCAATTGGGAAAAAACATTCTACACAAAATATTATTTGAACACAGTACATAGTTCACTTACATCTTACATCTTTTCTCTCCAAAGCCATCCTCACTCTTTGTAATTATTTCCCGTCTTGGGTGTTGCCTTCTGTAGGTGCTCTACAAAAGTCAATCCCCTTGACTTATCTCTATCCCAACCAACCAGATAGACAAGCATTACAGGCACTTCATCTCCACTGTTAGTCCGCATATTAGCATCAATTATTCTGATGGAGATTTAGACACTAAGAGCTATAGGTCTATGGTCTGTTCATCAAGCAACAACTCAAAACTCAGCACAGTACATATTAAAGGTTCCCTGTGGAGTTTTAGACCTCTAGCAACGCTATGGAGCCTTTTCTCTCTGAGTGGGTCCTCCTTTTGTTTATCTCTTAGGATGCACATGACCACGTGCGTGTTACACGACTGGGACTGTTGTTCATTATACAAAATTACATCAGCGAGGTAACAAGGAAGCATGGAAATTGGACTCCATGTTGATACCTGATGAAATGTTTGTCCATATAGTCAACTTTTCTCTGCCAAAAAGCTTATTGACTTTCTCATTTACCAGTTGACTTTACCTGGTTGCTCATTATTGTAGGAAATTATATGATTTTGAGTGTCTAGCATATTGCTTGAAGCGTTAATGTAGCGTTAGAGCAAGTATTTACTATGGTCAAGCTGTGTGTTGGTATTGGCTGATATTTGATTCCAGACTCAAAGTCATTCCATTCTTACTTTGTGTCTGCTGCTCAGGCTAACTGCACAAGGTGAAAGTAAAGTGCTGGAGAAGAGGGGCACTTGGAAGGCTTACCTGGCGAGCGTGTGCTGGCCCGCGTTAGCGAGCGTTCTCTTGACTTGTAGGGGTATCGCAATGTGGTGTCTAACAACTTGAAGCTTTCTTTCAGTGAATGGGACTGATAGTACTCCACCAGCTCCTGTTATAATAAACAGTACAGAAGGATTCAAAAATGTAACCATCTGATATCTTTTTAACACTGACTGGTCAAGGTCAAGTATCAAGGTATTTTGTGTTGGTAGTTTAACTTACCAAAAGACTTTCAAACTTCTTGGCCTCAGTGATGTGAATCCAGCTGTCTTTTTCAATGACTTTGATGTGTTTTACTTCATCATTGAATCTGAGAAATCACCAAGAAGAAGAGAAATTGTTTACAATTGTAAGTGATTAAATTCTTTGTTCTTCTTTATTTGTATGTTACTTTTACTTGTTGTTGAGCTTTTACTCTCACATGCCTTTGGGGTAATGTGTTCAGCTGCTGTCAACATTAAATATTTTGTTGTATACCTGAAAGACTAATGAACCAAAATAACGTCCTTTTCACAAGTTAAGGCCGACTGTGGGACTTTTTATTAGTCTAAAGGCTGGTCCCTACAGCCCCTTTACACCTGTCTTAAAGACTTGAAGACAAATGTGCAAAAGCATCAGCTCCAGTAAGAGCTCATACATTATTTCTCTTCAAGATGCATTCTCTCAGAGGAAACACACACAAAAAACAGGATTAGAAAAAAGCAATTACCGAGTGGTAATTAGCCTGGAGCTAAAAGATGCACAGGAAAAGCTGACTGTGGCATCCCGTGAGAATTTTTATTTCCCGTGAGATGTGGATAAAAACCTTCCCTTGGGGATTTTTCTCTTCTGTAAGATGTGAAACACTCACTTGATGCTGATGGCGAACCTCTCTGCCTCAGCTGTCCTCTCTCTGATAAGGTAGGTCCCACTGCTGTGGGATTTTAAAAGGTTGTCGGCCTGCTGGCGCTCCATGTTCCCTGCAAACCTACAGAGGAGCAGAGACTAAATATTGTAACCTCCTGATACAAAGTTATATAATTGAATGACATTGGAAGGGCTTTAAAAATCGTTGACATCAAACAGCCATGTAGTAATTAATCTCTTGGTTGCGGTCATGTTTGGGGTCAGTTTGCTTTAAATTGAACTAGTGCATGAAGTCAACAGTGTACTAGTATTAACATTAATAGAGCTGAAGTAATTAAAGAATAGTAACCTCAGGGTAATGGCAGTATACAGTGTTCAGGGCCTTAAAAGTACGAGGATGAAATAATCTTAAATCCACAACCTTGAGAAGTTAAGGGTCTTACCAAGGATATCCATAGTAGTCTGCTTCCCTTGAAGACTGCCGGCTGGATAATGACTGGAAGGGCTGTCATGAAAAAAAACAACAGAAACTTCACATTAAATAACAAAACCATGGTCTAGTATCATCTAGTTAAGTGTACATTAAAGAGAAAAAGCTCTGGTACACCTTCAGAAATCACACACTGACTGTAATGATTCTTCTCAAATGCATAGCTACTATACATCTATTTGGGTGACTAACCTTTGGGTCCAAATAAGGTTTTACACATGAACTGGGGAAGAAGCCACTCTTTTGTGTTTGTATCAGTTTTCCCTGCAAGATAAAGGCAAGCCAAGTTTATTCGTACTGCACTTCAGATACTGATGCAATTAAAAGTGCTTTGCATAAGGCAAACAAATGCATTATTTTTGCATTGAGTTAATTTGCCCTCAGATTTAATAGGAAAAAAAACATTGCAGTAGAGGATATTTAAAAGCGCATAGACAAGAAGTCATTTTGTATAGAGGAAAAACAATAAACACATTGTGAAATATCATAGTTAAAACATAAGTCATAAACAAATGCCTCAAAACAGTAATTTATAGCCACTTATGTGTATAATTCATGTGTATAACTTGAAATGTGCAACATTTGGCGCCCTCCAGTGGCAGTATGGACTGAAAGGAACACAGACTGCACCAATTTTCACCAGGAGTTTTTCTAGAAAGAAAAACTTCTGCCAGTAAAAGAAAGAGAAAAATCCAATAATCACATACAGTACTGGCTTTAACTGACTACACATTACATACATCATACATCACGTTACACACCTATATGAAATGAACACATCTGTCAAGTTCCCCCATTGGTGTCAGACAGAAGTTGAAACGCCTTCACTGTCTGCTACCTGAAGCAATCGATTTTTAAGGTGAGCACACCCACTGACATTGCATGGAGAGATTATACTGTCATGGCGTACAGGGATAAAGTGAGAGATTAGTTTAAATGAATGGCTTCAGAAAGCTGCCCCAAGTCACTTTGGAAAAAGCTAGCCTGATACAAGAAGCTGTACAGGCAGTGACACAGCAGGAGTGTCACAAGTGCCCCGAGCAAATAGTGTTAGAGCTCCTGTCATCCAGCCTAATTCACTGCAGAGGATCCTCCAGGTTTGCAGGTACAGCTTCACTGATGTTCACATAAGAGAGGGTTAATACCATTGGTAAAAAAGCCTTCAACTTGCTCTAAGAAATCCGAGACTGATCAAGACTGATTGTTTTTCAGTAGTGTCTGCTATGAAAACGGAAAAAACTCTCTGCAGTGATGAGTCACACACAGGTGCGTCGGTAAGCAGCAGTTGATTACACTGGATTAAGGGAAAGGTTTGGCATTTTGAAATACACAGATTTGTTTTCTTGCTGAGACTGAGATAAGAAGATTGATACCACTCTCATGTCTGTACAATAAATACAAGGCTACAGCCAGCTTAGCGTTGGGGGGGAAACAGCTAGCCTGGTTCTGTCCAAAGGTAGCAAAATCCTCCTACCAGCTCCTCTGAAGCTCAATAATTAACACGTTATATCTCATTTGTTCAATCCCTACAAAAACTGAAGTGTTAAAAACAACATTTTGTAGTTTTACGAGGGGTTATGTGCCGGACTATGCCTTGGCCTCGCCACTGACTTCCTCCTGAGTCTCTGCTGGTTGCCCGGCAACCTGATGGTGATGACAAGTTTTCAGGATGTCACTGCACCCGGCCAAGAAAATACTTTGTTTTTTTGTATGGATTAAACCAGGGGTTTTCATAGTCTGAGACTGTGGGCCTCCCCTCAGACAAAGCTTGGGAAAAGGCGACCCCCCTCACCCCCACTTTGTTTACTTGCTTAGTTTCGCTCAATTCCTGGATGCCTATGGGATGATGATTATGTTATTTGATCCCATAGACACTCAACAATTAAGCCAAGATAGCCTAATATTGCTGTCTGACACAACTTCAGACTACAGCAAGTACATAAAAAGTGTGTCTAAGGCATTTATTAGTTTCTGGCTCTGGGAACAGTAAAATTCCCCAAAACTACTGTATCTCTGAACTATCTCTTTAACCAAATCACACAGATTTAGGCAATTCTATGTGATATCCTTTTGATAAATAATGTAAAAACTAATGTAATGTTTTTTCACTTCCACTCACTGAGCCTCCCCTTAAACTGTTTGGAGTCCCCCTAGGGGGGCCCACCTCCCACTTTGAAAACCTCTGGATTGAACAAACGAAATGTAAATTAGTTGGCTTTGGAGGGGCCGGTAGTCAGATTTTGTTACCTCTGGACAGAGCCAGGCTAGAATTGTCATGCCACAGGATAAAAAGGGCTATGAGTCCTACTCTGTTTGCTCAGTATGGATGTGATCACCTTCAAACATCTTTAAAGCTGAAGGTCAGCACTTTAACTTCATAGTCATTAATTCATTTATAATCCAATGAAACAAGCTCTCATTGTGCTGGAGTACAGAGCCACCACCAACTGTCCTAATAATAATATTCACACTTTACGTGTCAAAGTGGGATAAAGTTTAAAATAGAAGCGGTTGACTACCGTACCTCCCACCATGAGGTGTCAGGATCTCCCTTCAGCAGCTCGATAAAATCTCCTGTTTGAAAACAGAGCGGTGTCTTCCCCGGAGGAGCTGGTGTGCCATGGTAGTTCCTCACTGCCACCATCTTGGGACCTGGAAACACAACACACACACACACAGGTGTTTTCAGTGAGGATCAATAGAGGTAAGCGGGAGTAACAGTTAGGCTGATAGCAAGGGATAAAAGAGGAAAAGATCTAAATCAACTTCACTGTAGTTTGGATTCCCCTCTTAGGTTTCCTATGTAACACAGGGATTTAGGCTGATAAAGGCAGGACTGTTTTAGCATAAAAGTCTTGCCGCTGAGTGATGCAGTGGTCTAAGACACACACAATATAACCACAGCATCCTGGGTTCAAATCTGGTCCAGGATCTTTGTTGCATGGTTTTTTCTTTTTCTGTTTATTTTGAAGTATCTTATAAGGCAAAAATGCCCAGAATTACAAAGAAAATCTTACCAAGAGCAACTTTGTCATTTGAAACTGTATCTCATTCTCTCCAGACTGACCACTGTGTATTGATTATTTCAAGATACTGTAGACCAACTATGATGTCCCGCTTATCTCAAGCTTTTGAATGTCAAGTAACATTTTAAGCATGTACAGTACCTCTGTATATCTATGCTTTGCCACCCACTCTACATAGTTGATGATGCTGCTGTGTTTCACACGTAGTGGGTCTATCCACTAGATGGCAGAAGAGAGCTGTGCTGCTCAATAGAACGTGCTACATGACAGCTGACAGAATGTCCAGCTTGAAATGAAAGTGTTCTCTATCATGTTTAGGTGACAGGAGGTGTTCTCACCTGATGATAGTCCAGGTTCCTATAAAAGAGAAACAAACACTCGATCAACAACGCTACTACAAACAGAAATCTTTCCTGTATAATTTAATGATGAAGACAAAATCTCTGTGAGGGAAAATGGCAATTAGAGGATGATAATAATAATGATAATACTGCTACAGTACGTTGACTTATAGAGGATCTACTCACCAAGTCATGAGGATCTGAAACAAGATAAAAGAAACAGTGACAGTCAGGGAGGGTTCACAGCAGAACTGGCTACCATTATTGATTACGCCTGAGCTGAGGAGTATAATAATTCTCATAATATGTGTCTGGGCTTCATGTAGCTCTTTTTATGGGTTTGCTATATCATACTCAAAGGCAATTTTGTTTGTTTGGCTGTCAAACGGTGCCTGGCCCCGTTAATTCTTCCCATTCCCCATCAGCCTCACTTTTGTTACCAGCTCTGTCCAGTCCTGAATAAATATAGGTGTTATTTTACCTAAAGAACAACATGAGGTGTAAGGAGAAAAAAACAGTCCTATGAGTTTCTGAATTTATGTTGAGTAAAACTACGGTTTCCAAGCTTGGGGTTGAGACCCCTTCAAGGCGTCGCAAGATGAATCTGAGGTCAGTCAGTTGTGAGACGATTAACAGGACAGGAAAGCAGAAAAAAAACATTTATGCTACACAGAATTAGATTTATTTTGTAGATGTTTGTCAACTTGCTTTTTTTTGTCGCAAATAACTGGATCATTTCCCCTCTTCAGGCCTCTAAAAATTATTCAAAAAAAACACGGGGGGGGGGGGGAAATCACCAGCCCTTAGACATATGGATGTGATCATGATGGGTCACAAGTAGGCATTGCTTCATTTTAAAGCCAAAGAGGTCAGGAATAACTGGTCTAAATAATCTGGGCTATATCTGCTGAAAAGGCTGGGGCATGTGAAATGACGGTCAAGTCATTCCTCCTGACTCCCAAGCTGTGGTTTTCCTTGTTGGTACCAAATGCAGCAACACAATGAAATAGTCCCACCGTCCCACAGGAACCCACCCCCCATTTTCCTGCTGGATAAAGTAGCCTACAAGCAGGGCAGTGTTCAGTGACAGCAGGTTTATACTTGTGGGCAGAATGTAATTTCACAAATCATTATTAATTTGCTCAAAAAAAAAAAAAAAAAAAATCACAGTGTCAAACCATCAACGATGTAAATGAGTAAATCTAGAAGATGAGAGGAAACACCTACTGATTTTACAGATGGTGATGACTTCCAGACACTCTTTGTGGGCTCCTGTTCCACAGCGAGAGCAGTAGTAGCCCTGATAGAAGATGCCCCTAGAGGACACACACACACACACACACACACACACACACACACACACACACACACACACACACACACACATCAGTAATGCAAACAGGAAGTGTCTCAGACACAAATTAACTTCTTGTAAGTACAACACACAAGGGGAGCTGCTGCTTGTTACTATAAGCCTGCGATTGTGGTTACACATGCTCCATCATTTCCACCCCGTGATCCTTTAAAATCACAAAATCAACTCACTTCATTTAAGACCACGCACTCCAGAACTGTATTTGTTACAGATACTGTAACACTGCATGCATCACACACCGCCATGTTGAATAGTAAGTGCCATAAATCACGACGGGATCTGCTGGGGCTGCAGCAGTAATTAGCATCTAGCAGGGAGTGAGAACGTTGGTCCCTGCTTCCACTGGCTCTGTGAATTTAGGTCAGCCAAGCCATGAAATTTGTGGGTCAATACACAGAGTGGAGTTTAGCCTGCTGACTGTAATAGAGGTGAAAGTGGTGATTCAGTGGCACGGGTTATCCCTGCTGCAGTCGAGCAGCACTCTCACTTGGGAGGAGGTGCGCTCAGGGACACAGTGGGTGGTGCCGGGAAGGGGAATGTTTTAAAAATATCATCCGTCAGCCTCAGCCACACTTAGTTGAATATTTTCCAAAGATTGCTTTTACACTAATGAGGGGCTACGTTAGCCAAAAGCATATTCCCTCTGTGATTTAAGTCTGTTTGTTTGTTTGTTGCTCACCAAATGTGGCTGAGACATCTCTTCAACTTACCATGACTTTTACTAGTGTTACATTTAATGCTACATTTGCTAACAATGTACAGTACTACATTACGGATGCATAACAGCAGTGGCGGAAAGTAACAAAGTACACTTACTCAAGTACTACCCTTGTTTCAAGTACAGTATTTCCATTTTCTGCTACTTTATACTCCACCAGGATTCACAGGGATATTGTACTTTTTACTGTAGTACATTTATGTGGCAGCTGTAGTTACAATAATTTGTAGAATATGATCAATTACAGTAAACTGCCCAACAGTACATTAAGTAGATATAATTAAGGGTAACACTTTGGTTCCGACTGGTACTTATATGAAGGTACAGTGGAAGAAACCACGAGTATGGGGAACAAGGGAGTAAATAAGTAAATAAGTAAATTATAGTTTTTTTGTAAATACTGGGTACCTACAGGGTGCAGTACTAGGAAACAAAACTGAAGTTTAGGAAAAATGATGATATTCTGCAGAACCTATGAAGTAATTATGCTATAATGTATTTCACAGTTATGATAGCCCACTGCATATGTGATATGTGATATTCTTTAGACTGACTACAGTGTAGGTGCTGTTCCTTATAGTAATGGTTGAAGTACAATAAATAATAATTAAATCTAAATACACAGTCTTCATCTGCAGAGATGCTGGTAAGCGGATTTTGTTATCCCTTTGGACAGGGCAAAGCTAGTTGTTTCCCCCTGTTTCCAGTCTTTATGCTAAGCTAAGTTAGCCGGCTGCTGGTGGTAGCTTCATATTTAGCGCACTAGACATGAGAGTGGTATCAATCTTATCTCATCTAACTCTCGGCAAGAAAGCGAATATGCCTGTTCCCCAAAATGTTAAACTTTTCCTGTGAGTAAAATTTCCAATGCAGGACTTTTACTTGCAATAGAGTATTTTTACATTGTGGTATTGTTACATTTTATTTAAGTAAATGATCTGACTTCTTCCGGCTTCTTCCACCACTGCATAAAACATGGATATAAAGTACATTTGTATAAATGTTACATGTCAGGGTGTATAAAACATCTTTTTTTCTAAAGTCTGCCCAGATAGTACAAATAACACTGAAAAAGAAATCTCTTTTACTATTGATATTGTTGGATACTTGATAGTCCTTGGAAAGTCTGGATGAAGATGCATTCATTATTTATTGTAGAAGACGAATGTGCTGTTATGCACATCAGCGCTGGAGTTATCGGGGTCTTTACCTCAGGAGCATCTTGCAGGCTCGACAGTTGGTGTTCTTATCAAATGTGTGCATTTGGAAGTTATGCTGATTGGCTGTGGCTCTCTCTGGCTTGATGTTGGACCTGGAAGTAAATAATAATGAAATGAGAGGAATTGATTGGACAAGACAGTTTGCTTGATTTTGTGATAAAGTAGCTTGATTTTTCTGGCATTTTATCCACTGCATTAGTGACATTCGCATCCGGTTATTTGATCTAAAGACAGTTTCTCAAATGAATTTCCAGGAACACAATTCAAATCTCACAATCTAAAATTACTCTGATAGAAGATTTTATCCAAGTAGCCAACCCTACCATGCAATCATACTCACATGGCCATGTCAAACTGCTCCATCCACTTCCTCTTTGTCTCCTCAGTTTTACAAAAGAACTGGAAGCCCTGCTTCCCTTGCAGGTGGATCAAGTAGAAACCATAAGACCACTGGAGAGAAAAAGTGAGTGAGGAACAGATGGCGGAGAGATGTGTGGATGGCAATGACAGAGACAGGCAAAGAAGCTTGTGATACCTGCATTTTCCAGTAAATATGCACAAAAACATACAGTAAATATGATCACATTTAATTCAGAACTAAAAGATGCTCCACATGCTTTAGCGATGCATCTGACCAAAAGCTGGAGTGCCAGTCACAGAGCCGGTGGGCGCACATGCAATACCGGCATGACACCCAAAAACACCACTGCCCAAAATAGGTCACTATGAGAAGATGAGTTAAATAAAGAGATCACTTGAGCTTACCATTTTTCCACTCGACTGGTAAGCATGCAAAAAGAAAGACACCAGAGAAAGACCCAGTTACACATGCAAAACATGGACAGACACATGCAGATTCAAAACAAAAAGCCATGTTAGACCCGGTGGCGTAATGCACTGCAGTGCGTTTTCATGAATCCTAAATTACTTTCGTCGCATTTGCATGGTCTTTCAAGCATGGACGGGCAAAATGCATATCTGACACTTCAATGCATTACTCATAAGTGCCATATCTGGAATTACCATCAACAAGGTCCTTCAGCTCAAGGGCAACATTTGTAATGATTACACAGGATGTTTCAACCACTGCACTGACAAGGCTGCCTTTACAAAAGAGCTCACTGTGTAAGAAAGTGCTCCGCTCTGCGCCTTTTTCAAAGTTAAAGGATGATTCTCACCTTTTTCATGTCTCTGTTGTTCATTGGGTCGTCCGACATTTTATAGGACTGCAGTTCAATAATCTCTTTCAGCTCATAGCTATAGCCTTTCCTCTTGCAGACAATGACCACCTTATCAAACAGGAATATATACCTGAAGACACACACACACACACACACATTCATTGCATTCATTGTTAATTTCATGGTGAGAAATAGAATTTGTTGGCATTGGGTTACTTTATTTCTCATATCCTTTGGGTAGTTTGTCTGTAGAGTTTGGACTCACCGGTCCTGTTTTGTTCGGTTGACGATGGAGCACACCTTCAGCTCTCCGTCTATCTTTGGCCTCCCGTACTCCTCCAGTTTCACCTGCTGCTTAGGTCACAAGGACACACAGAATGTCAATCCACTGCGTACTATAACTGCTAGATTTAATGAGAAACCATAAATAATTCAGCTACACTTGACTTTCAGAGAGAATCCATATGATGAATGATACAACTCAGTTGCTTTTCAGTCCTGCTAATCCAAATTTCAAGTTGTTTCCTGTATCTACAGCACATGTACAAGTCCAAAATGAACCCAGTAGGACCTCAGTCAGAAGACAGGAAGACAAAGAAAGAGGAAATGAGAGACTGCTGTTGTTGAAATATTATGAGAGGTGAACATCAGTCTGGAATGTACATAACTTCTCTTGCTCATGTTCTGCAAGACTAAATGATTTATTGGGGACATTATAAAAGCGGAGGATCACGGCAGGTGGAAGCAAGATGATGCTGGTGTTCTTAGCAGAGGAGAGACAACATGGACATTTTCAAGAATGGGTTACTGCTCCGTGATGCTCAGTGACTAATCACACTGACAAACTTTAAATTCCAGCCTGATGATAACATTAGTGCTGGTGTATTTGTTTTTATATACAAAAAACTGACTTCTGCAAAGATGACAAATCTAGCATTATAAATGACAACAGAGGCCGGAAAATTGGATTATAAATGATACAAGGTTAACAAAAAAAAAAGTATTTATAATATTTTATTTACTGAATGGTAATGTGATGGAGTTCAATGTCACTGCAGGCAGGTGCCAATGCAGGAGGACGATTCCTAATCCAAAAAGAGAAAGTTAGAAGCACCTGAAAATGTGGTTTCAGATCTTTTACTATAACTTTAAAGCAATAGGCTGACATTTCGGGGAGAGATGAGAAACCGATACCACTCTCATATCTGTCCTAGCAACCTCACGGCGACGACGGGCCCCTGGGAAGTTACTGCTCCTGGCCAAAAAGTAGTCCAGCACACAACCCCTCGTAACACCGCAACTTGTCTTTATTACACTTCAGTTTTTGTATGGTTAAACAAATGAGATATAACACGTTAGAGGTGCTGGTTGGCAGATTTTTCAACCTTTTGTCAGAGCCAGGCCAGCTGGTTCCAGTCTTTGTACTAAGCTAACCTAACCAGCTGCTGGCTGTAGCTTCATATTTAGTGTACAGAGCACCGCACAAGAGTGGTACTGATCTTCTCATCTAACTCTGGTCAAGAAAGCAAATAAGTGGTTTTTCCCAGAATTTTGAACTGTCCCTTTAAAAATGTGTTTCTAAGTAATCAAAGAAGGTAAAGTTGGAAAACACACCCTCATTAATAAACTAATAATAACTCAACATTCAAAAACTCTAATTTGCTTAATCAGGACTGTGTGGGTGTGGTTTGATTAGATTTGATTGCAGGTTGGTCTCCCTGGCAACATAAGCGACTGTCATCAGAGTCTGATTCTTCTATTGTTATAATTGGTACATGGAAATACCTGATGTCACCTTTTTCCAGCCTCTCCCACTTCAAACCATTGAAAAGAACAACACAATACAAAAATCTCTTATGTGAAATAACCAGTATTGTTCTAACTTTGGCAGATAAACACATTCATGTGGGATCCCATTATATACATTAAGAAGCTGATTAAGAAAATACATTTTCAAGGCCCTTAAACAAGGATTTAAAAAAAAATCTCCTCTAGATGAAAAAGAAGTGAGTTCACAGTACTTACAAGATTTTCTATTGAACTTTGGAATTCGCTGATTTTCTTCAGTGTCTCATTGTCCCTCTTGACTTCGTTGATGTACATGGCCAGGTCCTGAGAATAGCAAGGCAAACGTTCATTCAGCTTTCAACTGAAAATCTTTCTGACATCTGTCATATCATGGTAGACTTACGGCCCTTTGAGCCACAGTAGCTGTATGAAACAATTTATGCAGCTTTGGCTTAGAGTGCTGTAGAGTTATTATGTAATGCAATCAGCGCCCTCATGAACGCACATACAAGCACATGTGTAACACAGACCTGCATAGCCTCCAGAGCCTCCTTGAGTTGTTGTCTCTCTGGTCGGTCAGTTGAGTGACTCAGAAGTTCCTGTGGAGGGAGATTATTCTTATGAAATGTATGATGCACACATTGAGTCCTATGGTAATGAGAGGGCTTTGTTGTGAGACTTGTATAGCTGCTCTTTACTGTGATTATGGATGTGACACTGATGTGGCTCAGATATAAGTTTCAGCTGAGCTCCATCAACAGCAACATACAGGAGGAAGCCAGAAGAGATTGCTAACTGGACTGCAGTTGTTACCATAAAGACTGTTCTTTATGGTAACAAGATAATGGTAAACGTATTGTACCCTGCAAATCATGTTGTCCTCCACATAGCCAATCAATAACAAATATGTTACATCGTTTGGATCTATGATGGTTTGCGTCCTCCACTGGCTTATTTATTGGGTAGATTTATAAAATGCTGTAGAACTATGGTGAGATACAGTGTGTTTTGTGTCCTATCAAATCTTTTTTAGTTTTATAAATAAAAATGAAATTATCCAATCAGCGGTGTCCTAAAAATCATATATGACACAATACTGAACTTTTTAAAAATTCCGTCTCATTTTGTATGACGTGTTGCACAACACTGTTAAACAAAATCAACAGAAATACAAGCAAACAGAAGGAACCAACATTCATAATGACACAGTCAGTACTAAGAATGTTTTAGTGTAACCACACAGTTGCTGGAATTCCCATTTGCAGCACATATTTAGACTACACAGGACATCGCTGCAGAGCTGTGGATGACTGCTTCATATTTTCAGCTTCATATTTGTATCCAAATCTAAAAAATATTACCACTCAGTCAGACGCATTACGACATGCTGCACTTCTGTTGCTTGTTTCGACTCATATCCTATGATATTATCCTATGACGTTATATTCATTTCTGTGATAGTTTCCCATTTTAACCAGTTTGGAATGTTCAATAGACCTGTGAAAGGCAGATTGTGACTTGTCCTATCAGGCAAAGGACAGATCTGATTACAATACAATGCACAATATCAGGGCCTTGGAACTGTAAGACCTCAAAGGAATGCAGCTATTCTTAATGGCATTCATTACACATGTGCTTTCCCCGCTATGACAAATCACAATGTCTGCCTTGAAAAAGGTCTATTCCGCTGAACTGTAGTTCCTCTCATGGCGTAACACCTTGGATACCATCCCTCCAGTTCCACCCCCACTGTGCAGGCACCCTGAACAGCCAGTACCAGTCATTAGTGCATTAGGACATTATCCCTCACTGGCTTCCCACCAGCAGCAGGACTATAGGATTGTACTGCTATTGGGCCCCATTTTACTTTAATTACGTGTATTCTTATCTAAGTGACCTGCTGACCCAGCAGGTCTTTTCAATACTGTGGCCAGTGACATCATGCTGCTGTACAGCCCACACACTCAACTTGAGATGAAAGATATGGTCACAAGTGTTCATAAAAACACTGCAAATTCATCAAATATTCAAACCCTGCTTGAGGAGAATTACTTCTGAGATTACTGTGATGAATTCACTTTATTTGGAGTGCAGCTATAGTACATAAAAGATGAAGAGAGCCCAGTATTCACATCACGACCAAATACAGAAACACTACTATGATGATATCTATACAAATCAACTGAAGATGTGCCCTTAGGCATGACTGGACACACACACACACACAAACAGGACTTGTCAGTCTGATGTGCCTCAAGGCCACAGCATACAGCAGTGTTTCACCGCAAAGCTGTGGGAAGCAGTGAAATGGGGTGCGTTTAATCTGGTTAGTGCACGGTTGATTTGACCTCAGTGCCTCGCTGAGACTCCTGCAGGGGTTCGATTCAAAGAAATAGAGTAGTCGCAGCACTCTCTCCTACACTCCTACAATCACCTGGCTGACGCAAACACTCGCCTCCACCTCAGTCCATTACGCACCACATCATAAACTCATATGCTCATCCATAATTGAGATGCAAAGTCAATTAATCATGGGGAATATTACAGTGGCCAGCTTGTTTTATAATACACGAACACCAGGAAGAGAGCTCCAGGGAGACATGTTGGCTGGGCTGTGTGTGGTCAGATATTGTGCTTAAATACATTTGCATACATTATGAGGACGAGTGGCATCAGTGCAGGGCTGCAATTAACAGAAATGGAAACAATAAATGACAACCAAATCTGAACCAAAGCACAAGTACAAAGGCAGACACTCAGACAAGTTGCATTAGGTTAAATGTCAAGGAGCAGTTTGTGTTACCAGAGTGACTTTTTGAAGTTCCAAAGTGCAAGTAACAGTTTCCAAAAGGGCAAAATAGTCTGTGGCCAAATTGTCGGTGGACTGTTTCACAAAAACAACAAACACAGTTTCATGTGGCAAGGCTAAATGTCTGGAGAATGATGACAGAAATGGCCAAATCCAGAGCAACATCTGTCACCAGTCAGAGCTCACCGACAGGAATAGATAGACTCAATGGATAGGAGAGTTGCTAAGCATCAGCCGACATTACAGCAGAAATGAATCATCATCTCTGTGACAGAATGTCAAACAAAATATGAGTCTCACAATGCTGGTATTTACAGCAGGCCTGCTATTCAAGGACTGTTTGTGTCTAGAGCTAACAAAGGAAAATTAATAACCTGGTGTGTGGAGAAGAAAAACCTTGACTTTTAAGTGTTAAAAAGGGCGTAGTTGTCTTTCCTACATTTGGAAATGTTTACATTTTGGGAAAACCGGCCAATGCTGTTAACCCCCCAATGCTTGGCGCCAACTGTTAAATGTGGCGAAGGATCTACATGTGTAACCATATTGTGGGAATCACAATCTGTTGGCTTTGCATGGTCATTTAAGGACCTTCTACTGCGTTCAGACATCACTGTTCCTGATGCTGAAGCTTGTATACTTTAAACAGCACATCTGTTCAAGTAAATCAACCTTTGCTTTATGGACACAGAAGGAGGCACCTGTCTTATCTTTGGACATTACGCTCTGAAAAGTCTATAAAAACCTGAATGAAAATTGACAGTCACTGCTTTACCAATAAATCGCTAAATACGCTACATCTGGTGGAGCTCTGGGGCTACGAGGAGGCTGCGAAGTGGATATTGCTGCGGGAATAGTTTTTATGGATCGCAGTGAAACTGGACCACTGATCAGATACATTGAAGCTGCTGTGAATCCATGGTGACTACAGCTTCCTCCACGAAGAAGCAAGCTACAACCTTTCAAGCCTACAGGGGGTGAGTGTTTGATACTTTAAAGATGGAAAGTAAAGTGTGAAATAGCTATTTCCATCCCATCTGCTTCAATCATCAAAGTGATGAAGACTTCCTTTCTTTAAGACCTGTCCAGCATCCGACCACAACATTGAAAGAGCTGTAGAGCATTCAAAGACGGACTGAATCTGTTCTTAAAGCAAATGATGGTCCTGCTACATGTTAGTTGTTTCCTTTCCTTTATCTTCCCTCTGTAGGATTAAACAGTGTAAAAATGACTGTACTGAAAACTGTAGGCTTTGCGGTCGTGAGATGCCTCCTACCTTCAGTAGTAGGTGATACTTCAGCACCCTCTGCATGGGAACCACCAGGAGATCCTGCAGCTTGAACTTCCCTTCCTGCACTTTCAGCGTGCATTCCTGTGGAGCAACGACACAAGCAGCAGGGCAATTATTACACATTGCATAATGCAGCGTTGCACATTTCCTACTAACAAGCATTCATTCATTGTTCAGTAATTCATTGTGTCTTGTTGCATTGCTGCGACTGGTTCCACACATTCATGGGGTATTCCATTAGCAACAACAAGGCCTGTTTATTCTTTCGGGGCACAAAAGCTCTGGTCGTGCCGGCCATTTGCGACAAAATTATCCCGCATGCTGGCTGGGAAATTCCTCTGACTAATGAATATATTTCTATAAACACTGCACTGTCTTTTGTTTGTATCATCTTTAATGGTTCCCTCACAGTGGTTTGTGTAGGCGTTTCTTTGTTCAGTTTCTATAACTGTGCAGTAACAGGGACAGCTTATCCCTCTTTTTAAAACAAGGTTTTTGTGTAAAAAGACAGTAAGAAGCTGTTTTACCCTGTTACAAAGCTCTTCTATTTGGAGAGAGAGTATCTCGGATGTCAACTACTCGGCCTGTAATCACCAAATTGTTTTTGTCAACAGCTAGAAGAGCCATTTCTCTGGCCATTAATCCCACTACTACAGGGGTGTGTTAGCCTTCCTCTTTCATCAGTTCAGAATCTTCTGAAGAAGTAGAGAAGAGTAGCGCACAAAGAGGGTGGTCTTGCAGCAGAAATGGACTCTGAATATCACCCAGATTTAAATCATAAACGTTGTACGTTTTCTATTTAAAAACTCGAGTAGATTTAACAAGACAACTATAAACAAGAAGCTACCCAACTAAACGTCTTGAAGACAGACACTACAAACCCACTCTACTGTTAACACTAGTCGCCTATATAAATGGGGTAATGTTGAATCATGTACATTATAACAGAACATTATGAATTAAACAGCTCTGAGGGCACATTTGCAAATTACATGATTTGCCTTTCTGATTTCATCTCAATTTGTCCCTGTCCTCAAGTCATTATTTATTCAACAGTAAATTTCAATTTCATACTTGCGTGATGATTTTGTAAGAGATGTCAGTTTCTGTAGTATTTCGTTGGTAAACTTGCCTAATTGCTAATAGAACATGCTTTCTTCTTCTTTGGTTTTTAAATCCCATCTATCTTTGTTGTAATTGTTGTCATTTTGTAAAACTTTTGTCAGCTCCAAAACAGGAACAGGACAGACAAGACAGGAAAGACAAAAGTATGCAGTATATTATACACTGATGTGTTAAAACACACTACACGCTAAAACTGTGTTATAATTTATTAACTTGGTTGTGTTGTATAGTTGAAGAGTTGAATGTGGTACTGATGTAATATAAGCAAGATAAGCACATAAATCTACATAATGACTATTAGGGTTGCAAGTAATGACTATTTTCACTATCGGTTAATCTGTTGTTTTGTTTTTTCTCGATTAATCAATTAAATTAAATATTCAAATTGCTGGGTTTATCCATATCAAAAGTTTACTAACATATATTACAAAAAAAACCCACCAAAAAATCATCACATTTGAGAAGCTCGAACCAGCAAATGTTTAGTTTTTGGTAAAATGAGTGAAAGGATTAATCCACTATCAGAACAGTTGCTAATAAATTATCTTTGATCAAGTAATGCTTTCAGCTCTAATGGCTACAATATGCTGTATCTGAACAGGCTGGTGTCATGATGTTCACTTAGATGCTGCTGCTTTCTTGACAGCTTGTGAATATTATTTTGCTCAGTATCCCGCTGCCCGTATCTGGAATGGCGGCCTGATATGTGTGTTATTTCACTGGTGATGTTGTATTCTGTTGAAGGTGGTAGAGACATTTTTTTTGCATCTTTTTTGTCTTGTGGCTTCAAATGTTTTTGTCAGGTGTCAGTCAAGCCCCTGGCTCATACCACCTCAAACATTTCCAAATGATCCCTTTAAGGGTTACATATCGTTACTGTCAGCCGTAAACCTCGTATCTCCTTATTTCATCTTTTAAAAAAGTCAATACTATTGGTCAACCTTTACGTCTGTTTGTGGGTTTTACAAATACTGAATCAATGAAAAGTATTAAAAAGAGCTTGTGACTAAATCTCGTAACTCCATTGGATCCTAAAACTGTTGGCAAAACCTCATAACTCCACCCCGCCTCCATCTTGAATGAAGTGGTGCACACAGCAGAGCTCAAGGTACAGTGACGAGGTGATTTCGTTTGACTTTGTCTGAGGTAAATAGTTCAATAAAATAAAGTAGCCCTAGGTTGCACACTCATTTAAACCTATGCAGTGTTCCTGTTTATCAAATTTAGCTCTGATGTTAACATTGTGATTACAGAAGTGTTTTCTGAGGAGACTAGCGTAGCTAGCTAGCAATGTGAGAAGAAATGATGAGATTAGTCATAGCCTTTCTCTCGCTAGCTAGTTCAGTCCCTACTACATTGAAAGTAATACTCCATTATTGAAACGGTGACAATGATGACAGGTTTTTACTCAAGTAGGTCCATAAACAGCCAGATGTTCTGAACCCTACCTGTTCACTTTTTTTTATTCAGTCTCATAAAAAAGCTTGTGTCCACTGCCTACACTGTATTTATTTATTAATTAGTTTATTTGTCAGGGACAATGCAAAAAAACATTGTAGCAGGTTCTAAAAACATGGTACTGATGTATTGCATATAGGATTTCTAGCCAAGGCTAATTTGCAACCCCTGTCCCTGGTCAGGCTTTTCGGCCTAAAAAGATCAGAATTCTATCATAATTAGCAAGAGTACATTAGTTAAATTGAGCATATAATAAATCATTTTACTCTTTTTGCTAAAGATCCGTGATCCCAGGTTTGGTCTTATTTCAGCCAGTTTTTCATTAAACGTTTTCAGATCAGTTTGTGTTTTTATTTCAGTTGGTAGGGCGATCCAAAAATGTATTCCTTTTACTGAAAAAGATGACTTCCTGTGCTGTAGTAGTAAGGTATTATTTTTGCGAAAATTATGCACTAAATCAGCAGGTTGCCATCTGTTTGGGGTGAGCGGTGAAGGACTTTACCTCTACTTTAATCTTGACGTCCTCTCGTGTTGCTATTAGCTCATCCAGTGTCTTCTGGGCGTTCTCCATGTGGCTGCAGTACTGACCATAGATCAACAACCTGGCGAAGGACACAATTCAACAACACCCGTTAATCTAAAAACACTGTACACAGCTCGTTGTCCTTCGTGGGATTTAGAGAGAAAATGACACATTTTGACAAAGTAAACACTACAAACAAGATACGAATAAGATTGTAAATAAATGTTTGACCGTGGCTCCCTCTGCCACGTCTGTTCACATTGTGCCCCAAAAAGACAAAACTACACCCTAATTTGGTCACACTTGTGTTTGTACCTTGAATAAGACTGGACAGTAAGTGGATACAATCCACACACCTCACTGTGTGTCATTAAAAACATACCTCCAATCATCCTCTGAAGGCTCTCTATTACACCAAACTCAATTCTTTATTAGAAGTAAAGGAAGCTGTAATAAAAGAGTAAAGACCCAATTCAGTGTATCAATCATAAGTAGTGAAAAGAAGTATAACCAGTCTCTGGCCTGCTGATTGCATTTTTCATTTTTAAAATGTTAACTACATTTACTCCCATCTTACAAATGTTCCAGTCCCAAACGATGAAACATTAATGTCTGTTAAGAGAAATCTACGGCTGAGATATTGATTCAGATATTTTCTGCTTCTTCCCGGCGAGTACGGGAACATTTGAAGACATGCGGGCTAATAAACCTGTTCACTGTACTGTTAGAAGTCTAAAAAATGAGGCTTAATAAGGACTAATGAGGCTCGTCTTCATTTTCAGAATGTGGCAAATATATCGTGTCTTTGTAAAATCAAAGAGACAAAGGAGATGTTTGAGTCCACAATTAGCTGTGAACTGGTTAGTGTCTTGGAGCCTTTAGGCAATACACCGCACATTAATTTTAAGATTAATAACACAATTTGAGAGGTCAGCCTGAGAGTCATTTGGCACTATAGGGGGCAGATAAATGAATATGTGAATAAATATATTATGATGAGGAATATATGTGAATACCATGAATAAGTAATGACTGGATTCTGATCCCAGGGCAATATTTGGAGGGGCGGCATCCCTTTGCCAATAAGCTGTAATCACAGAGCACTAATGAAAGATGCTGCTTCATATCAGCTGCTTTGCAGAGTTTCTCTTATCAGCGTGTGAGGAAAAGAATCTCTTAATTTTCGAGCAGTGAGGATATGAGAGCTGTGTTCATTAGACATTACAATGGGACCCTGACACAGATCTGTGGGTTCAGCTGGGAGGAAGTTCAAAGTCATCTTGCCTGGAGGATGTCACTGCACATCACGGCATGCATTCCTCTCGCTCACTCACTGAGTCAAAGTAGGGCATTGGCACGGCTGGCATAGTGCTAAACCACCCCCTCCCGATAGAGTTGGCACTCTGGTCTCTTAATTTGAATTTTGAGGCGGCGCAGAGCGCTGGCACCCTGGAGTCTAATCAAGCCTCTGATGGATCTGCTGCATGGAGAAGAGCAGCACTGCAAACACACCAACCAGGGGAAGTTTGTATGACGGAGCAATGGTGCAACTACAGGAAATAAAACTACGTCACATGATTCCTGCTCTTTCCACTCACACAGAGACATACTGTATATGTTTTGTGCTTGATTCTAAGTTTAAGAGTCAAAAGAAAAGGTCCTCTTGCGACAAGCACAGCTCTGAAAATCCTCCACTAAGAGGAAGTGAAGATAACAGGGGGGCCAAAATACAAATAAGGTTCTAATTATGCACAGAATGAGAGCTGCAACGATTAGTCGATTAATCGGTTAGTAAATCAAAACTTGAAAAAAAACTATTTCTTATATTTTTCAAGCAAAAATGCCAAACATTTGCTGGTTCCAGCTTCTCAAATGTGATGCTGTTTTTCTTATATGATAGTCAATGAAATATCTTTGGGGTTTGGACTGTTGGTCAAAACCAGCATTTTGAAGATGTCACTTTTGGCAATCTGAATTACAACGTGCTTTTTTCAGGTAACACAATTAAAAATAAATGGTTAAACTAGTGTGGTTGCATTGCAAATGGTGTTTTGGTAAAATCCATATTTCAGCTGAATTGCAGTATTTCTTTCCCGCCGTGTTCCACACAGTTTTAATATTCAAAATAAAACTGGATACATTTCTGGATTTTAATAATAATATATATATATAATAAATAATAACTTGAAAATGAGCCTTGCATATACAAATGTTGTACATTAAAGCGAGACAATGTCATTTTTGAAAAAAGTAACACAACAATGTCCCTCTCATAAACAAAAAGCTAAATTCATAAGCAACGAAACACACTTATTAGCTTACTGTGGCTGATGTTAGCAAACTCAGTTCATAACTCTTTTCTACTTGTGTTAGTTTTGCACAACATTTTAGCATTTACCATTATCCCTATAATCGACACAGTTGCCTCTGTTCAGTAAAAGGTATGTTGCTTTAAAGTCTGGTTAAAACAAGTACAGACACTATTTTACAAATGATGAAATGCCATAAGAATTATTACTGTAAATAGATTTTGCAGTGATTGCAGCTTGACTCCACTGCTCCCAAAACACATTAGTACAAACTGAATCTCCATTTATAATACAAAAGCATCTCTTTAATAATTCTACTCTAGCAATGTTGAGGCTGTAAAGCTGTGATTCAGTGTCGTGTTTTTCCAGAGGTGGAACACTGAACCATAATCCTCTGTGCCACAAGAGATCCACCAGCGATGATCACTGGAGCTTCACTGGAGCTGAGGCGGAGTTTTGACTACAGCCCCCCTGCAGTGAGCCTCCTACACTGGTTAAACTAGCCCCTGGCTAACAAGCCCCTGATTAAGACTTGATCCACACTCAGGGAGACAGCTCCCCTCACCTCCAGCCCCTCCGGGATGACAAAGTGATTGAGATTAATGGGTCCATGATCAATTATAAGACAGCAGGCAGAGCGCGCAGCGTAGCGAGGATCCAGGGGCACATGCCAGAGACACCCATCATATAGTAAGTCATCAGGACACAATGTGGCATGAAGGTCTTCTTTTAAGAAGCTGAATGCAAAGAGCTGAAGCGTCTGGTGTGAATGTGGGAATCATTATAGCAGTTTATGAGTTTAAGTGATGTGAGATATTACTGGCAGTCACGTGTAGAAATGATTATAGAAATATTTTAAAAGTAAAGGTAAAGATTAAAGAGGTACTGCACACTTAAATGTGTTTTTGAGCTGTAAACTAAATGATATGACTGTACTGTGATGAAACACATCAGTGCTGGTGTTAATATTGACATTTTTTACCAAATTACCGGCATTTCATGGGTTGAAAGTGGCTCAACACGCCATCTACTATTCAAAATCAGCCCTGAACCTGCAAGGCCAATGCCGACATAGAGTCAACTGGTTGAGACTTATTGCGTCATGAAATCTATGTAAGAAAAGAAAAGTCAGTCTCCCCCATGTCCCCTGACCCACACACTACATAGCCACGAGGCCACGCCTCCTACAGTTGTTGTTCCCTCACTGTTGCATTTTTTAAATATGCTGGGAGAGAGGGTTCTAGCTGGATTTGAGGGTGGAGTTACGCTTTAACTAAATGAAGGTAAAGCAGCTAACTGTGGTTAGAAATGTTCAATGTTGTCTTCCTAATGGCCTTGTTGTACAAGGTGAAGGCTAGATCTTATGGAGTTTGTTTGCATGCTCATATATATTCATCAGTGTGTGGCTTTAATACGGAAAATGTGCTCAAAGGGACCAAAATTATTTTTCTGTCACAGCAATGGCAAGAGCTAAGTGAATGAAAAATGATCAAAAAAGTGATTTGTTTTGCTCATTTGCCGGCCAAGTCTAAAAGAAGGCCATCGTTTAGTGTGTGTGTGTGTGTGTGTGTGTGTGTGTGCTTGTGAATGTGTGTCTTTTCATGTGTACCACTGTGTCTGGAGCAAGCAGCTCCTTCTCCCCTGCCTGAGGGCTCACTTTCTGAAATTTCTACTTGCAGCAATGTCCAACCAGGCAGCTAGCACCATGCTGATGTAATAAGGAGGCCTCTTTCCCTCTTAAAGGCTACAGTTTTGTTTTTAACATATTATATGGTCCAGTCTCAGCGCTCCCATCATCCTCGTGTCCAGCAGCTGCAGGCGGCTGTTTTCCAACCCATAATCATCAGCATAAACCCACTGTACGCTACCTGTTCAGCACCACACAGACAGACAAAGTTAGCAACTAGCCGGTGAAGAAAGTGGAACATCTAGCAGCTAAAGGGCCAGATGTTGTTGTTAGGAGTGTATATTGGACTTCCACTCATCAGATGCAAACACAACTCTAATGCTAATGTTGTAACTGTATCCCTGCTATTTTCTTATTGGATTAGTTGTGTGTTCAGCATCTTGGAAAGGCGAGGAGTAAAACGCTGTGTGTATGGAAAATAATACAATAATTTGTACACTGTTTTCAGTGTCTTCAGGGCATAAAGAAAAGAAGGAAAGCATCCCTTTCTGGCACCAAAATATCACACCCAAGGTTACTAAATCCCCCACAACTAGTCAAACAATAACTGGATCTTCAGACGACATGTTGTGTGGAAACAAGTTATATATTTACACATTTAATAACAGCCTTTCATCTGAGACTTGAGAGGCTATTCAGAGGCTTTGTCCTCTTCACTGAGACAGGCAGTGGAATAAAAGAGCTAATGACACACAAGCACAGTGCAGCATGCATCCACTCTTGGCCCAGTCATCCATACTTAGTCCGTGACATGATGATAAAAACACTCTTTACTTGACTCCCCTTCTGGACACATCGTTGTGGGAGGTAACGACTCATCCTGTTTTCTCCTTATATCTCTGCTTGAATATTTGCAATCAAAAAACTGTAAAAAAAATCCTAACTCTGACTTCAGTATCTTAATTAAATTGCAAATATTAATTTGGATAGTCCAAGCTAATGAAGCTCCATATCAGCCAAAACAACTTAAGTAACCTTGAACATCTTAAGAGCTTCAAACAGGGATAAAATGATCACAGTATTACTCTAAACATCTCTCGTTATAAAACAGTTTTCAGCATTCAAACTGTTATAAAGCCAAACAATCGTATTAAGACTCCAAAGGTCCAATATTGGCTAGCGTGGAGCATTATTGATGCAAATGCTGCATGGTTTGATGTAAGTACCGTGCTCATCACAATGTTTTATGCCTTCTTATGGATTTGAGCAAATGTCGATTTTTCTCTAATTACTAAAAAAATGAATCAGGTAAGATTTCCTGACTAAAGATGGAAGCTGATGAGGAAGGATCATATGCTTAAGGAGGCAACAAAGACAAAGTTGTCCCGGTCCCTGAGCGTGCAGGCTGTGAAGTTTTCTTGTAAACAAACAAAATGTACTTACTCACCAAAATGTATTGTGTGCATCCTTGAGGTCCAACAAAAGTGATGAATGCTTTTCCTTTCTCATAAAACATTTGCAAAGCTGATTTTTTAACCATTAGTTACATCCATGTTTACTAGCTTCATCCCTGCCTTTGCTGGTCTTGTGCATGTTTAAGTTTGAACTATTAACTTGCAAATAAAAGCTGACATCTTTTTTCTAATAGAGCCTACTGACAAATTTTCACTTGTGCCATTATAGAACCTACAGCAGTCCAAAATTGAAAAAGAAGTTTGCAAACAGGCACTAGTATAAGGAAAAAGAAGAGCAGTACAGAAACTTCTAAATAGCAGAGATATATACAGTTTTCCTTTGGGTTGGACAGTTTGCTGGTGCAGTAAAAACTTGCTGTTTGTATTCTTTTCAGTGCCATGATATCGCCCTGCTGTGCTGGCCTCTTTCATAATGAGTATGCTGTCGTGCATGTTATTTCACAGAAAATGCAATTTTGAGTTACTGCGCCCTGGGCCTTCACCCCCACCCCTCGCGGAGCCCTGCGAGCCAAGCGAGGCGACTGAGGAAATCTCTAAGCAAACCAGAAGTGACAGGCTGTGGAGCCAGCTAATATTCTCTGACACATGGCATTGGGACCCCCTCACCTCCACTCAACATATCCACCGCACGGCAAATGGAGGAGAACATAGAGCAAAGACCTCCAATAAAGAGGCTCATAGTGCGGCCATGATTAGGCACTGCAAGGATATCAGGGAGCCAGATTACTCCGGAAATGAGTTGGGGAATATCACAAATGAGGATATCAACAAGAGGGTACTTAGGTGCCCATTTAGTTTATAGAGCTTCCTCTGAGCGCACTTTTCCATTCAGCCCGGTTCTGGCTGTTTAAGAATTGAGAAGAAGTCGAGATAAACCAGTGACATTTTCAGCGTGGCATTCAGTTCAATGACAAATAGAAAAAAAAAAAGCTTTTCATCTTTTGCACCGACGTGAGAAAAAAAGATACAAGCACATTGTTGTAAAGGTCACAGGGACTTACAAGCATAGATAACCAAATTAATTATGCCAAGCCAGGTCCTCAAGAAAACCGACCAAGATGCCTGATGAGAGCACTGCTGTGTGAGTCCAAATCCCCTGGTCACTGTTGCTTATCGCCACAGAGAGACAAGACACCGCAGAGGCTCATAAATGAGGCAGGTATACATGTCAATCACATGCAGAGAGTCAAAGCCTGTGACGCACAGAATCTGCAAATCTAATGAACTGTTTCTTAAAATAACCCGGTGTTGCATTTTGGAGAATGTCGCTAAAGGTAAAGCTTAACAATGAACAAGATGTCATCCGCAAATTTGTTTATGAATAGAAGGTAAATGTTAGATATTTCTGTCAGAGATAGGAGGTTCAAATCCACTGCAAAACAACCAGGTAGACTATATGTGTACTAGAGTGTGGCTCAGGCTGCATATTTCTGTCCAAACCCGACCCATACTAGAGAGTAGTAACCGAGCCCGACCCGACCCCGACAGGCATTCTGTTTTTTATGCCAGAGCCCGACCCGAGCCCGACGCAGTTAATGTAAGCTGAAGCAAATCAAAATGCCTCCATATCATCTGTGAAGAAGTTGTAGCTTCCCTGCTGTTTCTATGCTGGATTCACTTATGAGGAGTACCCCACTGCAGGTGATCGATAAGAACCACGCAGATGTCTTCAGTTCCAATCTGTTCATTTTACCACCATCGAACCCGACCTGAACCCGAACATAATTTCTAAATTTTTGTCCGAACCCGGCCCGGCAACCCGACGGGTCAGGTATCCACCCTTTAATGTGTAACTTCGGTCTGGGGCTCTTTTTCAAGAACTAAGGTCCCCTTAGTTCCAATGAGTGGAAATCTTAATACTACAGTATACAATTATATTTTAGTTTAGAGTGCTTCCAACTTTGTGCCAACATTTAAAAAGTCTTGTTTCAACATGACAATGTCTCTGTGCACAAAGCCATAAAGAAATGGGTTTCCCAGTTTGGTGTGGAAAGACTTAGAGCCCTGACCTCAAACCCATCCAACACCTTTGGGATGAACTGCAACGCAGACCGTGACCCAGGCCTTATCATCTTATGAATGCTCTTGCGGCTCACTGCTTCCCAGAAGAGTGGAGAAGATTATCACGGAAGATTAATGTCAATGGTTTTTGAATGACATGTTCAACAATAACATCTGGGTGTACGGTTCAGGTGTCGTTTAGTTATGGTACAATTACTTTGCAAGTAATGTATTTTCTAATATATTTTTTGTTAACATTTTGTCCAAAAAGAAAATCCAGCAAAACCAAATCATGCAATACATGAGACAGTATGACCCCCTCACTGAAAAAACAAAAATACACAGAAACCGACCAAAAAAACTAATTATGTCTTCTTATGGATTTACTTGTAATGATTTCAACCTCAACAAGGCACTTACTCTAAACCAGTTTTTCCATCCTTTCTTTGCATAGAGACACCCAAAAAACAAGGCTAAAATCACAAACATCAGGAATAAAATGGTTGAATCTACTCAGTCAACAATGTGAATGATGGAGCTGTAGAAACTACTGTTTCTGCTTAACTCTGTCCCTGTATTTTCCCCCCGTCTCTGTCTCTCCATTTGCATCCTCTGAGCGTTCATGTGACAACCTCCCAGTCCTTCACAAGCCTTTGGCTTGCTGGATCTTATCTGGGATTGCGTGCAAATGAAGATTTCCGACCACTGCTCAATCAGATCAGAGAGTCCGACGAGCTAAACGAGGAAGGAGTTACAGTTACATACAGAGTATGTACCTGCCTCTGTCTATTAATAGGAAAAGAGTCTCTAGTGTCACACCAACTTTGTGTTACATGGCCCTCTAGGCTTAAGGAAGAGGCCTGCGATGAGACTATTACCTATGCAAAGTGACGTTGCCCAAAGAAATACTGTGACTGCCTGTTTCAGGTTGGAAGGATGAGGAGGAGGGAAAAAAAGGTATGTTTCCTATCAGGATCACTGTGCAGAGGAATATAATACATACTTAGGTATGCAAGAACAGGTACATATACACACGCAGCGAAGTGTGTGACTCACTCTTGCAGTAATGGCCGTATCATTCGAGGAGAGTGGCATATCCGTGGCTGTGTATGGAATCATGACCGGGGCCAGAACCTATCATCACCATCATTACCATTACCTATGAAGCAGCCACATTCGGCACAGCAGGGAGGCAAATCACTGCTCCCCCTCAGGGATGGAAATTATCCACACGTTGCTCAGCAGCTGGGCAAGATGGAAATCCATCTGAGAGAAAACCCTGTTCGCCAATAAACCCCAGCTTCACTGCTTTTTATACCCCCAACACAGAAATCTCCATCTTATGAAGTCACTTCTCTATAATAGAGTCCTAAAACATTACTTTTCGAAAACAAGTGAAACAAGTAAGAAGTAAGAATAACTTGTTTCCAATAACATGTACTTGTTTCAAGAATGTTCAATGTCAAATACTTTATATTTATTTATGTACTTTGCAGAAACAGGGTAAACTATTCTTACTGCACTATTTTTTTGTGTGTTTTAAGAAAATAAAACTTAATATACAGACAAAATTTGCTGGATAAGAAAGAAGAATGCATTTTTAGAAGAGATGGTGAACTACAAATACAAAGAGTATAATATATAACAAAGAAAATGATGTGGTTGCGTCTCAGGGATATAACTAACAAGCCAATGCAGCCTTGAGTGGATTTACTCTGATGGTTTTGCTTGAATGGGGAACAATTGGTTACATGCTCTCTCAGCTTTTTTCCTCTTAACGTGTTTTGTTGTAACTGACTTATCCTTTGGACACTAATCCCTGCAATCCTCCACCGGATCTGTGGATACTCAACTTGATGCAGCCTCCTGAATTTAAAATTGGATTTTAACACTCTATGTACATAACATAACCCAAAAAAGAACATCATGTGCATGTGCATAGACCAACAACACATATAACATTTCAGGTTACTAACCTTTCCTTGAAGTCAAGGAAGATCTTCCCCAGGCCACTTCCTCCACTGACCATGTTCAGGTCGATGGCTCGCAGGAGGGCAAAGTGGACTTTGATTACATCCTGAGTGAACATCACAATAAACATTAGAATCTACCCATCCTGATGCATATTCCTTCTTTTATACAGAGTTACACACATAGATAGATCTAGTAATTTCCGAGGATATACAGTACATTAGGTGTGAAATGGTACATGTAAACATCCCGAAATGTTCAGTACAGGACGTTCCTTTAAAAAACGGCTAACAAAAACATTTCAGTCAGGATACTCACATTATATTCCTGCATTTATTGCAGCAATTTGTGTTTTAGTTTGGCGGTGTGGCTCTGCTCATGTGATGATCTGGAACAAATCTGAGCACAGACCGTCCCTGAGCTCACAACCCCCCACCTTCCCAAAAAAGAAAACCTCAACGACGAACGACTAAATGCTAATACAGGAGGAGGCTGGGGAGGTATAGGGAGTTCAATTTCTGAAAGAAGGCAGCAGCATGGACGCAGACTGAATGAGCGCCAAACGTCTATATGTATCACCTATTGTGAGAGATACGCCAAGGACATACATGATTGGATGGTGATTATACTGAAATGGTGCAATACTGAAATGTTGCTTTTTGTTTTCTTGTAAATTAATCATTGACTAAGTTGTACAGCAAGAGTTAAGAATGAATTACTGTTAAGTTTTTTCAAAAGGAATGAAAAGAAACGGAATCTTTTGTTTTCCCCCACTGTGATGAAAACACTGAACCATGACGCCAAATCGAACTGTGAATTTTGCATACCGTTACACCCCTAATATACATATATACAACACACCCTGTCATTCATTCAGCAATCCATACACATATTGAATTATTCACTTGGTGTGCGACACATCCAGGCGTGCTGCGTGGACATCATTTTCTTTGCTTGAGCGGTTACTCACCTCCAGATTGACAAAGATAGCCTCCATGTCCTGTGGACTCAAGACCTGCTTCAACGGGATCATGTAATTCTAAAGAGAAACAAGAGACAAGCCAGTGAAAATGTGTGTTTTTCAAGAGCAAATATAACTAAGTTCCTCTTAAAAAAACAAATACTGTAACTCAGAGCTGTCAGTTTTTCATGCTAAAAATGTAGTGATGAAACTGAAAATGAAATAGAGCTCTGGCCAAGCTTTCAGCAGACCTGTAGGAATTTATTTAAAGGGCAGCACAACTGAAAGTCAACTACAGCAACAAAGGAAATCAATACCAGGCTACACTTTTAAAGATGGAGCCACCATATTGTTGTTCACAGGGTGTGTGATTGTATCTGCCATAAATACACACTATACAGCTGTTTTCTATGCTGCACTTGTGCTTACAGAAGTCTTATGGTTGTCACATTCCATCATCATAATAATAACAAATGGATCAACTAAGAAGCAATGAAGAGATGACGGGCTTTATTAACCCCAACTCAATTAAGCTTAACGAGTCCTCTGATCATAAGAAGGTTATTTATTCTCATTCAGTCTCGTGTTGGTCCGACGCGGGAAACACAGGATACACATTTAGTTTAATGAAATTAGCAGAGCGGGTGATTTGTGGCGCTCCATCAAATTGCGAGTGAAATCTGTCAACGTGGAAACTGATGTGTTAGCAGCACCGATCTCAACAATGGTTCATTATCACACCGAGAGAGCTGGTGTGTGTGTGTGTTAGTTTGTGATTCTTTAAGCAGACAGAATTTGCTGTTTTACAGCGATGCGCCTTGAGTTTATCGGCATTTGTTGGCAGCGGTGTTGAGAATAGTGGTGTCTGATAAAACACTGCTAACGTATTCACTAACTACTGTGATGTGGCAGTAACACAGGAAGAAATAAAAAGATGTTTGGGCAGACGAGCAGCATACCATTGAGGGGTAAGGATGTTTATGACCTTAAGAAAATAATGTAAACTTCTCCTCTCATTACAACTTTAAGAGATGTAATATGTGAAGTGTGTAATATGGATGGATTCCTTTTTACTTAACACTTGTTGACTGTGTGTGTTCACGTATATATGTCCTTGCGCCTGTGATGTGTGTGTCTATACTGAAAGCCCCAGGGGATCTGTTTCTCCTGCGGGGGCTGAGCCAATAATATCCGCATCGATCTGCTCCTGTGACATTTGTGCTCCCCGATGAATCTGCCAATAGCTGACATTTCCATGCTGCGACCCGGCCCAGAGGCCTGAGACACCAACAAAGAACAAGTGACAAAAGGAAACTCTAACACGACATTGCTTGTGCCGGGATAAAAATGCGCACACATCAACACACTCAAATGCAAGTGCACGTACAGCACACACACACATATTGTGACACTCACCTTCTCAATGTCCTCTAAAGTCTTGTAGTACTTCGCTTCCGTCTCCTGGATCTCCACTAAGCAGCAATTTCTCTTGTCATCTTCTGTCATACCCATTTTCTAGGTTGAGAATAGAAAATATACTGAGTCAGTACAATTTTGGATTATTGATAATATTTTCAATATAGACCAGGTCTACATTTTTTACCTTGCGATTACTGTTTTTAGCAAAAGTAATATCTATATCATGCAAGGAATTGCACAAAAATGGAGATCAAGCTAATGCTAAGTGTCCCAAACAGTATCTAAATTTGTGACATACAATCACTTTTAGGGATTTTAAAGGACCATACCCATACCGGTGTTTATTTATGTTTCAGCCAATTCTCGAAACACATACATCATCACAGCTAAGCATTCGGGAAACCGTTCTCTTGTGTTTTCGAAATTTTCTTTCTACCATTCCAGACGACCATTGATTTCTATTCATTTCCAAACAGTATAAAAACTATTGGCACACTCTTGAAAATTGCTTGAGTCGTGTAATCCATCAAATCGTATTATCTGTGTGAGATAATACAGTGCAGACTTGTCCAATCAATTTACACTTAAACTGCATTACCATGCAACCATAACGTAACATTGACAAAAATGAATGCAGACTTGATGTCGACCGTGATGGATTACACGACTCAAGCAGGTTTTCAAGAGTCTGTTTTATTTTATTTCACCAGGATAATCCACTCATTATGGATACTGCTTTCTAGGGAGTCCTGGGCATAAAATTGACTGGATTTGCTAATTGATTTTCATACTGTCTGAAAATGAATGGAAACCAATAGCTGCTGGAACAAACATAAAAATACATCCAAAGTCTGTGCTCAAACATAGTCAGGAAACACGATGTGCAATTAAGGAGCTACAGCACTGTCCTTCTGGTTGGAGTGTGCTCTACAAACATTTTTAAAAAACAAGGGTGTTTAATTAAAGCAGACCTAATTCAAAATCAACTTGAACCAGATAAAAATGTCCAACCACACTGACTTGACTGCAGCTGCAGGCATGGCTAGAGTAAAGTGAGGTGGCGATGACATTGGCTTTGGAGAGAAAGGGAGGCATGTGAGCTAGTGAGCTTTTGTGTGTCATTGTACGTGTGGGCTGGCTGCCTGAACTAACCGTATGTACGTATATGTAGATGAATCAAGTGTTTTTAAGTCATAGCCATGCAAAGCAGGCACATTGTGAGGGGGTGGTGGAGGATGGGGAAAAGATACAAACTTACCTACATAGAGCGTTTCTCATGAGACCTTATGTCTGAGTAAGTCTCCATGAACGAACATATGTATATATATATAGTACGTGTTTCTTTGAAAGAACAATATGCTGTAATGCATATTGTGAGTGACTCGCTAAAATGACCATGGTAAAAAATCCACATAGACAGGTTTCATTTCTGCACAGATTTTCTATGCTGTGGCAGTGATATGAGCAGCTCGACCATGGAATAACTAACTCAGCCATCTGGGAGAGAGCTGGCTGTTGATAACCAGCGCTGATAATACAAAAAACTGGGGCTAACAATGTAGAAATGCAAGTCCAGTCCAGGCCTCAATTCAGCATGTAGTCAACCAATCAGAAGCAGGGCTCAAAGCCAGCAGAATAATGTTTATTTGTCTCGAGCTTTGACGTTCCATGTGGCAGCTGGCGCTCCTCGCTGACGTCAGTTAACACTGCAGTGACCAAGCTGAAGTCACAACTGTCTGAGTCAGTCTTTGAACCAGATGGGGTCTCCATTTTCCCCTATGCATGGGTCAGTAATCTAATTGGCAGGTCATTCTCTTGGGATGCTATGAGTTTGTTTTGAATGAAGTGGTGGAGCGAGTTAGCTGACAGGGTGGGGTGAGTCACAAGCACAGCGGGGACTCACCTGCATGTATCTGATCTGCAGCATGGGAAAGGCAAAGCAGCGCCAAGTCAGAAGTCAAATTTATTACCAGTTATGTAAGAGACATCTAAGTGCGTTTAGAGATATGACGTCATGCAAATACTATACAATAGCCCCAAAGACAATGACAGTGCACACCACGGAAATAATCTAAGGTAGTAGTCTAAGTGTATGTTTCCGTTGTTCATTGCATCCTTTCTGGTAAGAGAGAATAGATTTACATGCAATAAGTCAAATTAAGTGTTGTCTAATGGACACCTGGTAGACGGGCATCTAAGTCTAAGGTGACTATTGAAAATGCTTCCGTCATGGACCTTCAGCAGGCATCACATTCACAACATGACAAACACCTGAGACAATTACATTATCAATAACTGAAAAAAACATCCCTAATGACAAAAAAGGCAGCGACACGAAGTGTGACACAAAGCTCTCACCATGGGTTGTCGTACTTCCACCTTAATGATGTCCTCATAGATGTCATCCCCATCGTCCTCACACGGCACACAGTCATAGATGTCATCCTCACCCAAGTCATGCTCACTGTGGAAAAACGTGCAAAAGTTAGATGAACAGCTGTATCAAAACACAGGATGAACTCAAAGAACGGCTCATGTGCCCATGTTAAACTGCTCTGACAGGTGAAAGGCACTGAGCAGTCAAACTAGTATTAAATTCAATATCTTCCATGAGCCCTACCTGAAGAGTGATACTGGTGTTCCAGGCAAGGTGACACAGTACCCGATGTCCCCAACTCATCACTATTGAGTGGCATTTCCCTTTAATGTGTTTATGTTGCTTTGGCACCCAGCTAGCTAACTGACCTTTAATTAGGCAAGCAGCCAGCAGAGCACAGATAGTTACTGTGGAGAAGAGTGTCTTCTGGGAAAGATCCTCATGCTCTGGGAGCCACACTGTATCTCCCTCTGTTCTGTGAAAGCAATTATTGTTTGGGAAACTTATTGAGGCAGTGGAGAAGCCTCAGCAGGAATACGCTTTGGCAACGGGCCCATGTCGATGTAGTTAATAAAGAAGGAGCTTTAAGTCGGCAAAAAGGAAATAAATGATTAAAGACTGTAAATAACTAAAGGTAGTAAGACCTGCCTGCTAAATAATGGAGGAGCAGGGTTCAAGCTTGGCAACTGCTTGCTTGTTTAAACGAAATTCAATTCACCTCAATTGTATTGAGTTGGGGGCAGTATAATGCTCATGTATAATGTTGCTGTGGGATACAACTTGAGTCCTGTTTCTTTTTTACTTATATTTGTTCACATTTTGGCAAATTGGCACCAATTGAAGTATGCCGAATTAGCTATTAGCAGTTCCTGTTTGCAATGTACCCATGGATATACAGACAACTATGACTGGATTATTTTGATACTGAAGAAAACTCAAAAATGTGATGATTCTCGGGCAAGTTCTGGAGTTGTAAGAAGCATCTTTTTTCTATGATTTCTAAGCAGATTTATGGATAATTATTCGTGATGGACACCAGAGTAGCTTGGCAAGGGGCCACCCTGCTTAAATGTCCTTGAGCGAGACACTTAATGCCCACCAGTTCAAGGGATGCTGTTTTGTGCTCTGTCCTGGCCTTGGTGGGGGGCAAGCGGAAAGAGGATTTCTCTTCTTGGATAGTTAGTGCCTCATCAGTATTTTATCTCCAGCACATGCGCCTACCTGTCTGAGTATTCCTGAGGAAGATACTTCATCCCTACTTGCCAAATGGGGGCCATAACCTTGCTGTCCTAGCACCAAACCAACCAGGTTCAGACCAGGAAATTTTATTTCACTTTAAAATCCCCCAAAATTGGGTATTTTGTAGGGATTTTATATGCTTTATTAATTCATGAATATTTGAAAAACAAGATTTATGGGCACAGGTCTAAAAAAATACAGGTTGTTGGATTTTCTCCCCTGTAACATGGCTACATACAACCTTCTGCATCTGCCATCATTTCTAAAATATTCCTTTTTTCACTGTCTGTGTGAATAGGGGATGAAAAAAATCTGAAAAGATAGAACTGCTCTCAATCAAATATTCAGCTTTGTCGTCATGCTCGTGCGGGGGTTGTTTGAAGCTTTAATTGAGGTGGCTTGGTTCACTCTCAGCTCTGTGCTTCCTCTTTCTTAATTAAGTAAATGTGGCTCATGTTGAATACAGAGAAGGCTGTGTGGGAGGACAACGGCCAGCCAATGCTGTCCCATCGGTGTCTCCTCTCTGAACTCTGAGACTACAGTACGCTCCACAGAGACTAATGTGCTGCATGGCAGGAACGTTTTTTCGGAAAGCAGATGCTGTACTTCATTTTGCTCTAATCCCTTCAGAGACAGTATTATATGACGGAGATCTAGTGCAGCGATATGACTATGACCTATGGAGAGATCCAAGAGGATCAGGATCTCCAGGGAGAGCATGGTGGAGGAAAGTCTGAGTGGGGTCTTTTTATAAAGTAGTAAATATTACAAGAATAGAATTATTAAGAATAAACATTGAATGGGAAATAGAAAAACTGAACTGAATAGAAACATTTTGTGCTGGTTTCTGTCATCTATATCTATTAATCCTGCTCTTGTGATAGCCATTAGTGATAGCTGGTCAAATGGAAATATTCTATTGATTACTGATGACATTTAATCCCCTTCCTCTTTCCCAGTTAGTTATTTTGTCATTGTCCAATGCTCCTTTGGTCCAATCAGTCAATTACAGATATTTGTATTGCTTTTCATCAATGACTGCTGATTGATCGCTACATTACACTGACGTGGCTGAGGGCTCAACAGGTTTGTAGGAAAGCTTCCAATCGACTGGCGATTTCATTTAAACCTGAAGTTCGCTCTTTGAACCATTCAAATATGCATTGTACGATGCTTGATTCAATGCTTGAATGACATTTTAGACAACTGGATGTCGATTCCACCATTTTCCTAATTGTCTGCTTTTCTTTTAATGCATTGCCTGCATTGATTTTTCCAAAATATTAGCCAGAGAGATCAATATTCTAGTGACTGCCTATGCCCCATTCACTATTCCTGACAATTTTAGATCATCAGAGTGTCTATATTGTGAAACCTCCTTTAGATTTCTAATTGGTGATGTCATTAATGAACTTCTTAACTGACTGTTTTCACTGTCAATATACATTGATCCTAAAGTCAAATAACTATAATGAACCCCATATCAAGATCTTAATGTAGTAACGTGTAAGCCTAATCTACATATTGTACTGGGTTTCATAGAACCATAAAGGTTGCTGCTAATGAAAAATGATAAGCTTGTTTTACAAAAAAAACACTGGATAAGCTTGAGGTGTGTGTGTGTATTTTGCCTCAATCTTTGTGAGGACCAATTTAAGCTTTAAACATTTTTCGGCTCACTTCCTCAATGGGCTGCTTAAGGGTTAGGACTTGGTTAAGGTTATGTGTTTATTGTATTCTATTTTGTCTTATTATCAATGTATTTACTTTCAGTAATGACCTCGCCATACAGTACAGTGGTTTCCATTCAGTAGTTTCGTGGGAATTCAAATTGCCTTCACACGAACAAGAGATTCAGAGGAAATGGACAGTTGCATGGGGAAAAAAGTCTGTCCCATTTTTAGATTTGAAGTTCAACGTTAGGTGTGTATGTGTGTGTGTGTGTGTTTGTGTGTGCGTTATTAGAAAGACAGAGAGTGAGAAAAGAGAGGGACAAATTTCTTGCCAGTGTAGTAAATCTGTCGCACAACAACTTTACTATTTACATCCCTTTGTCTCTTGGGCTTCTTTAGTGGACATTAATAAATCATTCAAATGCATTTGTGTGTGTGTGTGTGCGCGCGCGTTTGTGTGTGCTTGTGCATGTGTATGCATCAGTGAGATAGAGAGTGGGAGTAGAGTCCTGAGGAGCCATTAATTAGGTCTAATTTTCTGTCTGATTACACAGTGGCAGGCCAGAGGGTGTCCAGTGTGTTTGCACGCTATCGGCCTGCTAGCCTTTGCTCCCAGGCCTCAGTGCCATAGAGTTACATCAGTGGAGAGGAGGGATGGAGTATGACTCACAGAGCAACTGAGCATATGTGCCCAAAGCTGGGCTGCCTTACAGGTTTCTATTAAAATAATATTATGATATTTGATATACAGGAAGTTGTTTTTGTCACATCTGTGGTACACTGTGTGGGGAGCTCTGGCTTCTGTACAACTGATCAGCTGAATTTTTAAGTTATTTCACATACTGCTTAACTCAGACTCCAACACACTCATAATAACATTCATAACAGAAACAAGACGACACTGGGTACGAATGAGTAGTGATGCCAAGATGTGATTGCGCTGTCTGGGCTTTAAGATAATTAAAGAGATATAACTGCTTGAAATGGAAAATCTTTAACCACACAGCCTATAGTGTATTAAGTCATGTCAGCAGTAGTAGTAAGGCACACAAATACCAAAGTATTTGGCCAAATGAGCAAAATCATATATTGGCAAGAAAATACTGTATAGACAAAATACTTTTACCCATTACGGCAGAGCACCATTTTTTTTACATGTGCGTTTAGATATATTATCTATTTGTACTTTTCTCGCCTGTAAACTTTATGTTTGTATGTATTTTTGTGTGTGTTTCATGTGCTGTAAGTTGTTTTTTTTATGTATAATAACTGTATTATTTGTGTTTACTTGACTGTAAGCATTATTCATTGTTTTATACCAAAAATCAAGCTGGAACAGTTGATTAGTACAGTTTTAATAGTAATATGGTAATAGTAATATGTCATGTATTAATACCTTAACCAAGTTTGTTACATCGCTTTTTGCTTTGGTTTTTATTTCTAGTTATCTACACTGCTTTACATTCAATTCAATTGTATCTATATGTTCCTACTGGCCATCTCTATTTCCAAAAATAGTTTATTCTGAATGTGGTCATGTGGTAATATAAAGTTTAATAAAAACAAATTGTAACTTAATACCTTGCAGTAAATAACACCTTAGCTAAGCTCCATCCATTTTCAAGCTATTGGCTTTTCATGTGAACCTGCCCAAGGGATTAACGGAGCAAAATAAACTGCAAAAGAGTGACACAAAGGACTTGGGACACCGTTTGCTTCTGAATGGAAATCTATGTATGCCTTTCGCAGAGGAAAAAGTCCCTTGGCAACTGTACCCAATCCACCCCCCATTTCATGCTTTGTCAACTCCAGGATGGAGTCATTCCAGAGAGGGAGGACTCGGAGTTAAACGACATGAAGACTTGACATCACAAAGCCAGAGGGAGGAAGTACAGATCAGGTATACCACATTAACCCGGGAGACCTCAATTAGGTGGAGACTAGCCTCTACCTGACTCAGACACTCCTGCAAACAGATATGGTCCAACAGAATGCAAACTGGAGCATGCTTCACAAATACCTATACCTGCACCTATCATGGAATCTCAATACCACTCATTTACAGCGGTCATCTCTAAGTGAGCTCATGCTGACAGCCTAAAGCCTCAATCCACCTCCCTTGACATGAATTTTTCTGACATGATATTGTAAATATGGAAATCATCCAGCAAGGCAAGTGACCTCTACTAAACCTAAACCTAAATTATACACAGCCAACCACAAACATTTTTGCGTATGTTTTAGGCCAAGCTGCTGGATGCACGACAGCCATATCAACCACAGAAGCCTTGAAAAAAAACATCTAACACATTAGTTTTACCTTTAAATACAGTGTACCATCATTACATTAGTGATTGAACTTCCAGCTATCCTCAGAGACCTCCGAGGGTCCGATGGTTCAAGTCTTTTGGCCGCTCCAGATTAAAATGAAGGGTTGATCGATCTTTTGCTGCGCGGGCTGCTGGAACAGCCTCCCATTTAACGTTTTGTCTGCTGGCATGATCTCGGTTTTTTAAATCTCACCTCAAAATCAATTTTTATAGATTGCTTTCCATAGCAGTTAGTATCCTTTGTCATCTTATCACTGAACTTAATGATGCCATTTTATTGATTTTTATTGTTTGCTATCATATTGCTGTTTTACTCTTCCATGCAGCCTTATTTTCTCACACTAAATATTTTTGGTGACAATATTGCTGTTTTATTCCTTACATGCTGTTGTTTTTATGATACCATATGTCCTATCATTGTATTATTTTCTTCCTCTGGGGTGCTCTTGAATAGTACTACATCCATAAAAAAATGAATACTGTGGTAAGATCATCATTGTCCTCTCCCTCACTCTTGCAGTTCAGTCATGCACTCATTGCAAATTGTGCATGCATCAATATTTCAGGCTAATTAATAAGTCTTTGAGAGCAGGGTTATTGCTAGTGTGTCCAACGGTATTAGGTGCAGGACCTTGCTGATGAATCAGTTATGCGTCTGTCCATTGATGAAACGAAATGCATACATGTTCTTTGTAAAAAGGTCAAGAGCAGCCAGAGTGGCATGATTAATTCAATAAGACCCAGCCCTCTGCACCTACAGGTTACACAAAGAGCCCTGTGTCACAACACCACTGACCATTTCAGGAAAAAAAACCAGATGAACTCAAGCTTCAGGCTCATTGAAGGTTACAGGGTCCGAAACCCATAATGGAAAGAGGAGACTTTGCAGGTTAGAGGTTTGAGGCAAATTAAAGACCACCAGCTATATAACGGGCATCAAAACCTTACTTTTATGCTCACTTGCTTTACTGGTGGACTCAGTGACACTTGTTGCTATGGAGACCGTGCACTCGCTGTAGCCACTAGATCATTCAGTAGTAATTTACACATTTAAGTAAGCACTATTCAACGTTGGCGACATTTCTTTATGATGGATTTAGAGTAAAATAAGGAACGAGGAAGCTAATTTTAGCCACTTTTATATTTCCTGATGCATTTAGGGCCACGTCAGTAAATACAGGGGTCGGCATGATGAGCCTGACTTCTTCCTTTTTTGACACAGAAGAAAAACTGTAACTGTCTGTTCTATAGATTATATGCCACTAGCACACAGGGTACATGATGAAAGACAGGAGCCTACTATGTTCTTTTCTTTCTGTGAGCACATTTTGATCCCTGTTTTTTTGTTAAATAAAATCTTTAAATCAACATGTTTTTAGTAATTCCTCTACTCTCTTCAGGACCACTTTTTGTGCAAGACTCAGTTCAGTTTTCAAGGTAAGGGCCTGTGTTCCAGACTTGCAGGGCTACATGTTTGGCTAAGCTGCACTCTAATCCAGTATTAGCCTGCTTAGCTGGCACTCCTCTCCTCTAGCAAGAGCACATTCCTCATCCCCTAAAGAACACTGCAATCATGTATTCAGCCAGCATATATCTATAGGCCGCATGCTCTCCTTTCTATCTGCTGCTCGCCTCCCTCCTATATCATTTGTGATGAATGACACCCATCTCAGAGCGGTTAACTAATTATTCTCCATTAATCTGAGTTGAGCGGCTGCTGTCACCGCTGGAACCGCTGCCAACTCCGAGACCCTACGACTCTCTTTCACACCCAGGAAAAAGCCACCCACCCGCCTAACACACACCAAACCAGGCAGCCAGCCACTGAGGCAGGCAGAGAGGCAGCCACACCAGAAGCTGAGCCGGAGCTGGTGTCACCATGGCAACGGGCAGAGTGACAGAGGGCTCCGCGCTTATGTAATTAGGCAGTTAGAGTAAATGGGAAGAAGTGGCAATCACAGTTCACTTTGAAACATCACAGGATGTGTGTATAATGTACATGATGGGGAGAGAATTGTTATGTATCCAGATATGCTTTTTTATATATCCAGGAGTACATATGTATTTATGTTGACTATAGAAACACACTCAAAACCAGATATAAAAGGTCAATAATGCAAAAAATGCAAATATTCTGTAGTGTCATAATTTATATTTGTAAACATATTATTATTTCAGTGGACTCTGATTTGCAGCACAATCTGAAGCTCTTTTGCATTTTTACCCAGATTAAAAGCATTTTCTGAGCTGTTCTCATCACAATGTCTTTTTACTGTGAAATTGTTTTGCAGCAGGAAACAACATAACATCCAGATGAAAATAAGTCTAAAGCGATCTAAGGTTATACAAATCTATATGTTTCGTTACAATAGCTAAAAACCAACAATGATCTGTCTTGATGTGTGTGTGTACCTGTTTGTAAACCACGTTGTGAGGACAAGACACATAGTAGGGACTCACCTCCTATTAAGGGACAAAAAGCTGGTCCCCACAAGGTAAACCATTAAAATGTAGGGTTTAGACTTGACTTTTGTATAAGATTAGGGTTAGGTTTAAGTTAAGTAAAGGTTAGGGTTGGGGTACGACATATGGTTTTTATAGTTAAGGTTAGGGGAAGTCTCCAGAGAATGAATTTAAGTAAATAAAATGTCCTCCTAAATGACAAAAACAAGTTTGTGCAGGTGTTTGTTGTGGAATGCATACTTACTCTGCCAGCTCTTCAAGGCTCCGGTACACATCATCCTCATTCAGGGCTGTGTCCTCTGATGGAAAGGGCCTGGTACACACATACACACACACACACAAAGAGTGAGAGAGGGTACAGCATACTTTATTACAACACACACCACAGTGTCCCAGGTAGAAAAATAACCAGTCAGTAACTGCGTGTTCTATCTGCCAGGTTGTCACTCTTAGCTCCATCACTTGAGCAGCACAGCAGCAGGATGTATTCAACAGAGGATCCCATCAGTCACAAACAACATTGTCAAAACACATCAACACACTGCCACTGACAGATAAAAAACCTGGCATCTTCCCACAGCCAACATTTTCTCAGGAATTCAGGAAGGGAAACAGCTTTTTTTTCCAGATGGATGGCCAGGTGTCTTATAAATCCTCTCAGGGGCATTTGGGCAGCTTTCAAGGACTCTCAGGGACAATGTAGAGCAATATAAAAAATTGAAAATGACAAAGTTCAGAGCTGTAATTTTTTGTACACTGCAAAAGTGACCTTCTCTACTAACCATTATGTTATAAAACATAATGGTTAGGAGACACAATGCAAGGTACCTTAGCGTAAATAAAAGTGTTCATGTCGGCCCATCGTGCAATAATCGGAATGATTCATCCCGATCCTCTTCTTAAATCTCTCCTTCCTGCTCACGCAGTGTCGACAAACACAACACTCCTGGGAAGTGGCCGAGCATAAAAATGCATGACTAATCAATTAGCTCATTAAACAGGGTGGATTTATTTCTAATCTTTTTAAAGATATCTGCTTTCTGCAAACACTATTCTGAAGTGCATGATTAGCTCTCGATTGCCTGACCGTGTTTACGATGTTCTTTTTTTATTTTTCTTTCACAAGAGATGATTGTTACAAATTATGGCCTATTAGCTTGCTATTAGCTAGCTTAATGCCGTGCACAATTGAAGCTCATTAAAATCAGTGAGGTCATGATCTAGCGCTAATCATCAACCCGCTAACGTTACTGGAACGGAAATAGCCTGTATTATTAAAATTAATCTACAGTATCTCTCAATACTATGACATTTTTCATTTTAAGGGGCTTGTTTGTTAGTTTTTAGGCCTGCTGTTTGTTTTCACCGCGATAGCTGCATACTGCCGTCACCATCTTCTCCTCAAGCAATAAATCCCACACAAAGCAGCAGCCGGCAGTGTTTTCTGCTATGGTAAACAGCCATGTCAGGTTGACCTTGACTCCCTCTGTATAATGTAACTACTGAACACATGATTTGTTTTTCTAGACACACACACAAACCCACCCACACACACACACACACACACACACAAACACGAAAGACTACCATTATTCAAGAAAGAGATGGAGAAAAGAGCATGAGAGGTGAAGCTGTTTGACTAGTAATCAGTTAAAACACGGCATGTGTAGGACTGTGAATTTTGATATACTTGTTACATTCTAACCATTTCGAATGTTATCACTCGATTGAATGGGCGTTATCAGTGGTTATCATCCTCATAGATTTGGGTTAGAAGGGGCCTGCTACACCTACTAGTAGGTTCAGAAGGTCATTATCATCTGTTCACATGGTTGATCACTCATGTCACATCACCTTAGATTTAGGCAACAAAACTACATGGTTAGGTTTAGGAAACGATCGTGTTTGGGTTAAAATAAGAAAGTAAGTCAAGTGACGTAACATATAGGCTGACTTAAAACTTTAAATAAGTCAACAGTGACTTTTGGTTTCACATAGGACACAAACCCTGGTCTCCTGTGTTGTTTGACCCATCCATCCACACCAATCATACACATGTGATCAACCATGTGAATCAATGATAATGGCCTTCTGAACCTACTAGTTGGTGTAGCAGGCCCCTCCTGATCCATATCTATGAGGCCGATTCAACGCCCATTCAATCGAATGATAACATTTGAAGCAGGTGTTCATTCTCAACAACAAAGTAAGTCCATTCACAACATCCTCTGAGGTATTATGAGGTATTATAACTAATACAGTGACATTTATACCTTAATACAATATCAACAACCTTTGACCTAACTCTGGCTTTATCTATGAAATATATATATATTTCTACTGGTCATATATTTGCACAGCAAGTACCTGCAAGCTTGTTGTTTATGTAAACTAGCACTTAAACACGTACGTTGCTGTCATTTGTATATTTAGGCAGTTAGTTTCAAACCCACCTAACCGGTTTTAGGAAGAGCCACAATTACACTGGAGTCTAAAATAATAAAAGTTTGGATGGTATATGTTTCAGTATACAACAATGTGGATGATCTGCCAAAGAAATCACCAAGTCATTGGTTTTAATGAATAATCTTATTGACCACTGATACATACTTAGTACATAAATGAAACAAAAGAGGGAGAATAATCTATGACCAGAAAGAAAGAAAAAAACATTATTCAGCCTCTGTTTACCAGAAATGTCACAAAAGTAGCCAAACCAGTTACATTTTGGGAATCTTCAGCATGTTTGGAATGCATAATAAATCAATTTATTCAACCAGCTCCACTACCCATTGTGCAGTGTGGGACATACCACATTCTAAAAGTTATATTCAACAACAGAATTCCTGTGTTTCCAAGCCTGCATGAGCTGACACATGCATAAAAATGAGCACAAGCTTTGCCTCTCGATCAACAATTCCTACATCCAAACTGTGCATTTTTAAATAATGTGAGATGAAATCTGAACAAATATTATATTTAAAATGGTAAAAACAGTTCACTTTAGTATGATTAGACTTTAAAGGCCGGTGGAGTTGTTAGCAGTTTACCTGGCAAGAAACCAGGTGGCCTGTGTCCACTGAATTCACTATCTTTTTCTATTTTTAATTATGTTTTTTTTTTTTCTTAAGAATTGTTTTATTTTTATGTGAAGCACTTTGTAACACATTCTGGAGACAGATCCTTCCTTGTTGGTCTTTCTGAGGAAGAGTTTTGTCTGTGTGTGCAACCCTGTCTTGTAAAACTTACGATTATATAATGCAAAGTTGTTTTCCTGATTGAATTGTGGAGGAAGTTCCACACGCAGGTCTTGGGGAGGTGGTCGGGCTGGATGATGGCCGTGTGTGTGTGTGAGAGGTTTTCAAAAATGTCAAACCCCTCTGAGAAAATGTATGATTTTGGGCAACATAAATAAAATTTACTTAATGTACTTAACTTGAGTTGAGTTAAATTAAGTGCTATATAAACAAAGTAATTCTGAATAATATGTGGAGGGGGTTGCTGGTGATAGATATAACGTGCAGCCCCAATATAAATGATGTTTCCATGTTGGAAAGTAAAAAAAAAAAAAGGTATTGTAGCAGGAAAGAGAGAACAAAGGTAAAAAGAATAAATGTCTGTCTGTGTCTGTGTGTTGTAGCTGGCTGTGAAGTGAGCTGGGAGGTGATATGGACAGTTCAGTGTCAGAGACCAGACGTTCAAAGCTCTCATAAAAGCACTCCGCTCTCTGTAAGCAGTCAGCTTTGAAATCCGTGTTTAATCCCAAGATATGATCAGATGACTGGGACACTTTATTGTGACACCACGTCTTCATCAAGAGCCCGACAGCAGTGACCTGTTGGTGTGTGAAAGGCCAAATATCACACAAGTGAAAGTGTAACAAACAAACAAAAACAGTAGTTCATGTTATTATCATTTTAGTTGCGCAGGTGTGTGTGTGTGTGTGTGTGTGTGTGTGTGTGTGTGTCAAGCTGTGTGTACCTGTGTGACACCAGCAATTAGCCTGTGTGTAATTAAAGCACTGGTCACACTGAAAGAGTGTGTCAGCCATCAAGTTAATGAATGCTCAGCTAGATAGTCAAAGGTCAGCTCGTCACCCTCAACACACACACACACGAACATGCAAAGAATCCTGCAAACTCAGCCTCCACGGTCTTCTGTGATTCATTAACTTTGCTAATTTTTCCACGTTTAAAGTGGTTGACTTCATTAAAACCTTTCTATTTTCAAGAGCTAATTACATGTACTATTATTAAGAAATAATAACACAAAAACTTGCCTCATCTGATTTATGTTACTTTCTCACTCAACTGTTATGAACAGAAGCACAGCGCAGAAGGGGCTTCCTCCAGAGTGCAGTAACACACCCACATCTGATGGCCCCCTCCAATGAAATGTGCATTATATTATAAGTTATTAATGGAGTCCCGCAGGGCAAAATTTAATTACATAGTAGTTTGTGGAGATATGCGCTCGTGTCTATCACCTCGGTGTTGTTTTGTGGAGCCAAGCACTGTCCGATGCTGCCGTTTTCATTTCGCCTAAATGATGCAACCAGGTGTAATTGAACTATGTTTATAATTTCATCAGAACTCCAATGATGAGCTGTCTCTTGGCTGTTCAACACTGCTCTATTGTCTTTCCTGCAAGCGTGTTACTTCATGTTGTTCAGGTCTATACGCTGTGTGGTAAGCCAGAGTGGATGTTGTGGTGCTTGCAAAGGTTTTTCTAAGTAATCAGTCTTGTGTAGTGTATTTAAGTGTATTTGTTTATATTTTACACCTCTGATTATCCCCTAGCACTGACGTTGTGCACAAGCCCTCCCGATATGGCTTATTCAAATGTTTGTTTTGTATTTTATCTGTATTGTGCATTGAGTACAACTGATTCTTTTTGGTAATATGAGGAGCATATTGCTTTCTTTGTAAGTTTAGATGTAGTCCAGAGATTTGTCCGTCCGCATCTGATTCACATAAATGAAAATGTATCTGTTTCTATCTTTGTCAGAATAGCTTCAGTTAAGTTGAAGTATTTGGTCCGAAAACCTGTCTATGACAAAAGGATATATTCTCTGATGTAACCTTTTTTTCCCCTATTTTTCTATTATTTTCTTTATCTCATCTTTCTTCCTTTATCTTTTTTCTTTTATTTCTTTATCTGTATCTCTCTCTCCATTTTTGATCTGCTCTACTGTACTTTATTGTGTTTTGTTGGTTTAGTAGTGTATCTCTTTTGTTTGCTTTATTTTACAGGTCCATCATTTCCTAATAATTTGGTACTAATGTTCAATTAGTACACTTCCCCTTAATTGCAAGCCTAATCTAGAGTCTTTTAGTTAGTACAGTACATTGAAATTTACCTACATGCAAGTATAGAATTCAACATATAAAGCAAATAAAGATTTCATCAATACAAAAAAGTACAAAAACAAAGTATGCATATTTAGTTGGATTCAACTGAATGTTTCTTTCTAGGAAATGACTATTTTCCTTACAATTTCTACCAAATTACACAGTTCTCATAGGAAGTTATTAGGAAATCATGGATCCGTGAAATAAACTATTACTTGTTTTTTCGCTTTGAGAGGGGCATGAGGGATTGGATGCACGTGTTTGTTCGTGCGTTCGTGTTATTGTCTCTTTTGTTGTTTGATTTGATTAACCATAAGTGGACCAGGGCACAAATGAAAAAGAGACACATAATCTCTGTGAGGCTTTCCAGGTTAAACAAATGTTAACAATAACACAAAATTGAAAAAAGAAAAACATTTCTTTTGCACTTCATGATTGTAATAAATGAGGGCCCACGTTTCACATCCTAATCTTCTCTGACCCAACTCTTTAGGCTTTAAACAACCTCTCTTTCCCTCCTCACTGTCCTGCCTTTTCTTGGGAAATTTCATTGTAACATGTCTAATTTCTTCTTCACTGTCCTTAGAGCCAGTGCTGGCGTAAAGGGAATTGCTGGAACATGTGTGCTGGACAAAGCCGCAGTGAGCCGGTCCCATTGATCAACTATTGTCAAACAGCAGAACAGCAGTGTAGTCGTTAGGTGTGAACGCAGCTCAAATGGCCAGCATTGGAAGCAGTTTCATGTCCCAGGACACGGCTTTGTTTCTGCAGAGGTCAATAAATCACTGGAGCTCGAGCAAGCTAGTACACTTTGCCACTTATTGTACCATGCCTGTCCATAAACCCTCCCGTTCCTCCTTTAAACCTGGCAATGCAGTTTCATTTCCAAGCCTGGGGAGTGTGTGTGTGTGTGTGTCTGCGCAAAGTAACATATGAGTAAGAGCCTTTTTCTTTGCATGTGCGAGTGGTTTTCACAACATTTACGTGTGAGAATTAGCACATGCGATGCATTCAAACGGCATGAGTGAAAAATGAGGAGTGTGATGTGCTAACTGCATACAAATGTGTGTGATGTAATTCAGTGGCGTGAGGGGGCAGAGCTGTGACTACAGGATGAGGAAAAAGAGGGAGGGAGGGAGGAAAAGTGATTCTTGACACTGTGGCTGTTTGTCCTAATCATGCTGTACACTGCAACCTCCTCCTTTTAATACCAAACAATGTGTTAACATGAGCGCATCTATATTGTCTCGGTGCAAAGAAAATTGTAAACCCTGTAAAATGATCTAATTATGATTTGTCAAAATTAATCAGTTAGTTGATCAACAAAACATTTATCAGCATCTACTGTATTTTGATAAGGAATTAATTGTTTGGGTCAGATTTTGGGTCAGAAGTAGAAAAGCCAAACATTCTCTGGCTCTAGCTCATCAAACGTGAGGAGTTGTTGCTTCCTCCTATTTCATATCATTGCAAAAAAATTATATCTTTGGGTTTTAGACTTTTGGTCGAACAAAAGAGGCAATTTGAAAACATCACCTTGGGCTTTGTGGTGATCATTTTCACCATTTTCTGCCATTTTCATAGACTAAACGACTAAATGTCGGTTGATTAATCGATAACAAAAATAATCATTAGTTGCAGCCCCAAATTCAGTTGAGTGTCATTTAAGTAATTAGCCTTAGCTCGAACTATAGGTGTGGTCTTTTCTTTTTTTATTCTATACTTTCTCTTTTTACTTTTTTCTTATTTTGATTTATATTATTAATTCTTATAGTTTCTCTTAGAGTTTTTCTTCTAACATGTGATGCGAAAAGAACTCCACATTTTCAGTACCAACCAACAGTTCTGGTGTAGATCTCAGGTAGTCCCACCCATGGGTGTGGTTTTAATCAATCAAGTATATTCACACCTACATATAGTTTTAATTTACCTTACAAGTACCCCTACATTTTAAGAGTCATTCAAGACCATTACACAAGTCATATTAACATCACACACAAGTCTAACAAATTAAGTTATATTAAAAAAAAAGAAAAAAAAACAAGAGTCATGTTCAGGGGACGTATATATATATACCGTACATATGACAGTGTGAGGATTTAAAGGACTATCATTATCTAAACCCCTGAACAAACTTCCTCCTCATCTGCTCTCTGTCTTGATGCTGAGCTGAGGTCTCCCGCACTCCATGACCCTGATCCCCAGAGCCCGCGACACACACTCCAACAGCAGGGATCAGTGATGAACTAGGACAGTAAAGCGTGAGCGGGTTGAAGGTTTGTGTGGGGTTAGCTGAGGACAGTAAAGATAAGCAGTTGGAAAGGGGGGGCTGGATAACAGGAGAGAGGATGACGCAGGCTTATACTGTAGATAAGCTGTGAGAAACACGAGGTCAACTCCCACGAAACACAAAAAGATGGGAACATGAAGCCTCGACACAAAGAGGATTTAGGGTTTTAGACAAAAACAGAGAAAACTGGGATCAACTTTTGGTTTTGATTGATAAATTGTTTAGAGATGGAGAGATGGAGATGGTGTCAAGGATGTAGGTTTGGTTTCAAAAGTGGGGGAGGGGGGCACAATGAAGTCAGAGGCTCTTCAATCAGATGGAAAATAAATAAGTAGTAAAAGTTTTTATCTTTGATTGATGTTCGGTGTATCTTTTTATGAGAATATTAAAGTTCTCTCTGAATGGTGACTTTCTGTCAGTCGCCTGTGAGGTGAAACTGAGGGCAAAAAAAACCCATGAAGCAGAGAAACACGTGAAAGCAAGCTTATCTTCATTTTTTCAACTCAGACACATCTGTATTACATTAGCTGGACAGTAAGAGAGGACTGTTTAGAATAAGTGATTTGAATAAGTCACTCAAACTTTAACTGTAAATGTGAAAGTGCGGACATTTTTTTTTTGGAATGTTGAAATAAGACATGCCCCCCTGCACCCAGCAGAAATTATGCTATATTAGTGAATTTGAGCTGATTGCAGAGTCCATATGGGGATGCTGACATAAGACAGAATAGAAACAACAGGATGAAGGAGAAAAGAGTGTACTGTTCATGTGAATATTTGGTTGTGTGTCGAGTGCATCTCTGAATGTGCAGAGGAGCATGCAAAATAAAGTCTTAATTTCCGACCGGGGCTGGAATGCTGACACAGTGACAGAGACATGAACTATCGACGCCTGATTACAGTGAACGGACGTCAAAGACAAGATCAATGGGCTTCAACAGAACGTCAATGGACACGCCTGTGGCAATGTTAGCCAGAGATTTAACACAGTGAGGAACTCTCTGGTCATTTTAAAGCTCGATGGATGGCCTGATGTGGTGTCCGTACTTAAATGATTTCAGACAATGGGGTTATTGTCTGCACATCGAGACCTCCAACCTGAAGAAGTAAAGCTGGAAAAGATCCTTAAATAACTTAACTTAATAACTCTAAAATATTTTCCTTTATAAAATGTGTTCTTTCCTATTAGCTTCTTAAAGGGACATCCCACCAATTTTACACATTAAGTGCAGTTTATTTATCGTCCATCCATGGCCTCATTTTGACCACTTGGTTTCTTTTCATCTGTTTCTCACAAGCCTCCCTTTATAGAAGTGCAATACTAAATAGCTGGAGAATCCCTCTACAGGTGTACAGAGACCTGGTGGTGAGACCCCTTGAGAGAATGTAGTTCAGTTTACCATTTAATAACCTTAATCAATGCTTCCTGTTCAGGCCAAGAGCCAAATGTGACCTGACTTAATAAAGTCATACTTTATTGATCCCCATAAGGCAGTTGTGTTTTCACTTGTCCACCTCCAAAGCAGGGTAAGAGGTCAGGGTAACCCCTTAGGGCTTGAAAGGAATTCAGTGTTTTGCTCACGGACACTTTTGGGGTCAGGTTCTTGTCCCTCAGTTCAAGGACAGTTAGTCCAATAACAACAACCCTTTGCTGCCCTCTTTGGAAACCAGGCCTGTAAAAACTTAATATTCCTTTTATGCTGGATTCATAACCATCTGGGTTCTCACTTCTAACCCGAGAATCTGAACTTTAAATGCTAGTTTACCATTTAATCAATATTCTGATTGCTGAGATTAAAGTAACTCAGGATCAGAAAGTCCAGAGTGTGATTTACACTGAGGTCAAGTGAGCCTTGATTTTGACACCTCACAGCAAAATGGTGAGTGTGGACAGGCAGTGAATTAGCCAGCAGTCAGCAGGTTGTGTTGTCTTTATTAATGCCAAGGGACCTGCTCTCCCTCTGTCACTCTCCCTCTCTCTCTCTTTCTTCTCCCTTCATTTCTTGGCATGGCTCCTAATGGGCGCTCTCCATCAACTCATTACTCAGACGGATAAAATGGCTTTTTATGTGGCGCCGGTGAGCCACCAAGCTCCAAGCAGATTGAGCAAATGAAGAGAAATCAGCAGCCCATTCCAGGCCTGATAAAGCAGTGTGAAGGATTTTCTCAGCTTCACCATTATCTGTGAAAAATGACTACCCCTGCATACAATGTAGTATTCTGACTCAGACAGTGTGCTTATGATGTACTACTGAGAGTCTACATAAATAGCATACCACAGTATTGTTTGAGTGACAGATGGAAATGTGTTGTGGATTATTTTGTGCCCTGCAAGATAATAGTGACTAAAAGCTGCAGCTAATTGCCTAAAAATGTAAATCAACTTGTAAATGAGCAGCAGATCGTTAATAGCCACCTCCATCTTAATGCAGGCCTACAAGTAAATGTGGAATACAATCATCCAAATGGTTTCTTTGACAGTGATACGCTTGAGTGCTTTAGCTGTTCAAATGATAAATGAGAGAGTTACAAATGAGAAACATACCTGATGCCTTTGATTTGTGCAATGCTGTGGTGGGAGATCCTCGACAGAGCGGAGATCACCTGAAAAAAACAAAGAGAGAACCACTCAGATAAACATACAATTCTTTATTGTTTACCATTTTATTTGCAAAATCAATTCACTTAATTTGTGATGTTTACTTTTGGTTTCTTTTGCCTTTCTTGTTTCATTGACACTGTTATTATACTGTGATACTGTATTATTCCATGCAGACTCAGTAACAAAATGATAAAAACAGACAGCAACAGATGTAATGCAAAGATTAACAGTCAAAGGCAGCAATCAACTATAAAAGTAAATAAAAAACTAATCTTCAGAGACAACAATCAATTACAAAAGTAACTAAAAGTATGAAAACGATAATCAGAGGCAACAAAAGTAAAGAAAAAACAAATGGTCAGAGACAACAATCAACTGTAAAAGTAACTAAAAACTGACTATCTGATGCAGCAATCAACAGCCATCAAAAAAAGTGACTAAAAGTAACTAAAAGATAAACAATCAGAGGCAACAATCAACAACAAAAGTGATATATTCCAGAGAGGAAGAGCCGTTATCAAACTACATTGTATGTGCTACCAGTTAAAAGAAAATGTGTTCATTTCAGTTCAAGAGTCACTGTTCTTCAAGGGTGATTATCGAACATTACTTGCGTGTTTCTTAGCAACCCCTCCCAGGCATATGCAGCGCCACACAGGACTGTGTGTAAACATGATGCAGGCCACCATGTTAATGGTGACATCCAAAGACATGTGGTGCACAGTCACGGATGTGTGGGTACTACTATAGATCACACACACACACACACTTGACCATCTCCATATTTTCCTTATTTTACCTTCAGTCTTGTTTTGTTTGTAAACCTCCATACTTTTACTGTCTTCTTTTTTTTTTTTTTGTTTTTAAGTAGAAGAAGGTTAAATGTGTGCCTGAATTTAAGCTGATTTAATGCTGCTTATGAGTCACACGCAAGTGGGCTTATGGCTGAGGACTGCAGATGGCATGCTTGCAGGGTCTACAGAGGCTAGTTCGGGAAAATGAGGGAAACATCACCCCAAAACACACACACACACTCACACACACCAAAACACAAACCCTGTCTCCTACGCCTCATTACCCACTCCTGGGTGTATTTCGGCTTGCAACACCGTGGCAATGCCAGATGTCTCCTCGACAGGGAGGAGACAATTGTTATCTCAACCCCTCTTCCTCGGCAGGTGTGTCATCTACAGCCTCTCATCAAACTCCCTCTTGTCTAAACACACAATGCAGCATCTCAGCGCTTGTCATATTTAACATTCAAGATGAGCCGATGCTAATGGCTGTTGTGAAGAGAAGGCCGCCACTTTAGGACTGTGGAGTACTTGCATTGAAGCACCGTTGACCGAAACCTTTCAATCTCTCTATTCAAGTTGTTCTCGTGTTTAACATAATCAGTTGTAGAGAGTGGAGGGATTACATGGAGCACTGTTGTGGAGTATGTATAGCCTTCACATTCATTTACATCTAACCACGACGGGGCTATTGCTCGACAGGACGATGGGGGGTTATTTCTCTGTGTCGCTAAAGACCCGTGTAATAGGCAGTCATGTTCATGCTTAATGGTTCCAATATGGGGCCAGTCTACCATTACACACCTCCTTAACATATATTGTAACTGCACTTTGCAGATAGAAACCAAAAAGGAAAGAGAGACGGACAAAGACGGAGAGGAGGGTGGAGGAGAATAGATTGCTAATTTAGCTCAGTGTCTCTGTTTAGCCAATGGTTAGGGTGTTTAATAAATCACTGTGGATAAGCCCATTGTGCTGCTGGGTGGCATGCTGCCCACCTGGCCATGCTGCAGGGAGGGATCACATATGGCATACTGCCCCAGAATCATTATTAGCTCTTCTTTTTTTGGTCTTATTAGCCCACATTGTCTTTGTGGAAGGGTGAGAGACAGTATAATTTAAACACAAAACATCAGAAAAGCAAATGTAAGGATGCAAAATGCGAATAAAACAGTTGCTTGGATGGATGAATAGATAGGTGGATAAATTCAGCATTTAATAGTGATTAATATTTTATGCCGGGTAGTGTGATCAGCTGTGGTCAGATCCGGCTAAACACAGCTGGTTTCAGCCAGGAGTTCAAAGTTGAAAAGATAGCGGAGCTGCTGGCTTCGAGCCAGAGGTCACAGCAGGGCCAAAGCCTGCTTGGCCAGGGGAGACAAGACATGAGTGTGCCAACACTGAGCATGCTAGCGTGACTTCCACACATCAACGGGTAAAGTCTATTAATATTAAATCTCGAGTTTCCTTAACATTAAGGAGTTTGTTCTCTATTTAGTTCATGTTAGACTCACACACCATAATGTGAAAAACATGTCTCAATACTGGAACCACTGACAGTTTGTGACTCCCTCTGGCTTTGGTAAGAAATGCTAATTTGCAATCTGTTTTCAGTGCAACTGAGGGAGTAAACATTTGTTCTCACATTGTGACAAGTGTCTAAAAATTACACTTCTAATTCTTCTGCAGATAAAAAAGAAGAAAAGATGAATACAGGGTAGTACTGGATTTTATTTAACCACTTAAAGGAATACTCCACCAAAAGGCTATCTAGAAGTTGCCCTCTTTAAAGCCTAGAGGCTGTGAGTGATACTCAAAAGATATGGATTTTCAGTGGAGTATCTCTTTAATTGCTGATCTTTTTTTGGAGCTCACTTCTTTTATCTGTCTCATAATGCCCGTCCTCTTACTTCGCAGCCTCTGCTCAAAGGTGGCCTGTCTGACTGATTGTGCTTTGCTCCCTCTGCCCGTGTTTCTGTTTCCCTTTCTGCCTCTAATACACTCTTTTCACCCTCTTCTGATCCTTTGGTGCAGTCAAAGCCTTTGAGTCTCTACACATTATTAATTTCCCTCTCATCTCGTACTCCCCAGGGGGTCTTAACTCTCGGGCTAGCCAGAGAATAAAGCTTCTTTCACCCCCTCTAGGAATATGGAAAAAGACAGGTCACACGATGGAGTGATAGCTTAGATTTCTGAAGCCCCAAACCAATATCTCACCTTATTCACCACCCCGCAGCCCCTGGCATCCCCTTACCCACATCTGACCCTTTCTGTCAGCCAGGAGGATGTAATTGAAGACACATGTTAAGTCAGACAGCCTCACTGATGCTTGTAGTTTCTGCATGAGACTGACATGCAACATTTAAGATCCATTTACTGCATAAGAAGTTTGTATGCACGTGTGTGTGTGTGTGTGTGTGTGTGGAGAACAGGTCATGGAAGGGGAAGCAGGGATAAGGAGTGCGTCTATGGATTAACTGGGAGGCGAAGCCAAGTGTTTGCAAACACATGCCACCCTTACACATCTCCAGACTTGCCACATGTGGCCCTTGTTCCAGCTGGGGCCAAGCGAAGCCTCATGTGACCACCCTGCAGCCAATCAGAAGACCTACAGGACCTCGTTACCCCTGGCAACCAGGCTCGACTAAAAATGCATGGTCATCAATTACGAGTCAAATCAAATCAAACCTGCAGCCATATGCTATTAACAGTAGGAGGGCGGGGCTGTGATTTGATTAAGATCTGAAAACATGTGGAAGAGGACTACTGACAGTCCATCACAAAACACACCCCACCGCCAATTCTGTTTATATCTGATGCAGTCATGACATGATTATATCTCGCACCGCAAATCAATGCATGCGTTGGAAGTCATCCAACAAAGAGGCTGAATTAATGAAAAATTCATCACATTACTGTTATGCCTTTTCTCATTTCTCTCTCTGGGCTCTTCCTCCAACAGCTAACTCCCCGATAGTGTGAGATATTTATGAAGTATTCACACTTTGATAGGACAGCGTTGCTCTGCTTATGCCAGCCTGCCAAAGTGGTAGGCATGAAGCAAAAGGGGCACGGAGTGGGCGAGCTGAGAACAGATGGCTGAGTGGGAACCCTGCGTGCCCAACATCAATAATAGACAGACAGAGGAGGGACGGCTGAGCCCGTCCGTGTGTGTGTGTGTGTGTGTGTGTGTGTGTGTCCCACTGTCCCACTGCCTCCGGGAGTTTCTGTCTTTTACAAACCTTCTCTTATTCTGTCTTTTTCTTCTTCTTTCGGCTCAGCCTCTCTTTTTTTTCTCTCCCTTTCACAGTTTCTTTTTCTGTGTTATGCACACAATTCACATGCATAAATGTCCAAAATATTACACATTCAATGAAGCAAATATGCTCCCTCTGTAGAGGTACGTGTTCAAGCACATAATTTAAACTTTAGTCTTAGTTTACACCCAGAGGGAATTTGTATTTATTCAAATGATTCAACCTTTATTCATATAAGGTGTTCCTACAGATTATTTTTTTACACAATTTTGCATGTGCTCTGTGTGAAGTGCTACAAAAAAGAACAAACATTAAAACATACAAAACTACAACTGAAATAAAATATATTAATACAAATGGTAAAAGTGAAAAAAAGCCAAACTAGCAATAAGTTTAAACACAACAATATCTGATAGTTACTGTAATCTGGCTTGCACCGATCATAGAAATGAAACAACCATAGTCATAAACATAAGAGTGATGCAAAATATATAAGTAATAAAATAGTCTAAAATGGTGGTAAATTAAGAAATTATAAATAAAATTCTGAAATTATTAAGTAACTCAATAACTAAGTCAATAAAATATATACTCAAACAACAATACACATATACACTTCTACTCTCCTGGATAAAAGTTTAAGTTTAAAACGCAGCACAAATCCAAATCTCACGGGATGTGTTTGACAATAAATCTCTAATGGGTTCTTGCATACCTTGTCTATGACACACCGTGAGTGCTGTGCAAGAAACCGCATGAATGACTTGTAGTCGCCGAGCATCAGCTCATGTTAAAGTTGCTGAATGCCATCAGGAGCATGGCCTGTGTAAATCCTGATTGCAGTCAGATTGGCCCCTGCCACATTGCACTAAATCCCCTCCAAGCAGACCTTCCAGCTGCTTGATTACAGTGGATTTTGCTGCGTATGTCCAGGCAAGAAAAGCCTCCGGGTTGGCCTGAGGGGCCAGAGAGAGTGCTGCTGCTGACCCAAAGACCCCATTTACCATCAGCGCCAGACAAAATGGCTGTAAGCCTACAGAGGACATTCGGCCCACACACAACGTGTACGGAGTTACTACTTATGTCACTGATGGAAAATGTAGGTTAGCTTAACATAATGCAGATGGTGCTAAAGGTTTTAAAGCCTTTTGGAAAAGTTTCCTAAAACCGCCAATATGAATTATTGATATGAATATGTGCCTACAGATCAATTTTAGAGCTTATTTAGCTTTAGGACCTTGAACATTGATTTGATCTGAACCTGTGCTGCTTGAAGGAGAAAGGGCAACAGTGGCTAATATGTGCAAATTGTACTCCATAGATCGCGTCTGCTAGGTCATCGCCTGCCAATGTGCTGCAGCCATATCCATGACCTGTCCCATTTCATGCTAAATCACCACACATGGGCCTGCTCACTTATGCGTGACATGTCTGTGTGTCGCAGGATGTTTGTACATATGTGTATCAGCACACACACACTCAAGAACAGCACATGTGAGTATGTTCCAGCTTGAGTGTACACTTTTCTTGCACACAGGCATATGCACAATAACACACACACACACACACACACACAGATCAATGGTGCACTAGCCTGTAGAGCATGCAATATTGGTAAAGAGGCAGGTCCTGGTAGAGATGGGGATTAAGGGAAGTTGATCCAGGTGTCTAAGGTCTAGATAAGAGGATGAAGATGACAAAGAAATGGTGAGGAATCTACAAAAAGAAAGATACAGTCAAAACATATTAGTACAATGATATGTTTTTCTCCGTTTTGGCTATGAATATGAGACTCAAATGCCACTTTCAGCTTTAATGGAATTTGATGGCATTTGCATCCATATTTGGTGAGCAGTGTTGGACGACTCAGCCCTGTAATTTCCTAAATTTTAGGACAATGCAGCAGGACAGGGATCCTACACACACAGAAAGGCCAGCCAAGGATGTCAATAGCCAAACTGTGGAATGTCCTTTACTGATGTGTTTCACCGCTGAAGACCAGACTGAAGGCAAAAAGAAGCAAGAAGTGAAGCCAGTTGCAGCACAGGCCTGGCAGAGCATCATCATAGAAGATACCAAGTGTCTGGGTTCAAGACCTCAGGATAAAGTATTTGACTGCAAAGGATGTGACACTAAATATTTAATATGATGACTTTGTTAACAAGTCCAAAAACTTTATTACTCGAAACCCCTACAATTCATCTGACATGGATGTAAACACCCTCAAACTAAAGCAGAAAGTCAGCACTTAAACATAGGAGTCATTATTTCATTTCACATCCAGTGTGCTACAGTTCAGAGTCAAAACAACTAAAAATATACCAAAGTCTTAATACTGTCTGGAAAATAATATAGAACAGCAGGAGAGGCCATGGATTCTGATTATCTCTCTTTGTGTGCAGCATTTCTTTTCACCATAGACTAAGCTGAATGGTTTGGTTAAAAGGTTGACAGAAACGCTGCCTGAATAGCTCCGCACTACCGCTGAGTAAATCTACATTTAAGCTGCCTGAGCCAAGTCGCATTTATAATCCTTATACATGAGCCCAGATCAAACAACAATAACACAAAAAAAGATGCTGCTTCACTCAACAGCAACAGTAACCGATCACTTGGGATTGTTATGCTCACAGCTTATTTGTTGCAAAGCCAGTCCATTCATAATGAATGAAAGGAGGCGGTGTGTTGAGAGTATCACATTAGTGTTTGGGCTCGAGGCTGAGCGAGAAGGTGGGAGGTTTTGGGAGTGAGGGGGTGGTGAGAGGAACTCGCAGGCATCTGGTGACTCAGCAGCGGACAAAGCTCCTTCCACCGAGGAGCTCCGCTGAGCACGCACAAAACAAAGTTCTCCCTATGACAGCTGTTGGAAGTCGGGATGTGGTTGGTTTTAGCTGGTTTTGGCCTTGAAACAACAGCTGATTTATAGGCAATTTTGATAAGTTAATAATAAATAACTTTTATTAAGCAAAAATATCAAATACTTGCTGGTTCCAGCTTCTCAAATGTGAGAATTTGCTGCTTTTCTCTGTTTTATATCATTGTTGATCGAAGACATCGTCTTAGTCCCTTGTCATGTCCATTTTTCACAATTCTTTTGCCATTTATAGAGCAAAGAAACAATTAATTGGAAAAGAAATTGATTCATTACTTGCATGGTTTACAACAGGTTATATATGCGAGGTGGAATGTCTACGTTGGGATTTGAGACCAAGAGTTGTATGTGTGTGAGCCCCCTCCATACAGATGCCAACGTAATTTCCTGAAGATTCTTAATGTGAGAGTTTAATTAAATGTTAATAAAAGGTTCTTGGGTGTTGCTGTGATCTGGAGACTGTCCTCCCCAAAAATATGTCCGTATAGGTCGTCTGTGCAGCAGCTTATTATGACCCATATTTCTGTCTGTATGTACGGCGACCTCTATTGGCTGTAGTAATTATGACGGGAGCAAAGGCGGAAGTCCGGTGAGGTAGAATAAAGATTGTCAAAGTCCACGAAGGGAGGAGGTCGGCGTGGATGGATGCAAACAACGTAGTTTTTGGAGTATCATATCTCCTGCCACCAGTAGGGGCGCTAATTTAGGAAACGCTCCTTTGGGTTTTATTAGAGGTTAGGAACAAACGAGCTATGTGGTCGTACGGGTTGGAGGACTTGTTGGTGATGTGATAAACGTGTGGCTGAAGGAAGCCTGGATCGCCTGAAGCCCAAAGGGTTCAATCAGAGAGGTGAGTAAATAGACCCCTCTATCCCCTCTCACATTTTAGCCCATCTCTGACCTGCCTGGGGGGGGGGCGTCATGGTGAGCATGATGGCAACAGGAGTGATGCAGAGCAACCCCTCTCCCCTGTAGATGAATACTTAAGCCAAATGGAGCTGATGCCTTTCACAAAAACACAGAGGCAGAACACAGTGCATGAAATTGTCTCTGTGATTGAGAGTGAGAGCTGAGCCAGCACAAGAAAAAAACAAAACCAAAAACAAATGACTAAAATTCATCTGTAAGGCACATTTTCATTATAAAACCATTACACAGGGTGGGTTATCAGTTTGGGAGCATCTTTGGTCTTTGGCTGCAGGTTATCCTGCAGTTAGAAATGAGCCGAGATCAGACATGCAATCTGTCCACTGCTGCTTCTCCAACTAAAACAGCAGGTCAATTCCTTGTGCTATTACTCATGATCTCAAAACACTGCTGAGAAAAATCACACCCTTCCTCTAAGTGCTGAAAAGGCTCCATAAAAACAAACACGGAGAAGGGAATGAGAAAAAGCATGAGTGTATCTGTCTGTGACTCCATGCCTGTTTTGGTTGGCCCAGTTTTTTGCCTCTTCCCAAACATGTTTGACATTTGCATGCTAGAATGACTGAACATCCTGCTGTGATGAAAAGGGTTATGCCATGTTTCAAAGTCTTTCATCAGCTGTTATGAACTGTCCAATCTACTGGACCGCCATTGACATTTTAATCAGCCCCACGTGCAAAGGTGCGTACATGGCAATCTATGACAAAATGTGTCATTAAGAATAATGCTTTAATGTCACTCAACTGAGTCTCGAAACACAAACAGCTGTAAGAAAGATGCTAAGAGGCAATTTTGTGCAGTGAAGCAAAATGTGTCGATTAGGTCTGAATCACAGACAAAATCTGAGCAACTGGAATCCAAAATGTTTATAATGGTGCTCTTTTGCTCTAAGAGGAAATCTGTAGATTAGAGCCCAACCAATGCATCGGCAAGCTGATATTACCTCCCAATGTGTCATCAGAGATGCAGCGGCATATATGCTAAAAAACTGCATGAATGCTTTATTGGTAGCATTTTAATGTATTTCTGGGTTACATTTTAGTCATGTTAGTCATACCGTCTGTAGGTCGGTTTGTTGGTCAGTCCACCACTTTGGTTCCGACTGAGAAATGTCAATAACTGTTGAATGGATTGCCACAAAATTCAGACATTCATGGTCTCAAGAGGATGAAGCCTACTGACTTTGGTGACCCCCTGACTCTTTCTGTAGCAATACCTGCAAGTCAAAGTCTACTAAATGGATTGTCACAAAATTTAGTTTTTGACAGTCATGGTTGCCAGATGATGAAGCCCAGAGGTTTTCAAAGTGGGAGGCGGGCCTCCCCATGGGGCCTCTAAACAGTTTCAGGGGAGGCTCAGTGAATGTAAGTGAAAAAATATTACATTAGTTATCAAAAGGAGATCACATAGAATAGCCTAAATGTGTGTGATTTGGTTAAAGAGATAGTTCAGAGATACAGTAGCTTTTTTTAAGTGTTTTTCCCAGAGTCAGAAACTAATAAATGCCTCAGGACAGACCTTTTTTTTGTTTGAGGGGAGACCCACAATCTCAGACTTTGAAAACCCCTACTGTAGCCTACTGACTTTGGTGATCTCCTGACCTTTATGACCAAATATCTGCAAAACTAATGACATTCCCATCAGCCTGAGCTGTACTTTGTGTTTGGTGCTAATTAACAAATGTTATATATAATATCTTTTTGAGTTTTGTTGCACAGCTCTGAAACAACAGTCGTTCACTGCTGACTCAACTATCTATTGCTCCTCACAAGGAAGCAGAGTAAGAATATTTTCCTTCACCAAGAACAAATCATGCAGATGAAGCCAAAACAGCTAAAACTGACATTATTTCTTTAGTTTGAGGGGGACAGAAGAAGAAAAATTGAACTCTCTTATTCTCTGGTTTCTACATATGTATGTGCACGTGGGGCACATGCATTTGTTTCCGCTTATGTGCATGCATGTCCTGGCATATGAGTATTTGTGCAAATGTGAGTGCGTGCCTTGCCTCGTGTCTGTGTTAGAATCTCCTGATGTTGCAGCGTTTTGGGTTTTTTTAGGCTCGTCAGAGCTATAATTTGTTTTGTCTGCTAGCTGTTTGCTGAGCAGTTCCGGTCAAGTTGCCATACAACACTGTCTGGCTCACTTCTCCACGGCAGACAGCTGCTGCCTTCAGCCAATCCATTAGTTGTTACACAGCCTCTGCTCCTCATTTTTCAGCCGTGGTGGGCTAACACAGCAAGAAAACTGCTGTTACCACAATTGAAAAATGTGAAAATAAAACCTATTATGATTTAGCTCAATTCCCAGTAGATAACAAGTATGCACAAGTCCAATATTTAGAAAAAGCAATGTAATAATGATAAAGTAACCAATTAGAAATAGTTTTTGGCACTGCAGCTTATGCCAAAAGCAAAAGTTATAGTTGGGAGAAACGCAGGCTGAACAAACCATCTCCCATCTCTCTTTTCTACGGCACTCCTAGGACAATCTCTTGTCAGGGGAATAAATACAACACGCTTAATCTCACATAGTTAGTTTCTCTTGCAAGAAACACAGAAGGAAATCTGTTCTTTTAGATATTATTTTGACCAACAAGCCATCTCCCACACATTTACTATAGATTTCAAACATTTTGTACAACTGTTCCTTTTCCCATGACCTGCACCACAGACACAAGGTTGAAACACGTTTTACAAGTAGATATATAAACAAGCTCTAGTTTCTATTAGGAAACTAAGTTAATATATATATATATATATATATATATATATATATATATATTTTTTCCTGAAATATCCATCCACCCGTGGGTCAGGATTGTGCACAGGCACAGGTCGACTCCCTGATTGGCAAACTGTTAGAGAGTTAAGGAATAAATGTCTGGCAATCACAAGGACATGCACATATGTGAGCATAGATCAACAGACGGCATTCAGTAGTGTTATAATTATACTGAATCCTTGACACAATGGGTGCATCTCTCATGCCCAGATGGAGTTTATATTCTATCATTATTTCCTCTTTAAGAGATTTATCCCGTCTTTAAATGAGTCAGAAGAGAGTTTGACAGAAGAGCTCTTAGTGTTTTTTTTTTCCTTCCTCCACATTGTGTCGTTTAGCTTGTCTTTTAAATCACATTATCGTAGAGGGGCAAGCTGTATTCTGACAAGACGGAACCTTGTGATCAAATCACTACTTCAAACTAAACTGTCTGACAACAGAAATTAAAAAACATCAGACGTCAGATGTACGTGAGAACAACTAAATTATATCATTAGCGATACTAAAACACAAAGTAACTGATCATGCAGGAAGCAAAGGTATAACCAGACTGTCGGACCCACTCCTTACCAGATGATGGCTGTAATGCACAAAGGGGCAGAAGAAGAAAAGATGCAGCCATTTCTCGATTGTTTTGGTATTTTAACGTGGTCAAATAACTTTTTTAAATCGTTTCTGATTGATCCGCCCTAGTGTGTACATCAGAGATGATCCCTGACACAAAGCTGTTGGGGGCGTGTGGTGACACAAGGGTTTAAGGCTTTGGAGCAGGTTGTGGTGATAAGGGCAGACTGGGGATCATGGGAGGAAACAGGATTTCCCATGATGTGGTGGGACGGGGCTGATGAGGCTAATACTTCCAACACATAGTGCTTATCAGACACAGGCACCTGAGCTGTGTGTGTGTGTGTGTGTGTGACTTGGGCACATGGTGATGGTCCAGTACATGTCGGTCTGACAGAGAGCACTGAGAGAATGAATGGGATTAGACCAACATGCGTAATCCAGCTGGCCTGTGGGAGGGAGGCCTGCCCACACCCCTCTGCTGGAGGAGATAAGGAAGACGGGAAAGGGGGGGTGTAAACCTTCACACCATGCAAACATCCGAGCTTATTTTGAAGCGGAATTACACCAGTTTTACACAAAAAGTCAGTTTACTCGTTATGGGGTTGTACTACCCCCTCCCCTTGTGAGAAGCCTATCTGAGAAAATAACCCTGATGATGTCATCAGCCTGCATTAAAAACCCAGGGCACTGAGTTTGAACGATGTGGGTGTTTACCAGAGAGAGAGGGGACTAATGAAAAGATGCTAATCGTTGCATTATGGGAAATGTAGGATCCAACCTTTTTGGAGCTTAGGGACAGTAAGTGAGGATATCTCTGTCCCTGCTTCTCTGATTCTGACCGCTCCTTTCTTAATCTGTCTCTCACTGGTCCATCAACTTTATGGAGGTGCAATACTAAATCGCTGGACTACCCCTTTAAATTGTGATAAAACACAATGTATTTATTTTCATTTTCTTAGGGGACTAACATGTCATCATTATTTATTAAAATCTTACAAATATTTAGGAATTTGGCCATTTAAGAACCAAATTCTACAAAGTCTTATAAATCGAAAGCTAAAATTGGATTCTTTAGCTAGTCGGAAGGCCATGGTGCAGTAACAATTATTTCTATACTGTATGAATAGCTCTGCCTACATCTTAAAGCCCCTTGATCATGCATATCACAGTGCACTGGACTGTTTTAATGGAGATCAATTCCTCTCTCACTATTGTGTTTCTAACGGACAGGAGGGATGTTCCTCTTCTACATAGCGAAGGCAACTGCACAGCTGTCATAACCATGGCTCTCAGGTCTCATGACTTTAGAGATACATGTTAAATCTAATGTAATGAATGCAGTGGACATAAAAAAAATCCATGAAATCTTTCATTCCATTCATAATCTTAATCTCAGAATGTTTTCAGAACTATGCCTGATCTGCAGGTGTCTGTCTATAGATTTTACATATTGTATCTTGTACACATCTCCCTAGACACCAATGTACCATTTATACTGTATGGACAGTTGAACATGTGAGTGTAAACATACAAAAAAACATGTAGAAATGCATGTATTTATGTGCAAACAGCCATGTTTTGTTCCACACGAACACAATAATGCAATCACATGCACATGCCAACATACTGTTCATGTGCATCCATGCATGCATATTCATCCACAGACTAGGGGTAAAATAATAAACAATCAGATTGTAACATTTTCATATGCATTGCAACGGGAGCTCATGCACACTTACGCTACAGATTCTTGCAGTTAAAGCCCCTCCAGAGTGTGGAGCTTATTGGTGTCTTTTTTCATACACAAGTGGACAACTTTCCCTCGCCTGAGTGTAAGTCCTGCTCCCCGGTCTTTGGTGAAGTAGTATTTCTGGAAGATGAATCCTACAGCGACCCATTGATGCTTTATATTCCAACTGGCTGAGTACAGAGATACAGATGAAACCCCCCCACCCCCTTCCCTTCAACTCTGCCAATATTCCCTCCTCTCTAAAACCCTTATCACGCACCACAGTGTTTACCCGATGGGAGAGTAGCCGGGCCTACCTTTATATTCATCTCATAGAGAGTCAAGTGGGAGGCATTCATGGGGGGGAATAAGCTGGGAACTCTGGCATCCAAAACATGAAGGTATTTTAAAAGAATAAAGCTTTTATTCCTCTTGTGCTTTACCAAAGCACATCTTGACGCTGCAACGATACAGCTTTGCTTTTGGTTTTGTTTGCATAGGAGGGCCACGTTGTAAATACCATTTTTCCTTTCACATGTTTTGACATGACACAAAAGCTCATTTTGACTTATCACACCATATAAAAGGAACATTTGTCAAACGTGGTCACTGATAGGTAAGACAAGCGCCAGGTGAGAGAAAAAGAGAGCAGGAGGGTGAGAAAAAGAAAGAAACTTGGAATAGTTCAGTGTGATAGATGCCTTTGACAGAAATGCAGCAGCCACTACCCAGAGGGCTCTTGTGATTGGTCAGCAGGATGTTTCCATGGGAGCAGTGAAAGTGACAACTGAACAAAGGGCTTCCATTAGAGGCCCTGTCCCCCTTCGCTCTGCTACTATTAAGACCCTGTCTGTGGGACACCTAATGCTGCTGACAGATGAAGAGGAGCGCGAGGCAACAGGAAGCATTCTAAACTATCAGGACGGATTGCTTTCACTGCTGCACCTAAATGTGCAAATAATATCAAAAGCAAAAATAGGTAGAGTAGAGGCTCTGTTGTTGTTGCTGTGGGGTATACTTTCTTTTTTCAAAAAAACAGTAGATAATAAGGGTTATTTTAAAATTTTGGCATTTTACCCTGTTTTGTTTAAAGGAGTAGAATAGTTTAAAACAGTTTTTATTCGTATATCAAGGTACCCCTTTTTAATACCACTTAGAATGAAATTTAATGCCAACTTCACGGCCATACTGGAAAAAGTATGAAGGATATAACTGAAAATCAGTATTGATTTTAAGCCCTAGAAAGAAGTTCAGAGCTAAAGGTCCCACCGTCCTCAGTTTGAAAGATTTTCGGCACAAACAGCATTGGGCCTCACGATCACCGCCTGGAACAGGCTTAACCCACTCGTATTTTGGATTTTCCTGCCACTTTCCTGACAAGTGACAACAGCTTGCGCACACTCCACAGTCAAGAGCGTAAAGCAATACACTGACGTAAACAATACCTGTACTGTCGTAACATCCAAGTCAGACCAAACAGAGTTAATTGTAACATTACACACACACACAAAACATTTTATACATTTGACAGTTATTTATGATGTTGCAGTATTTTAATTTAATTTGAATTTTATTTAATCCTACAAAAGGACGAGAAAAGAATGTAAGACGCCTTATTTTGACAATATTAAATTCAATGCTTTTTTAATTCTTCTAAGACCCAGTGGGTACCCTGTATATGATGTCCCCATTTACAACTGAAGTAACTTTATTGAATAGGACTATAATTTTAGAGTTTACTATCATCTGAGTCAGTCAGATGCTTCCACCCCCTTGACCCCCTGTGGCAGCACCAGGCACGACTTATACCAACTGGGAAATACATATTATTCAAAAATTTAGAAATAAAATACATTCAGACTAAAATCTAACCCCAGATTGTTAAAAAGCGCAGAAGCAAGCCTTTTCAATCAAAACTAGATGGGTATATTCATGAATCCCAATCACTCATAAATCAGAAGCTCTTTCATTGGAACTTAATTATCATGAATTATGCCATATTACTCAACAGAGAACACAATCATAATCCTCCAGACTTCAATGACTTTGCAGACGAAGGGACTAGAAAGGCAGATTTTTAGCAGTGTGGAACTGAAATAATCATTGGTGAGGTAAAAAAAAGAAAGAAAAAAAAAGGCTGTACCAATTACAGTGTCACAGAGAGCTGGCAAATGGAATAAGATCAGGTCATGATCAACCGGACATCATCAACAGCTGAGAGAGGACGGTGCAAGAAGTAAAAAGAGTGTGGTTTGATTTAAAAATGTTCAATAAAAAAACATCACAGCCAGACAAGAAACCATAAGAAGAAGAAAGCAGAGTAAAACACAAAATCTGATGTGCATTGTTTCAGCAATTAATAGTCTCTAATTGCAGAATAAAAGAAAAACTAAAAATAAAATGACATTTAGGCCAGTTTTATCAATAAAAGTGGAAGTAATAGATAACCTCTAAATTGTGTCTAAATTAGGTTTAGCCACGATAAATTGGAGATTTATGGAGGCATTCAGTCCACAAACATGCTTAAATATACAAACACTTATTTATTTAGAAATGTATGCTGCTGGCAAATCATGAATAAGGCCTGCTGTTTGCAAGGAGACCACAGTAAATGTAATGAAAAAGACAGATTGAATATTTAAACCGCCTTAATGCAGCTCAAGGCCTTAGACATCCTCTAATATCCACACAAATAATCTTCTTTACCTCACCTTTACATTATTCATGAGATCTACATGGATCTACAACCCTAGAAGGACTCCGACAATACAATGTGTCTGCCCTCATGGCTGCTTCCTGCCTCTGCATTCTGCATATGGTTTCATATAAAGGGATGCGGGCAAGCCTTGTACACGCCGAATGTAACGTTCAACATGGACTGTTCAGAAGTATGAAGGATGTGTCAATCACAGCCAGGCCCTGCTGGAGCCTCTGGGCACAGGAAGTCAGTATAGGAGGAGCAGAGTAATGTATCCTATCTGCCTGGGAGCGGTTTCATCCTCAGAAAACACAAACTGCAGGAGCATCAGAGGGGAAGTAAATGACAGTGTGTAACTTATGATACCATAGGGTTACGTGAGCACATAAAAGATGGCATAGTTTTGGATATGTGGGGGGCATAACCTGCCAAGAGAAAACCATTTGAAACTGAATCTGTTACTTCTGGTTAAAAGAAAATTGTATAAAAAGATAAAAACAATGAACCATAACATAATGCAGGCAGGTACACACGCAACTGGGATGCTTTGTTTTTGTTTTTGGCACAAAAGCTATCCAGCCTTAATAAAAATTAATGAGCAATAATGAAATAATATATATATAGAGAGATTTTTGTTTTAGTTTGCAAAGTGCAAGCAGCTTGAGCAGGTGTTCTGAATCCCACTTCTATGAGTCATCTATGAGCACTAATGTACATTTTACAGCTTTGCTGTGTCCCCATGGCTTGCTAACAACAGCAACTTTTTGACTTTAAACCAATTTTTTGTCTTACTGGGGATGAACCTGCAACTGTTTGAGCACAGTCTAAGGCCTTGTTCAGACTGCCAGCCCAAATCCGTTTTTTTGGCATATCCAGATTGTATCCAGATTGATTTTAGAAAGTCTGGACAGCTAAAAAAAAAAAAACCCACATCAAATGCGATTTTGGCAAATTGGATCCAAGCCGCATTTGTAGGGGAGGAAGCTCAAATCGGATTTCAAAGTTCTGCACCGCGGCTTGACAGTGCGATTGGTTGCAGGGCGAGATGATGGATCTCCATTTCTCATGCTTCCGCGTTGGAAAGCCGCGTCACCAACGTATGTAGTTACTGACGCCCACGTCGTTACCACAGCAACCCATGCAGATAGGTAGGCAATGTCTGGACACACATATCTGATCTGATTACTTACAAATAACAGTGCGGACAGTCTGTCTTAAAGATCTGATTTGAGAAACAAATCTGATTTGCCTGCAGTCTGAACAAAGCCTAAAATACATTCAAAGATTTATTCGTCTCACACACAATCGTACACATTACAGTGAAATGCTGAGAGAAATCATTTGTGTCCTCATTGCAGTTTGTTATGGTTAGGTTAAAGTTGGGCATGTATTGATTATGGTTATGTTTAGTGAAGGCTCGAGGGAATAAATCATCTCCAAAAGTCATCTTTTCTGTTGCATGTGTGGGTTGTATGACCCATACAGTATGTGAGAGAACAAGTGTGCTTCCATCTGCGCCTACAGATGGGCATGTTCACATGTTGTGTGTGTTAGTGTACTTGTACATGTGTGTTACAAAAAAAAAAAAATACAGACAATGCATCTAAACTCTGGGGGAGTAAGAAGTCTGCATTAGAATGAGAGGCAATTAAGTAAGTAAAGTCAATATATGTTGTCTTAGTGGCATCACAGCAGAGACATACTGATAATTTACAGATTTACTAAGTACATAGTGACACAGGTGGCATCGCCACATCCTCACATTCAGTGCAAAGAGTCAGAGCAAGAGAGGAAGCCAATCTAAAAGCTACAGCACAGGAGGAGGAGGGACGTCTTTCTTACCAGTCTAACAGTCTGGCAGAGAGGCGAGGAAGTTGGAAAGTGTGAAATGAGCCGTGGGGGTATGAGGGGAGGGGGAAGAGATGCCAAGTCCGACTTCATCTATCAGACTGATGGAGTGGCGTGACATACTATAGACACAGTGTGCATGTCTTGATGCAATTCTCTTAATCCACTGGCTTCTGACAATGCACTACTGGTTGCATGACTCCTGGAAAGTTTCTCAAGAGAAGTACATTTTTTGACTGTAATGTATTTAACCATTATGACATAATTTTCAAAAATATTGTGTTTGTGAACATGTGAGCATAGAATCAAACTCCACATTACAATTAGGGGTTGGTCTATTTAAGTGTCATTGTTTTTTACTGTTTTGAATGAAACACCTGATGAAAAACACCTGGATTTTATGTCCCATGCACCCAAAATTATTGTGTTTTTCTGCTGCAAGAGAACACTGATCACCTCAGTTTACAGTAAATGACGTCCTCCTGTGATATTGACAGTTCAAACAATGTTATTAAAAAATGGTGAGAAAATGGAAGAGAGCTGCTCATCCTTCAAACGTAGTAAAAAACAAACCATTAAACTACAGTGTTTATGCTACAAATGCCATTTTTAAAATAATCAATAAACTGCATTCCTTTTGTATGAAAGGTATGTTATATCAGTTCTAGATTTGCAGTTTGGCAGTGAAGCAACAACTGAATTTGTGACCTGACAGGAAACCCTCACCCCCCTAATCACACTGTGGAGGCATGACAATGACAAAAAAAAAGAGGAGTGAGGGGCAGTAACAACTGTATCACACCAGGGGGGATTCACAGCAGGCTACTGAGGATCAAATCTGTGATGCGTGTGTGTTGGGTGGGGGTGGGGTTGTGTTGTTAAGCGTAGGCGGTGCCAGGGCCGGGCTTAAAGGGCTTAAGCCCAGAATGTTTTCAGCAAACACCCAAATCTTTTCTGTTCATCAAGCTTTTTGACAGTTACTATGTGTTTGAGGTTCTAATAATAATAATAGTTGAATTATATATAGCACTTATGACATTGCAATATTTATCAATGTGTTTCCCCAGACTCAAAGATTTCAGGGCTAAGCCCCAGATCTCTACTGGAAGAAGAAGAAAACCGCCCGTTATTTCAAGGTGATGGAGAGGTTACAGCGGTGCTCCACATTACCAGAGGTACTGAACCGACAGACTGAGCTTCACACATGCGTTGTACATTAATATGAAGGGTGGGGAAATCGCTGAGTTCACGTCATGTCATAAAGACTGTAAATACAAGCAGCCAAGTGGGAAAAAACATTCACACCAGTCTTCTAGTTTTTTGTAATTATGAGTGTGAGATAGACTATTTGATATCCCAAACTTGCTGAAAAGAATAATCTGGTGCCAAAATAGCTGCAAAACAACCAGATCAATGAAAATAACATCCAATAATTTGCCTAATAAAATCGATACAGTTAATACAAATGAGTTACACGGTTTATTTACATCCAGTTTAAAATGGAATAATGAGTAAACCGAGCTGCAACAATGAGATGTTTTCTTTTTCTCCCTATTCTGCTGACATAGCGTGAATGCAACAAGCAGTTCAAAGTGAAGGGAGCAGTGCGTGCAGGGAATTGCGAGAAAAAACAAAAGTGCTTGTGTTTCAGCCAAAGTGCATGCAGTTGGAAAAAAATAAAAGTACAAAGGCTTACAGAAGTGTGGGGGTGCAGTGTGTTTTCAGTACCTGGATAGAGGCCATTTGGATTACATGTTAAGAGGACACCTTTGGGTACAGAGTCTTCTTACAGAGCTCCATATGCACAGGGAGAGGCTGAACGTGTGGGAGTGTATGTTAAAAGGTGGGAGGAGGTGTTATTCTTGGGGATGATTATGTCAGTTCAGATCTGACAGCCCACAGCCAGACTTCAAAAGGACTCATTCCTTATTAATGTCCTCTCTGAAGGAAGACAATGCATTTCTGCCACAGGGGGGGTGACCAAATACATTATGCTGTGTGTGTGTGTGTGTGTGAGTGTGTGGTGCATGTGTATGAATGTGTGTTTACGGCCGCAAGTGTGTGTGTGTGTTCCCTGAATGCATTCATGTGTCTGTATGTGACAGATCAAAAGGGGGCAAAAAATCCAGAAAAGAATAAATTGGGTCCTCTTTGTGCTGCCACTCTATACTACACAACAGAAAGTGAAAGATCCCGCACATGGCCCCGAGTTCATGAACCGTGAAAGAACGACACATCAAACTGGGCGACGAGAGTGGAGAGAGTGTCATGTCACATCGGACGGAGGGGAGGTTGGTGCCTGTTAACCTTTCAGGATGGCCAGACACATCAGCCAACGCTGGCAGTCTGTGTGGCGTCGCACTTCCAAAGCCCCCACCCCCACCCCGCCACCCACACACCCTGGTGTTACCCCCCGCTTCTCGCTGAATATTTTCACATTCCCTGACTCTGAAAACACTGTTAACAGCCCGTGCGACAGCGAGTGAGAGCGTGAGAGTGAGGAAAATGTGTGCGCTGTATGTGTGATGTGGTTTGAGCTCCAGGCGACGCCAACCAAACTGCGCTCGTCAGCCAATGTGAACAGACACCAAAAAAAGAATAATGCATGCTGATGAGGGTGGGGGGGTGCAGAGGGATTGGGGGCTGAGGCTTGAAAGTTAGGTGGCCACCACTGTATGCCTCCCCTCTGGTGAATAATTCTCTCTCATGAGGCTGGTTATTGTCTCTGCCAGTGCCAGCATGTCACGCAGGAACACCGTGGCATTTTGTTGTTGCCACAATCGAGCTTAGATCTCTATCCCACCTGTTTCATTTCAATTATTTCAAGTTCTTGGAACATTTCAATTTGAAAGCGGCTGCGTTAGCTGCTGCAAGATGCTAGCAAAGAAGTAACGGCTAGCACAGCGGCACTGGCTGTAGGGCTGATTTTTGCCATGTTCACATCATGTGGGATGTAAATAAGTGTTAGGAACGACTCCCATGTATATGACGTGTGAGTGGTCACATCATCAGACAACAAAAGATGGCAGCTTTATTACTGGAGATTCCATCTTTACCAAAACAGAGTTAGCTACAATTCTTAAAATCAAATAAAAAGTAATACTACCAAGCTTACAAACTATTTGCTGTCCAAACACACTATTAATAGCTTCATTAGAGTTGGTTGAGTGAGTAAATATGATTTTAAGTTTTATGTGAACAGTATTTAGTTTGACATTGGTAATTACAGTAACCCCCGCATGACATGAACATATTAGCTGGGGCAATGTCATTCAGCAATGCTAGCTTAGCTACCACATACCAAAATGCATCAATTTAAGAAGGTTTAAGAAGGAAACCAGTAATTATTCATGTCAAAACACACCAGGCCCACTTAACTTCTTTCATATTTATCCCAGCTCTTGAAATAAATTCTTCTTGGCCAATCAGTCAATCAATTGTCAAAATAATTGGTAAAATGCAAGATTATGAACATAGAAATCAAAATTTTGCCACACTGTATTTGATCCCTGTTTGTTGTGGAGCAGAGCTCACAGGAGCGCTGATGTTGTATCAAGGGAATGTTTTTAGACGGAGACTGCCAGGTCGAGCAGAGTGCGGTTAGATAAGTGCAGAAATCTGAGGCTTCATATGGCTTCTGTGGTCGCAATGCAAACACTCGCTATGGTTTGGAGGGGGCTCGCTAAACAGGATGTGGGAAGCTTTTCTTTTTGGTGTTTTCACTTCTGTGTGTGTGTGTGTGTGTGTACTCAAGCATGTGTGACAGTATGTCAGCATGCAAATTTCCATATGAGCATGTGTGTGTCTTTTGAGCCTGAGAGAGAAAGAAAAAAAAAAAACATTTCTAAAGGGATTCACCACAGCCTGGCTGTCAATCTCAGATGGGTGGGGCTGGCTAAAAAAAGAGAAGAATGATGTACGTTATGTTTGCTAAAGACAACATTTATGTTTTAACCAAAATTATGGAAAAATGCTACTGGACATGTCAGAGAGACACAAATCTCTTGGGGATGATCAGCACGTGTCAACCACTCACAGACTCCACCCAAGATGAAAACACTTTTAAGACAGAAATATGGCAAAAAAATGACAAAATGCTAGATATAAAAGGAAAATATGATGCTCTACTGCGCCTGTCTGTCTGTGTATTTTTAATACACATGACTCAACGTGGGCATTTTGGGATTAGTTTAAATTTGCTCTTAAACAATGTGTCTACTGTTAGTCGACTACAATCGACCCACTTGTTACTGCATGGACATAATAGGCCTTGGACAGCACTGCTATGGCATGGAGTACGCTTGAGCAAAAATGTCTGAGCAGATATGAAAAGGTCCGAGGCATTAGGACCTGCTATTCAAACATACAAAATCCATTCTCCATACATTCTGTGCCATTCATTCTGTGTATGATCAATAAATACTGTATAACACATCATACAGCAAATACAGAGTGCTTCAGCGTACAATAACCACACTCTTCCTGGTCGATGGATGATTGATGAGAACTTATCATTGTCGGAGCGAGGCAAAGGCCTTACAGGAGCAAAAATCCCAACATTTCCTCTGAGCATTCAGAGCTCATCAATGAAAATAAATGTTTACATTGTTTACATGTAATGTTTACATCTACCTGTGTCTTAGGAGGTATTTTAAACACAGGACAACAAACAGAAATATCCACACTTAAACTTTTGAGCTGCTTTATACAATCCTACATTTGCACTCTTGCTGCTTAAATGGAGGCAATCGAGCATTGCTTGATGGCTACTTCAGGTTACTCACACTCGATCTAGATGCTTGAGTATATATCCAGGTTAGTTTCTTGAATGATCTGGGAGGCGCACTCATTACTTCGAGTGCATTTTTACACATCAATATCCCTCAAAACCGTGGACTGATTGTGTGACACGTATCCATGACAACACACTGCTGTGCTGTGCTTTTAGTACAAGCATTTGCATTACAAGGTGATCTCACTGCAGAAAAACACAGCCAATTATTTTTTTTTCCTTATAACATATATATACAACTGTGTGTTTAAAATGATGACGGATGACATTAATCATGTTGTTCAACTTGTTGTTTGACTTGATGGGACTGCACCAGAGCTTGTCTGACCAACGTTTCGTGGTGGATCAGAAACCAGCTCTCTGGATCAAAACAACAGCTTTCACACACTCTGAGGAAATGGCCTTGGGTCTCCTTTCGGCCTGTGTGAAAATACCCTTAAGGTTAATTGAATGTTTTTAGCTCACTTATTTCTCTTATAGAGGGATTTAAACCAATGCTCTTCCAGAAACAACCTTTGCCTCTTGAGCCTCTACAATTTCACCAACCCTTTAAATGTTTCTCAGTATCAAGCGCTGGATGACTTCAGATAAAAACAGCCAGTTCATCAGTATGCTCCATCAGATGTAGAGGCAGACGTTGTACTTCCAGACAAGGGCTGTCAGGCGGTCGCTCCTGCTGCTGCTGCTGCTGCCAGACACGTGTTCTTGCCAACTGCCTCACTTACCCTAATGAAAAACAAACTCTGCTTTGCACTAGAGGGACCACGCGTTGAAGAGTCTGAATTAAGCAATTTGCGACGATGCATAAGCATAGATTCCAAGAGTGACAGAGACACAACAAACTAAATTGTTTATTGTGATTGTTTTGAAGGGGGTGAACGCTCATAATGCAATCCCTACAGTGGTGTACAGCAGCCACAGGAGTGATGTAAAACTGTTAAACAGGCTTTTTTACCCATTATCCCAATTTAACAAACAAAAAAACCCAGCCTCAGATAAGAAACACTTGTGTAGATGTGTGATGGAGTGTGTAACACAAGTCTAGGCCACAGGACCTTACTGAAGGAGGTCAAAATCTCTTCCGTCCCCTCGCGGCAGTTGGAAGCATTTCTAGGGAGGAATCCCTTTATTCTGCACACAGACATCTGGAGAGAGAAAGAGGGAGAGAGGCCCTGCACGAGTGACACATCACAGCCTCAGACAGCTCACTGTGTCAGCTGGAAGAGACAGAGGCTCATTATGGGTCTCCATTCAGCATGTCTCACCAGGGACAGCATGGAAGAGACTGGGGGAGGGGGCAGGATACAGAAAAGGGGATCCACGATCAGGATTTTTTCTTAGTTCCAAAAAAAAAAAGATGCAGACAGAGGAGTCCTTGGTGGATCAGAGACAATAATGAAAGAGTGGTACAAAAGTCAGCTAGAAGAGAGAAGATGCCTTATGGCTTGTAGAGGAATTTGGAATTTGGGTATTTTACAGATTCTATGGTTAATAATGTGGAGCACAGCTGTGATAAATTTGCCATTATACCTCTTTCACACTCTCTAACACTTCTGACAGGTACTACGAGGAATATTTGCAGGGAGAGAAAACAACAATTCTCACACCTAAACGACAAAATGGTTCATTATGTGACTTCTATGATTCAATCTGCCACAAGTGATTTTTGGGCCACTTGGGGGCAGCAGAAACAAGCTGTGAACACAACACTGACATATTATCACAGTTTAAGTTGATATGCCGAACATGATAGCGTACAGTTGCCTCTTTACACATCCAGCAGATATGAAGCAACATTAGCATTCACTTACAGTCGCGTGTCTGACCACCTGATTAATGTAAGTGCAACTTTCACTCCCCTTTTAGCTCTGTTTTGCTCTCCACCAACATCTTAGGAAAATATCTGGCCTTTTAGCTGCTACATACTCCACTATGTTCACCATGCAGCTAGTCGCTAACTTTGTCTGTCTGCCTTTTCGTGCTGGGCAGGTAGCGTGCAGCGGGTTTTTAGAGCTTTTTCGTTGATAACAGCTGCCTGTTGCTACTGAAGAAAAAAAAAAACATCCCAATGAGAGCGGTGAGAGTGAATGGCAGAACAATGAGCTAAAAGATGCTATGAAGCTCTGTAAAGCTGGGGGGAACTGCTGATCCATTGTTAATGTACAACTATTTTAGCTCCTTTAATGTCTGGTTAAAGTTTAAACTAGCCTGCCTGGTAAAGGTTAGGAAAACATTTTCATCATGGTCAAAAGAAACCAGTGTTGACTGTTGGCAGGGTACGCGACACAAGCCGCAGTTAAAGTGACACATTGTGTTTGCCCAAACATCCACCCAGACCTCCTCCCTAAGAACTTTTGTGGCGGAAAAACGTCATGCTACATCCACCTTTGCTACTGAGAGAGTACATTTTCCTTTTTGCCAGGTAAATGAACACAAAGGTAGTTTTAAACATTTGAACAAGGCCATCCTGGTGACTTTGGGGGCTAACCGTTTAACTGCAATGTCCCAGGGTCAAAACCAGTCGGAAATATAAACAGTGTTGGTTCTTAGAGAAACGGGAGAGATGGGGCCGAGAGGGAAACAACATACAGCAAAGTTTCAAGCTAGGACTCAAAACCAATATGTAGCAATCAAAAATGTACCTCAGCTATAGAAAACCCCTGTGCACTCTGTTTTGAAGAGTGCATCCCTATATTGTTTTCATCTTGTACACATGCACACATAAGCATACCACAGGAATGCAACAATAACAGTGCAGTTTCAAAGCACGTAAAACAAGGCTTTGCAAATGTACATGCACACAATGCTAAATTTAAACATTTCATTATTAAAATCCCACAGGATATCTTTAACTTAATTTATTTTTACCTCATTATTGTAAAATAATCATGAAGCCAACAACCAGAAAAGGCTCCCAGTAAGGCAGTGGTTGTCAACCTGCTGGTCAGGACCCCAAAAGAGTTCTTGATTATTCATTTGGCACGTTTTGTACAAGACAGTGGAACAAGTAAACGTCCTTCCTCAAACTGACAAAGAAATGTCAGGCTGATGACAGATGAACTCTGGGTTTTTCTCAGAACGCTTGCTTCCTCATGGGACCTCATGAGAGTGAATGTCTCTTTATGGGACCCACTGTCATGCTTGATCTCATCCTCTCTCCCCTCTTTCAGACTGAAAATGCAGGAAACTGTCCCCTCAGTGGCACAATGGCACTATCCCTTAAGCCTGGTCACATCCAAAAAAAAGGAGAAATACCTCTTTTCTCATGCAGAATCTTGGAGTTTTGTATCTTGACAGAAATGCAAACAGAAAGGCAGGTTCACAGCCGAGTCACCGGCTTTGCCTTTTCTCGAACAATGACGCTGGAGGGCTTTCAAACCAAGGAAATCCATTAAGTTGTCAGTTGTCGCAAAGTGCTGGGAGAGTACCGTACACATCTCACCTGTTTAATCTTATTGCTAAACCAAGCTCTTTTTCATAAGGCCAGTGCTTTTAGAGGGCATGAGAAAGGCTATGGAATCATTATTGCTCTATAAGGCCATTTTCACAACCTCCTGCCATTGCCCTGTACCATTTAAGAGCAACAAAGAGGTGTACACATCTCAATAATGTACGACAATCTGCAGCAGGGCCACAACAAGAAAAGGACCCAGCCTTTTCCCCTTATTCCTCACATGGTTAGAAAGCCATATCATGGAACAGACATCATTTTGTTGGTTTATTGTGTCAATTTCTCATACCTAATATGTAGTTTGTGCATGTAAGGATGGTGAAAATGTTTGACACAGATTTTACTGGTCAAAACCATCCTGTCTCTCTTGTTTTCTCCTCATTCACATACCTATCATCACAAAGGAATACACGCACATGCTCTTGATGTCCACTTGATGCCATTTTATTGAACACACCTGCTCACCGCTTTCAGAGCATGTCATTCAGAATCTTTCTCAAAATCCCAAACAATAAATCAAACGCAAACATGAACACACACCAATATCGGGGCAATATCCTGCACTTCAACTTTGCCACCTTAATGGTGTCACTGATGTCAGGAATGTCATCGAAGGGGTCGCTCTCAAATACCGAACAATTCAGTTTGACAGCTGGTTTTATTATTGATGTGACAGCTTATCCCTCTGAGGACGGCACTGACCGGTCTGTCACTTAGATGGTAACCCAGATCACAACAACCTGGAGTGGACAAGACAGCTACATACACATATACATAGCTCATACACGGGCACAAAAGTTGTCAAGAAAATAAGCACACAAGTACACACCAAAAAGAGGCTTTGAGAACAACAAACACATATGTGCATGTGCGCACACCCACACTTCCTGAGCGCAAACAGAAAGAGACAGTGACACTCTCAATAACCCTGATTCTGGGGGGCTTGGAAGAATCTGACAAGCGGTGCTGTCATCTATGGGGGGTTGGAGGCTACTTGCATCCAAGTCCATCCAGTCTTTTCATTCAATCTCTGAAGAAAACCACAACATCACAAGGATGAACGTACCTCTTACCTATTCAGTGTTACATCAGAGCAGGTCCTTCATAATGGATTTCTTTGTGTCACTGTGCACACTGATACACATGTATAAATGTGTGCTTTTGCAGATATTGTAGGTGGTGTGTTATGTTTCCTTAATCCAATATGCATATCAATGCTGCAGGGAAGGGTCGCCTCTTAAAGCACTCAGGATGATGTAATCTGGCCATGACGCCGCTGACATGACACCAGTGGACAGATCTGGCAACCGCAACCGCGTTAGCCGAACACAGAGCGGCCCAGACACACTACCCGAGTGCTCCAAAACCACTGCTAAAACAAGAGTGGAACAAGAGGGGATGGAGGAAACCACAGAAGATCATGGAGAGGTCAATAAGGTACTGGAAGTAGTTCTCAGTAGAGACTGAGTCTTGATTGAAAATTTAAGCCTAACTTGATGTAATCCTCCAAAAATGTGACTGTATGGCCAAAGCAAGACCTGCTAATAGCATTCTGTGAGCCTAAACCACAGTAAAAATAGCTTCACTTGACGATTACCATCCACTACAGCAAATTCATTGGTGGGTTTCATGGGTAATAATGGTGGTAGCATTAAATTAAAGCTGCATTAACGGATTAAGAGAAGAACTCCAAAACAAGCTGATCAACACACAGCCCTAACATTAACTTTTTAAGGTTGTCTTGACCAAAACGTTGGCAAAAGTTGCCTATTTACACATCCACCTGACAATGAGCAACTTTAGCATTCATTTGGAATCATGTTTTTGTCCACCTGATGAATGTAGGTTAAATTCTCTCTTTTGGTCTCTACCTACTACCTACCTAAAATATGTGGCTCTTTAGCTGTCAGATGTTCAACACTCTTCTCCAGCCACTCGGTGCTGGACAGGTAGAGTACAGTGGGTTATATCATAGCTTTGTTGCTAAAGTAGCTGCGTGCTGCGGCTGTAAACGGGGTTGATGAGGGCAGTGAGACGGAACCATACAGTAAGTGTGCCGTAAAACCACAACAATGAGGTAAAAGAGGATCTGTACACCACCGCAAGCGACCCCTTTTACATCATATATTATCATTTGATTCATTTAGTAATACAAAAAACTGATTAGTGGACCTTTAAATTGATGCTAGTGTTTGTTTGTTTATGAATATCAGAGCCCATCCTTTCCGACCCCAGCCCCTTTTCTCTATTGTCCCTATAAGCATGGTAGAGTAGTACCTAACAGGGTTCGAACTGTCATGCTCAAGTCCGGAAATCTACCTTTGTGTGTGGTTAAACAGGCGTCTTTGCTCCTAAAAACTCAGCTAGACAACTGTCCCATGACCCTGAACCATCACCATGATCAGACACATATCCCATGAGCCTTCTGGCCTACAGTGAGGAGGACCAAGGTCATGGCTGTGATAAAGCCAGTCACTGTGGAATGACTAATGCAAGAGGCATAAAAGAAGGTGCCTTATGTACTGTATGTGACAAGAGTAGGCCTATGCTGTCCCACATTCAGCCAGACCTCATGGTTTAAACGCACTCTCAGTAATGAGTAATAGTCAGCTGGTCTCTAATGTGTCTTGAGCAAGCATGTTTAGCTTGACAAGAACTACAATTTGAACCGGTCAACCCTACAGTCCTTTGTTTCACAGTGATATACCAGCTGATCCCACTACCCTGTAGGTAGGGCTCATCAGAACGAGAATCATAATCAAGTTTATTGCCAAGTAGGTTTTCACATATTGGCATATTGGTGCATAACAATGAACATAGTAAGTAGAAAATAAAAAGAAAGTACTGCAAGTCAAGAAGCAATAATATAAAGTATTAAACTGACAATAAAATGTGAAAAAATATTATAAAAGATATGTACAAAATATGAACAATATAACTTTATATTGCGTGCAGGCTGACACAGGGCCAGGAGAGAAAGGAGGACCACGTTTCCTCCTGCAAACTATGGTAATTAGTGTCTTCTTGCGGCAGGAAATTGTTCGTGAGAACATAACATCTGCATGAAAATTGGCTTGAATCATTGTGTTCCTATCAAATAATTATACTATTTTCAATGAAAATCTGTAGGAAAAAATGAAAACGACAAGCCTTTACTGTAGGTCACTTTGGATTCTTTAATTATGCCTAGTTTTAGAACAAGGTGCTTCTTCAGGGATGAAATTTTAATAACTCATCTGGTTCTAATGGGTGATTTCCGTGCAGTTTTCCTGCATCACATTATCTCGAATAACCTGTAGGCGCCTTAATGCAATAAATGACTACGCCTAGTCTTCACTCTTCTTCAACTGTAAAAGTCCTCCTTTGCCCAACCATCTCCAGCTGCCACTATTCAAACACATTAAGCTTCTATGACAGCTGATGTTGCCTTCTGAAAAGCATCTGTTACAAGCTTTACCTCAGAGGAATCAGGGGTAATTTGTTTAAAAGGCTATTACAATCATGTGTTTTCTCCTGTTATTGTCCCAGGGGAGCACCCATAGATTCCCACAGAAACACAGTAAGAATGGAGACCTGCAATCTTTTGTAGATAAAAAAGGAAAGATTAAATTCAGTTACGTACATGTTGTCTCAAATCAAAGGTGAACCTTTGCACCGCCAGGGGATGTTTTGGTCCAGTCGTTTTACACAGGATTCCTGCCTTGACTACTGATGAAGCGTTTTGAATGGCTTACATAGCGGCTACAGTCAAGGACATGATGACAATGCATGATTTAAAAAAAAAAAAATCTATTTCATTAAATGGTACATTAGCCTAAATGTACCTGAGAGGAAGGGGGGGTAGGATGAGGATGGGAGGGATTGTGGTGTGCTTGTGTGTGAGGAACAGCAGATGGAAGGAAACATAAAAGCAATAATACAGAGTTTCCAGATCACTGGGCTACAAGCCGCTTCAATTACTTTTTTCTCATCCTATTTTCTCTATCCTTCTCTCTCTCCCTCCGTCATATCTTCTTTCCGTCTCCCCACCCAAAAAGATAAAATCCGTTGGTGGGTTTTGTTTGTTTTATATCCTTTTGATAATGGAAGATGGTGCATCCTGACCAGGCAGAGCCCATCCAGTCCAGGAAATGGGACTTGTCAACTAGGCAGGATGGACGTGACAGAGCCAGACATGTGGAAGCACAACGCCCTACATGTTTAGGCTCTGGGCAGCGCATGTAATACTTATTTCCCCTATTGTTTATTCATTGCTTCCTGGACCTCATAGAGTATTGGAAAAACCTCAGAGAAGGAGCAAGAGGGGGAGATGATTGCTGTTTTTCTTGCCTGGTGACATTTCTGTTCCTTAGAGAAACATACAACGCACAGCCAACTGCTCCAGGCAGTCCCCTCACATGGTTTAGAGTGTGTGCTTTAATAGGAGACAGTTGAGTGCTGGTGACACTTTATAGTGGCGGGGCCCTTTGGAAACAACTCGTAAAGGGGAAAGATGGCTGGCTTTATTCAGACTGCAATAGCATAAACAAACAAAACCAGATCTCAGCCTCTAATTAGACTATCTGTAATACCATATCTGTGACCCTTCTGGTCACACACAGTCACACATGAAGGGTATCGGGTACAGGGTTGTGATTTAGCTAGAAGAAACACTATCAGAGCAATCACTTTGCTCACAAGTTGCTTATGTAACTTCCACACTTCATTCTTGTGTTACCATGGCCACCAAGAGCCGAAAATCCTGGTATTTCTCCCATGTTCTTAAAACATGAAAGGCAAAATCAGCCTCTCTCTACCTTTGTGGCCCTCGACTCTTCAGAGTTTTAATTGCACATTCCTCCACTCCAAAGCTAAAAAAAACTGTTTTCTTATATACTTTGAGAGATTCTGCGAGGTAATCTGACACTCTCTGTGCCACAGATTTGTGGTAAAAACCATTGTGGATCCTTTTGCAAAAAAAGGCAAACCCTGCTCATCGAGTCAACACACTGTGTCGGCCAATCAAATACGTGCAAGTGAACATTCCAGGTACAAAACCTTTTAAAACAAACCGCACAATTCTACTATTTACTCGCAACCGTTGAGATGAAGGACAAAAAATACTCATGGTCTGGGTGTCAAGAACGCTGTAGGTCAAAATGTTAATACAACACTATTATTTCCCAGGTTTACAATGTCACACTCCAACTTTATTTCCTTCAAAACACCAGTAAAGGATTAAACGCAACACAGCAGATTTAATCCAGCTCGGGATATGCCCCCCTGGCTCTGAAGGTGACAACAGGGCTTTTCCATAGTTGCTAAGGTCGAAATGAGAAACATGCTATTTTATTGCAGCCGTAATCTGTTGCAGACGACTAATTCATTCATGAGGCCATTTCCCCCTACTGTTCAATTTCTCCAAGCCATAAGCCACTTTATTAAGAGAGCAAAGCACTGAGGTTTTGTTTGGATAATACACCCAAGTGCTCCTATTAAAAGCTCATCTGAACAACTTTGATAGAATACAAAAAAAGCCCAACAATTAAAGGCATTAGGACTGTTATGAAACGAGACTCTGCCTTTTAAAACTGGCCAACAGCTTCTGGAGATTTCTAAATTATTCAAATGAAGTGATGCTAAAAACTCTTGGACATAAAAAAAAAAAAACTGAAACCCATTAGAGCTTTTGTGAGCAGTTGATGAGGTGGCTGATGATGTGGCTTGGCGATAGCTTTAGCATGCGTGATGCCTTACATCAGTTAGTGTGAAATAACTATCTGCACAAAAGGCAAAAACAGTATTCTGAGCCAAGTTGTTGTATCAGACCCTTCCAAAAAGGGTATTTCATCCATTGATTAGTTCATTCAGATTTCTTGATTTATTTGTTTTCATTAAATTGGCAGTAAGGTTGAGGAACAGTTAGGTTGGCTGTCTAAAGACAAACAGCAGCTTGTGGGGTTTTAAAAATGGCTCAAAGATAATTTACAATGGCAGCTTTTGTTGTCCAACACCAAATATTTCTATTTATTTTCTATTATAGTGAAATATTGTTCTTTAGGGACCACAGCAAAAAAAGGCTAGTGTGCTTTACTGTGAGATTCTACTGGCTAAATAGTAATGTGCACATGCAAATACAGTATTCATGTACTTACAGATACATTCCTGTAATTGCTACATGGGTGGTATCTTATTCATACATTCCTATTATGATTACATAAGAAAGTTCCTTTTGTTTAAGGCCTGGTGCATACATATATCCCTTGTTACCTGACATACAGCCCTCTCAATTGCTTATTACCACTTTCTAACCAACTAGTGTGAACCCCGTCGGGATGCAACAGAGCAGGGGCAAATACTCATGCCTGTGAATGGGTAAGGACTTGCTGTGAATCCTGAGGGGTGTAATAACAGCAGTGCTGTGGAGTGGAGAGTTTGGAGAGGCTCGGCCTAATTGGCAGGTCCGAGTGCCCAGAAGTGTAGTCATAAAGCCCGGCCTCTTCCTGAGGAAAAGGCTCATTTTGAGGCAGGCAGGCGAGCACACAGCAGCAGGCTGTGGACAGGGCTGCACGGCGAAAAAAAAAACTGTCTCAGTTCCAACCTCACACGCCTCTACCTCTGTGCCTCGGACTGCAAGCTCGGCAAACACACTAACACACACACATATATGCACAGATACAAGTATTTAACAGCCAGGAGAGGTCCTGGCTTCCCACTTTGTGCATTGTGTGCATGTCAGCTAGTGTGCTTAAGAGCTATTGCACTACTATGTATGTGAATGACCAGTGTATAAAACATTTGCGTGTGCATGTGCAAGCATGTGTGTATGACATCTCTATGGCCACCAAATCTTCCAGCCTCCCTCTGGGGACCCGGCACAGGCAGAGAGAAAACAGCGGACAGAGGCAGCTTTGTGTGTGTGTGTGTGTGGCCAAAGCATTGACTTTATGTAGAGTCCATGCACTGGAGGCAGCTGTACCAGTTGGCATTTCCACTGGGGCGCCGTACTGTATTGAAAAAGACAGACCTTTGTGCCTGTGTGTCAGTGTCGCAGACAAGGGCTAATCAAACACAGCTAATCAGAACAGTTTGTTTCCAGTGTTTCATTCAGTGACTCATAGACTAATTCAGTCATTTATTTCTTCTGTTGTCTACTTAAATCTGACACATCATAAACATTATGTACAGGTCAGAGTGCATTTTCTATCTGGTGCTACCCAGTTTGCAGAACTGTAGAACATTCAAAACGACATTTTTATTTAAAATGAATTTCAAAAAGGTTCTTGCACATGATAAAAGTGTTAGTGACAGGTACGTAGTAAAAACAAGAGAGACAGCATGCTAACATGCCGATGCTTAGCAGGTATATGGTTTACCATGTTCACCATTTTAGTTATATATACACGTCCCTGGTACATAAAACGGCGTAAAGTACGCTGCTTTTTACGCGTGTTATGGGCGTAAAAAGCAGCGTTTTAAAATGTAACGGCATAAAAAGCTGCGTTTAATGTACCTCACTAGAGCACCATAAAAAGCGGCATTTTATATGGTTTTATATGGTTTTTACTGGCGTAAAAAGCAGCATTTTAAAATGTAAATGTAAAATGTAAATGTAAAAAGCAGCGTTGCAAATAAAAACGCCGTAAAAAGCGGCGTGAAAACCGTCAGGACGCCGTATTTTACGCCGTTTTATGTACCAGGGACATGTGCCAACCTGACGACATTTGATCCCTTTGGCTTGCCATATAGTTATGCGTGTTAGCATGCTAACATTTACAAATTATCACTAAATTCAAAGTACAGCTGAGGCTAATAAGAATGTCATTAGTTTTGCAGGTATTTGGTCACAAACCAAAGTATTGGACATATTAAAATTTGGACCAGATGATGGCGCCAGAAGAAAAATCACCCAAGTTATTACAATTCATCCTAAGGGGGACATGTCTGTAACACATTTCATGGCGGTTCATCCAATAGTTGTCAAGACATTTCACTCAAAACAACAAAGGTCAAACTCATGGTGGTGCTAGAGGAAAAGTCAAGGGATCACCAGTGTCATTAGGATACATTGTCATTGTCAATCCATCCAGTAGATGTTGGGATATTTCACTGGATTAGTGAAAACATTAACTTGGTGCGACAAGTCAGGGGATCACCAAAGTCATTTGGATGAATCTTCTGGGGACCAAATATCTGTACCAAACTGTATGGCAATCCATCAAATAGAAAGATCATGGTCAAGGTTAAAAGAAATGAAACTATCTTGACTGTTGACCGGAGACAGAATGCAAACAGCAGTCTCCGGTGTTTAAGTCAAACACTATTTACGCCAAACCACCCACGCATAAAGCGATTTGTGTCGGTATAACATCACACTACTTCTGCCTTTTCTTCTGAGAGAGGACAGTCAGCTTTCTACCAGCCTCACTGTGGGACTCCCATATATATTAGGCATTAGTTCAGTGAAGAGCCCTGCTGCTGCACAGGCACAGATCTCTTAACTCATGAGACAGTGACAGCAGCTTTAGCAGTCAGAGAATCATGCTTAACGAAAGGACGACCTCAACTTCAAGCCGTTTACCCTCAGCATCAGGGGAACCCTCAGAGGGCGAGAGCAACGACAGACCAGAGTGTGCAAGGGGAAGAGGGCTCATGAGTCCAATGCCTGAAGGGCCTGCCATTAAAAATAAATGAAAAGTACACTGAGATACGCCACCTGTGGAGTGGAAGGTTTGCCTGGAAAACACAGAGAGCCGTATTCTGTTTGAACAAATCAAACTGATCAAACAGTTTCCTGAGAAAAGGAGGAGGACACGAGGGAGAGAAAATGCTCGATGACAGAATTTATTCTCGTGTGGAGATCGTGTGCTGTTGCAGTGGAAAGACAGAGGCTTTGTTTTGTTGGTCTAACTGAATTTTTGCATTTGTATAAAGAAATGAAACCTTTCAGTATAAATCTTTGACTCATGCGCCATGTAGAAAAAGTGGCCTATAGCATCTGCACCCATGGGTTGCAAAATAAAAGCTGCATATACCTTGCCAGCTTTCACAGGTTGTTACTTCACATCATTCTTCACATGTACAGGAAAGACAATTATATCAACAACACCTACAGAATGTTAAATGCATTTATGCAGAAGTAAGATGTCACCTGTCAATTGCTATACTATCACCATCTCTCGTAGTTCCTTTGCACTGTATGTCAGTTCCTGTTATCCTTGAAATATGTGTCACTATGCGCTCTGAAATGTGTAAGTTGTCAATATACATTTCTCACTCCAACGATGTCACGTAGACGAAGTTCAGTATGTTTTAACTTTAAATTGAAAATATTCTGAATCTGAGCTGATTCTGAGCTGTCAGCTGTTGCACTAGCCATAATGACGTCTACCACCAAAGAGGATGAGAGAGAGGACAGAAGACAGAAAAAGTCTAGTGACCTCCACGCAGCAGTATCAGCTTTGTAGTTTATACAATGGAAAAGGAAATCATTCTAGAGGCAATATACCCAGGGCCATCTAAACCACTAATCAGAGAAGTGGCCTCCACAGTGGAAGAGGACAGTATCTCACAGGAAAAGCTCGGGAGCAGCTGGAGTTCAAACAAAACATATTATTCCAAAAAAAAAAAAAAAAAAAAAACCAAAAAACCTCCATTTCAGATTGGGGTATGAGAAATATTGAATTCATTGTAAAAACATTGGATTTCGTTTCATTTGACGGAATATAACTAAGAATTAGAGTTTTGACAGTTTCCAAGGCACGTTTTTGACATTCAACTCCCTTTGACTGAAACTCAAACTCACATACATGCACATACATATTCATATAAAGATAACATATTGGTTTACATTGTTTTTTTAGATAGCCAAGGCACTTTAGAGAATTGGTTCACCTGAGAAATGTTGCTAGAATAGATGCACAATTACTATTTTTACCAGCTGACACTCCAAATCATTAATTGCAATGGCTGGCAGTGCAAAAAAATGACATGAGAAAGGGATCGGGCTCATACTGATCCACCAAAAAATGCCTGGATCGGTCCAAATCCAGATCCTGCAGATTGGCTCGGGATATCCCTAGTTAAAACCCTCCCTTCACTCTATATCAACCATTCCTCCATCCCTTTGCAACCATGGGGAACTTGTTAGATCTGCCACTGATGAGTGAAAAGGAGCCAAGAGGTATGGCTTAGAAAGAATAATGAATGAAAGAGTAGAGGAAACTTAGGTTAAGAATGACATAATGTTTTTCAGACTTTAGTTTTACAGAGTACATATGCTGTATATAAAATAACATACGAAACTTTTCAGACTTGGTGATCCAATCCAGTGTGTGGGTCAGTGGTCTATGACATCCGTGTGAGTGGCAGGGAACCCAAACAGCCTTAAGGGGTGTCTGGCCTATGTCCGTCTCTGTGTTTGTTTCTGTCCATCTCAGTGCTTCTGTTCTCCCTCCACTCATCCCCGGCTGATCCACAGGGGGTGTCAAGTCGGAACAATTCCCTCAGGAATGATGTGCTCTCGTGCAGACTGCTAGCTCTGCATTAAGCAAACATGAGGCAGAGCTGTGCCCATCACTTCCAGTAGAAAGAACATAATTAAGACACAACTGTCCAACTTTCCAGCTGAACAATGGTTCCTTTTTTCCCCCCTCAAGCAAATAACAACTGTTTATATTACAATAACTAAAGTAGGTATGATTGTAAATAAGGTACTGTACGTTTGTAGTAAACCACACAATGAAGTTAATAGATACAGTATGTAATAACATTAGAATAATCTAATCACCAAATGTCAACTGTCTGACTGAAATATAACATAAAGTGGTCTTATTACACAACATTTTTCATAGCAAATCAATGTTAATTAAATGGCAAATAATTGCACTTTCAAACCTGAGTCTGTAAACATGGCAATCAGTTCTAGTTTCTGGTGCATCTTGCCACTAAGAAAAACAATTATGCAACTGTGTTTGGGTACATTTCTGTCCTAACTGCAGTAATAAAAGTACAAGCTGCAACCAGAGCATCAAAAGTTGGCTGATTGTAAAAAGTACATGAATTAAGTGATAAAACAAAGCATCAAATTTTGAATAAAGTAGGTTATAACAGGCTTTGTCTATACCTGTACCATTGTGTCTACTTTATCCAGCTGCGTCTTCTTCAGTGTCTGATAAGAAAGAAAGGGGTGGCCCATCGTATTCTTTTTATCCCTCTGCTGTCTCCTCGCTGCCACTCACAGAGGGCCTGAGAATGAGTTCTTATCTGCTGTGTGTGGGCTCTGAGCACACACACACACACACACACACACACACACACACACACACACACACACACACACACACACACACACACACAAACACACACGGGACCAGCATAACAAGCAGAACCGCCTGAGAGATGGACCACAGAGATACCATACAAGCGAGCAGGAATACATTAATAGTCAAGTGAGATGAACCATGCAATATTAATCAGAGCATTATCAAACATCATCTCAGATTGACTCTCACATGCTGAGGAGCTGCATAGTAATGCACACACACACACACACACACACACACACACACATACTAACACCTCCTGAACAAACCTGAAGTGGGTCTCTGCAGGAGGTAATTGAGTTTAATTGGAAGAAAATGAAGGGAGATTACTATTGTTGGTATAAGTTCGTAGCTATATCCAGTGTCAGGGTAGTATGGTGACACGGCTATTCCCTCAAGTGTTGGAGTGTCATGTTGTACTATAAGCACTGAGCCATCTGTGAGGTGAGAGGAGGTTTACAACAGAGCCTCCATGGGGTTTGAGCCTTCATTTATCATTGTAGGAGGAAAAACTAAAATTTAAGCAGCAGAAGAGAAATATCTCTTCCATGTACAGAATATGGACAGAAGTAGTAGAATTACAATGTGATGAAGCAGAAATACAGTTTCCAACCATGATCTACAAAGTAGCAATGCTACAAAACATGATGAATACAGAATAATAGAATTAAGGCCAGGCCATGACAGAAATGCGCACACCTAATCCTAAAATAATCCGCGCACATTTCGTATATCGTGTCGTATCACTGCAGTGAATAAACTCAGAGGGCTAGTTTGTTAACTACTATAGCTGGCAACCTAACTGCTAACTCGCTAGCCAGCCAAGCTAGCGCTAGTCAGTCACAATAGCTCTCTGAGCATTTTTTCTCTACTGTTGCGTTTACTGCCCCCTAACATTTTGTTCACCATTGCACACCATTTCGTCAATAAAAAGTTATTGGAGAGGGAAAATACAACAAGCTTGCAAACAGTCAGTTAGCAAACTTGTTAGCTCATTAGCTTAGCTCTAACTCTAATGGGACAATAAGTTCACACAGTTTGTTGAAAAGATATTTGCACAATGAAATCCTGTCTCATTACTATCTGCAAACCATTTTTGTTAAACAATTTTTCCTTTGACTGAGGTTAAATAAAAATAAATGATGCAACACAGCTAATAAGCCACGATAGCTTCCTTTATTTTTGGACTTTCCGGCTTTCTGTCCCCCCAAAGGTCAGCACTGGGTAAAGTTTAGTATATGGATTTCAGCCATGTCTCCCAGCCCTAATATATTCATTTTTGGAAAATGACTTTCAAAGTAATGAGATAAAGAGTTTCAAAGGGTAAAAGTGTTTGGAGTTAAGATGTTCTGATGTGATGCTATCAGGCTCAGTTCAGCCTGACCTCTCCTATCTGACAAGTTTACTAGAAATTCAGCCAGCGTATTCACACATTCACAGGCAGAAAACATAAGAGGCAAGAAGTGAAGACTGGTGAAGAAGGAATATCTGATGCCAATAGAGTCTCTTCTTTTTCAGTGAGTACTGCAGTCTCAGATATGGACACAAGTTGAGGGTGTTGAAGCTCCGTCTTCCTGATGATTCTGCTCTGGTGCCCTTAAGGCTAAGGTGGAGCCTGTCAGGCCACATTGGTTGGTATTTATGTGAGTGGGTGGGGGTCAGCCCACAGCATGCTACACCTCACACCCGTGTGTGACGGCGGCAGAGCTGAGGGATCGCAACGAGGCAGCTGTTCCTCATCACCTCCGCCTCTGGAGGTCAGGCTGATTTTCTTAGTATAAGTGAATGTGGGGTTTGAGTGTGAAAATGGATTTACAGCAAAAAACTGGCTTTAGGTGATATGATGTCATCTTAGTAGTTACAAGACACTCCTGGGTTTGTTTACATCCTCTGCGAACATAGCAAATAGAGATTCTGCATCGTCTTTTAACAAAGATAGAAGAAGCCAGGCAGGAAGTGATCAGTGTGTCCCACATGGACACAACAAACATGATGCTTCCCTTGTATCACTTGGTCCATCAGAAGGCCCAAGAGATACACTTTCGATATTTCTGGTTGTCAGCCAACCACTTTAATGATTTTCATCCTTACATTACAGAGTCTGGCACTCACAGATCTATAAATGTGTGCAAATGCATCTGAGGGGCTCTCTATGACACTGAAGGATCTGTCCAATCACAGCGTCCAGCAGTCTGAGCCTACAATCTTCTAGATATACATGACAGTTGCAATTCTAACCTGTGACACTTTTCAGTCTAAAATGTACAGCTTCTTTTGAAAGACAACCTCAGAAGATTGTTGCGCATCCAAAAATAAATGAAACATACCATTCCACCATTCCTAAAGTATGCCTTAATAAAGAACATATTTTGTGGCTATAAGTTAACTGACCATATATCTAAGACATAAACATAAAGAAATGTATTTTCTTTACTGGATTAGGGTGTGTGTTGATGACTAATACAGATTTAATCAAAATGTTTTACACGTCATCTCAGCTCTGCAGGCCACAAACAAACCTTGTGATTTGATAAAAGATGTTTTATGAATCATGAAGGGGAAAAACCTAAAGACATACAGGCACATATAAAGCTGCCCACTTTTAATACTACATGCCCGCACAAAAGCTTTGATTCTGCTCTGCCTTTGATGAAATGCATAGTTGCACTGCGTTGCAGCATCCAAAACCATTCTTTCTAGATAAAACAACACAGTTTGACAAAATGCTACACACTGAGACATCCGGATCATATTTAACTCAACTGCTTTGTTTATGTGCCAACAGAGTCACATAAATTATTACACTTAATCTGATGCGTCTGGAAGGAGTTTTTCAACCGGAAGTTAGCCTGTGATTTTTAGTGTCGTGACGTCAAGCTGATTAGCTCAATTCATTCCATATAACCCCCAAAAAAGAGCAAAAGACCCAATACGCAAACAAATGGGACCATGATGTGCTTAGTCACACACAGATGCCTCTCAGGCGTGCTTCTGGGCATGCACAGAAGGAAAATACTGTTATTCATTGCATACGGTTGGGTGACTTAAATTGAGCTGCAACAACCCAAGGATGCAACAAGCCATAAATCCAAAATCACTAAGCAGCAGTCTGAAAATGAGGGTGAGAATATAACAGAGAAACAACAACAACAATATAAAGAATATAACAGAGAAATATGACACTATGACTGTTGTTAATTAACCTAACTTTTCCAAGACTGCATTGTTTTCCAGGCATTGTGGTGTTTGTGTGGGAAGTTGGAAAGAAATAATGCCTGAGTGTAATGACTGAAAGTAACCAAACAACATTGAATATATTAATTAGAAGCCAAGGAGCAAAAACTGGTGTCAACTTGAACAGCAAAAAGAAAACAATGTAAGACTGATGACTTAAGAACCACTTTTATTTCTCTGCATCTGTCATAGTATAACATGATGATAAACGTTTGTGCTTGCTGGCGTTCAATATCTCATAGAATGACTGTTCATACCCCAAATCCTCCACTTGATGATATATTACAGCCAGAGCAATAGCAAGAAAAGACTAATATATGATATAAACCCCACGATGATTATCTTTACAGACCCAGCACAGCTAAAGTTGGACTTTGAAATCAAAGTTAAACATTAAACCATTAAAAAAGAATCTAAGTTAAACTCTGAAACTGGGAAAACTAAAGTTTAACTGTGACACCAGGAAATACTGTACACTAGTTCTTCCTGGCTAATGCCTAAGTCTAAGACTGCATCATCGGTTTAGGGGATGAGTGAACAGAGCTTTCTTATCTAATACATTGCATACTGACAAATGTCGTGGTTACTACAAGCATGTTATTATATGCAAGTACATAGAGGTAAGGTCAAAAGCTGGTGAATCCATCCACATCGCCAAGCCATTTAATCTGGCTTTCAGTCACACATACAGTATATTTAGTAATAAATAATGTAAGTTAATTCGATTTAAATTCAATTTGCTTCAAACATTTCCTTAAATGTAGGTGACTAGTGACTTCACCTTGAAAAAAAAACATATCTATTTTATACAGATTCTGTCACCTCTGTAGAGAAAAATACAATTAGAAAAGTTATTCTTCTTTTAACTGCTTTGGAATTTGATTATATACACTCAATTGCCAGTTTATCAGGTACACCTAGCTAAACCTAATGCAGTCCAATACAACAGCCCTGCAATAAATCCTACCTTCATGATGGTTGTAATGTTCAGTTGTTGTTGAAACTGTTTTAAAGAGGAGTCATTTTGGAGGCTGCAGTTTGTGGTGCTGTTGAACTGTATTGTGTTATACAGAGAAGTGCACTAAGAGAGAGAGTTTCAATGAAATACATTTCACAGTGGTGCTGGAAGATGTTTACAGGAAACAAATATTTTCGCACTATATATTTCTTATAAAACTTCCCTTTCTGTCTTGATGTTTCATAAATAGATGTACAGTATATCCCTTTACTACTCCTACAGGAGCTATGGTCGAATGATGTACTGTTGGGAATATTTTGTTTACTGTTCTTTTAATCCCCCTGTCAGTATACAGCACCTCATATACTTATTGAACCAAAATACAAATAACAGATGATGAAAACAGTAGGTATATGCTACACTCTCTTTCATTCCTCTCCTGTGCAGATGCATCTCCTCATATCGGCACTCACAGGACCCTGAAGAGTCATTTCTCCAGTCTGTCAGAAGGCTCGGCTTGAAAGGATCCCATAAGAAACTGCCATTTATACAGTATATAAATTCCATATTCACACATTCAGACTTGACTCGTTTTCTTTTACTTCTCCATCACAGTGGCAGAGGAAGTAATTTAGTGACGGAATAGGAGAGTGTCGGCCGGTGGGAGATAAAGACGCTGGTGCCTCTCCCCCCCACCCCGAGGGAGAAAAGGATGGTATAGCGTTTTCACAGGCTCTGGTCGCCACCATGAGAAGCTGCTGTCTGTTGCTAAGCCGTATACTGTTAGAAGTATTAAACCTCCAAATATCGCACCTCATAAGCTGTCATGTCAGAGCAGAACTGCTGGGTGTTACAGAGACTATGCAACATGGTTTCAACCAACTAACTGTCATGGGATGTGTGAGCAACGGGATGTGACTAAAATACTGATAGGCCGCAACTGCTTTAAGGAAGGAGTGAATTTTAAAGGTGGCACAACGGCATACAAAGTCGATAAAGATACAAGAAGACATGAACAGGCACAAATTCACTATATGCAGCAAGAGTAGACAATGTTTTACAAAAACTTGTGCTCATCTCAAAGCTGTATACAGAGACAAGGACAAAAAGAAGAGGGACTAGAGGAAAATAAAACCTGGAATATGTTGCTAGCTAGCTAACAGAGATAGCTGATGTTTGTGCAGTCAGTACATTGGTTGATCGTGACAAAAAAACAAAACATGGACCATGTTTATTCGGATTACACAGACAGGTAATGTAACAACTGTACAGAAGTCAGTTAATCTCAACTTCTTACTAACTCCAGTTCTTTCTGTTATTTTCCTCCACTTCTCTCTGTTTTCTTCATGTCTCTGCACATTCATAAAGTGAGAATTTACTTTGCTCAAGTTAAAACATTTTTAACTCGCACGGATGGTCTTCGCTTCAATTTGCGCCTTCTAGAGCAAATCCACGTCTGTTCTTGTCCACTCAGTCTTTCTATTAAAAAGTACAGCATAAAATCAAAAAAGACAATGGAATAGGATTTACAGGTCCTATACTGTAGGATTCCAACACAGGATTGATTTTCTGACTAGACATTTAGCTACCACAAAGGCATGGCATTTTTTTTTTTTAATCCGAAATCTAAATAAAAACAAACTACACATATATGGCTCCTTTATGAGAGCAAAGTCCTCCTTTTGTTGCAGTCTGGATCGTGCTGCCATCATGATATTGAGTATTGCAGGGGAGAGAGCCTTGCCGCTAATTGATCTGATATGAGGTGAAGGGCCTGTGTGTGTGTGTCTCTGTTGTTCTAACTGTGAGATAATCATGATCCATTTCCCAGTTGGCCATCCGGGGCCAAGATGTTGCATCCTAATATAATCCATCGAGCTGGGTTTTGTCTGGTCAGATAAGTGCTGTAATTAATTATATTAGAAGGGGAAACTTCATTAGCTAGCTAGACCTCGGCTTCAGCACACCTCAGCCTGAGAAGCTCATGTATAAACAGCTCACAAGCAGAACTGCGGAAATATGCACACACGCTTAGGCAATTACTTTCATGTCATTGTACATTCACATGTTTATGTTCATGGCCCCCAAAGGAAAATAGGGATTAATGTCACTTGTCAAATGCTCTGAGTTAGGTTTTAAGCTGACAACGTTTATGAAAGCATGAGTAAAGCACAAAATACTGTAAGACTCTGTACACTGTATTTTACACCGGGATTTCATGTGTATAAGGTACCAGAATAAATATATTTCTGCAATTCTCTCCTGTCTCCCTCTCAGATTGCTTTTTGCACCCCGAGGTTCTTGCTTTCTTTTCTCTCCAAAGTTCTGAAAAGCCTTTTGGCTCGAGGGACTGTGGATAAAAAGTTTCAGAATAAAAGATATATAACATAGTATTCATTGTATTCATTGCATATTTTGCATTAAGCCCAACTCCCACAGAGAGACAGAAACCATGTACACATATAATGCGACATACTGTACATAAAATGTCAGATGGGATCAGCAGAATGTGAAGTTATGTACTCAGCTCTGCTGAGAAGTGAGGACCAAGGGGTGGGCTGACTGCCATATGACTAAAAGAGGGTTGGGAAGGGAAAAAGTACACATGGGAACAGCATCACTGAATCCCCTGGAAACAACTGCTGCACACGCCTCTCTACTGTGTGTGTACGCTGACAGGCTGAGAATTTGCCATATGTACAATTAATGTGGTTTTTCATGTCAGGCCTAAAAGAGACACATACGTCTCAAAGGTTAGTAAAAAAAATTAATAAATGTAGAGATAAATGTTTTATCCAACTGACATGATCAAATAATTGATGCCATTCTTTCTTTCTGGATTATCATTTTAAAGACCTATAACAAAAACACAATAAAGTAGGGCTGCAAATAGGGGTTATTTTCATGACCTATTAATCTGGCATTTATTTTCCCGATTAATAGCTCGGCCTATCAGGAAACAGTAAGAAGTGCTTGTGAAAGCAACATTTTTTTCTAGAGATCAAGGTGGCGTCATCCAATGTCTTATTTTGTCTTTGCAGAGCAAAACATATTCAATTTACTATTACGTAAGACAAGGAAACGCAGCCAATTCTTCCATTTGAGATGCTGGAATTGTCAAATGTTTGGCATTTTTGCTTGAAAAATGACTTACACGATTAATCAGTTATCAAAATAGCCGCCAATTAATTTTCTGTTGATTTAATTGTTGATTAATCAACTAACTGTTAAAAGTATTCTTGATTGATTGACTGACATCTCCGTCACTCTCTTGTTAGTTTGATGCACCCCTTCTTTCTTATTGGTCCAGTTAAATGTGATAGGTGATGATAGAACATGAAAAGATTTCCCATCTTTGTATCACTAAAATTCTAATAGTACGTAACTGAGTCATTTTATTTAATGAACACCTCCTGCTACAGAGAAAGTGTTCATGTTGCCGTCACGCAGCACAAACTTAAAGACAACAATAAAAGAAATTACAAAGAAAAATACATAAAAACGATGCAATGTACATGTATTGTTGCTTATCAGGAATTTTAAATTCTGAGTCATCTCAATGGATATCAGGTACGCTATACTGGATTACTCTCAGTCCTGATGCACACAGATAATCTGCAGTGCAAGAGCAGAGAGAACAACGACACACACCCCAAAATAGACAAACGTATTGGCAGAGATCATATACTTACTTTAAATGTGAACATGCTGTCTTGACCCGCAAGAGCAAACGGCACGCTAAAGCAGCCACTTAACAATTACTGCAACCTGATGAACTCATAGGACATGGGGCTTTGTTCGGTACACACTATATTAATGACACAAGTACACAAGACATCAACAGCTGGACTTGCAGAATCAATAAAATATTCAGCCGGCGGCTCCACACTCGGCTGAACGGCAGAGCTGTCCTAGTTGCTTATTCAGAGGAGCAGCGGCTTGTTTGTCCATAATGAGCTCCCTCATTAAGGTATGGAAGGATGGATGGGGAGAACGAGTGTGTGTCAGAGGGCAGGTGTGTGTGTGTGTGTAACAAGAGAGAGAGATGCTGCTGATAGGAGGGTCTGGTGTGTGCGCTGTGTGTTTGTGCTGTGTATGTTGTCGTACTGGTCTGCGCTGTCTCTGTAAATGCTCCAATATTTCTTTTTTTTTCTTTCTGTCACTTACTCTTCTCATGAGTGATGGGAATCGCACAATCATATAAATAAATGTGATTAGTTTAGAGCTTTTTAAATTAATTTTTTCAGATTAATCTATTAAATGTCTCACAATTTCCCATAGGCCAGGGTTTTCAAATTGATTGTTTTGTCTGACCAACTGTCCAAAATCTTACTCACCTTTAACTTTATTCAATTTAAATAAAGCACCAAATCCTTGGCAATTGATGTTCTGTTGATCTAATAATAGATTCATCCTTTCAGCACTAGTTTAGTTCAGTTTATCGTCTCAGATTTTAGTTTATTCATGTAATATGTAATATAATATCTAAGTATTTTGTTTTTTTATCTGTCTCCTTGAGTGTCCTTATCTTGCTGTGTTTTTGTAATGGATACTTGGTTACTGTAACAAGACACTTCCTTATTTGGGAATAATAAAAACTGATAAACATTACGACATTTAAATCAGTAAAGTTGAGGTGATGAGCATGACTGCATTACAAGTGCAAGATCATTTTTGTCACCTCAACTTTAATCTGCACTTTTTTGTCACTCAACCTTAAATGATAAATACATTTTGTGTAAATGACAGAACTGTCTGTCTGTTGTATTCGTCAAATCACTGCAAAGGTTTGTCATTCATTCTTTGAATTCATCTACCTTTTCATCAAATCAACCAATGACTCATCACTGACTTTTCCCATTTATATTTAATTGCATTTATTTGTGTCTTGTCATTTTTCTGATTCCTACCCTCGCTCTCTTCCTCTTTTTGTTTACATGTATCTCTCTTTGTTTCACTGCCTCTACTGTCTAACCCCCCCCCCCCCCATTTCCTCTCATTCTGACAGTCAGTCTTTTGGGACAATGTAGGGGTTGAACGAGAAGGCGGTGAGTCCGGCTGTGGGGAGGAATTGATCGTTCAGTGGTGGGAAGAGGAGAGACTAGCTAGATTCCTGTCCTGCTGGAATAGAGCACAGACAAAAACACACCTACTTAAACACACAAACACCAGTCTACATTCAAGGACAGGGCACGGGCAGAGTAGGGATCGTGGTCTGGATTAACAGTGAAAACAGCAGAAAGATAAATCCACAAATGCTGGTGCTTTTTTCCCCGTTAGCAACCCAGAGCTAATATACAATGCAGGTTTACCTCAGCTTGAGGCCAAAAAAAAACAAACACAGCCACGCTTCAAGGTCACATTCAGACCAATAAAAAAACTATAAAGAAGTAATCCAATGAGAAAGTCAGAAAAGTCCTACGCAGGTATAAACAAGCAGGTCGGAGGTCAAACCATCGGGGGACGGGCAGAATCGGCTCAAATCTCCAATCACATTTTCCGATGAGCTGAAAGTAGGCTAGCGAGGTCTATAAGGGATTCCAGGGCTATCTATAGTGTGTAATGATAACCCACCACGCAATAAAGTCTCTATTCCAGGAGCTCTTACAGGATGGATTTCAGGAGGGAAATTAGTCATTCTAACAACCACTTTATCTACTTCTGCTCTCTGAAGACTTTCTCTTTTTGCCTCAGCCACTTTCTCATCCTCCTCCTCCTTATCCCTGTCACCTCAAAAATTGCATATTCTTTTTTTTTTCATTCTGTTGAACAGTAAACTCCTGTACTCCTCTGGCTGGCCCTTTAGAGAATTCCCTTACAGTCTTCTCTATTTTTAAAGGCTTTACCTCTTATTTCTATCAATCTCTAAAATGAGCATAGTGCTGATCCCCGTTCAGTCAACTTAGCAGAGAGATCTGGGGAGTACGAAGCAGACTACTGGGCGGACTGTATTCTTGCTTGTAGCACTAATTCTCCTGCCACTGACTCCACACTTCGCCCTACCAACAAGTGCAGCGAGTTACAAAACACAGACCACGGCAGTTACAATTAATGAGGCCATCTCAATCAGCCGCGAGCCTCAGACAGTGACGCGAGTGTTGATGGACACCATGTATCTATTTTGGACACACACGTCAGCTGTTTAAGGCCCCCGTCTTGACATTGAGAGGCTCATGCATGAGCTCCATGCTTTGTTTATGTTTCGACTGACAGTTAATGTGTAGGCCGCCTCAAGCCTTCATAATGCTGATGTTGTTAGGACATGGTGTAGAGACAAAACCCTGCGCTGCACAGACAGCACAGAACATATTCTTAAGGAATCTGACCCAACAGACCTCCTCTTTGCTCTTAATGCAATGCAGAGACAGGTATTGTCTCAGTTACTAAAGAGCTAAATGTATTTTTGGAACAAGAATTGAAGAAATCCCCTCATCTGGTCCAGGGAACTATCTATATAATCACCTTCACTTGGTTTTAGCTTAGGTTATGTAATATTATAAATATTGTGTAGCCACTGCTTTTAATATTTTTCTTAGGGTTGATATTCTATATTCTATCATAGGAATCATGTCAATATTGGACGATTCCACACCTTACAATTTACATCCAGCGCCACACAGTAGTGGTTTTTGTGAAGTTTGGCAACTCTTCTACCATCATCTGGTCACTTTATCTCTCTAACAGTTTGGTTTTCTTTACAATGACCACTACAGCCTCACAGAGCTGCTAGCATGGCTGTAGACTCTTGTTTTTACTGTAACCACAATTTTAGCCCGACATTAACCAATTTTTGTTTAAAACCTTGGCATTAAATATATAATCAGTGATTTTTTTTTCAGATTCATCAAATATCACCATTCTCGTCTGATGATAGGGTTGGTTTGCAGAGACTGTCCTTCCCAAAAATACGTCCCTATAGGTTATCTGTGCAGCAGCTTATTATGACCTATATATATATTTGCATATATGACAACCTCTAGTGGCCGTAGTAATTATGATGGGAGCAAAGGCGGAAGTCCTGTGAGGTAGTATAAAGAGCGAGTGGGAAGAGTTATGTTAGTAAGTTATGTTAGTAAGTCGTGTGACGTAACTTACTAAACTTAACTTACTAACATACTTATTTTAACCCAAACTATGATCTTTTCCTAAACCTAACCAAGTAGTTTTGGTGCCTAAACCTAACCAAACTGCGACTGTTTCACAACGTTAACCACGTGTTTATTATTGTTACCATGACAACAAAGTCCAGTACGCCTATATACGTCGTTTTGGGACTCACTGGCAAACTACCTATTCTGTCGTTGGGTTTGCAACAGGTACTGTATAAGAAAACATAAGAATAAAATATTTTTTTTCCCAAACGATTTCAATGGATTTTTCACTACTTGTCTTCAGGCTGCCAAAATGAAATGCGTCAGTGGCCACATCTGAATTCTCACCGTTTAACTCAAAATAATCCCAAATGGGACTCATTTTCTCGCTGTTGTCAGCAGGAGGAGAGCTGTTTTGGTATGCTGAACTGAAGCACCATGGGACAAATGAAAGCAAGACAAAGAAGAAATATTCACTCTCAGGAGATGCTCATAAGTTGTTTATATCCTAACAATTGGCTAAAACATTATCATTGACATAGTGTTTAAATAATTAAATTCTATATGAAAGACACGTGAGGACACTTGTGTATTTCATTGCAAAAGGTTGGAGATGGTAAACAACATTCCTGGACTCTGACAGTTCCCAGGAAGCTTTGGCATGTCCGGTGAATCCCAGCGGGAAGCAGCACAGGAGACTCTGGGACTTTGGAACTGACAAGAGTCCACATGGGACACTGTGAGCCACCTTGGCAGGTCACAGCTCTGTTCTCTACAGCCCAGAGGTGGATGTCAAGTGTTTACCTGGATGTACAGCACAGTATATAGAATGTGTGTCAGCATATAGAATACAAGTATAAATAATTCAACACACTGATCTTTAAAAAAATGAATACATTCTCAAACAAGAAACAAAAGAAAATGGCTGCCCAGGACCACCAATTGAAAATCTATAACTAAAAGCCTGAGTGGGTTTTTTCCTGTTCTTTTCTCCCTGTCAGGCCTGATCTTGATGTTATTTTGGTCTGCAGATCTACCCACATACTGCAGGGCTCAATTAGCTGCTGTGAAAGGAGGCCATTAAAAACACAGACATTGCGAGGCCAGTCGTTCCTGCCTGGCATCCAAACCCTGGCTCAGACACAGAGGACAGACGATGCTTTAGACGTCAACAGAGAGAGTCGCAAAAAAGGGGAAGGAAGAGCAAAGAGAAGGAAAAGAAAAGGGACGGAATGATCACAGCAGGTGTTGATTGATTTGCTTTCCCATAGCATGTTGCACACTGCCACCCTGCACCAACTTACAACAAGCAGGCAGCGGAGTGGTGATGATGCCATCATTATGCTTCTCTTGCTTCTTTGTACGGCCTCTTCTTCCTCTTCTACATCAAACCCAAAGCCAGTTTGAAATGAAAGTCTCTTTTCGATTTCACTGATATAAATACTGAAAATACAATGCATGCCTTGTCTTATTGCACAGTATGAATGAGTGCATCCTCATGTATACTGTATATATCTAATGTTAATAATCCAGTAGAAGCCATTAGCATTGCAATAGTTTCCCTTTCGGTCTCCTTCCAGTCTGCTGACCCCCAGCTGTCTCACGGCTCATCCTGTCTTTCTGATGTGTCTCTGATGTGATGATGGGATGCTGCATTAGCCTCACTGCTGTATTTGCTTGATGTCATGTCCTGTCCTCTATGCTGCATTACATCTGACTCTGGAGCGGTCCATTAGGTCTTACTGTCTCTCACATTATATGTAATGTGAATCTAGCAGTGCACATCTGTATCTGTCTGTATCGTAAGCGGCCTGTTTTACACCTGTGACTCACTGACAACCCTCATTAAAATCTTTTCCTATAGCAATGACCACCGCAGTGTGGAGTAATGCTCATCCTATTTCTCTTGTCAGATCTGGGTCAAAACCTTGTGTGTAAATGACGCATCTTCTTTTGCAACCTCACTTTTGGTTTTGTATTTCATTTGTATTGGTTATCATCACATTTAACATTTGAATATCATTGATCAGTACAACACTGCAAGGAACATTAGTAGTTGGTGGATCAAGCGGGTTTAAAACAAATCCAAAGTTCACCCTATCATCACAACCCCTTATTTAGACATAAAAACAAAGTTGAAGCAGCTGTAATAAATATCTTTATATTAGATATGGATCACATGACTACTTGTATGTGAAAGTGGTCGCTTGTAGTGATGAATCCACAATTGTCACCCAACTCTGTAGTTCCCCTCAGCTCTACAGAGTGTTACATCATCTGTCAGCTCATTGTTTTGGTTGCATGGCCCGCAACTTTAATGTTCTGGTTCAGTCCTACCGCTCTCATCAATGTCTTTGTCGAATGTCAAAATATCAGTTATTACACATTTAATGCACATACAATGAATATACAAGGAAGTAGTTCTGTAAGAGCTCTTGAATGTTTACACTGGACATTTCTCATTCATTTCTCAAGCATTTGCAGGTCAAAAAGATGTCTAGATGTCTAGGTTAAGACTTTGATAATGTTGTTTAAAAATTGGCTACATACTGTTGTACATGCTGTTGTTTCAAAGGGAAACAGGTTCTAACTACAGTGTGAAATGCAGTCGCTGAAATGCTGTTGAAACAACCTTTATATGTAAAGTCTAAAAACGTTCACTTTCAAACAAATTTAGCCAGGTTTAACTTAGCTGCCTAGAATTCTACTGACCTGCAAACTGCTAAAACCACACATGATGGGTTTACTCTAGGCAGCAGCTTTAACATTACCCTTGTTTTCGCTCCCAAATAAGTGGTATAAGTAACATAGTTGGGCTGTGGACTTGCTTGCACAGTTGCCACCTTCTCATCATTGTATATCTATTTCTAGCCGTGTTTTTATACTGGAGCATCTCAGAAATTATGTCAGCAAGAAAGTGTTTTTTTATAACTAACTAGATAGAAATTATGTCCAGAACTCCTAAAACAAGCAGCATAAATAAAAATAAAGAAATTCCTTCATGTGTGCTTTTGGCTATTGTCAACCCCGCCCATGTCCTATTTCAAACAGGTTCACGTTAGAAATTATTTTCCCTAACCACATGATGTGGGTCAGTGTATCAGCTTCATCAGCTTTTAAACTGGTTTTGACCCTGTTCACTTATTGAATGTCATCACTGTCACCAGTCCCGTGAAATCATGTCAGATTCACACTCAGTACAGTTTACTCTCACAGAGACACTCGATGTTACTGTCTCAAGAGACAAGATGATCAGATTAGTCGACTTTGACCGTTGAGGACAGACAGTAATGATTTTCTTTCATTATTAATTTAACTTGTGAATATTTTTTCAATAAATGCTTGTTTTGTCCGACCAACAGTCCAAAACCTAAAGATGTTAATTTACAAAGACATAAAACAGAGAAAAGCAGCAAATCTACACATTCAAGAAGCTGGAACCAGAGAAAAGTTGGTACTTTTGCTTGATACATGATTCATTTCTATGAAAACTGTGGTTAATATTCTGTCAATTTAGTAACCGTTTCGACACTAGTACAGTTACTTGCTACTCTGACCCAAACGTAATGTGGCTTAGTGAGCAAGTTGGACAAATCAAACCAAAAAGAAAGAAAGAAAGAAAGATAATCTGAGATTATAATTTTCTAATGGCTGTTCAGGCCCTCGTGGATTTTCTGTCACCCAGGAATTTATCCTAATGACAATGATTGGAGGAGGAGAATGAAAGGATAAGTGGAAAAAAACAATCCATTTTCTGCAAGCACTTGTAAAATGTGATCCATTCTGCCACAGTAATCTCTTAATACCTTTGTAAAACCTGTACGCTGTGATATTAATGATGGCCCAGAGACATGAGCACTGATCCACACGGGCACGAGTTGTAATAACAATGGGTAATGAAGCTGAAAGGTGTCTGCATCAAACATGACTCCAACTCATTTCTCTGCGGTTTCACTTTGTGTCCTCTACTTTTAGATTATATTAGCATCCATTAATGACCCAAACCATGCTGCAGCAGTCAGGGCCTCTTTTGTTCCCACTGTGTGATGACATCCATGCTGTCACCTTCACTTTGATTAAAGATCAAATCAAAACCGGGCCTCTTCAATAAATTCACACTGGGTGAAAATATTGTCTTCGCCTGTGAGGGAAGACGGATTCAGACAAATGAGGGCTGTTAAATGCGACAGACACGGCAGACTAAAATGTCTCCGAGCTTCAAGTGTCTTTGGTGGAGCTGCTCGGTAGAGAGGTACCCTGGAGGGCTGTTTGACTGACTTATGGAGATTGATCTTCTTCAGACTGATACTTAGAAAGAGAAGAGCAGGTGAGACTTGGACTTGTATTGGGACTGGGGAATCATGACTTTATCACTGATCTATAATGGATCAAACCCCACAAGAAGAAGAAAAGAGGAAGAGACAGGATAGAAAGATACAAGAAGGAGCCAGACATAAAGGTGAAAGGGAGAAAGAGAGACATAGAAAACAGAAAAAAGGGAGCATGATGATTGAAAGAGATTATTAAATTGTCTTTCTCTCAGATTTAAAAGGACCATACAGTGCTTTTGCATGTTTCAGGCAATGAACCACAAATTGCAAAGTCTGCCCTCAAGGCATACTGTAAAGTTTTACATTGGTAACCTAGCGTCTAGGCAGCCATTGGTTGCCATTTGTTTTAATACCCCATAAAAATCAACAAGCAGACTTGGAACCTAGTTGAGAGTAATAATCCATCACAGTGAGCATTTAGTCCTCTTCATTTTTTTTGTCAAAGTTACAGTACGTTATTGCTGCAAGCATGGATCATATTGAAAACTCCATCTACATCTAAGACTTGTCTTCAAAAGTCATATTATCGAGGACTAGACATTTACATATTCACAACAGCAGATCTTTTTTGAATGGAGTATGAGTGTAACACCGGTTCTTGCAGAGAGTGTTGCATTGTTTGTAGCCTTAATGTTGGTAGGCTAGCAATTTCTTTTTAAAGTCTGTTGTTAGCGTGTTAGTTAGTTAGTTAATTAGTGTGCCCTAGAAGTGTTTAGTTTAGCCAGGTGTACAATCATCTTCCGACATTCTCTATTGCAGAAACAGACCAGGAACCGAATCACCCGTAAAGTTGTCACAGAATGTCACAACGAGGAAAGACAAAAAGTCTGAAAGCTACCAAGAGGCTGCTAGACGAACGTGTCAGTATGTGACTGTTAGACAAGCTACACAAATGTGGGATTTCTGGTGAAAATGTTTCCATGTTTCACTTTTACGAAAGAAAAGGCTTCAATGATGAAGACTGTCTTGTCTTTGGACTAACAGGATCTCTGGGAATCTTTCCCAACAGGGCTAATCTTTAAGTGTTTAGCATCTTTTTCCAAAAACAGGTGTCGGAAAAGGCTATAGTCAAGGTTGTCTTATATTTGGCAGATTTGACGCAGATCTTCTGTTTATTTTTCAGATTGTCTCTAAAATGTCAAACAGTTGTGAAAAAAGTCCCTTGCAGTAGTCAAATTTTGTCTGACCAACAAGCCAAATCCCAAAGATTTGTATTTACAATAATGTAAAACAGAAAAAAGCTGACATTTTGGGCATTTTTGCTTGATAAATGACTTAAATGATTACTCAGTTATCAAAATTCTTGTAAATTTTCTATCGGTTAACTAATCCATTAATTGACTATATGATTATTTGACTGATCTTTGCAGCCCTACATACATTAGCAATATAGTTTCTCAAAAAATTGTGACAGGCTTTTTAAAAAAACCTTAATGAGAATGTTATTGTTTCTTGCATTGAAAGAGGCTGCCAACTGAAACCTACACTGAGTGTGTCCTTGAATGCATCAACAGGGAGAGGTTTCAAAACGGTCCCTGCTTGCGCAACGTTAATGTGTTTTTGATTAAAAAAAATGACACATCCTATACTTCCTAAACACAGGTGACATATTAACCTTTGGCGTGTGATGAAAGCAGCAAACTCCTCCATAAGCCACCGACCATTCACCAACAAGTAGGCGTGGCTCTAAACTGTTGCTGCTGTCTGGCAGTACAGTATCTCACTGAAATGTGGAGCAGCAATAATATCACTGAATGTGCACGTTCAAGTGTGTATTGAAAAAAGATGATGCACATCCCGAATGAGGAAGACATGGTAGGTTTTGACGCGTTTCCTCCATCGCTCATTGCATTGATTAACATTCATCTGTGTGTGAGTGAGTGGAGACAGCAGACAGCTTGCACTGCATCTTACACACCCTCAGCGATTGATCCGGCCGTATGCTGACGCATGGGAGAGAAAAACACAGAGATGGAGGAGGCTGAAAGTTAAATTGCTGAGAGGATGAGGGAGAAGATGGCAAGCTCACTACAGTAGAAGGGGGTGGGGGGGCACAGAGAGAGGTGGAAGAAAAACTAGATAGTGAAATGAAAAAGTTGGAGAAGCTTTTAACCAGGCGTACAGAGACGCAGCAGGCCAGCCACTCCATTAGCGCCTGCACTGAAGCACTAATGACTGTGAAGACGGCATCTAGCACACCTTCACACCAGGCGAATGTGCTGCTGAACAAGCTGTGTAATAGTTACTGAGGGAGATTACAGACTTCAGGTTGCAGATGGTGGATTCAAAATAGAGAGCAGCATCAGCACAGAATTAAAGTTAGAATCAAATCAGATTTAGCACAAGAGCCAACTCTTATATTGGCAGGCTGTATTGTCTGCTTGTATTCTAAAAGAGACAATTTTTACTACCATATATACTGTATGGACAAAATAGTGTACTTTTGGTCTGGGGCTGTTTTTCATGGTTTGGTGTAGAACCCTTAAATCCAATTAAGGGAAATATTAATGCTCCAGCATACAGTGATGTTTTTATGCACTGTATGCTGAAACATTGGGCTTCCAGTTTTGTGCCAACAGTTTGGCGAAGGCCCTTTCTCGGTTCAACACGACAATTTTCTGCACAAAATATGTTTCCATAAATAAATGGTTTTCAGGGTTTGGTGTGGAAGAAATTGACTGTTCTATGGTTGGCCTGACCTCAACCCCATCCAACACCTTTAGGGGCAGGGGGATGCTTGAAACAATCTAGTTTGTGTTTTTAGTTTCCGAACTCTTGCATTTCCATCCACCTGTTATTATGCAATTATGCAAGTACAATGGAAACATAGTAAGCAAATAAATCATGACATACATGAAGCATGTGACTTAAAAGTCCACTGGAGACTACAGATAGCAGCAGACGAAAACATATTTCCATCACATTTTCTACATGGTTGTCCACCGTTTGAGATTTGACTGGTGCTCTTAATGACGCCATCCTGTAGCGCCCTCTTCTTCTGCAATGGTTTAATAGCACCCAACTGAAAAATTACGCCACCAACTGTTTATCTCAATGTGTTTAACCCCTAATATTAGCGGTAGTGGATGGAAATTTGTGCCACATTTGGATGGAAACCTAACTACAGAGAGAGAGGGGAGAAACACAATAATCTTTCAATTTGGGATAAGGGTGGATAGGGATAGTATCTCTACGAAGTACAAACGGAAAATGAGAGTACTCGTGGGAAGAATGAAAAAGCTATAAAGAGAACTTCAAACCCTGCCTACTTTCTAAGCTCCACACACCTGGGCAATCGCTTCGTGAAGTGGGTGAGAATTTCAAATTGTCAGTTACGGAAAGTTGGAGAAATTGTTGGACGCATCCCCCCTGATTCCAACGTCAGAAAGGTATTCGGGGAGGGGGTTTTACATGTTCTTCGACCATCTGACAAGCACTATATTTGAAGGACACTGACGCCTTTAGGATGAATTGGTGCCAGGCCTTATCACCCAACATCAGTGGCCGACCTCATTAAAGCTCTTGTGGCTGAATGGGAGCGAATCCCTGCAGCCAGGTTCCAAAATATCTTGGAACACCTTCCCAGAAGAGTGGAGGCTGTTATAGAAGCAGATTAATCCCTATGATTTTGGAGTGAGATGTTCAACAATCACACGTGAGTGTAATGTTTGGGTGTTGACTTACTTTGCCATGTGGTGTATATAAAGTAGAGTTGCAACTAACTGCAGTATTATATTCATCATCAATTAATCTGTTGACTAGTTCCCAATTAAGTGATTCATCTTTAAGTCATAAAAATAGAGGAAAAAACTGTGAAAGCTGAATAAAAAGCAGATGTTTTCCATGTTTAATGAATAGTGGCAAACATCAAATGTTGGGGGGAATCCACAAGCAAGGGACAACCATGTTGTTTGTCTGAACTCTTGTGTGTCTATGTTGTTAATCACCCTGTTCTCTCTGTGTAACTGCGCTCTTCAGACTCTCTCCTTTTCATCTTTGTTTCATCTCACTTTCCAGTCTCTCAGCTAACACTAATCAAACATAGATGGCCTGTTTTATGCTCCATCATTAGTTTGACTCTACTCCCCTCTCTCTTTGTACCCGCTCTCTTCCTCTCTCTCATCACTCGCCGCCTAACCAAAAACAGCATCTGACACCCGATTTGACTTGATTTAGGCGAACACAACAGGCCCGCGACAGACAGCTCAGAGAGCAGTTGTCGCATTTTGACTCCGCTGTAAATCCATTATCGGTACATTCAATTAGCGCGGTGTAGGGAGAGCACCGTCGCGCAATAACATCGCTCGGTAATTAATGGAGTCATTATTTTAGAAGATAGTTCTCTCTGCAGCTGCAGATCGGTGGCTTGTACTAATTTCCAGCCGCCATGGTGATTAACATCTGAGGAACATGATCATCTGATTTGGATAGGACTGGTGTCTCAATTAATGAGCCTAAACTGACAGTGTCCTACAGGTATACCCATTATTTTGCATAAATGCATTCCCCAGACAGCAAGTTTAAATGATGCATTTAGAAATAAATTTACTTCAAACCACAGTTGTGCATGACTAAAAAGCTGAAAAATGTGCCCATGGGCTATTTGTTTTCGGGAGAACCTCCAGGTGTGTGTGTGTGTGTGCCTGAGGCATGTAGAGTAGCATTTTCCCCCAGACTAGGCCATGTGTCAGGCAGAGGAGGGATTATGGTTGCTATTTCTGACATGGTATCATATCTCAGGTCATGAAAAACGGAGAAACTGAGAGTCCCCAGCGTCTCGTAACATGGAGCTAGGAACAAATTGGCCTCACTCAAAGTTTCCTGCTCACTGCATCGACTCAGTTTACAGCATCGAAAAGACTCTCCTCTCAATCAGGATCAGGTTTACATCACAGATCAAATTGTGCATGTTCTTACTGGCCGTGTGTGTTTAACTGGACAAATAGTTCCCAGTCACTGACTCTTAAGGATTTGAAATGTGTGTCTGCTTGTGGTGGTGTGTGTTGGGTGAGATCTGAGAAAGACAGAGCACAAAGGACATAAGAAAGAAAAAACAGGAAAGGCATTAAATTTGCACTTTGCATGGTGGCTGGGTAAATCTTCCAGATTATCAGGACAACATAAACAGAGTCTGAAGCCGTGCCAGCGCCGGGGCATTGCAAGAAGTTTCAACTCGTCTCATTGCGATTCTTTGGTCTGAACTGGCCTTTACTTGAAGAACTGCCTACTGTATCTGTCTTCTCCAGCTGTATTCTGTCACATTGTTATTTGTGACTTACTGTTGTGCTGCTCTGCTAATCCTTGAAGCAATGGCTTCATGTTATAGAGAGCTTAAGCCCTGAATGCGATCAGCATAATCTCCCAAAACATGCTATTGATTAAGGCCATTAGTGTTACTGGTATGACACTTTTATGGCTCACAGTGTAATCTTTAGGTTTTAGGTTTTTTTTCTCTCTCTCATTCATGTACACACAAACACACAAAGTCATTATACAATTATCGAAACATTCCCTGACACACACAAACTCAATGGTCCATTACCATCATCGCATGCACACAAAACATCCTCTCCTTTTAAATAGGCGTGCAACAAAGCAAATAACCCCAGCAAATCAATTAAAGTGTGCTGTGTGTGTAACTGTGTGTATGCGTGTGTGTTTGAGCATTTCTGTGTGCCTGTTTGTTTTATTGCTGTATTACTCTAACAGGTCACAGAGATTATTCCGCTATTATAGCTCATTTAGATGGTCATTTATGTGTTAATCCTGAGTCAACACGGGACCGAACAGGCAGTCGATGGGCAGGAGGCAGCGGAGGATGAATCCAGTAGCTGACTAGTTTCACATGCAGAGGCTGCAATGCTGCAGGCATTTTTTACTCTACTAACATACTGCAGAGAAGCTTAGCTTTTAGCTAGACTGTACTGTATCTAACCAATTATGAGCACATTGTTATGCAGTTCACCAGGAATGGTTTTTAGGTGCTTCTATGTTTCCAAAAGCCTGTGACAAAGAATAAGCTCTGAAAAGTTTGCATCTTGCTTGTATCTTGTTTATATCTTGTCGGCAACATACTCCACTCCTCCCCTGTCCATCTGAATGCTCAGTATAATCGGAACACTCACATTTTTGCCCAAATATATCTAAATACACAGCTTATGTTTCTTATTTGCATGGGTATCTCTTAATATTTGCTGTTTCTGACCAATGTGGACAAATGTGTGCTGCAGCTAACCTCCTAGCGGTACAAATATGAGTGTTTGGAACATGCGGGAGGACAGTGGAGGAGTGGTTCAAAGGTTGCATGTAGAATCCATTGTAACTGCTGTGAACCCGAGGTATACGCAGCTGCTGTCCTCCCTGAAGGAGCAAGATACTTTTCATAGCCAACGTTCAAGCCTAGGGTGTGTTTGATACTCAAAGCAGAGGTTTTCGTTAGAGTTTTCCTTTAAGATCAGAGATGTGACAACTTATGAAAAATGAGATCTCTGTAAATAACCAGCTCTCACAGCTCTCAGCAGGAATGCACGCCTTCGTCAGTGCAGATTAGAGGCTGTCGCCACAGCAGTTAACCGTCAGGTTTATGTATTCCCCATGTGTGACAAAGGAGGCCCATTTAGACTTGCAGCAAGTGGGTTAAGAACTGATGAGGCCCAAGGCCCAATGTGAGTCACCCAGCCTGCAATCATGGCACTGTCAGCTTCATTAGAAAGAGGACGTTCTAAAGAGAAAACTCAACTTTGGCTCCCGTGTGAGTGCAAGTATTAGAAACCAGCTGTCAACAAACAGCCATGACTGCAAGTAGCATGGTGATGGCACATTAGGGCCTCTGGGATAAGACAGGATGAGAGATGACCATCACAGTTACGAGGGTGACAAGGGCACGGTGGATCCTACAGCCCATACCGTGCCAGCTTGCTTCCCTGGAGATAGCAGACTAAGTGCGGTTGACCTCTGTACTTGCTCCCTGACAAGGACATGCCCCAAGTGGGGTCATTTCCCTCTGTACACCTGGGGCACTACTACAGTTTTCCCAGACATGAACAGTGTGTTCATAGAACCATGAATACCTGGACAAGATGACAGAAATATGGCTATGGAGGTACAGCAATCCAATGGGAAAAGTTATGACACACAAAGACTCTGAGAATCTGATGATGTACTGTAGGTGGGAGGAGTTTAACACCAGAGTTGCCAAAACGTCCTAGAATCCTACAATCAATTTAGATTAATTTGTTTTAAATAAAACCTGTGAACAACAGCAGAGTACTTAATGGTTGAGTGAAGATTATTTTGTAATTTTACTTTTTTCAATGCCCCAGTTTGGGGAACATAAACATGTTTAAATAATTTTTTGTTTTTCGCTTAACACAGTATACGAAATTGCTCAATGCATCGCTGCTAAATAAAGAACTTTAGCTAAATAGAATACTGTCAAAATTTAGAAAAGATTCCCAAATGTATAAGTAAACAAGCTAAGAGTCTGACCAGGCCACCTTTTGATACTTGACACATTTCAATACTCAAGACTACAGACATATTTTTGTTATTGTTGAAGAAATATTAATACCCAGCCCTAAATATAGAGTATGTTGCACAGAGTAGAACATGTAATGTAGTAGTGCAACTGCATGTACCTCACAAGAAAGCTGCAGTTCCAAGAAAGCCAAGAAATTGTGTTTTTTGCTCTTCTGCTCATTTTATCCTGTAACTGCTAAAAAGCATGTTCATGCATTATGAATGAATTTTAACACGTTTTAAGAAATGTGTTAAACAATGAGTAGTTGTTATATGAATGTAAAAAAAAACAGGAAAAATAGATAAAAACAAACCAGTAGTCAATCCTTCTGATAATGTCTTGATGGCAACAAAGAAGATTGATCCAACAGTATCTTTTCTTGGGGCTGAGAATTATAGCCTGTCATTGATTTAGGACTTTATGCTCCCGCACAGACAATGGCTCCGTTACTCAGGGACAAATAAAATATATAAATAAAATAAACGAAAACAAATGCTGCCACTGTGTTGTCTTTAAGCCTGAGGTTACCACTTTCACGGGGAGATATTTCTATTCATCCTTACCCGGGAGGAGCATCGCAAATCACAATGTCACACACGCCAACAAATAAAGAACCAACACAAATTCATTCATGCACACGCTCACAGATAGGAGACCTGCTCCATGTCCCCTTAATCTCCAAGATCCCAGGGTGTCCAATCTAATCAGTATTTAAGTGATGTACTTAATAAACATGGCTCCGATGCCCACAAGAAGTGATGGTTCTATGAGAGACAAAGGGGTTTGGTGCTGGGCAGCAAAAAACAAAGCTGTCTGAACCCAAAAGTGTTAGATGTGACATACTGAAGTAAATCAAACGTACCACAGAGACTCCGGCCAGAGAGAAGGTGGGAGATTAAGTGTTTTGCTCGAGAGACAATTGGGGTTTGGGGATTGAAGCAAAACCTTTCCATTCACAAAACACTTCCCAATGCAAACCTTTGAGTCCCCATGTAAGTAGGATACTGAGGAAATGAAAAATAGTATGTGAATGTTATATTTGTCCTTCTATAAAGAGCTAGAGGTTAATTGTAGTTCAAATTGTGGGAGTGGAACAACGTATTGTTGTCAGCACTTCAATAAAATCATATGTCAGATCTAATTTTAGGGCTGATTAATCTATTGATTTATTTTGATTAATCAATTAATAGTTTAGTCTATTAAATGTCAGAAAATAAGGACAATACCAAGACAAGCCCAATACGTAGTCCACCAGTATTTTGTTTCAACAACAGAATAACACAATAAGCTAAACTACAGCTTTCTAGTAGTTCTTGTTTTCTTAATTACTTTTGTCACATTTCATAATTTGGACAAATAGTTATTATTGTGACAATAATGCTGCGGATCCCATGTGTAGTGAAAGATACATGGAAGCTGTGATGTCCAGTGACAAGGACCACAATGCCAGTGAAATTAGCTGTCCCAAATCGTAATTAAAAAAAAGAAAAATAATGATTAAAACCTGTAGTGAAAATGAATATTTAAGCTAAAAAGATAAAAAAAAACAAAAAAAAAAACACAGGCATCAAACAACTAAGAACACATTTTTGACATTTCAGTGGCTTTCAATGTTAGAAAATGTGAGCCTTTTTAAAAACAAGGATACTACGATAACGTGAAAACTTGTTTTCCTATTTGTGTGATTGCGACAGCATCCTGGTCCCTGATTATCTGTCTGGAATCACTAGACAAATGCACAGATGCACATATGTGATGAGTGAAAGAGACACACACACAAACACACACACACACACACATAAAGAGAGCGGAGGATAGCATGGACGTGAGAATAAGCATGATTGTTTACATGCATTTTTTGTGTGACTGAACCAGACTGAACATGTGCACACAAGTGTGTATATGTCTTTGTGTTCAATATGCAAATGCATGCATCTGTACATCAGTTCATGCACGTGTGCATGTCTTTATGTAAAACTGTGAGCCCGTATGTGGAGTCTCATCAGACGGAGCAAATGTTGTCCAGAGGGCAGAACACCATTGAGACACCTGTCCCTCCACTCTGTCCTCTTTTGCCTCTCCTGTGAGAATGAGCCACAGACCTTCCCACTACATTGTCTCCACCTCTCAAAGAATTCTTGTCTCGGCTTTAGGCTACAGTCAGACCTCTTCCAAACCCTGCCACCCTGCTCTAACCTTCCTCAGAGCAGAGAACCCGAGAGGGATCCCAGCTGATGAATTGTTGGAAATGTTAAAGACAGCTAAATTAGGATCTGTAACTGGCAATTTACAGGGGCTGGTGTTAGCTGACATATCTGACAGTTCACTGTCAACCCGGGAGGGCCTTACTTTAATCAGCACCCGTCTTTCCTTGTGTTGAATGACCTCAGAGACTTGCACCAGCTGAGGGTGGGTGGCTCTGAGAATCCCTATAGGTTTGTAATCTGTGGTCTGCTCAAGAAAAGAAAGACTGACAGGCTGTGTGAAGGGACGCCTATTTCTGCCATCTTGAGGTATCCAGGGTTCAAAGTCAAGGATTATGAGAATCAGCAGAAATACATTAATATCAAAAACTTAGCTGTTTCTTTTGTATATTTAAGACTTCATTATTAGCCATGCTAGCGGCATGGCTCTATGAATGCCAATGTCATTCTGTTTGTCGGTCAGTCAGTCCACCACTTTGTTCCAGAGTGAAATATTTAAACTACTGAATCGATTGTCATTTTGTACACGCATTCATGGTCCCCAGATGATGTGTCTTAATGACTTTGGTGATCTCCTGACTTTCCCACAAGCACCACTGGTGGTTTTTAGTAATAGTTGTTGTAGTTGTCTCAACAACTATTGTAAGGATAGCCATCAAACTTGGAAAAGACATTCATGTTCCTCTTAGGATGAACTGTAATAAGTAAGTGATCCCCTGACTTTCCATCCAGCACAATAATCTGGTCAAATTTGCAATTCTAATGACACACCCATCAGTCTCAGCTGTACTATAGTGCTAATTAGCAAATGTTAGCAAACTAATTTGCTAAACTAAAATGGTGAACATGGAACCATTATACCTGCTAAACATTAGCGTGTTAGCATTGTCATTGTGAGCATGTTAGCATGCTGACGTTAGCATTTAGCACCACTGTGCCTAAGTGCAGCCTCACAGAGCCACTAGACTGGCTGTTGACTCTTCGTCTTGTTATTAGTTATTGGCTATTGTCTTCATTATACTTAATACTATTATTGTACTTTTTCTAACCATTGTTTTATTGTGTGTTTGCTTTTGTTTCTACGAATGAACACAAGCTTACAACTGAAAACATAATCACCTTTTTTTAATTAAAATATATTTCTGCTGCTTTAAATGCACAGTTACATTAAGACAGTTTTCAGATCATATTATTTTGTAGCGCTAATCTTACATGTATAAAAGGAAAATGGTAATAGTCTTTTAGTGCATGGCCACTAAAAATATCTAATATATCTACATATATAAAAGTACAATTTACTAAAAATATATAAATATAGTAATAAATTGAACAAACTATTTTGCTCAGAACTCCAGAACGGCTTTCAAAAATGTGTAACTAACCAATAATCATCATTACAACATTACTAACACTGTGAAAGTAGAGAGTGAGAACAAATCATTTTGTTTTTTTGGGGGGGCTCATTAAAAAGGTCCACCCGCCAGCCTGTGATTAGCATTACGTGGACTAATTGTCTGGTGTTGCAGGTAAATACAGCAGCGTAGCCTTTGCCACCCGCTTCTAGTCTCATTATCCCACAGAATTAGAAGGCCAATTACAGGGCATTACCTTGACAACAGGATAGCCAAATCCCCTCTGCTGTTAGATTATACATAAAACTACCGCCCAGCTAGCTTCAAAGGACACACAGAGGAGGGTAGATATATAGATAGATGTTATTAGTTAGATGGCCCTAGCCCATTAGCTTTGTTAAGCATGAAATCACATTGTCGGACATCTTAACTGATGAAAGGACTATCTGTATACTGGGTAAATTAGCTCTCCTGGAAATTGTGCTGGAAATATGACAGCTATTGATATCTTAACTTTAGTACTCTCTGATGGGAAAGTGGAGGGAAACAAGCTGAGGGTGAGTTCAGGGTTTTCCTTCTAATGAGCCTTGTGTTTGCCTCCGTTAGTGCTGAGGGTTCACGGAGAAAACCCACACTTGACCGCAGCAAACAGTAAGTGCAAAAGTAAGCAAACAGCTAAAGTTTTGCAGCTTGCTGAATCAAATATGACCAGAGATGAACACACACACACACACACACACAAAAAAGAGAGGGCAATGATGATGGGAGAGGTCACTCATGGTGACCGAGCTCTTCATTAAATCACCAGTTCCAGGAATAGATGGAGTGGGGGGAGGTGAACAAAGGAGGGAAGTCGAGGCATAGAGGAGGGAGAGGGAGAGAGAGAGAGAGAGAGAGACATAGAGTAGTCACGTCCCCCGGGAGCAGTATTAACAGACAGATGAGATGAACAAAGCAGAACATGGCAGCTCTGGTCAGGTGAGGTCATGATGAGGACAACAAAGACATCCTCGGGGGTGACACTGCTTTTGCATTTCCAAGTCTACCTTCAAGACTGACTGTAATCTAACCTTTGCCCCGTGTACCCCAAAGCTTAGAGCAGCCCGCCTGATGATGAGTTAAGGAGTGGCTACACCACTTTGGCTTTCATACAGTTTGATTTCACCCTCAAGCTTTTAATTCCTTTTTATTTTCCTGTTTATTGTTCTTAAATCCATTATTTTATTCAGGTCAGGTATGAATATTTTTATTTCATATTATACTATTGCCTTAGGAGCTTATTAATAATATTTTGAGAAATATTAGAGTCAAGTATGTTGCAAGTAATACAGGCTATGCAGGGTATCACTAACCGGCTGTAAAAAAAAAAATCACTTTGTTTCTTTCTGAGCCAGCTGGTTTAAGATACATCTTTTTTTCTTGGAAGTACATCTTAGTTCAGTCGCAGCGAGCGGTAAAGTCTATCTAGCTTTGGCACATTCATCATTTTTACTAGATTTACAATCTTGTATCAAAAACTATATATATAATTTATTGAAGACATTCGCAGCCACTCTCATTGCTGTCTGATGTTTGGTGCGTTCTCTGTGAATTAGGTCCTTCTGTTATTGTAATGGCGATGCTGGCAGTAGATATGTAATAGCTGAAGTATGGCTATCAATTATGCTGCGTTGGGAAACTTTAAAATCCAAACCCTGATAGCTCTGTATAATAAGTCTCAGCTGTCGACCCAGTATTTTGCTGGAAGTTGTTATATGAAAAAGCTCTGAAGATGAATTTGTAGTCTCTAGACTAAAATTAGACTAAAACTAACAAAAATCAAATGACAAAAATTTGACTAAAATTAATATACTTTTTCATCAAAAAACTAAATCAAAATCATCAGGTAACAAAATTAACACTTTTACACCAAATACACATTCTTAGCGTGCAGTTATGTGAAGATGAGTGGCTGAGCTTACAGAGTCCAGTTAGGGTGCTCCCAGTGTAATCATAGACCTGGGGTTACAATATGTAACAGCTGTTTCTGTTTATGCTAGATCACATTACACCCTTTTTCACTCTCAGTGCTGGTAAAAAGCTAATACAGCTATCTTGTACAAGTCAACATAGATATTTCCAAAAATATGTACAATAGACAACAGCATTACAAATTGCAGTGCTTAGCTGGGAAGACTATTACTGCCACCAACATGAGCGCACATGTGTGCCCCCTGCATAACAATGCCTCTCCCGTCTTCAGCCACAGTCATATTTGTATTGTACTGTCAGATTGTATCAGATGCTTCAGATGCATCCTCTCTAGCATTTAAATAAAAATCTCACAGCCTGTTTTCCTCTCTGTCTGTTCACTGTCACGGACCAGTAGTGCCAAAAATGAGCTCTGATCCACCCTGATATAAATATGCTCTGGCTTTTTTTTTTCTATTTCATTTTGTCTAATTTCACAACAAACTGAGTTAAATTAATCTGCTGCGGGCAGATAAAGTTGTATCGTCACGGATCAAGCACTCACAGAGAGGGTGTGGCCCATGCCTATTCAAGGTGCTTGTGTGCATGTGTGTATAGTGTTTTTGCAGGTGGGGGGTGGGAGTCTTACTGCCTGCCTGTCAGTCCCTGATAAATGATTCCATGTGAAATATCTCCATTAAATCTGCCTTTATCAGGGGTAGAAGCCCGTTCAGCCCCGCCATTAGCATTGCAATTTACGGGGACAGCTCCCAGGCTCAACAAACCAATTCCCAAGTGGACTTGGCCAATTCAGGCCAGATTAGTTGAAATTAGGCAGGGCAGGTTTTAATAATACGTCTGATGATCACTGCAGCATTGAGATATCTTTGGTTTTCGCCCCGTTTCACACACTTTGCTGCTCTTTTGTGGCTTGTAAACCAATGTCCCACTGTGGCGTTTTCTTTTTCTTTCATTGTTTGTGGTGTTTCAGAGCACAATAGATTTAAAGCTCACAGCTGCTACTGATGCTGCTATGTCAGCATTGTAGATAGAGAATATTACCCTTATAGAAATGCTTTCAATGAGAACCCAGGGATAACATTGTTGAAATGGACTCAGCAATTTGTTGCAAAAAACACCTTGATCTTGTTTTTTTTTGGGGGGGCTTCATGAAAAAGTATCAGACAAGGTATTGTTTTTTTTTTGACAAGCTGTTTGTCTCTGCCAGCTCTCATAGACAATAGGAAAGATGTTGTCAGAAAGAAGACGACAAAAACCTACATGCCTCCTCCACAACCAGCATCCTTAGAAAACAACCCAAAGCTTTTGTTGATTCTGAATTCATTTGTGTCAAGAACATCCCACCGGAGACCTTATCTATGGGCGTGACGCTTCGTGCATCTGAGACAAAACACGTATGCGTGTGAGAGAGAATGAGAGGAGATGTGGGTTCTTCTTTTAGTTTCTTCTGCTCTCTTTTGGCTCCGTCTCATCTAGTCTGCACTGTTGCCTGCTTTTGCATCTCCCTGCTCCTCCCTGGGAGCCTCTGGAGGTACATTTTCATTCACATAGATGACGCTAATCTTAGGGTGAAGGGCATTTGTGAAAATCAGACATTAATGCAGTTCTGGTAGACCAGCCGGAGATGTTATGACGTAGCTTGTGCACCTGCTGATGTGATCCACTGTGACCTGTGCGTTTAAAAAAAAAAATCATCTCCTGGATCTTTGTGCATTTTTTAGAAAATCAGAGATGTGAAGCAAAATGGGCTAATGAATGAGACCACACGCATGAAAAAAAAAGAGAGCAGAAAAAAAGTCTCATTATCTATTTGCAGCTGGGGGGATGGGGCCTTATCAAACCCCAGATGATGCCAAAAGGGTCCGACAAGCTGTGAGAAATGGTTGGCCTTTAAATGGAGAGATGGTAGAGAGAGGGCTCTGTAAGGTTAAGAATTTCCTTGACCAAGAGGGGGCAAATACAAAACAAGCAGAGGCCAGAGGTTGTATAAATAGAAAGATCTCCTTCCTAGACAGGAAACGTGAGCAAACGAGGCAAAGACAACATCCTGTCTGGCTCCTCGCACAAGCTAAAAAGCCCAAAGAATTGTAAATAAGTTGCCCCAAAACATCTACCCTCCTTGCAGAGCTTTTCCTCATGTGCAGCACTTTCCCATGAGATGACACATACACGACGTCGGCTTGATGAGTGATTGCACACACGCTTGTTAGTGTGTTTTTTTAAATTTTATTCTTTTGTGAGTTTCTGTGTGTACGTGCTCGTGCATGGTGGCGGTCCCAGCCACAGGCAGGGGGGGCTGTGCTTATTGGATTATATGTCTCCCAGCCATACAGGAAAGAGGCTGCTATTAAGGTCAGGAGCCCGGGATAGAGGGAGATGGAGAGTTGAAAAGGAGGAGAAGAAGGGGAGAGGAAAATTGCAATGTCAATCTGCGCTGTCTCGTCGCTGTCACTGAGGTCTGTGTCACCGTCCTCCGCAGCGTCCAGCATCCTCAGCGAGAGAGAGCTGCTTCTGCAACAGCTGATAGCAACTGACATTATTAACATCCTGACTCTACATCATATCAGCATGCAAATGTAACTAATCCATTTCCCACGGCTGAAGCACTGTCATAATTAGAAAACACTCGGACTGAGTGATGGCGTTTTTTTAAGGTTAACATAATTCTTAATTTAATGTGTGCCTCAGTTTAGATGTTTGATACATTTTTGGCAGGGAAGGGAAAAATGTCAAATGTTATTGCAAATCTGAAGTTGCTGTATGAGCTGTATTAGCTGCCATTAAAAGAAAAATGAATCATAACATTACATGGATTTATGACTTGGGTTGCATATTTTCAAACCTAAAATGACGCCAGGATTTGACTCGTTCTTAATATTTATCCCTGTAGCCCACACATGAAAAATGTTGTATCAACACCCTCCTCTTGATGCAGGATTTAATAACTGAGTTCTTTAATTTTAAAACTCCCCACAAAGTGAAAAATGATCACCATATTGTGACTCATACACCTGTTATATATAATACGGGGCCAAAGAATTGCATTTTTCTCGTTTCTCATATCAAGACCAAATGACTTTTCATCTGTGGGAGGTTTTTTTCTAGAAATCTACAATCAAACTGCAAGTGCACTTCATAAAGAGAAGGAGCAACAACATGGGGGGTGAGGGGTGGGGTAGGGGGTGGATGGATGGATGGATGTTGGCATGAGTCATACTTGGAAATCATTGCGTGACAAATTAACTGAGAGCAAATCACAGTCTTCTTGTGTCCTGACCTGGTAGTAGCCCTTAATGGTATTGGACTCTGCTGTACTGCCCAATTGGCTTAGAGTTAACTGAGAGTTTGTGTATGTGTATGGCTTTTCTGTGATTGGCCATTAAAGCGCACTTCTCAATGATTATTTGGAGAACATGGTAATACAGCTCGTCCGATAAATCAACCGCTACTAGCATATATATTACTGTCATATACTGTATGTCTGCAGATAAGTAATGAGAAAATGCAGAACAGAAATGCCAAAGACGTGTTTGAGATCATTTAGATGCAGTACTGCAATTACATAGTTTGCCCACCAGAGAGCGCTGATAAGTTCATTTTCCAACATGAGGTTTTTGGGGGGTTTTATTTAAAAATATATGTTTGGCTTTTTTGATAGTCGACAGTGTAGAAACAGATAGAAAACATGGGGAATGACAGCGAGCTATGGCATGCAACAAAGGTCCCCAGCCAGAATCGAACCAGGACATTGCAGTTATATGGTGTGCGCCTTAGCCATTAGGCCACCAGGATAATCCCAGTTGTAAAATGTTTGTATATACATGTATATTGGTCAGAATTATTAAAAAAATAAATAAAATTAAGGGATCCTTATCAAAAATATATGTTTAAGTTATGTGTTAATATAAAAAAGCCTCAAAAATCCAGTTCAGTTCTGTATAGAACTTGGGATTTATGCGCACAAATCACAGCAGGGCAATTAAAATCAGCAGCTTTCTGACAGCAAAATGCACTTCATGAAATACCCTCTGGAAGAAGGGAAAACACTGAGCATTTTAGCCACAGGTTACTAGAAAGACAAGTTGTTGTTAACATGATTAAATGTCATTTTTCAATGCTATCAGAAGCACAGACAAAATTATGGTACGTTGCTATGTCATTTTGGGAGTCATTGGCAAACAACCTATTCTCTTGTTTATGGAGTCATATTTCCTGCCACCGGTAGAGGCACTAATTTAGGAAACGCTCCTGTGGGTCGTATCAGAGGTTAGGAACCAACGATCTATGTGTTCGTATGGGTTGGAGGACTTGTTGTTTTTGGCCACAAGGGTGAAATGCTGACTGGGCGATTTTCAATGTAAAGTACCATTCCACACTTATTTCATTATGCATCAGAATCAAAACGCTGGCCCATAATGTTGAGACCAAAGAAGCAAATTTGGTATGCAGGTGAGTCAGAAAGTGTGTCAAGGTCACGTGTGGGGTGCAGAGACCCCCGTCTGAGCTTCTTCTGACACACAGCACCCCACATGGGTGGAGCTGCAGTGGGTCCTGACCTCTGTACACGAGCCTACTTCCTCCCCTGCCTCAGCATGAAGACAGATTATCTTAGCTTAGCTGACCCAGGTCTGCCCCGTCCATCCACCTGCATAATGACTTTGCACGATACAGAGGCTACAGTAAATACTGAAGCAGCTGTAATGTATAGGCATCAGCTTTGAATGATCCATCTCCGTTCGACAATGCCGACAAACGTTCTCATAATTTCGAGTGAAAAACATTTCCATATTCAGCTGCTGCAGTTGTTAAAAAAGAAATGTAACAAACTGTCTTTCACGGATAAAGAGTCTGCTCCTGCCTCAAAAACCCATCAGAAATAAATCCTCACTCGACTATTTTTTAGTAAAGCTGCACATATTATAGCAGAGCGGAGGGGGAGATAAGGGAGGAAACACAGTGGAGGGAGGGCAACACACTCAAAAACAAGACGTTAGGACTTTGTAAAAATCTGAAAGCTCTTCATTTCCCCCGGCTACATAAATCTCATTACTTTCCCCTGCATTGCCTCAGCATATAAGGTGAAATATCACTGCATTTTACATCAAAGTGCTGAGTAATACAAAGGTATCCGAGCTGCTGTTCGGGGCAAATGAAAATGTTTAGTTGAGCAGAGATGTTGTTTTAAAGGGCTTGTGGGTATGAACAGACCGTTTTTCTTTGTTTTCATTATTTTAACTGTAATTTTGGGAATGGTGGGAAGGAGCTTAGGGTTGAGTTTGGACCCTAGGGCTGAACCCAAACTCCTAATGCTAACCCTAAAAAAGAGGGACATTTTGTTGTACTTCCAAGCCAGTTGCAGACTGGCGTTACCTTTGATACAAGTCCATAAAAATGAAAAAAAGTTGCACAACTCTTATTGAAAAGGAAGACATTTTGGTTTTCGAAACCAAGCCGGAAAGGGTTAAAACAAGGAAATAGATTTGAAGCCATTTTTGCAGGGTTCAGTGGATTACATTTGTGCATTTTTTGGTAACTGATGACTTCAGTTTAAGGGTTGAGAGTGTTGAGAGAAAGAAGAGAATTGAGTTAACTGTGTTTTGAACAAGACTAAAGGCCAGATTTACTAAGGCTTGACACATTCTGCCCCCAAACACATGTGCTGTGTTTATCAAGCAGACGGGCTGGAGTTGCAGCCGCGTCATTACATATGGATTTAAGGGAGGATCGCGCAAATAATAGGAGAAGACATGTTAACAGAGGATGATTATGTATTTCCACTGGATTTACTGAGGTCACGCTGTTTGCGAATGTCAGTTTCGCGGTGGGGAAATTTCTCCACCTCTGAGGAGGAGGCGTAAACACAGCGCAGATGGGAGTTACAAGAGCAACAAGGAAGATTGCAGTGGGAAAAGAAACGTGCATTAAACATCGGCATGTATATAACTAAAACCTGATTTTAAATGAAGCAATTAGGCTATTATTAATGAACACAATATCTGATTACTGTAATGCAAACGAATTGTGGACAGGGGAATGTGGTTTGTCTTTTAACTTGACCATCAATGAACTGTAAAATCACTAGAGACTGCAACTAAACTTCTTTGTTTTGTTAAGACATTTAAGTGTGCATTTGGCTGCATTTACTTCAGCATTAACATCCACATCAACTCCACCTGCTCCATCTGTCTGTCTGCCTCCCTCCACTGGTTGTGGTGCAGTGTGTACCTTGTGTATATTTTGTGCGTCTTTGATTTGTGTCTGTGTTTTTTGTTAGCATGAATGTGTTCATTGCCTCTTACTGTATCAATAATTAGATATAGGCTAAATACTATAATGTCATCATTTTATAAGTAATATTTTGAGTAATAGTAACATTTTCTCACGCTCACAAGCTAATATTTAGCTGGTGTTTGCCATGTTCACCATCTCAGTTTAGTTAGCATGCTAAAATTTGCAAATGAGAGTTTTGACCTGATGACGGCGCTTTAAAGTCAGGGGATTACCAAAGTCATCAGAATTTATTCCGTGAGGACCTTAAATATCTGTATCAAATTTCACTTAATAGTTGTCAAGATATTTCACTCAAAACCCAAGATGTCAGTCTCATGGTGGTGTTAGAGGAAACATCAGGGAATCAACAATCACCAGAGGCATTAGGATTCACCCTTTGGGGATTGTGAAAAAAGAAAAATGGAGGTTTTGTTACATTATATTCTGTAAAAAAAAGAAAAGAGAAAAAGAAAAGGAAGTTGTAATACTGTCCTGTGCTGCCACATTTTCTAGAGGAGGATATACAGTACAATCATTAATCAAATATCTTTTTCGGGTTATTTCAGTCAGTAGGTAATATCAGTGTTAATTCCTTCTTCTTATTTTGTCTCACCTTTCTCCTGCAAACTGCCACATGGTGTCGAACAGCAAATCATTCAACTCCCTGTTACCGAGTCTAAAAGCTCACTATACACCAGTAGTGGCTGACTCACACTAGACAAAGAGTCCTTTCCTAGCCATTCACACACACACACACACACACACACACACACACACACACACACACACTTCAGGCTAAAGACATCAAGTTCCCTTCAACTGAGTCACTTGAGTCAAATGAAGTCGTGTCAAGAGCAATAAAAAGTCAGAAAGCGAATGTGTGAGTTCAGGCCTGTGTGTTTTTTTATGTGAACATATGAATGCAACTAAATTAAGCCGAGTGACTAAATGTGTTTACAGCATGTTTGTGTGCCTGTGTGTGTGTGGCAATTGTGCTTTCCATGTTTGTGAGTCTGCATGTGTGTGAGCCCTGTGTTTATGAGGCATAGCATCGCCCCCTGCCTCAGCTCTGGCTACAACTTGTGCAGTGCGGACACAGCGAGATCAATGCCGGAGCTTTCACACTGGGAGGAAGAGGAAACAACTCTCTATGGTCCATAAGACTTTCTGCACTAGAATGATTTCCCATTTTCTGAGAGCCAGGCTCAACCCACAACAGCCTAAAATGAAGAAGAAGAAGAAAAGAAAAAAAAAGAATGATCCAGGCGTTTCAGATGCAGTTAAACATCCCTCAGTGCAGCACAGAATGAGCTCAGAAACCCTTTTGAAAACAACAGAACCAAGTGATATTGGAAAAGCCAGAAGGAGGAGGTGATATATTAGACTGCCAGCAGAACAGTGCAGCACAGCCACGTTCTAGAAAAAAATGTGTGTGTGTATGTGTGTGTGTGTGGCAGAGGCTTGGCTTTAGGGAAGCCCCATAGTTCCTTTAGTTGCTCTATAATGTGCCCACTACTGCTGCTGCAAGATCCAGTGGAGCAAAGTTTCCTTTGTTTCCGTGTCACACTAAACTTTCAGGTTTTGGATGGTGTTCTGTTCCTGGTTTCTTTCTCCACCTCAGACTTGCATTTAAAAGACTTTTTAATTAAAAAGCACTATTTAGCACCAGAAACATCTCAAACATCATAAAAATGCACCAATCACAACAATATTCTTTTTATTTTTTTCCTTTTTACAACTTCATGTAACTATTTATGTCAATTCAAATTAAATCCTGGTGTTGGGCAGTTTTGTAAAAGTACCGTTATTAGTTTTAGTTCCCTAATATTTTGTCGTTTTTTAACTGGGACTTCACTCCAATGGCGAAGATCACATTTCAGAACGTAACTCTTCCACTGACAGCGAACTATGTTGAGTAATAGTCTACAACCATCTCTCTGTAATGAATACAATCCAGTGTGACTACTGGCTGCATGCATGTGTCTGCACAATGCTGCAACCACACGCACAACGGCCACACTGTTCTAGTCAGGGTGGAAACATGCTGTACCGGGAAGCCTGACAGTGCCAGCGGCCTAACAAAGTCCCCACTGTGTGTGTATGTGTGAGCCTGTTGGACTCCAGTCCATAGTGCAGCAGTGTTGCAGGTGTGGGCAGACGGCAATTTTTACTCTGGCCTTTAATGTTGTGCACAGCTTGGCACCTTTTGCTGCATAGTGCAAATCCCACTGTGCTGAACTTAGCAACAAATGTTTCTCTTTCCAAGTGGAAACTGGTGTACATAAAGCACCCGAACAAGAATTATTTCTACACCAGTGAAGGTCTGACTGCAGAGTTGCACCTGATACTGCACTGGTAGCTGTCTTTGGAGGGTCTCAAATTTGAGAATTTGCTGCTGTTGTGTTGTCTATCATTGTAAGTCAAATATCTTTGGGTTTTGAACTGTTGGCTGGACGAAACAAATCATCTGAAGATGCAACTTTGGACTGTGAGAAACTGTTGTGGGCATATTCTGTATAGACCACACAGTTAAGGAAAATCCACAAATTACTAGACAGTAAAAATAATTGGTAACTGCAGCCCTAATATCTCCCTGCAAGCCCTTCGTTGCAAGTTGCATGTGTCAACGACCCATGAGTAGTTAAGCTAACGAATAATTTGTCCATTCGTATTATTGTTTGCATTTGCAGAATTCCAGAGGCCTGAATAAGTATAACTCTACAGTATTTCAAAGGAAAAAAGGCAAAGATTATAAAAAGGTCTGGAAAAATGAAACAAACTTTCTTTATATCAGAACATATCTACTATAAATTACTATCTTGCACAAATATTCTTTAAACTTCAATACTGTGAACTTTTGCACATTCCCTGGTAAATACTTTGCACACCCCATTATAATAATTTTTCATATCTTAATTTTCTATATATGCTTTTTGGCTTGCAGTACTTGCTTTATCTTTCTTAATATTACTTACTATGTTTATTATTATGCACCAATATACCAGGCAAAGTCCTTGTATGTGAAAACCTACTTGGCAATAAACCTGATTCTGATATAAACAGGAAACGACTGACACAGGCAGACACATACATCTCAGCACCACGTGCATCACTGCAGCTCTCAGGGTGAAACTGACTGAGGGGATTATTGATTGTTGCCATTTAGGCTGACACAGGCCCAGGCCCGGCCATAAGCTTGCTATCCTTCCAGCCATTGTCTGCACTGAAACCACTCTCCTTCATCACAAAGGGCACTAAGGTGCCCAGCTGAGTGAACGGACTCCCACTACTTTAGGAATGACGGCAATGTCACTCTTCATTCTCTCTGCCTTTTCTTCATCTCCATTATGTCCTCAAGCATCTTGTCATCTTTCTTTCTTATGCTCTTATTTCAATCTTCTGCAATTAGCTTGTCTATTCCTGTCTGTGTCTCCTTCTTTCTACCTCCAACTCTTTTTTTCTTTTCCAACACTCTTTTCTCCTGTCAAACACTTTACCTCTGTCTGGCAGTGTTTTTGTCTTGGTGTCAGCCCGTGTCACATCCGTGTCCCTTGTTTCTCTGTGGGTGTCCTCTCACTTCATCTCTCTCTCTCTCTCTGTCTGTCTTAATCTTACATAGTCACATGTCTTTTCCTATCAAGCTCAGAGGTAGAGAAACCCCCGGCACAAAAGATGGTTTGAAATAGGGCAGAAATACAATGGTTAAATTTTAAAGGGTAAAATGAATACGATTTTTTTAATCAAATAAAATAATAACAATAATTTTCAACAAGTCCTCCAACCTAAACTCCAGAATAGGTCGTTTGTCAATGACTCCCAAAACGACATATCAGACCTTCGTCATCATGGTAACAACATGTTTAACGTTGTGAAACGGTCACAGTTTGGTTAGTTCAGCACCAAAACTACTTAGTTAGGTTTAGGAAAAGATCATGGTTTGGGTTAAAATAACTACGTTAGTTGCGTAACATAATTTATGTATGTAACTTAAGTCACGTAGACTACGTTAATTGACTTTTGGTTTCACACGGGACACGAACAGCAGTATCCTGGGTGAAAGTCCTGTGTTGTTTGACCCATCCATCCACCCTGACCTCGTCCTGGCACGGACTTTGGTGCTCTTTATAGGTCACCGCCTAACAATGAAACGTAAATATGGGTCGTAATAAGCTGCTTGCACAGACAACCTATACGGTTGTCATTTAATTTTCCAATTTGATCCGTAAAATGTCACATCACAAGTTCTCCGAGCCACACGTGGCATCTGCGAATTCGAAATATATTCAATTTACAACGACATAAAACAGAGAAAAGCAGCGAATCCTCTAACCTGAGAAGCGGAAGCTAGAGCATGTTTGGCTTTTTTGCTTGATAAATGTCTTGTAATTAATTGATTGTCAGAATTGTTGCTGATTAGTTTTCTAATCGGTTCAGTACTGCTCCAGACCACTGTGAGCTTGACAAGACGGATATCTGACTAAGCGAGATTAGTCTGTTTCTGTCCCTCACTCTCTGTCTCTCTTCCTCGATCGCTCCTTCTTCTTCCCTCTCCTAATCCCTCTGTCTTTCTCTCCCCTTCTCCTCGAGCCTTAGGGGATCATCCAGAAGCAAACTAATTTCCCTTCCCCAAAGCCTCGCTGCTCTCACCGAGCCCGTCTCCCTCCACCTCCCTCTGCCTCTTTGTCAATCTTTCACCCTAATCTCCATAATGCAGTCTCTGGCAGGAGCTGCTGTGTGTGCTTTGTCCAGGGCTGGGCTCTGGCTCTGGGATGATGAGCAGGTAGCTACGGGCACTCTCTCTTCTGGTAATTGCAGCCGAGGCAGACGGCGCACAGCATGGGGGCAACTAAGGCACGCACGCACACACACTCACACACGTGAAGCCAAGCACAAGTGCAGTGTTATGTTCTCACAAAGTCAGAGGTTGGAGAAAGTGTCAGAAATGATCTTTGCCTCCTAAATACACCCATCCCTTCTTCAAAAAGACAGTGTCAGTCTGCAGTCAGATACAGGTACAGTATTTGATAAATAGTGCTCATTATTATCATTTTTTAAAGAAAATGTTGCAGCAAAGATAATCTATTCTTTCACTATTTATCTATTGTTTTTTTTATGACTTCTGGAAACTCTGACTAATCTCTTCTGTATTCTTCCCGCTTTGTTTTCACTTTCTGTTACTGAAAGCATATCCTGAACTGTTGTGAACTCTTGCAGCAAGAAATTGAGCAAGTTTTTTTGATGTATTGGAACATTAACTTGGGTAAAAGTCAGTTAAACCGATCTATTTGTAGAGCCCGATCAATACATCAGGGCTGGGTGATATAATCGGCCAACATCAGGTTATCACAGATATTAGTGGTATCTGTGTGTGTGTTGGCACATATGCAAAAAGAAAAGATGGTTGAGAGAGCAGTAAACTGAAGCAATAAATGAATTATTGGCACCATTTCTATGTATATTTGACTTTACAGGGGTCCAATTTTTTTTTTGTTTTGTTTTTAGAATTTTTAATTTTCAAAAGGACAAGACAATGGCAACAACATAATACACTAGTTTCTGACCACTAGTAGCGCTAAAGAGCGCACAAGCACGAGAATGCAAGGGGCGCGAATCACATCCTGCCTTGGGTTTCATGCTATTGCGCTGATTGACAGTAAGTTGGTGGTAATGCACCAACAAAGACAGTGAAGAAGAAGACTTCTAACAAGCAAACATGGATGTAAACATTGCCCGATTGAAAAACAAAAAACGTATATACAGTATATAAAATAAAAAATTCACAAATGTTTTATGAGAAAGTCACTCACCACGTTTGTTCGACCTAACGGATACACGAGGCCTTTTGGTGAGAAACACTAAATGTAATCAAGTATTTGTTTGTTTACAAGAACATCTTCTGTTACTGTATATGTAGGCCTACTGTTACTGTCATCTTTTACATATGAAATTGTTTACTTTTAAACTTCTCGACGATAGATATCAGCGTCAGCCCAAACAACAGGCTCTAGTTTTTCTTGAAATTTGGTAAAAATCTAAAATAAGGATCCTTATTAATCAAAACCACTATTCTGTATACACATTTCTTCACCTAAGCACCTCCGTTTCACATTTTCCTTTTTACCTTTCTTTTCTTTTCTACTTTTCTGTTGCTTATTGCATTTTGGGACAGTAGTGTGTAGCAATTTATACTATTATACTTCCTGTGCCAACGTTATACATGCTGAAAACATGGGTAGTTTTCCCTTAAGTGGGGAAAGTTTTACCTGTACCTACACATCAGGCAGTCCATCCCATTGGCCACACATGGGCTGTGCATCATTACTACCTGCTATGAGGCACCTGCAGGGAAATAAATGAATAGAAGCACGGAGGAGGGCATCAGTTTAGTGGTCGCCGCAGGGGGCCTTTATAACACCTGGCAAGCTCCCCAACACCGCACAATAAGGAGCCCGGCTGCTAGCTTTTTATCGGCCGTATCAAATTACCATGTGCTGAACGCAAGCCACAGTCACGGGTAAAAACACAATAATCGTAACCAAAAGGGAGCAGAGGTGAGAAAGGAAAGTGGGAACATGAAGTCTGGCGGTAGGAAGAGATAGAAGATGAAGCAGTGGGGAACATCTTGACCCTACGACGCAGAATCTGGCAGAGAAAGGTGGTGCGGCAGGAGGAAGAGGGTGGGTAAATGGGATCTGTAAAAGGTAAGTGGGCTGGAGCATCTTGCCAATATCAGTCTGTCGCCATCAGAGTCAAATGTGTTGCTACAACTTTCTATAATACATGCAGCGGATAATGAGAGACCATGTCATCCATTCAGTCTAATTTCCATTTTACAGCCTTTTGATAGGAGGAATCAGAGAGCACTGGCTCCAGCAGAGACTTTATGGCCCTGGGCTTCAGTGTGTGTGTGTGTGTGTGTGTGTGTGTGTGTGTCCATCTCTGCCTGTGCCTGTGTGTGTCATCCAGCACTCTGATGTGCTCCTGTTGATGAACTGGACCGTATAAAAAGCAATGACAAATTTAATGGCTGCCATAGACAGTGCTGTCAATGTTCCAATTGACTAAAGTGGTTATTTCCTCTTCTATGGTCACACATATCTGACACAGTCATTTTTTGGTCAGAGCATGTGATAATCCTGCGTTTATGTGCCCGACTGAACCTTCTGGACGGATATGGAAAAAATCTTATTCTGGGTCTCTGTATTAACATAATAACACTGTCTAGTTTTCAGCTTTTGTGAGCTTTTGTTTGCTCATCTACAGTTTAAACCCTGTAGAGGACTTGGGTTGTGGGTGTCATTTTGTTTCTGTTTTGACACTCTACCCATCTCTAAGATGCAACATTTACACTTTTGTCCCCCAGAGGTCAGAAGTCATTGTCAGCCTCAATACAGCATCCCTGGAGCTGGTAGAGTTTCAGTTTATTGCTCAAGGACACCTCAGCCAAGTTAACATCCAGTCATTAGAATGCAACCTGAGCTGTGTCCCGAGGTATACAGTACGTACTAATGCCGGCAGTGTACAATTTTAGCAAATAGCATACGAGAATCAATCAATGTTCTTTACTGTTTGGTAGTGACAGGAAGTGATACTGTATGTTGACATCCATCAAACTGCAACTTTGGAACTGTTCTGACTCAAATTTTACTTCACGAAACCTAACAAAAAGTTAATTTTTCAATGGACAGTGGAAAACCAACAACAAGTCAGACAGAATAGGTCGTTCCCAAAACAACATATATAGGTGTACCGGACCTTCGTCTTCATGGTAACAACAACACGTTGGTTAACGTTGTGAAACGGTCACAGTTTGGTTAGGTTTAGGCACCAAAACTACTTGGTTAGGTTTAGGAAAATATCATGGTTTGGGTTAAAATAAGTACGTTAGTTACGTAACTTAACTTACATATGTAATTTAACTTATGCAGGCTACGTAAGTTAAAATAATTCAATCTTTTGTTTTCACACGGGACACGAACAGCAGCCTCCTGGGTCAAAGTCCATCCACCTCGACCTCCATCCATCCCTACGCGGACTTTGGCGCTCTTGACAGGTCGTCGCCTAACAATAAACATAAGTACGGGTCGTAATAAGCTGCTTGCACAGACGACCTACACGGCTGTATTTTTGGGGATAATGGGAATTTGGAAAGCAGTTTAGAGAAGTTTGACGCCTTCTTCTCCTGTAGTTAGGGCTGGGCAATATCAATATCCCAATATGAGATGGTCCTCCCAAGAAGAACAAACAGCATCAGTCATTTCAGCAAGTGACAAAGCTCTGCTCTAGTGGCCACAGTAATTATGCTTGGGGCAAGGGAGGAAATAAGGTGACGTTATTATAGAGCATATTAAGTCCACAGAGGGAGGAGGTCCGGGTAAATGGATGGGTCAACAAAACAGACTTTAACACAGGAGATAGCTGTCTGTTTTCCGTTGTTTCTGTTAAAGCTTACTGCCCATCTCTACTTGTAGTCATGGTAACACAGTTTTCTGCTGTGACATACTCAACCTGAACATTTTTTTTTGTTTTGTTTTGTTTTCCAAGCTGTTGCTGAAGCTGTCACAACACCAATCACAGCTTGTCCTTACTTTTTTGTCAGCTGAGACGAGCAACTCCATTTATGTGTTGCATTGTGGGACAATATTATGTCCATAAACACGACACCTGAAAGAAAGAGCGAGAGTTATCTTTAAGAACACCTCATGTTGTCATAATTTGTATGCAGTATGCAGTTAGTAGACAACATTGAGACGTAATGCTTACATGATGCTCTGTCTTATCGCCCTGAACTATTCAAATTGAAGCATTACACTCGTGTTCACATAGCTGAGATCTCTAGTTTGGCTCTCTTAGGATCACAGCCAAGGCTTAATGACTGGCTGACAGTGCTGTCAGTGAACACATGGTCCATTAACACTTGTAGGGTGCAACTAACTGGCAGAGCATTGCTTCCTATCTGTGCCGTCTAATACTACAAATCTGTCTGCTCTTTCCGCTTAATACCAATGTTGGCAGTGCACTACAACAATAAACAAATTACCAAAAGCACAAACACAATAGCCTGATTTCATTCAGAGAGCAGTCTGTGCGATCTGTCTGTTTTTTTCAGGATATTTTGCCAGTGAAGCCCCCTTGTAAACACACTCCGCCATTTGGAAACTCTCATGATTTAATCATGGCTTTTGAAAAGCAGCTTATTCTGATGATCCTGCAGAAGTTACCTTGGCATTCTGTATTCTGTGTGCCAAATGTCTCCTAAAATATCATCTTCTGCAAGGTGCTGAGCCACCATTTACAGCATAACAAAATTAAGGTTTGGGAAATGATCTCCAATTTGAGGGCAAATGGGGTATTATTACATAATCCACAGTGTACATTGAAATGCACATTCAAATGTGTGCACGGTAAGTATGATTTATGAGAGGTAAGTGGGTTTGCCTTTCAGCTCCTTATGAGAGTAATCCCTGTGCAATGAAAAAATAACAGACTCCCATTTTTGGCGATTTTCTTCTTTTTTCATGCCAGTGATTCCTCAGAAAATGTACCTGTCCATCACAGCCGTGCCTGTGGGGCCTCGGAGGGAGGAATCGGGGGAGGAGAAATAATGAGAGCTCACGCCGACTGCAAGGAATTCAGAGACTCCTGCTCTGTGGGGGCCTTTTCCTCTTTATCCCCCCACTTTAGTCCTGCAGCGCTCCAAAGACCCTGACAACAGGACACGCCCTCCAGTGACCACTGACTCACAATCCAAAAGCCGAGAGAGGGTTGTGATCGCACCTCAGCAGCCTTTTGGGGTTCCCCGGCACAGCATAACAGTGAGCCGAGGAACTTCAAAAAGCCAGGCTGAGAGCTGAGCTTGGGCCAAATCGCATCGTCTCTGTCTATCAGTTTGTCTAGCAGCACATAATAGCGTTCACCGCCACCCAAAACAAAAGAGGCCAATTATTTCCACAATAGGATTCAGACTGCACCAGGCTTTCAAAGTTCAATAAGTGATTTTTATACAGCTATTCACTTTTCTCTTTTCTTCTCTCTCTTCTGGTGGATTAAGATGACACTGTTGTGCAATGCTGTTAGAGGGAAAACGCTACCAAAAAGAAGTGGAGGGGGATTACCGAAATAAAGACAGAGTGCTTATTGTGAGTAAAACTTCACCGCTGATTTTGGAAGGTACTGCCTTTTCGGTAGAATAGTTTTAGTACAGCGAAGAATGGTACAGGAACACGTTAATATCACCAAGGGCAAATCTGATTTCTGTATCGGGTAATTATGACTTAGCATCTCATAAAACAAGGAAACTATACCACAATACCTTGTAATCATTATAAAGGGAAGTATTGCTAACACTCATCGTCATTTGAGATACGGATATTGTAATCACAATGTATTGATTTTGTAATTAGGAGATACAGATCTCATGATTATGCAAGACAAAGATGCTAATTCAAATTTAAGGTTAGCAGAATTCATAATTATGAGAGGACGTCTCCATTTGTGTTCTCCTTTTTTGACTGTAATGTACTTCCATAGAATGGGATTTTCATGTGCAACAAAAAAGTCAAACTATGGAGCAGGTGGTCAAGGAACAGCTGAAGGGAATCCAGATGGCACTAAGATTTCATTCAAATGACACATTTCGGGTCATCTGGACCTCAAGCTTTTGCTCGTCCGTCACACAAACCAGGCTATGCTGTGGCCTGTTTGGGCTGAATGAGAGTAGATGCCATCATCAACCCATCACATCGCATCTCTATTGTTACTATAAGTGTGAACTCAGACACAGAGCGCCTTCCAGCAGTCAGCATCCCTGACACAGTCTGTATCCCGGACAACAACCTATTGCTCAGCAACCACCTGTTTCCGCGGGTATCACGGTAACAAGCTGCAGGAATAATGAGGTCGTGGGAGTGGAGCATGGAAGGGAGAGATGGAAGGGGGTCTAAACACGGAAAAGGAGGGAGGAAGTTCACATTTATAATTCATGTCAGGAGAATTATCATCAGCACTGTGGCATTTGGAATGAATTATTGATTGTGTCTTGGAAGCTTTATGTAAAAACTTGCAGCTGGGGGGTCCTGATGGACAGGGTGTGAAGTAAGAGGGCACAGGGATAGAAGAAGCAGCCACAAAACTGTCTGCTGAGGCAAGAGGATGTGTTTTCAGAGAAGGTTATGGAGATAAATTCTCTCTTAGGGGAGCTCTGGGTATATTCTTGGATCAAGGGATAAGGTGTTGGAGGATAGTCAGTAGTGGAGGAGGTACTCAGATCATTTATGTAAGTAAAAGCAACAATACCACAATGCAATAATACTCTCTTGTAAGTAAAATCTCCACATTACATTATTGATGCATTACATGTAAGCAGCATTTTAATGTTGTAGCTGGCCAGGGTGAAGCTAATTTTAACTACTTTATATGCTGTTGGGTAGTTTCATCTACAATGCATCATATTTTATGAACAAATCATGTGTTATGTATGAAAAATATCTGCTAAATAACTAGGAAGCATACTGCAGATGTCAAATGCAGTGTATGAAAAGTACAATAACACCCACTTAAATGCAGTGAAGTACACGGTTCTTCCCTTGAAACTGGTTAGCGTAGGTGTGTGTGATAGAACACATCTACTCCTTTTCCCTGAAAGTTAATGCTATATTCCCTAAAAGTGTAACAATTTCTTTTAATGTTAGCAAAGGCGGTCTTTATTTCAGGTGACGTGGACCACCAGAGTAAAGCCTAGAAGAAAGTAGCATCAAAGGTAAAGTGCAAAAAGCTAAAATGTGTAAATAAGTACAGTACTTTCCATAACAGAATACACTTTACATTGCTTTTACATGAACAAAACTAAAGAATTTGATGTGATACACGTTTAAATAAGAGTTTATTCTCTGGGTGCTCTATCAACTAATTAGGAAAATATCCTCATTTCGACTTCATTGTATTCAAACTAAATTACAACAAGAGCTCCAGTATCATATTTTGCAATAAATCTGTTCGAACCACTCACCCCCTCCAGAAGGGAAAGGTAACTGGGCCGTGACAGTAAAGGACTGCCGCTGAGGACGTGGTCACTAATGGAAGGGGACGGGTTGACCTGAATGAGTGACCCTGGCTGCTTGACCCTTAAACCTCCCTCCATCACTTACTGCACTCTCTCCAGCACAAGTCTGACAGGCATGAACCACTAACTCTTCTACAGCTTTTCTTTTTCATACCAAAAAGCACAGTGTGAATCCATACCAAGACCAACATGCAGGTATCCCTCCACAGTGCATGGACATTCTTCAGTAGCCTTATATAATTTGTCTTGTCAAACAGGAACACACCATCCTTTGTAACTTCAGATCTTGCCTCGCAATAATCTGGTTGAGACGTTTTCTACAGTATGAAAAGTAACCGAGTTGATTGTTGACTGAATTCACCAAAATGTTAACATTACGCAACAAAACAGGCCTCAGGTGTAGCCCGCAGCTAACTCAGTGACTCCAAGGCAACAGTACACTTCCTGTTTTAGTAAATTGTTGTCCAAAAACTCAAAACATATTAGAAATAGAGACAAGAGAAGCAACAGAAGTGACAAAATCCATGCAAATCAGCATTTTTGTTTTACACTTACACATCAATACATTTTTAAGGCATTCTGTGCCTTAGTACTGAATGTTAAAATTGTGTCCTAGAACATGATACTCACTCACATGCCCATAATATATGGCAAGCCTTCCTAAGACATGTAGCCATAACCCTGTTAATACCTTAAAAACCAAGTAAAGGCAGCAAAGGGTTCAAAGGTTTAGTGTACTTTGCATGTTTGAAAATGTTCACAGTTAGAACAAATGAACACAGGGCCACTTCTGAGGGCTTGTGACTGAGGTTAAATACTACTTCAGTAAATAGCATTCAGGCAGGCGGGCCAACGGTGGCTGAGGCACGCTCCAGATGTTAGTAGCACTGGGCGTGGATGCTAAGCAGCTAGCTATTTTTAGCCACAGAGCACAGGAAGGAAATGAAAGGAGCAGAGTTCAGTGTGCACGGGATTCAGAGCAGCAGAGAGAGGGTAATCAAACACTGCCGACCAATGGCAATCACGCCGTCTTGACACAATGGTGGCTCGCCTGCCGCTGGCTTAGTCTTATCACAACATACTCGCGCTGAGAGTGGGTGTGAGATGAATGAGTGGAGAGAGGAGGACAGCGAGAAAGGGGAAAGAGATGGATGGGGGAAGTGAGGAGGGAAGAAAAGCAGCTGAAAAGGGAGCAGTTGGTACAAATTCAATCAGGGGATTGGTGTGTTTCCTTCACATTACAACTCTCCATCTGTTTCAAGGTGTGTTTGGTGTATTCCATATTAACTAAACCGATTACAGGCTGTGATGCAGAACAAATTTCGGAGATATCTTACAATAGAATATCTGATTTCATCCAAAGAACATGCAGTCACTCACTTACGGTAGCTAAAGCAGAAACCGCCACTTCAATTTCTCTGTTATAGGGACAAATTAGCTGTAACATATACATATCATTACTGTGAGTTTGCTGGAAAATCTGCCTGCTGTCACCTGAACCACCTGCCAAGTGATAGCTGAGTCTTATAAACAACGAGCTCACATTGAGGGACCAATTTCCATTCAAATGCAGCGTACAAATAAAATCCATTCACCTTGACACTGTAGTATCGAGTCAATGAGCATCACTTGGATGGCTCTGACACTTCACAAGTCAGTCAGTGATGACTCTGGCTGTTCAGATGAGATTGAAACTGATGCGAGCAACACTGTCTGCATCTCAAATAAACGACGCTATTCCCTTTAATGAAGACGGCAAATCTGTCAGAAAGCTTCCTTCCTTTGCTGCTCTCCAGTCACACACGGAAAATTACCAAACTGTTGATAGATGGTTAACAGGTGCAGGCTAATTATGCTAATCATGGCAACAGCCAAATAAACTGATTGCCATGTTCATTTAAATGACAGCAATGTTCCTTTGGTGGCTAATTAAAATAGGTTGGGAGAAAGGAAACGAGGCGGCTGGGTTCGGATGGAGGGAGGTGTTTAAATAAAAGCTTTCTCTGGGGTCTAACTGTAATAAGCTGTATTTCATTGGTTTAATGATGTCATAATGAATTTCTAATGATGGGGGATGGGTTAGGGTGCAAAGACGGAAAGCGTGGCGATATGTGCATGGAACCGTACAGCTCCTTTCTCCCCCTACGAGAAGAGAACGCAACAAGGGAGCCCTAGCTCATGTTGTGTGTGGCGGAGGGCATTCCTGGTTGAAATGAGTTAAGTAATGAAAATAAAAATCAGTAGAGGACATCGGGCAGGGTGTGTGCTCCATCTGTTTCAATACTAGCCCCACTGGAAAGGGTAGGGGAAGGTTTTGAAGGGGCAATTACTTTTTTTTTCAGCATTGGGCCCAGTTGGCCCCAGTCTCCATTTGCATGTGACCCGGGAAAAGGCATCATTAGAGGGAGAGATGGCGATCAGAGGCCAGGGGAGATGAACTCTAGGGCCCCTTGACAGCCACTGTGGAGGTATGAAAGGTGAATAGGGACTGATTAATGTATATAGAGGCAGCTGCTTCCCTCCTCTCCCCAAAGTCCTCTGTTTTAATTCCACTCTTCCAGACGAGATTAAAAATCTACAGTTTAGGCTCCATCTTTGCAAACACCCCATTTGTTTTCAAAAGGAGTGCCACCAGGGACAGACTGAGAGTTCCACCTTTTCTTTCACTGAAAAATTTCTCCCCCTTCTCCTTTTTATTCTCTTTCTTTGTCTTCTACTCCACAAGAGGTAAAACCTTTGAAGAAACAACACTGGGTTTGGTGACTGTATCTTGTGGTGTTCATACTTCACCTGATAATGGTGACAAACTGGATATAATGCGTACACATTATGCATAACTGCTGCGTTATTTCATTTGTTAACGCCTTTGAACTCTGCAATAGAAATGGTCCGCCAGTGCCTACACTGGTATTTTTGCTTATTGTGATGTCATTTCTTGGAGAATCTTCAAATACTTCATATCCCTAAAATCTGCACAACATAAGATAAAAGGTTATGTAAGTCAATAAACCATAATAATTGATAAAAGTATTGAAATTGTGTCATAAATTAAAATAATACAAAAATCGGACATGTTTTTTTCATTAAATTTTACTAAATAAACACACAAAACATAATGATCCAAAACAATTCTGAATGTAGAAACATGAACAACATATTTACAAAAGGCTATGTAAGTCAATAAACCATAATGACTGATACAATTATTGAAACTGTGTCATAAATTAAAACCGCACCACCCATGGACATCCATGTCGCTGCCTCACATTGTCGCCACGTTTTGCACCGCATGTAACACAGCTTAATGACGTCTTAGCTTTCAGCTGCAAAAAGAATGAATGCTTTAGCTATTACGGTTTTTATTTTACATCACTTTAAATAGGATTATGCATACAATGACCTCCCATGGCCAGTTCTGGGCCGCCCACGGAAGGTCAGTTTTCAGAGGGTTAAACCACCGCTGTGGCAATACTGTATCCAGAGAATTTGGTATTCCAATCACAATACAAGAGAAGAGATCCTTTGGATGCACTCAAGCAAAAACTGCCAGCTGATGTGTCTTTGGAGGGATGGATCATACAAGTGGCATCTGCTATGAGGGTTTTCAGATAGCTCTCTGAAAGGGTGCATCCTTTCATCAAAATTTGCACTGGCGCCAACACTGTTTCACTTTTCAGCAAAACGCAATTGTCTAAATCCTTTTGCCAAGCATTTCCTTTTTTTTTCTTTGTGTATGGTGAAAACAAAGGAGTGATAAAAGAATGATATGGAAAGAAGAGATGGATGATACCGTACTATGATATATATGATGGAAGTTAGAATTCCCTTTGTTTGCTATCGGATGTGCACACAAAGAAACTTTTGTGCCAAGGTAACAAAAGAGGAACGCGCACATCCAGTGATGAGCTGCAAAAAAAAGAACTAAAGAGACTTGAACTGCAGGAATAAAACAGCCCCCTTTTATCTTCCGTTTATGAGGCATTCTCACTATTTAAATGTATGCCACATTAGTAGGGATCTACTCAATTCAATATATTATAATGTGATGTTTGGCCTTAATGGAAAATCAATGATGAGACAAGCCCGCCACCGCTGAGACCATACAAAAGCAATTTCCAAATTGACATATGGAGGGCCTATGTGATTGATTCTGACTGCTGTTGGATTTTAATACCGTTCACTGCAAGCTCATTGACTCTCAGACATCGTCTTGTGGTTTATCTGCAAAATGCCAAATGAGTCCTTGTCTCCCTTTTTCTTCTCTCTCATCTTTACCTTCTCCGTCTTTCTCCGGGGCCCTCTTCTCAGCCCAAAGCAGGGAGAGTGGATGTGCTGGATTAGATATACGTGAGATAAACGAGCAGATGACTTTCCGCAAATACAACCTCTTTGTAATCGATCACAGCGAGATGTAATGCAGTTTATTCAGATCTCACCTCTACAGAGTAATCCCCACCGCTGGAGTACAAATCCTCCATGTTCCTTCAATCAGCTGAAAAGCTACAGTATTAACATTCCCACTGCACCAGTCCTGACACAACGGCATCAGCTGTCATCATCAATTTAATGACTTCATACTATCCCTGCTGCTTGTTTTAACAGCCTACTAGCCTAGACAGAAGCTATACCCCCACCACCACCACCGCAACCCCACCCAGTCACATGAACCTGGTGACCTCTTTTCCTGTTTTGCAGCAGTTTTGTAATTCCATGTTATCATATACACTACCTACTTTCATTACATATCTGACATGCACCACCACAAACTTCAAATTAAACCGAAGACCTACAATCCTTTACATCCATCCATTTTCCACCAGTTATTCAGTTCTTGGTCACAGAGGCAGCAGATCTAGATCTATCTGCTTCTCTGCAGCCACAACCTGCAGCTCCTCATGGGGGGATCCTGAGACATTCCCTTGCCAGGTGGGACATGCCCAGACAATCTCCAAAGGAAGGTACCTATGTGGCATCCTGATCAGATGCTGAACCACCTTTCAGTGCAAAAGAGCAGCAATTCTACTCCGATCTCCTTCCAGATGTCTGTGCTCCAAGAGCGCCCATTTAGATTCCTCAGATGTCCCTAACCTCCCCCAGGATAAAGGGAAGAAAAGAGCTTGCGGGCAGTGGCCTTATGAACCATTTAAAAAACACAAAAATCCACTTTAATATCCCATAAAAACTCTCCATAAAGCTAATATGATGTGCTAGTGAGTCAGCCACCTTTACTGCTGAGCCAACACGCACGTCCAACACTGAATCCTAACAGCAGACTGTTAGAAACCAGAGTTGAGTTTAACTCTACTCACTCAGTGACATGAGATGAGATTGCTGACCCTGAAGTGTTGCACCAAATGCTCATCTGAGCTCTCCGCGCCACATTGAAGTTAATGTAACTGACAGATCTGACTTTGAACTACCTTTAAACCCAAGCAAATCACATGGGCATGCTGTGCTATAAAGGAGATGCACAACCAACTTTGCACTCACACATGCCTGTACTCTTCAACCACACACACATGCTTCTTGCTAACAGCAATGTCAGCCAAAAACCACCCCATATCTTGTGTAAAATTAATAAAAGGGTATGTTTTATTTTACAACCATGTTTTTCACTGACAAGAGTATAAAACCACAGTGTATCAGCCTATCTAGAAAAGAGCTAATCGTAAAAATACCATACACCACGTCTTAGGTTTTCATCTGACAACAGAAGGACATAGCTCCTGCTGTAAATGATATTATCAGTTAAACAAGCAGCTTCATGTATCTAAGCGTCTGCTGTAGTTAGAATAAAGCCTATGGGCAATACCGTTTTTGAGCTGATCGCAGTGTCAGCTCAAGTGCAGAGCGTTTTGGAGGCTGAAAAGTAGAGCATCCACACACACGATTAATGTTTAACTCACCTTGCCGAAATCTCTGACATCAAAGAGGTCAAAAGGGTCAAACAGCTCGCTGTTGCGCAGGCCAAACTTGTCGTGGCACACCTTGAGAAATGTCCGGATGTTCTTCAAACACAGGAACTACGAAAGAGGGAAAAAAACAAAAAACATGAATGCACGCTCAAACTGAATCTTGCATCCACAATTCTAGCGACAGTGAACAGCTAACATATTGGATTCATACGAGTGTTATAACAGTATGATTAAACAAGCAGAATATTTGCTTTCAGAAACATGTTCCACCAGTCTGTTTAAAATCCCCTATCAATGCAACAGCATTTTGTACATATTTAATTTCCTGGCTGATGATTGGCAGGTTCTCCATTTCATCCTCTCCTGGTGTATTGTGTGATTAGTCAGCACCAGAAGGTGAGCGGGCTGATTGCTGCTCCTGAGGCTGATGGGCTGCCTCTCTGATCCAGATAAGGAGAGCCACGGAGGAAGCCTGTCTTCTGACATCAGAGCACAGACGAGGTAGCCTCAGACAAGCCCACCGGCAAAGCACTGCCCTCGCACTCATGAGGCGAGTGTGCACACCTCACACTGAAAGGTCGTGGGTCACAAATCTGACAGACCACGCGTCCCATGGAAATGTCTTTAAGAAAAACACAGAAGCTCTAGCATGCAGTGAAGGCCTTTTCATGAGAAGAATTGGTTTTATAGTCAAGAGTCAGATATTCAGGAAAGGGACCAAGAGCTGATCACTTCAGGGTATTTAGAGATACAGATAAGGTGCTGCCAAGCAGTAATTCAAGAAACCTGCACCATCCACCTCTATGCGGCACCAGATGATTTACAGCTCACAAAAGTGTGCATCATCCCTTTTCTTAACCTCAACTTTTAAGTCTGTATTTACTATTCTGTGTGAGAAACCCCTTATATTTGCAATCTGCAAAAGGTTCAAACAAATCTGTCTAATCTGCAGTGTTTTAACCAGGTCTAGCAGAGAGAACCTATAACTAGAGCCTGACAGATAAAATGGCCAGGCCAATATATTGGCCGATATTAGCTTATTGCAGATTGGTATCTGCTTATTCAACAATGGCTACTACACAGTTATGCAAATAAAGCATAATATGGGGGGGAATGGTGGAGTTCATACCGTAGGGTCCCTGCAGCAGCCAAGAATACTCATAATCAACTGCATAATAAATACTCTCTGGTCACGAATATTGATGGTCCCATTCCCTAAAATATGCCATCGCACAGATAAACCTTGAGGGCTGGGGAACAGACCAATAACTGCACAGGAGCATTACATTATTAATGATAAGCTGCCTCCCATCTCCCATCTTTGTGTGTGTGAAGAACACATTACCTAGCATGTAAATTCCAGATGCTGCTCAGATATGCCCTTTCAATGCCCTGTGCGTGAGCGATATGAACCATGGGAGCAGAATGTACACTAAAAGGGAATCGAGTGAGAGAGCCTATGTGGAACAAAATGCTTGATTGCCTATTCTACTGAACGCTTTGACAACATACATCATCCTTGTAATGGCTGTTGCTTAAACTGGTAAAGCGACCAGCAGCCTTGCAAGCCACAGGTCACGTTTAGTTAGCATTAGCAAGCCTTCAAGGCAGCATTGGCAGCACCAGCGGGTTTTCAGGTGCAGTAATATGCTGCAGAGCATCCCCACTCCCCAGGCATTGAAAAGTGCACAATGTTCTCATTTAAACCTTACCGCAGCTTGATGAGCCATAGTGTTTCCTGTTGCTACAATTGACCATGTGAGACCTCATCTGCATCAGCCTGCTGTACTTATTAGCTTTGGAAAGAAATCAACTCATTGTCACCACTTCAGTAATTTTTCTGATAAAAAGCGCAGTTTCATCTGATATGGTTTCCTGGTATTTTGTGGCATTTCGATCGGGCTCTCCTGGCCACACCTGAGAGCCCTGCTGACTCATTCTCATTCATGTTTGCGCATCTGCTCGGCCCCACTGTCATGGGTGTGAACCCCATAACAGAGCCGCACTGGCCAGTGAGAAGAAACGCGATTGGTTGGCTAGCCGAAGTGACATTTGCAGTTCAGCGGCGAAGGTTATCGAGTCTGCAGATCCTCACGTGCAGTGGGAAAAAAGCTTATTTTCCCAGCCCAGATATGAAACAGTAACATTTGCTGGAGTGGTTTGGAGACGAGATGAGACGAGACGAGAGAGAGAGAGGCTCTGCAGATATGGATCAGGAGGGGGAAGATGTGGCTGACATTCTAATGTATGTTTGGCGATAAGAGAGCCAGCGTAGGGGTAGGGAGAATTGCTATGATCTTGATGAAAAAAAATACACCATTTCTTGTGGAGTGGAGAGCGTGAGTGCACCTGGGAATAAACAGGCTGCGGTCATCTCCTTAGGCTGAGGCTGCCCTTAGCACAATCCATCTGGAATTACCTCACTGTGGCCTGCAACACAGTCAAGGCTAGGCACAGATATTCCTCCATTTTTCACAGTGTTGCGAGTGCTTCTTTCACAGACAACACTCTCAGACACATAAACTGTACTAAATTGACCACAATGCTGCTAGAATTTAAAGGTTAAAAGAATTCTCGTAACATGAAAACATATTTTTAACTTCAAGTAATTGCTTAAACAATTAGGTGATTAAATTGTCCATCGATTTGTTTCAAGTAATTTATTAAATAAAAATGCTAAACATTAGAATTTCCAGCTTTTCTACCTGTCATGTCAGACGAGATGAGATGTGATGAGCATTTCTCTCTATTATCTGGCATTTTATAGACTAAATGATTAATCAAAATATAATCCATATATCAGCACATTTTGAAAATAATCATTTGTTGCTACCCTACTTCAAAAAGATTTCTAAATGAAAGTAAGAATGCTCATTTCAACCTGTTTTTCTTTTTTTTTTTCAGTAACTGCAACAGATTGAACATTTCATTTTCAGGATTGCAGGCCGATTCATTACCACAATACTGTTTTAATCTATTTCATTACTCCAGAACCCTGTGATTGCTGTTTCAAGCAACAAGAAATGAATTAACTCCCACATATGCTTTTACGACTCAAATGTTGCAATAAAAGTTGATTGCAAGTGAAGGTGGCGTGCAGGTGTTTGTTCCCTTTTGGCAATTGTATTATTGGTTCTTTGTTTGTGCACCTGTCGCCTAAGACTCTTTTAAAGCTGCAAAACAAATTTTTATTTTCTTCACCTGTGTGATGCAACAAAAAAAATTTGCAGAATGGAGGTGGAAATACAGAGCAGGTGATTTGTACGAAGACATCTTCCCACACTGACCAGGAAAAACACGTGTGTGGACACATACACTGTACATGCCTGTGTGTGCATTTGTGAGCACCCACACAAGATGTTCAGCACTTGCTTCAAGTGTTTGCCATTTTGAAGATACCATTGTGTCAAGCCCACTACTTAGGCTCACTTAGCGCTTTGACTGGCTGCTAAAATTGTTTCAGCTGGGGAAAACAGGCAGTCCAGGCAAAAAGCAGATGCCGGTGTTGTGTCAAAGTCTTGTGAGTACCCAAAATGACGCACAAATCGTTGTACACATTTCAAAATCTTATTTTTCATTTGTAAATCATGTAATACACATCTGTGACCATTTTGAGTCTAATTTCTCTCCATACACCTCTCACTAAACATATGCACTAATTCTGGCTTTTTGCAAACTATAAAAGACCGCTTTAGTTGTGTGGAAAGAGGAAAATAGAAGGCCAGAAAGAGATAGAAAGTGAACTAGGAAAAGGTGGGGTGATATGAGGGAGTTAAAGAGAAAAAGGTAGAGAGAGTCTGCCTGTAGGAGATCTCAGCTGTGGTGCGGCAGTAGACTTTTTACAAGGTGGCTTGTGTGCTCCACTGGAGCGACAGCTCTGATTTTGACTTCTCAGTCAAGAGCAAACAACTCTTAAAAGAGGCAGACTTGTTGTCGGGAAGGCGGGGAAGGGGAGAGAGTGCAGAGAGGGAAGGAAGCAGGAGGGGAGAAGAGCAGCAAAGAGGAAAGAGTCAGGTAACAAAGAGCCGTCACATCCCTGACAAGAAGCCCCTCTACCGTATCACTATGCTACATCACACATTACCCTTATCTGCACACACTCCTACATACTCATATCTGAGGAGATACAAATTAGGGCTTCCTCATAAAACCTGAACAACAGCAAATTGAAGAAGTGGGATGCAGGAAAAGTGTGGGGATATGGATGATCGGGGAAGGAGGAGGAGGAGGGAAAGGTGGGTTGTTTTGCCAAAAACTGGAGCTCTTTGGTGTCAGTGAAGACGGGGGGCTGAGGAGGGGAAAGCCAAGAGAGAATACAACCCATGGGGGAGAACTAGCAAAAGAGGAGGAAGCTGCAGGTAAGGCTGAGAAACTAGAGGAGCTGGTTGCAAAACTGAAAGAATCAGAACATGTTTCCTGGATCAGTTACCTGCTATTGATTCACAGACATGATGCAAATGAAAAAGGAAATAATAAAAAAAAAAGCATAAACATAGAGAAAAACAGCAGGTTGAGTAGCAAGGGAGAGCATGGAAATGGAAGCTGGGTAGTTTGTGCAGGTAGGGAAAACCCAATAAGCTGCATCACTGATTCCTGAGGTTTTCCTGCTGTGTCTAACCCTGCTACCACTACATGAATCACGGGACAAACAAAGAAATCCACAAAGCCGGTCAAACAAAACAAACCAATTCTGCAAGTCCGAGCACAATCGCAGGCACTGAGGCGTGGCTCACAGATAAAGTTGCAGACACACATCATGTACTTGGCTCAGGCTCATCTTATTTCCCACGGCAGGGATAATAATTTCATTATCATGGGAAATAAGCTGTTAAGTTTTAATTTAATAAAACACATTAAATCATCAAACGAAAAGAGCATCCTTTTTGTCAACTTCAGAGTCATTCTCTCTCAGTCCCAGGAGAAACATAACGCCGCCCTTACAGGTGCTTTTTGAGGAAGAGAAATAATTAGCAAGAAGAGCAATTATTGCCTGTTTCTGCTGCCCATTGTTGTCAAGATATAAGTGTACAGCAATCTTTCCTCTCCATGACCAAAGACCATTTCAGATGTTTTGGTATATAGAATAGGTCAATTTCCCGCATATTTTCAGACACATAACTCAAACAAGGAAGGCATCTTCACCTCCAGCAGACAAGACCAGTGAAGAGCAGTCTACTGTACAGGATTCCTTAGAAAGTAAATTTGCTTAACTTGGAAAAAGTTGCTCTCTATCCACCTTTCCTCCTCCCTCAAATACAAACTGCATTTTGAAATCACTCATTTAAGCTAATTTGAGGAAAAGGAAAAACGTTTTAAAAGAAAACAGACTTTGTGTGTCTGAGTGATAGAAACGAATCAATAGAAAGGATAATTTGGGAATTAAATCAATGAGGAAAACATTAAGGTCTTAAGTGTTGTTATTGAGAAGAGAAAAGAGAAGATGGGGGGAGAGGAGAGAAGAGGAGAGGAGAGAAGAGGAGAGGAGAGGAGAGGAGAGGAGAGAAGAGGAAGAGGAGAGGGGGATTTATAACCAGCAGACTGGAGTGAGTCAGACAGATGATCAGATACGCAGACAGCCAGTCAGAGAATTGGAGTCAATGAAAGAGACTGATGCCTGTCTGGGAACTGTGAGGCAGCCAAATACTCATTCATTCACACACACACACACACACACACACAAAATAACCTCATGTTGTGTCTAGGGTAGTGAATCATTCCGCACCTTCAGAACAACAGGAAGGGAGCTCAGCAGGTGAGAGAGCAACAACAACGAGCTCACGTGACCACAAGAAAAGGCTGGCTGAGCCGTATCCCACAATCTATACACACACATACCTACACAAAAGTACACACACGCACAAATGCCAGGTAGAGGTGATGATGGATCTCATAAACTTCGGGTTTGGTTAATGATCCCGCAGCAAGGGTGTTGATTGCTTTCTGGTAAGGAGAGATTTATGCCTGGCAGTGATCAGCACTCAACCTTTCCAAAATAAACCTCATCCAAATGCTTGGCTCTACAGTGCAGCAAATGTCCATTATACCACTCTGGTAATATCTCATTCAGTCTGAAAAGCTGACATTTGTTAAACAGCTAAAGACAGCAAAAAAAAAAAAAAAAAAAAAAGGAAAAAAAGAAAATCCACTCTTGAAAAACATCTTCTGCCCGCAGGAATGCTAGCACTAACTTTCACCGGCTTTTAGCGCTATAAAAAGTTACATTAATATGCATATGTATGTATATATATGTATATGTATATACACAGTATATGTATATATATATATATAGCCTATATATAGTCTGGCAGTCCATTTGTTTTCATTTAGGCAGGTGGGTGTTAAAATAACAGAGATAAATCTTAGCTAATAGGGATGTTAATATATTCCTGGTTGTCTTTTTCAGGGTATTAATTGCACATGATGGGAATACTGAACAAGAGTCAACTTATAATCCTGAGCTTTGATTTTGTGCCCCACAAGTCACCAACAGGTGGAACCAATAGCAAAGTCGATGGATGAAACACTCATTCCTGTCCGTTTGCCAAGCTGTATCTTTTCTGTTTAAAACATGCAAAAGTAAATCAATCCAGATATTTTTCAAGAGCACAGACTTCCTTCTTTGTGATCTTTGAATTCCCTTATTTGAAATCAATATCTGCTTTGATGAATAGTTTAAACCAGCAAATGGTTCCGCTCACTTTCCACAGCTGCAAACATGCAAGTGTTGGACAAAGAAAAGATTGCAAACAATGTCGAATGATTTGTTGTGTTGAATATAACTAGGAGTTGAATCGCTTAAAATGACTAATGGAAACATTTATATTTTGGAAGTGTAAGCCCACGCACGCCCCTCTGTACCAGGTTAGTAAATGTTTAGGTGGCATGTGCCAGGTGACACCCAGAGGGGATTAATGAGCGCTGGGGCTCTTCCAGGTCACCCAGATGTTAAAGTCAGTGAGGAGAAAGGCCCTGCTCCTGCAAATTAGAGAAGAGTACACTGCATGAATAATGCATTGCAATAGTATGCAAATGTGTTAATCTTATCCCATTACCCCTAAAAGCCTGTAAGCAGGCATGGATTGACCACAGTTTTAAATCTCGTACAACCCTCAGCAGACGAGGCAGAACTGCTTAGTTAGTGAGGCCCGTGTGGCTCGTGTTAAAATATGGAAGTTAAATAGGCTAAGTGCGGTTTTTAGTGAGGTTAATCTCCATTACAAAAGAAGATAATTCAGCTCAGAGCATAGACTCTGGAGGGAGAAAGTCACCACGATTGTAGAGCATGGCTACATAATTAAATCAAGTCCACCTTCACCTTTACACTGGCTACTCATAAAGACACAAGCACACACACTCTAATTGCACGTAGGGCAAGCCCGAGATAAGAGGCACACAGCGTGAGGAAGAAAGCATTACTTGAACTACAGTAACATGCCATCGGTAACATGCTCGCCACATGGACACATATTAGGTCATTAGTGAGAATAGAGAAGCAGTGAACCTGAAGCTTACTAAAAAGGAGACTCCTTCCTGGGAGAGGGACACTTTTGTGTGGGAGAGAGTAAAACAGAGTGGTGAAAAGAAAGAGAGGCGATATGTCTTCAAGGTACTGCTCTTTCCTCTCTCTCTGCTGAAGCGGAAACGACCACAGATAGGAACAAAGAATCTGCTCTCATGGATAATGGAGAGAAAAAGGAGAACTTTCAATGTGTGGGGGTGCTTGAAAATGCCAGCCAGGAGTGCTAGGTGCTAGGTAGCAGTATATCATCTAGTTTATCATCTCTTGTTTTAATCATTTCATTAGATTGTGTTTCAACACTAATACTACAGTAGAGAGTTTTAGCAATGCTTGCGGCATGGTCGGTCCACCACTTTGGTCCACACTCAAATATCTCGACAGCTATTGGATGGATTGGCATGGAATTCTATACAGACATTGGTCCCCAGAGGATGAATCCTTAATCAATTAGTCGACTGAAAGAAAATGAATCAGCAACTATTTTGATAGCTGATTCATCGTTTAAGGCATTAATCAATAATGAAAGTTGTTGCTGCCCTACACCCATTCATGTCCCCGTTAGGATGAATTGTAATTACTTTGAGGATCCTGCAAACTAATCACATTCCCATCAGCCTCAGCTCTACTTTGTGTTTAGTGCTAATTCGCTAATGTTAGAATACTAACACGCTGAACTAAAATGGTGAACTGGTAAACATTATACCTGCATAAAATCAGCATGTCAGCATTGTCACTGTAAAGCAATTCAGCAGCTGACATTAGCATTTAGCTCAAAGCACCGCCCAAGTACAGCCTCACAGAGCTGCTGGCATGGCTGTAGACTCTTAGTCTTGTCTACGAAGCAATTAGTAAGTCAGATTTCTTCGGATATCTTAATATTTCAGAATGAAAGGTAAAAATCACAGGTTCACTTCGACCTCCTATCCTGCATGCAGGGGACTTTGACAGCCTCATCAGATACTTTGGTTAATATATCAATATTGGACGAAAGTATGGTTATGATGATGGTCATCCGTTCAGTCATTCATTTGGGATCCCCCTGAAAACCCAACTAGCCCTCCCAGTTAGACAACAAAATAAGTTGTTTGGGTTTAGGTTAAAATGTGTTTAGATTGGGTCATAATAACTACTTTGTTAAGGTTAGGGGACCCTCGTCGTCATGGTTACAACAATAACCACAACAGGAAATGAACAGGTCTCCCATGGCAAAATCCTATGCCTTGTTGACCCATCCAAAAGCTTTCACTATTATCATCTTAATTCTACCTGACCGGATTTTTCTATTTCCCCTGACCCTTAATATGCTTTTTTTCCTCTCCTTTCTCTGTGGACCAGTAATAATTCATAAAGCCTGTTTCCTCTGAAGTGGTAAAAACTACACACGAGATTTCTACTTTTGTTTTTTGGTGTTTTGTGCAGGAGAGGCTTCACCTTTGCATGACCGGCTCCATCTCCATTTGCACTGTCAAACCGAGGCAGCTAGTTTTCACAACAGCCTATAATAAATATCATCATCATCTGCCTGGATGCCCTCATGGCTTTCCTGTGCTTCATTCCTACATTGTTGCTGGGGCAGTCTGAAGCTTTATGACAGAAAGAATACTGCAGATGTATTTTTTTCTTACTGCAACTGTTGTTTAAACCCTTTTACTCCAGGTCTGAGTAGCAGTCAGACAATATAAAATCAAAAATCTAACACAGGCCAAGATGCCACAACATCTTGGTGCATAATGCAGTCCTCCGGGTTCAATCCACTTTTCATGTAAATACGAATCTGTGTTGTATCTAAGCAACAAGCCATGCTGCAGAGACTCAAAGAGGAGTGTGTGTTTGAGGCATTTCCACTCGGGCTTAGCTGCAGACTCAAGGCTTGATGAATGTGAGGAGGAGGTCCACCGAGGATCCCAGACACCCATGGATCAATGGCCAGGTAATTTATGACATCAGACCAGGGAGAGGAAGACTGCATCTATCTTTTTCCCCGGCGAGTTTCCCTCACAACTTAAGGCTCATTGTGGTGATTTAGAACCCCCATAAGACACGGTAGCCTTCACTTTTTTTCCCCTACACAAAACAAACACTACTATCATACACATAAGTTAAACATTACTTACATAAAGATCCTAACTGTACTGAGCGTGGCCACGTTCACAGAACATGAAGTCTCGCAGGTTTAAATGATCTTTGGCAGAGCTGTGTGTGTGTGTGAGCTGTGGGGCTGACACACACACACACACACACACACACGGCTGAAGAACTAACTAGGAATTGAAGTCTGAACAGATTTACGTGTTTGACACAGCCAAGTTACAAAAACATCAGCACTCACTTAACACTTCAAATTCATCTTACATGGCTTAATCAAAAAGACTGCTACTTCTGCAGCTCCAAACCAATATATGAACATATAGCTATAATATATACTATAATGCACTATAACTTTGTGTAACCCATGTCTTACCTTAAATTGACAACATTACACTCAAGGCTGGCTACACCTTCAAACTGATCTTCTTCCATGTTTCTCTATATGGCAAAATTAGACAACATAAGTTATCAATAATGATTCTCCGTCAGTGTCACCACCACATTTACTGTACATTGTGTTACTTCATTCAATGTGCCTTCACTAAAAACCTTGTGAGTATACTGGGCAGAGGAGGAAAGTAACAAAAGTATATTTATTTTTAGGGAACCTTTACATTTATTTATTTATTCTTTAATTTAATGCAACTACATTTCCACCCCCCCACCCCTGCAGAGGGAAATGTACTTTTTGATTTGAATCTTTTTTTATTATTATTATTATTATATGTTTTTTTTTTTTTATTATTTTTTGGGAAATATTTTTTCAATAGTGAGGGCTGAAGAGAGAGACAGGAAAGGGGGGAGAGAGAGAGAGGGGATGACATGCAGCAGAGGCTGGAATCAAACCCGCGCCGCTGTGGTAAGGACTCAGCCTTAATGGTATGCGCTCTACTCATTTGTTTTTTACAGTGGTAATTAATATTTGCTTCACATACACAAAACATATAAACTCATAAAATATAACAAATTGGTATAGATTAAAATACCCGACAGTGTATATAGAGCAGCTACAAGATTAAGACTGTTTAATCAGTAATTTGACATACTGTAATAAGCACTTCCACTTTTGCTACTTTAAGTACATTATGCTGCTAATACTTCCATACTTTTACTAAGGACTCATGTAGGAGTATCTATACACTGTTGTATTGTCACTAGAATTGAAACAATTAATCAATTAGGCGATTGACCTAAAATTAATCATCAATCAATTAATCACTTTAGTCATTTTGTTCTCTGGTCGCAGCCTCTCAAGTGTGAATATCTGCTGCTTTTCTTAGTCTTCTATTATAATTAACTGAGTATCTTTGGGTTTTGAACTGTTGGTAGGACAAAACAAGGAATCTGAAGATGTCGCCGTGGGTTTGGAAAAATGGTGACGTACATTTTTTGCTATTTTCTGATATTTTATAGGCCAAATGAACAGTAGAGGGGAAAAAAATCAACAGGTTAATTGATAACACAGAACATTTAGTTGCAGCCCTAACTACTACTAGTAGGATCTGATTATAACTTCCTCCACTGGTACCTTGTATATTCACAGAGGTAAGCAAGACAGTTCTTTTTGAAACGAAATTATTACAGTAGAAAGCCTAAAGGCCAAAATCTGAAAGCGCTGTTAGTGCCGGATGTTTGTCAGTCCTTTGTTTAAGGAGGCTATCAGGTACACAGGGGGCTGCAGCTCTGTGCTCTTGATGGCTGCGATTATCTCCAAGGTGACTAATGCCATTAACATGGAGAACAGCCTGTTAATTACCCAATATTGGCTCTAGGGCCGAGCTCAGCCCGCTTTAATCATCATACCCACAGCTTGGATAAACAATCATTCAATCATCACACGGCTTTGCTGCGACACACAATACAGCAATCAGCCAATTTACAGATTAAGTGATTGGACGGGTGGATACTGTGAGACGCAGTTTACATCCACCGCATGGTGCACGTGACAGTGGAGAGCTTTCCAGTGGGCACTCAACCAGAGTGAATGCAATACGAAACCACAGCAAGACATGTGTAAATGTCCTGTACAGTTTGATTTCATGTGAAGCTGCCTGGATGACAAGCACACTGGGAATAGTCAACAAGTCATGTTTGCACACTCTGCACAGTCTGATGATATCATATTTGCACACAACACTTAAATATCAGTGATGGCTGCAGATGTGTACACATGCCAACAGATGGTTCTATTGTAGCTAATGTAGATTGATATTTTTCATACAATGACCAAGGAAAATGCTAGTTTCCGATTGGTTGGCAGGTGTTTTGCTAAAATCGTATAACACAACACCTCAAAGAAAGATTACTGTAATAGTTTGACCACTGGACTTCACTTACATAGCGCTATTCAACCTTCCAAAAGCGGTTTACAGATTGGTCTCATTCACCCATTCACACACCGATGGTGACGGAGCTGCCATGCAAGGTGTTGGCCTCCATCAGGAGCAACTTAAGTCTTGCCCAAGAACACTTCGACATGTGGACAGGAGGAGCCGGGGATCAAACCTCCATCCCTGGGATTTATGGATGACCTGCTCTACCTCCTGAGCCACAGCCACCTTGTGTCCGTAGCATTGAGTATTGAAAAGTGTTAACTACCGAAAGCTGGTATCAAACGTCTGACCAGATTTGTGTATCAGTCAGTATTTAGTTATTCATTGATCAGATTGTTCCTGATTTCAGTCAAAAATTTGCCAATTCCACACGATTCTATTTAGGCAGTGAGAACTTTGGCTTTTTTTGTCAAATAGAAAAAGGGTTTTGTAGAAAAAAACTTGTTGATATTCCTCAAAGTAAGGTAATGAAAAGTAGTATTGTTCTCTAACCTGCACCTGCATATTCTGATTCTATAAATACATACAGTTCCTTTGATAAAGTCTATTTTATCATATTCTAAAATACATAATGAATGTATTGCATGGTATTCTGCAATCTAAAGTGACCAATTAACAGCATTTGTGAGCTGGTTATTTTGACAGAACAACTGCTTAGTGCGCTAAAAAGTGATGAGACCTGTGTCAGTACAAATGAATCACACTTAGCTGGTCTTTCCAGAGCTGTTTGCGACCCAGTAATTAGGGCTGTGATTCTTTTTCGGGTGCCTTCCCTCGACAGTCTGGCCTAAATGAAGCAACTATGTTTACGCTTTAGCATGACAGCGAATACTGTCCTCTGTCACATTGCATCACATTGTCAAAACGTTTTTGGGCCCCTGTCACCCTCCGTAGCCACAGTCAACAACACTGTGTATTGGGAGCACACTTCCTGTTTATACTTCCTCTGCAAATTACATTGGAAAGCTTGTTGGCACTGTCCCTCGCAATTAATCACTGTTGAGATAAAAGCATTGTCACAGTGGAAAGAAAAAGAGAAAAAGCTTAAGCGGAGGAGGCATGGGAGGGTGATGTGTATGTATTTGTGTATTTATGAGCAATAATACAAAGATGTAGAGGGAGTATTGGTTGTGAAAACCTCTCATCTTCATGACAGTTAATTATCCATTTACATTGCTCCTTCAACATTATCTGAGGAAACGGTCATAAATTACTCACACCTGTCTCTATGATCTTCTCTGCGCCATTCCATGGTGAAATTGAATTAACTTCTCACATACAGTATCTGTGACCGAGCTGTCCTGCCTGCTCCCAGGTAGGCTAGAGCTAAATCTGAGACATCAAATAGCAGACAGCAAAAAAGGCTTAACTCTTATCTTCTTTAAAAGACCATCAAGAGTGAGAAACACAGAGAAGTCTGGAAGAGAAAGAGATACAAAGAGCCTTGTCAGACGGATATAGCAGTGGTGAAGAGCAAGGCAAGGATCAAACGTCCAGTTTCTGCCGGTAATCCTCCTTGAGAGGAGACGGAGGGGAGGTGGGAGGGGGGGCTGGTTGCTGTGCCACAGAAAGCAAATGTTACTGGCTTTTTCATCCAGCAGGCGAGGCGACGCCAGCCCCCTCCACAGCTCTCCAGACAGTCTGGCACACGGGCTACAGGAGGAAACCTTTGGAAAGATCAGAGCCCCCAGCCTCAAGCATGGAAAGAGTATGTGTATATTCTGCGTTTGTGTGTAAGAGAGGCAGAGAGTGTGTGTGTGTGTGTGTGTGTGTGTGTGCCCATATGTAGCTGCTTATGCCTTTCAGATGTAACACTGGGCCTGTTCTATAATTGGAGGTTTTAGCCCACGTTCAATGTCTGAAATCCACAACATGGCAACAGTGCAAAGAAATCCAGGAAAGTCCAGGGTTATCCTGCTTCTTATACCTTAAGAATGAGACTAAGAACATGTGTACTGTATTTAGATATTCAACAGATGTGTCAGCGTACTGTATCATCAGGGAGTGCTTCATATGAAACACTATTAAACATTTAACATTAGCTCTAAAAATATGTCAGGAATCCTTTTTTCCAGCCAAGTCACTGTGTTCGCTGCACTTTAAGAGACTACAGAGGAATATTTATGGTCACATAACCTTAAGAGAAAATGTGAAAGTAATATTAACAATGTATTTAACACCTCAGTTAAAACTATACGGATGAATGAAGAATAAAAACAAAAAAATCTGCTATGATTCTCATGAATAGGTGAGATCTTGCTTTTTTTTCTTTTTGTAGTTCCCCTGTAATTACTCCACAGAAAACGATCAAACTGCAATAATGCTTGCCAAACCCCAAAGGGGGTTTCTTCCCCCTCAATTTGTCTTCTCAGGCAAGCCTCTTTTGCTCTAACCACCTTTTTTTTAACCAAAGCTGGACCATTTCTAAATGAATAACTAAAATCTTACCATTTGTTTTATTTGCTGCCATCTCTCTCCATCATGATCAGAATAAGGTTACCTTACAGACTCAATTCAGGGGAAACACACTGGCAGAGGCACATTCAACTTCCTGACCAGCTAACTAACTACACAGGCTAGCAGTCACAAACACAAATGCCCACCAACAGGGCATTCACTAAGAATCCCTTCATTCTTTCTCTCGTATTACATATTATGATTGAATATTAAGATTAAGTGTTTACAGGTGACTTGCCATTTCAACATATTAGCACAATTTATTGCACAATAACACAAAATTCAAGCGCAATTTCCTAGAAAATGTTTTGCAAATTCATTCATGTTGATCCTCAATAATCACAAACATCTCTACAAGATCCTGGAGCTTGAAGAATAAAGAACAGTTTACTCTCATACGATGACTGAGCCATGACAGCAACATGGGCGACAACTTGGAAGGATCAGTGAGGGAGCAACGCAGCCAATCATCAGCGGCTAAGTGATGCCATGAGCTACGGTTTCAGGAGCATCCTCAGAGGGCAGAGGTGAGGAAATCAAAGAGGCAGAAGCAGCTTGATAAACCAGCTCTCTCCTCTCCATCTCCCACGCAGTTGGACGCCGCCTGCAGCACCTCTTTAAAAATAGGGAGGGAGAAAAAGCTGTCATTCTGGATTTAGCCTACCTTCCAACATGCCCATTAATTTCAAAGCAGATGGCATAAAAAAAAAAAAAAAGGAGAGTGGGTTGGAGGGAGGGGCATCTGCTAAGCTGCTGAATAACAGAATGGAGAGCTTCAGATGGAAGAGGCAGCGTGGAGTGTGGTGACCTAAGAAAACAGGGATTGCAGTTATTTCAAAGCAGATTAGAGCCTTATCATTTATAAAGATGATTATTTGGAGGAGTTTATGGCTAGTAGATGTTGGCATAAGCAGCTCAGGTAAGCGGCACCAAAGGATGGCACTGTGTGAAGCAAGGAACTCGCTGGGAAGTATTACCCTGCCCAAACTTCTATCGATCTCTGTATCCACACTTCCCTTGTAGGCACTTATCATCTAAGCCTGTCTGGGGGATTTACGAGGTGAGAGGTCCAAGTATAAATCAAAGATATTTTCTGAAATGAAATAAAAAGAGGCAGAGATGGAGAAATGGGCCTGAGGATAGATACATCTCTATACTATGATGTATGCATTCCCTGCAGACCGAGAGAAATTGCCGGCAGTAAACGGCCATAAAGACCTCACAACCCCACACATCGCTGATAAAGCTGTTCCTAGACGCTGGGAGCAAGGTGAAGCAATCAACTCAACTGCAATCAGTCTACGTGTAATTAATTAACACGCAAGCCCATTGTGAGTTTAGCTAATGCACAGTTTGGTAAGTTGGGTAAATCATATCACAAACAAGACGTCCTCAAGGACAATCATTAATCACGCGATCAGCCATCATGACGAGCGTCCTTGAGGCATTTTTGTACACCTAGAATCACAGGCTTACCCACTCCTCTAAAGGTTTCTATATCGTGGTATCAACAACTAACACCCATATGGGAATTTCCTCATGTATTCAATTTTTGAAAAGTGCTAAAGCATGTCGGCTTTTACTGTCAGACACTGCCGAGAGATGATGTGTCTGAGTAAGAGGAAGGGAAGGGTGGGGAGAAAGAGGAGGAGATGGGTTGACGAAAGTGAACGCAAGGGCAGAGGTGGAGGAGGAGAAGAGAAATCTGTCTGTTTGTCTCCAGGAGGACCAACGGAGCCGAGTGAACTCCCCTCTCGGACTAATCGAACAAGCCTGCGACATGACGTCAACGCCTCCCACGCCAGGACACCGGTCATCCTCATTAAAAGGGGAGAAAACCAGCTGACTGAGGCAGGAAGCCAACAGGCAGTAAATGAAGCCATGTTTGTAAACTACAGCGCCAAAACATATTGTCATGTACACTTGCATAAACCTGCAGCTATGGTCAGCAGGGCGGCAGACAGATTAGATAAGACCCATGTTCAAGCCCCCCTATTTAGATAGCTAAAAGGAGCAGATCGGCTTAGACTGACCAGATTTTATGCCCCAACCCAGGTAGACGTTTCTGTGTTAGTACTGCATTTTTTACTGTCTGAACATAGCTGCTGTTGACAGTTTTGTGTAGCTTGCCGACCATAGACTATATATAAAGATGGACGACGCATCTCCACTTCCTCCCACTGTACAAAAATGAAGCCACTTTGAATTTTCAGTTTGGCCCACATCCCATCCGCTAACATGGAGGAGGTGGGGCTTATAGTGCAGCCAGCCACCAGGGGGCGATCGAAATTTTTTCGGCTTAACTTTTGGGGAGCTGTCCATGGATGTATTATAAGAACTGGATACCGGACCCAAGGATGGCGCCTATTCAGTCCCAAAAAAATTTTGCTGCAATACCGCGAGTGGCCACTGGAAAAAGCAAGGCTGAGCGGTGGCGCCATATCCAGTTTCTTATTATACATCCACGGAGCTGTCATGTCGTCCATCTTTATATACAGTCTATGTTGCCTACACACAAGTGATTGACAGCTGTAACATATTGCCTAGCAATAGCACACGCTGTGTGTCAACACAGTTGCCTCATTGAAATGAATGAAGAGGTTGTGTTTTTTGACGCAGTGTCAGTCTATAGTGAAACTGTTAAACTGCAGGGTGTTGTATGCTATTTTTAAAACCTGATATTCGACCCCTTGGCTATAGATGACCCTGACCTCTGATCCCCTCGGGCAAGGCCACCTGAGGATTTCTCTATGAAGATCAATAAAACATCACCATGTACATCACCCTCTCCACATACACACACAAGCACACAACAAATACACCTCCGGCAAGAAACAGCAGCTTCCCGCAAAATCATACTCGTCTTCCCCAAAACAAAGCAGCACATCAACACATGATCAGAAAAAATGAAAATAAATCTGATCATTATTCAAGCTCTGACAGACGGATGCTGGCGTATACCACAATGGAACAATCATTTCTCTCAGCCCTGTGTACACATGAGGTGGCACACGAGACGACCGGCCATGACTGTAGCTGGCTGCTGCGAGCAGATGTGGGGAGAGGTAATTATTTGGATACTGTTGCGAGAGAGTGGGAGTGTTGAGAGTCTAATACTATTTGGACATGGATCTGGTCCACTCTATTACATGCAGGGGAGCTGGCAGAGTAATGGAATATTTGATCAGCACAGACGCACAACAGCTTAAACACTGTGGGCCTAATATCGGGAAGTCAACTGTCATCTTTTTTTATTAACCTGACATGGGACACGGAAGAGGAAAAAAAACAAACCTGACAGAGTATACAGCACGCATGATAAAATACTTTTCCCCAAGTCAGATTCACAGAACAGGCCTAATAAGAAGCATGCTTTTGAGTAGTGCCAACTATGACTATAGGGACCCCCTTCAAGGCCCAGGGGAGTCCTTTAAAAAACAGCGGACTGGAAAGAGCTAGTGAAGTTGTTTCTGACTCTTTCCTGCAGATATGTGACAGGCTGACAGATGTCCAAAAACATCTGAACTGTGCACTTGGCTCCTGAGCTGTTGAAAGTTTGTTCGCCTCCAATCACACATACACCATCTGAGGTCCACCTATTGCAACTAGGGCTGGATGGTAAAAGCCATATCTCAATATTAGTAAGATTTCTGATATCAATATATATTCAAGATGATAAATGAATGCAAAACAGCTATAAAATAATCAAATCTATGTTCACAACAGTGATCTATGCTCCACTGTCATGCCTTAAACTCTTCACACAAAACCTTCAAAACTTGCTTTGTTAGTTTTTAATTACAGACAGCTTAGAATCATTCATTTGGACAACAGATTGCTGTAATCACCTAGCCCTAATTCCGACACGCTGGTGTGCAGACCGCACACACAGACACACTGACACAGGTAATATGAGGTCATCCAGATGAAGCCCCTTGGCTAATCACAAGTGCAATCTTCCCTTCAACTGTGGCTCATCAGGATAAAAAAAGGGTGTCTCATTTCATCTGACGTTACACATATCTCCTCTTTCCAACACGGTCTTATCTGCTCAGCCCTCATGTGAGAAACACAGCTGCAGCTCCTGACAAAAATCAGTGGAATTTCTTTGCCTGTGGCCTACGTATTTGTGTGCTTTTCATGTGCGTGTGCAGTGATTCACACAAGACTGGAGATGGCAGGTTGCATCGCTGCTAGAATCTGTGTGAGCTAGCGCAGTAACCTTGGTTCTCTTAGGTTATTGAGGTATTGTATGAGAGATGAGGAGAGATGAATGGCTGGGTAAACGCAGCACGAGACTTTGACACCTGAGAGCAGGACATGCATCCTCAGTCCCCTTGGTTGTTAGGCTAAGGCTACTAAAACACTTTTTTAAAAGTTAGGGAAATTTCATGGTTTTGGTTAAATACCAAAAAAGTCAATGTGTCCCGTCTCATGCTTCAAGTCAGCATTGACTTCTTCACTATTTAACCTATTTCCATAACCTTAACCGAGTACTTTGGATTGAACAAACATAAAGATAAAAACATTAATAATGTTGCCAGGAGTGGATAGAGTAGAGAAAGCAAATGAAATACAGTACAACTGCAGGTATGTTCGGTATAAACATTTGGTGCTGGCAGTGAACAGCCTCCAACATAAACATTTCCTTGTTATGTTGATAAAAAAAATCATAATTTTTAGAAGACAGGGTTAAACAAACAGGTGTCCTTTCTGCCACATCAAAATGCCAAATGGCAAACATATTTTACACATATTTCTCAATTAACTCGATGAGAACGACCACGTTTGAAATTTGGCTTCAAGCATCACAGTATCTTGGTTTAATAAAACTAAAATTTTACTTGTTCAGCTGATTATTTCCCCGGGCTGGCTGCCCAAACATTCAACACTATCTGGAATCACTGCTTTGAATGTGTGTGTGTGTGTGTGTGTGTCTTCGTGTGAGCGTCTGTGTTTTGTCTGCCTTTGTTGCAAGTGCGTATGGGCGTGCGCATCCGTGCACGTGTGGTACAGTATGTGTGTCCGTTCTGATGTGACTGAGATAACATGAGAGACAAACAGTCCATTTAGCCTTATCGAACAAGTTATCGTGCTGACTAAGAGAAAATATATACAGGCAAATAAACCCCAGATACTATCACAATACTTAAACACTACACTTACACCAACTTTTATCCCCTCCACACACACACAGCACAGACACAGCCCTCAAGGCAACTCCACTCTTTAATGACTCAATAGAATGGTCGATATAGCATGGACATGTATACTCAGGTGAGCTGAGCTGGCATGCTGAACACAGAGCTTGGTTTATGGCTCTCACTGTGATAGTTAATGGGGCGAAACCTGAGGTAGAATACTGCAAAAAGATCTCGACGATTCAGAGCTGAAGTGCAAACTATGACATTTGCATCAACATGTAATCAGGTCATGTTTAAAAACTAGACTGGGAAAGATGAAGTTTTATGTAAATGTAGAGTCGTGTATGTGCAATGTTTTGTGTAAATACACGACTGAACGTGAGGCTTCAACAGAGAAGAGAATCCAACTCTGTAGCCTGAGATTCTGCATGTTTTCCCAAATAAAAGTACAGTACCAGGCAACAACACGTCTCTGACAAAGGTAGTGAGAATAAAACACAACTGAAAATAAACTGTCTCCTAAACAGCAGCAGGTAGATGCTGCATCCAGAGGAAGATCCTTTGTCTCTCCACCCTTTGATATCCTTTGGTATATAGCAACGCAGACCAGCCACAGGCCAGTTTTTATGTGTCTACATAAAAAGACTGCATGCACCACGCTGCACAAAGAAAGCTATTTATAAAGAATGTGCCATACCTCCAAGCATGCTTTGCACTAGGCTTTTCCAATAAGTGCAATACTGGCATAGCAAGGGCCTTTTTGTCTTTCTTTTATAGTCAGGTTTAGATTGCTTTCAACCCATCCTGTTATCCCTAACCAGCAGCTATGTCTGTGAACTATGTTAGCTTCCAACATTACTAGGCTAACAACATGACACAAGAATTCTTTGAGATGCCTCATTATTCCTGCGGAGGCAACCCTGATCTTCATGTATCGTCCCCACATTGGAATGGCAGGCTTTGGGTTGAAATCCAGCAATTATGACAGTGATAAGGTGTATAACAGCAACATTATGCATACACACGACTATGAAACTACTGGACATGCGTATTTGAGCTTTTGTGCATACCTGAGTCCAAAATCCAAACTGACTTTTATGCATCTGGCCTCATGTTGGTGTTAAACATGGATTTCCTGGCAAAACTGAAATCCTTTACATACCTTACAGTGCTATATGCAGGTTTACAAGTGAGGTGCCATCGCAGTAATGGTATTGCAAAGCTCGTATCTGGACTCCTGTGGAAGACAGACGGTCATCTCCACATTGGCTTAGCGTAACAGCAGGAGAACAGCTATTTGCTGATAAACGCGTTACAGTAATAAGAGTCCCCATTACAACAGGCTTTTCTCTCCAGGAGGCTAATGATAATTAGACATATACTACTGTCCACCCATCCATCACACGGCAGGGAGTGAGACACTGTATGAGTTTGTCCTCTTTTCTTAGACACACACAAACACAAAATCTCATAAAGTGAATTAAGTGGTTATAGTGTGTGTGTTGAGGGAGAGCATTATGTTTGGATCAAGGCTACAAATTTTGATGATTACACTCCTACAGCAGTCCTGGGACTCTGCTGCTGATGTGCACCATAAAAAAATATACATCCAGTGTAACATCTTTTGATGGCTGAGGCTTGATGTTTTCTATGGATTTATGCTGAACTCATAAAGTCGATCCTGCCGACCTTTCTTTTTCTCTGCAAGCAAAACTCCAACATCAAATGAGCAAGCGACATTCATTAACATATAACAACTAGCACTTCAAGCTAACATTCCCCTTTTTCTTTTTTTTAAACAAAGTCTTGTAAATTCCTACGCTGATGCTAATTACAAATGAGGTCTATCCATCCAGTGACAGTCAGATAACAAGTTTTCTCCGCAGCAGCCACAGTCGTTATTCCGCTCAGTGTTGCGCTATCATCCAGAAGGCATCACTCACAGGAGTGCTGATGTTCACTAGCAAATTAACTACCTGATGAACCCTCAATCACCAGACGAGCTCATGCAGCTGTCATCTAAACGAACCACAATCCCTCTCTCTTCGCTCCTTTTCTCCTTCTGCCCGCCTTTTCCTCAGCTGCCCAGGAACAAAAGGTGGAGATAACAGATGCATTAAACTTGATTTTGTTCCATTTTTTGGAGGACAGACACAGTCCATTACACTTCCAATAACAGATAGTTAAATGGATGTTACTGTAGTTAATTAAGTACATTTATAAGGTTTTAATTGTTGGAATATTGGCAAGAGGGAAAGAAAATCAGGGGAAATATGAGGACAAACAAAAGTTGTTCATATCCCTCACCATCGCCCACTTGGGTTGTTGTTTCATATTGCGCAATTTGAGATGCAACTCCAGGGCACAATGCCTATTGAGTGCGAGCATATTACAAAACAGCATGGTGGCACAGCATTTACTGAGGAAATTACACATCATGCCGCTGTGTCCCATAAGAAAAATTTTCAATTACACTTTCATTGCATTTGTTGATGCGAGTTTGCCTGAAAATGAATCTCAATGGCTGTTGGGAATAGAGCATTAGCAGACAGAAAGGAAGAGGAGGGGGGAAAAAAATGCACAGATGGAGGTCAAGCATCTTTATTTTGATGCCGACTTATAAAATGTGACCAGCTTGCAGAGATTCACAGCACGGTGAAAGATGTAGAAAAATCTGAAGCCCCCTTCTGCAAGCATGTACTTGCAGAAGGGGGCTAGAGGATGATCAGGAAAGATGGATGGGTGAGATGGAAGAGAGAGACAATGTGAAAGAGGCAGGGAAATAAAAGGGGGGAAGGGGGTCTAAATGATGAAGTTTGCTTTGTGTGACAAGCCGTGGACCTCCTGTTCTCAGTACACGTGCTCTTAACTATGAACTGGATCTGCACCAGCATGAGCATATTAACCAGCTCTCAGGGCTTCAGGGAAGTATCACTGAATTATTAGCTTTATGCAATTAAGTAAGCGAGTGGAGCCAACATGCACTTGGAAAACTTTCAAAACTTTTAAAGTTTTAATGTTTAATCAGACTTCATCTGAGAAGACGTAGGAGATGTAGGTCAAAATAAAGCAGCTGGTTTGGGCATTAACCTGACAGACACAGGAGTGTTAAAGCTGAAGGTTATAGCTGAGAGTACTGTATGTTTGTGATTTCACCAGAAAAAAGCAAAGTCAGAAATGTTCCATTATTAATATTTAAGTGTAAACATTATTTATTAACTGTACAGTTTGTACAGCAAAAAGCAAACAGCTGTCTTCAGTTACTTGTTTACAGATGATGTATACTGAATCAAAAAGAAAATTGTGAAGGTACAACCTGCTGCTGGATTGCAGTTAACAAAACAGGCAATGTGACCAAATCACACACTAACATACAGAAGGAATCTGAGGTTACAAATGGGGCTAGCAGGACAGTGCAGGTCATTTTCGGTTAGGTCGTTGGTTAGGGCTTTATTAAATCAGATTATGGGACGAATATCATGCTCTAAAACTATTGGATGTGACTGCTTATAGATACAAACACAGGGATTATACTTTATTGTCCATGGCCTGAATCTATTTGCAGAAAAACTCAAATATCCAACAGACTGAGATGTTTTCAAGATTTCCAAAAGATGGGAACATGTTCGGAGTTTACCTGGTACAGCAACCCTGCCAGAACTTCTGTCTACAGTGTTTTGTAGTCATGTTTTTTTTTGTTGTTGTTGTTTTTTAACTACAATGCCATGGTGTATCATGAAACATTGACTGCATAATGGACGCATAATGCTATGGTGACAGCATGTAGCGTCAGAAAACTACAAATACCATCTATTACCTTGGTGCTTTCAAACATAAGATTTTTATAACTTTCTTGGACTGACCAACAAACCAACAGAAATACTTTTTTACTGCTGCTGATCACAACTAAATGTTCAAAATTCAACTTAGCAACCTAAGGAACGATTACCATGGCACACTCCAACTGTTTACTGTGCGAGCAATATACTGTGTTTCCGAGTGTAGGTGATGTAGCGCCACAGACAGACTGAAATCCAGCCAATTTACTAGGCTTTCAGGGTATACCCGGCACTTAAACCTTGGCTCAACTGTGCATTGTGGGTGTTTGTCGGAGGTTAAGAAACGTTGCAGTAAATCCGTTCTGCTCTTTCTTGTGGCTCCTGCCCAGATATGTGGATGATGCCAAACAGGCTCTCTGTGCTATCAGCCCCAGTTATCAGCCCGTCACACTGTATGGGGAAGATAAATCTAGGCAATTAAAATTTAAATTGCCGTGTGCACTGCCGTGACTTTCCTCTTTCCGTGTGTCTCCACGTCTCTCTATGGCACCCGGCTGGACTGCTTCAGTCCCATGTCAGAGGCAAAAAGAAAGGCGTGCTGCCAGGGAGGGAAAACATGTTGGTCAAACACAGATACATCTCACTTCTTGGAGTACCTTAGTGCTTTACCCCAAAGCATGATTTCTGTTGCCATTACTTCTACTCTGCTGGTAGTTTAAGTGCTTGTGCTTTCCACCCAAATGCCTCTGTCTTTTTTTAAATTTTTTTTTTTATAAGAGGTAGTATGATGAGAAGGTTATCAAACTGAATCTGCAGATAAGATGAGATTTTCTGGCTGGAGAAAGTTAATGCATGGCTCCTGTCTGAGAGCAAGATACTGAACCCAAAACTACCTGAGTGGAAATGCTCATTGATTTAGTGCTGAAATGATTAGTATATGAAATGATCAATTGTCATCAAGCAAAAATAGAAATTTGTCATTGGGTGCAACTTCTCAAATTTGAGAATTTGCTGCTTTTCTGTTTTATACCATGATAAACTGAATATCTTTGGATTTTTGGACTGTTGCTCCAATCCTCTCATTCCTTCCTTTTTCCAACATCACCCCTCTCGTATAACCAATTTTACATCAAAGATGCTCTGGGGACGAGGACAGTTTGTACAATTCACCCCAGACAGCTTTTACACAGAATCCCCAAGAGGCTCTTCAGTCAACCAAATGGAACAGTTTCCCCACCTGGTCAAAGCCAGCAGCCAGTTCTCGTTTGACTACAGAGACACTGAGGGGGGTAGAAGGGTGAAAATAGCAATCACATGTAGGGTATTTCAGTACCTCAGGTAACATCAGTGCAACACCTTAACCCTCTGTTGCATCAGACTACACCACAGGATTGGAGAGGGAAGGCTCCTTGTGACAAGTGCTCCTTAGTTGTTCAGGATAGGGAACGTCGTAAGCTGTACAGGTTGTAAAGCCCTATAATCATTTCCTGGTTTGGGGCTATATAAATAAAATTGACTTTACTTGAATTGATGATTCTAATGATCTTTCTTTTGGTCTGAAAATGCCACAATAAATGACAATTACCAATGCCCATGTCACCATAGCTCAAAATGATGTCCTCAACTTGCTTTGTCCAAACTTCCAAAACAGACCCAAAACCAGCAAACATTTCATAATCTGGATCAGAGACTCAAACAAATTAAGTGCTACACCTAACAAGGATTTTCATTATCAGTTAATCTGCAGATTATTTCCTCAATCGATTAGTCGTTTTGTCAATAAAACATCAGACAATTGTGAAGTTTCCTAAAGCCAAAGTTGACGTACATCGTCTTTGCTTAGTTTTTTGGACCAACAGTCCAAAATCCTAAAATATGTGGTTAACTGTCATATATGACAAAGGAAAGCAGCAAACCCTCACATCTGAGCAGCTGGAACCAGTGAATGTGGATTTTTTGCTTGAGAAATGACTAAAGCAATTAATCAATTATCAACATGGTTGATTCAATTTCTTGATATTAATTTATTAATTTGTCAATTGGCTAATCAATCGACTAATCGATTAATCATTTCAGTGCTAATCAAATTAGCATATTTTCCTTTGATTCATTTTCTATCTCCCCAATAATTTTAGCATTGTGAAAATACGTAGCCAGTAATTGAGAAATCCAGTCAAACCTCACCTGTTGTTTCAGGCTGAGTAATAAAGGTGGAGACAAAGATGTCGAGTACAACAGAGATTCTCAACTCTTCCACATCACCGTTCCTCCTGCTGGCTGAAGCATCTGTGTCTCTATTCAACTCGCAGATCAATAGCAATAGATCTAACCCTAGAGCTGCTTTCACTGTTATCACTGCACATATTGACAAGGTGGTGGATCAGCGTCAGGAACCAATTCAGGTCTAAGAGTCAACATTATTAAACGGCTAAGGATAATGCACATGTAGTTTTTTTTTTTGCTTTTTTGTGAGGCTGAAAATTACTAGATAAAGAGTAACTGTATAAATCGATTTAAAGTGGCAATACACAAGATTTTTGCTTTAACTTATCATTATGAAGTAAATGCTGATTGCACAATGTAATGGCTATAGAATAATGACAGCATCTGTGTTTAGATTGGTTTGCTATAAGCCTCGCTTTCACTGTGCAATTCTGTCTGCCAGCAGGTACGATCTTCCAGGAAAATGAAGGCTAGATTTATGGCACAAGTTCGTCAGCCATTACGCAACCAAAACAGAAAGAGGATAGCGCTTCTGTTTTCCCCGGTAGCTATCCCCAGGTAGTGGCAATGGCGGACGATGGAACAACCGGAGTAACTGTGGAAGCTCTACCCGGCAAAAGAAAAAGAGCCCCATTGATGGAGGAGAGCTGCGGGATTTGAGTAGGGTTCAAAAACCAACATTCAGTTGGCATTCTTTCTACTTGACCAGTAAGTAACAAAACCTGCCTACTTTTAATTAATATAGTATTAATTAATACTACCGGGTGTTTTACCCTGCCTTTATCATAGCACGGAGACCGCGGTTTGTAGTTCAAATTGGAATTCTTATGGTTGTTTCTTGCTTTGGACAATAGCAAGGCTACTAGCGGTAGCCATGTTGCTAAACGGAAAGTGATCCGGATGTCTTTGCAACAGTGGCACCAACAATAATACCACTGGGTGGGGTAGGGGCGATGTGTTGAAAAGTTGTCTGTTTTCACTTTAAGCAAAGTTTAATTGGTATGAATCAGCCATTTTTAGCCAGCCTGCTTTCAAATTGACCATTAGGTCCGTGCAAATAGGATTTGGACAAAGAATAAAACCAAGTCCGATACAGCAGCATTTAAAGAACCCATACTCATCTCAGACACACACACACACACACACACACACAGACACACACAAATTGCCTCAAAGCCTCAGGCAAGGCGAAGCTGCTCCCTGAATTTTCATGCGCCTGTTTGCTTTAACTGCTTCTCCATCATCGCTTAGACAATCTTTGATCTTTGATCCATGACAATGGTTTGGCCTTTCCCTGTGCCTCCTCCTCCTTGTCCCTTTGCACTGTACTCATTCATGTGGAATAACAACAGTAACATCTCTCTATCAGCAATCAGTAAATCCAACACAATGCTGTCACTGTGCCCAGATAATGCAAATGACCAGATAAGCATTAGAGTAATAACCTCACACACACACACACGCGCGCAGGATCTTAAAGATGCAAAGAGCCTGGCAGCAGCTCAACACGAGGCCATGCGAGGCCTCTATGAGGCAGGAGATATGAGGATGATGAAGTCTCAGAGGTGCGGTGGAGTGCTGTGATAATAGAAGAGCTTTTCCATCTGCTGGAGGAAGGGCCGAGAGCCCAGGCGTGACAGAGCAGCAGAGGCAACGCCCAGGAAGAACAAGCATATGCAAAACACAGAGAGTCAAAGACAATGAGTGGAAACATGAGGATCGAAAAAGAGACATCCCTCAATTTTCACACAGGGCTTTGGCTTTGTGATAAATCCCCATCCACTTTGCAACGATCCATCTTGCTAATGGTACCACTCTCTTATTCAAACTGCTATGTAAATATCATCCGTTATAGCCCATAGGTAAGGAGTGCCAACAAAGCGTTTGTACCTTGGTGTATGTGCACGTACCTATACGTGTGTTACAATGAGGGTACGTGTGTGTGTGTCTTTGTTTGCACGATAAAGCAGAGCAGTAAAGCAGAGCAAATGGTTTCATAAAGGCCAACGTGGTTCAAATAGTTTCCAGCTGATTTGGTTTATAGGCTTAGATGATACACACCTGCATTATCAGTAATATACAGTAAAGTGCACATCATCTGAAATGCCCTGGAGAAAAATAAATCACACCTGAAAATTTCAGCAGATGTTTCCGTTTGTCTGCCTGTCTTTCAGAGGTTTTTTCGAGGGGGGTCTCTGCAGACCACAACACACCATGCTGCTAATCAGCGACTGACTGGATGCTAATTGTAAACACAGCGCGTGTTGTTGTCACGGTGATGGTTGCAGGAGCTGGAGCAGTCCTCTCTAGGCGTGACTGCCTATGTGGTAACCTCAATTTAAACACGCAGAACGGCCAGCGTGAACTCCCTGATCTCATCACATCAGACGAAAAAAATGGGAATTGAGTCCACCCGCTTGCCTTGTAGCTCTTTCAAGATATTCCGTCCCAGGCAGAACATGTTACTGCAGACAAATGTTTTTTGCAATAAGGCTCAAGTAAGCCTTTCAATCCGTAATGCTGTAATTATGTGTAATGGCAAACACAGAGCAAAGTTCATTATCATTAAAAACATGAAAACATACAGTGTCATCACAAATGAAAATCCAGCCAGTGCCGATGACCTCAGCTGCGGAAGGGGTTTTCCCAGAGCAAGAAAGCAATGCAAACGTTTACAGGCATGACTCTGGTATACTAGCTACATTTGAATCTGTAAAATGAGTCACAGGCCTAGACATGAAATCATTTATGAGGCTTCCTCTGGATGTTTGGTTGACTCGGGAGAGTTACACAGAGAAGGGAAAGACCTCTCTGCCCTATAAATAAACAGCGCTCTGTCCTGACTTCCTCTGCGCCCATGCAGCAGGAGCATTACAAAGACCCGTCTACAGCAATGAAACTCACGGCTGACCAATAAACTTACATAACGTTGGGGACAAGCTTGGTTAATCATGTCTGAAAGTGAGATCTAAGAGCAAAGAACAAGTAATAGGGCCAATATGTCCTCACCTCTAATAAAACCGTCGTAAAAGGAGCGTGGCCTGGGTACTATTGCACCAAACAAGTCACATAAACTTCTGAAATATGAGGTCAAAGAATTAGGGCTAGTATTACATATCAGGGCAAACATTTTCCTTAAACATTTCCTTGGGATTGGGTAAAGGTTGAGACGTCACTTCAAAAACAAGAGAATATATACACTTAGAGCTAATTATTTACAGTTTTTTAAACAATTTTCCCTGAAAAATACCAACATTTTTTGGTTTGAACGTATTTTCTCAAAACCTTCTTGTGTTTCCTGATGCCAGAAGACTGCTGATTCATCTGCCGATTGTTTTCTACATTAAGCGATTAGTTGTTTGGTAGGTATGATGTCAAAAAATGATGAAAAACCATCCCACTGTCCCAGAGCCCGTGGTGACGTCTTTAAACATCTTGTTTCATGCGATCAGCAGCCCAAAACTCAAAGATAGTCGGTTTGCAATGATATAAAACCGAGAAAATTAGAAAATCCTCACATTAGAGGAGCAGGAACAAGCACATTTTCGTCATTTTAGCTTAAAGAATGACTCAAATTATGTAGCATAATTGTTGCCAATTAATTGACTAATCTTTTCAGTTCTATTTCAGTTAACAATAGAAATTGGGAGAAAAAGCAAAAGAGATGCTGATGAAGCTGAAAATCAGTCTTTCAAAAAAGAAATAAAAATGGTGAATGTTTGTACTGCAAATTATGTTTTTATTTATTTAGTGATCTATAAATACCAAAAAATCCCAAATCGTGTTTTTCATCTTCTTGTGTCTGCTTTAATCTGTTCATCCAAGCTTTCTAGCCGAAAACCACTCCTCTTCCTGTTTTTTTTTTTTTTTTTTTACCTAGTCCATATTCATCAACATGGCTTCTAATCTAATCTGTTAGTGCTCGTCCCGGAGGAGTTACATCACAACTTCCTCCCAGCGGGATCAGTAGTCGCCTTGGTCACTATGGGGGTCGTCCCTCCCAGATTCCAAGCCCCGTGGTCCGGCACCGTCAACCTCTGCAACTCCACAAACCGGAAACCACCCCCTCACCCCCAACCCAGCCTCCCTGTTCCTGATTATTTTAGCATTACATTAGAAGCCTGCCCATTAGATAGACAAGCTTGTTTTCTCCCCACATCCATTAGAGGCTCGGCCTGCAGCGGTGGATGGGATTGGCAAGGGGGGGACTAACAGCTTCTAGCATTAAATCAGAGCAGCCACTCTGCCACACGGAGGGAGACGCACTGGTGGGACTCCATAATTCATAGCTCATAATAGAATAAAGGGGCTTCTTAATATAAATGAAAGGATCTGAGGCTATGCATTTGTTTGCAAGGATCTGACTGTTATCCTTACCTGGAGTGAGGTTACACTGGGAACAAGGAGCAGTAATGGATGGTTCAAGCTCCTTCTCTAATTACTCAGATCTGTTTTTGAGATGATTATAGTCTTTTGATTAACTGAATAATTGCTTGCTGTCTATAAAAGTCGCCACAGACCCAAACTGCATCTTCAGATTGTTTGTTTTCTCCTGCCAACAGTCCAGATTTATAACAATTTACAATGGCATAAAACAGAGAAAAGTATATATTTGCGTAGCTGAACCCAGCTAACGTTTGGGATTTTTACTTGACAAATGACTCAAACAATGAATTGACTCATCAAAATTGTTGTCGGTTCGCTTTCGGTGGATCATCTAATCATTTCAGCACTAGTGTGTTGCGCCACAGTCCATTTAATTCCCAGAAAACTTTCAGGCAGACACCGCCATTAGAAGGCGTCGTTGCAGGCCAAGAAACTGCCAGAATGATGTTTTTAGTTGTTAATGAATTTCCTTTCTGCTCTGGACATTTCTGACAGTATTGGGCAAGTCGCTTTGGCTGATGACCGTGAGCAGACATTATGTAAGCTGGTGATTTATTTTTGGATGTGATACAGTGCGCCACATTTTGGTTTGGTTTTTTAACACACGGACGATCCTCCGGCGTCTGGCCCTGGGAAGATAAATAACTCTTTTGTAGGCTGAAGAAAACATCCGGTTGTCACAATGAAGAGTGATAAAGTTGTTTTTTTTGTTTTTTTTTCACTAAACATTTGCTGTGGTCATAAAACTGATATCAGTAGAGGGACAATCTGGGGAAGTTGCAAAACATATTTGCAATTTAACTTCCATGCTTCTATGCTTACTGGAAATTAGTACAGAAATTCAAGTATCACATGAGAAAGGGAATGGACGTATTTTAATACCACAGAAATAAGCATTACCTTCCTTTCTGACACTTCACCCCTTAAACAAAACACACTATATGGGATTTTACTGTATATACTTCCAGGGGGGGAAAAAACACAGCTACTAGCGCTGAGTCATCATCCACATTTAAATTATTCATTAAACCTCGAGCCAGTTCCACCCGCTCAAGCTTTCTGATCAATTTCTCTGTGTAACAGTGCAGTTATCGGCCTGCTCCCACTTTCCCCCCTTCCACCAGCAGCAACCAATCACCATGTTTGCTTTCGACCTGGAAACTATCCATCACAATCTGGAAACGTATGCAGATGGTTTTGAGAAGAATAGTTGGTAAATATGGCTCGGCATACTGTTGAAAAAGGCTTATGCTAAAGAACGTCTGAGATGTGGTTTTAAAGCACCTAAGCAACTATTCCATCTTGTATTTACACCTTTTTTTTCAGTTGCAGCAAATGGATGTGTTTTACTGAATAAATACTTTCGAAGTAGAAGGAAAAAACTTGCTACACAAGTAAGATAAATTGCACAAGAGTTGGTAGTCAAGGGGTTAAAAGCGCAACTGTGAACTTGTTAACTAGTCAAGATTTACAGATGGCACGTGCGCGTGAATCTGCATACGCGCACAACTCTCTCTGTACATGGCTGAGCACGTCAGAACCCTGTCCTCCCACCCTCCGATGTTGATCTGTCGAAAGTGTGTGGACTCACTGTGTTGTCAGTCCGCGGCGCTAATCTAATTGGACTGTTGGGGTGCTTTATGTGCTCTGTAATGAATGGCAAACACACGACACATCAGGGGGATGTCCTGAGGAGGAAGCAAACGCCAACAGATGGCTTTAATATTCAGCAAATGAACAGTCAGATCTTTCACACGAGCACTCCGGACGGGCCAAATGAGATAGAAATGCAAACTAGTCCCCCCACGCTCTTTGATTTGCTAAAGGCTACAGTTTGCCTTGAACAAAGTATAGAGGAGGACGCCACCAGGAAGTAAGGGAGGAGGTTCCAACAATTATTGAAAGTTTCCAAAACCAACAATCCATCACTTTGTGCTTTCATGCCAGGTGTGTTTACTGTAGTTGTGAAAAAGAGGCCAAATTTCAACACAGTGCTTGCTCACAGCTCAACTGCTCAGCTGTGACAGCTGAAAGTGTGCACATTCATCTGCAAATGTATAAACTCCATTTTTTCATTTGAAACTTTTTAAGAGTGAAATCAACATCTGACTCTAAGTCAGCAATGACTAAAACTACATCACCCATTCCCCAATTTGAAATCAACAAATATTGCAAAAGCTATAACAAACAACACCCAACACAGAGTGTACTTGTGTTTGTTTGTAGTCAGTTGAAGTCATGATTAGGTCAATTTCAGTTTGATTTTTGTTCAAGGTGCTGTGTTATACCATAGTAAGATAAACCTGCCATCCAATCAGAGTAGTTTCTGAGGCCAGGACATAATCAGCAATAAACAGTGTAATTTCACTGACAGAGACTCCATGCTCACATTAATAAAGCTACAATCTGGGCCGTCTTAAAAATACACTTTCCTCACCACAGACCATTCAATAACAAGTGAGTCTCATACAGCTGTAATGACAGTTGTGATTGCTGCTATGCAAACCACAAACAGACCTAATGATCTCAGCCAGTTAAATAATTCACGAAGCAGATGCTGTAGTGAAGAGTGAAGTCATGCAGGAGACAACTTTTTCAGTCCATTCTCCAGCTCAATCAAACTGTTTGGGGACACAGCTGTCGAAAAACACGCCCGCATAGCTATCCCGAAGACGTTAGCCAAAAGTTTTGAGCTGCGTTGCCCCGCGGCACTGCAATAGAAGCTGCTGCTAAAACTGCATTAAAACAAAATGGCCAATTAATCAAGTGCATCGTTAAAGTCGGTATAAAACAAATGGCAGGGAATCCCGTGTTCCCATCACATTTTGTTGTCTAGCAAGCCATCCTATTGTTTTTCTCATTACTGCGCTCCCGTTTGTCCTGAGGCGTTAGGAACCTGTCATTAAGGAGATGAGAAAATGGAAATGTCTTCTTTTTTATTCCGCTGGTTTGATTGTGCTTCTGAAGACAAAAGTTCTGCACAGGATCCTGTTTGTTCTCAGAAGCTCGTGGACTCGTTTTAATTAGGCATAAGCGCTTCAAGGTTACAGCGGCTTTAAAGTGTTTGTGTTCCCACACTTCTCTTTCTGTGTGTTTTATCCTCTGTATCTCAATAAGGTGCAAAGAAGGGCAGATAATAATTCCTGTTGTCTCATAACCTTGTTTAAAGTACACCTGTCACAAACAAACGATGCTGTAGAGTTGTTTGTTGCACTAGAGCCACTTCTGCCATGTATTAAACGATGCTATTTTGAAGCTATATTGTTTGTAATGGTGACTAAACAGCCCATGATACTGACACTTGAATCAAGGTAAAACAGGTAATTAGCATTAGAGCACTTAATGATTACAATGTGAAGGGCAAATGAAACATTTAACAACAAATTGTATTATTTTCATGTTTTAATCCATCTATTTTTATTGTCCTTTCTACTGAATCTTCAGTACTTTCAGATTTGAAAACTGTACATTTGGGAACATTTGTAAATGTTTAAAAATTCTCTCAGATGTCCTTAACCAGGGGTAATGTACTCAAGTTAAATATTTCAGTAGTCTTTCTTCTACTGGCCGGCGATGGGAGACACGCTTCCTCTAATTACTGGAGGAGGAAGCACAGAAGACAGGAGTGTCAGCAGGGTGCTAAGGGTGGGAGGCCTCTAACATTCAGCTGTCAGGTTCCATGGAGTTCTTCCATGAGGAAGCTCCTTTCGTCGCCCTAAAAACCTTGATTGTGCCGCACAATCTGTAATTTCTTTCTTTTTTTTCTTTGATTTTGATTTTAAAAAATACATGGATTCTTAAAGAGGAAAAGGTCAGTTTAAACTTCACCCTACTTTTTTCTGCTACAGTTTACAGACAGGGTCCTTATGGAGAGGGCAGTTCAGAAAATGCTTCCAGTAAGTGAAAGTGAAGAGGAAAATGAGGAAAAACAGAAATAAGCTGCTAAATTGACTTGAATCTGTAAAAGTAACCCCCTCCCCAAAAAAAAAAAAAAAACACTAACCATAGCAAGTGATCCTAAATCTGTTATTTCTACAGCCTTCTACATTTTACAGCCATGCTAGCAGCTCTGTGAGGCTCTACTTAGGCCGGTGATGCTAACACAGGCATGCTAACATGCTCAGAATGACATGCTAACATGCTGATGTTGAGCAAGTATAATGTTTACCATGTTCTCCATCTTAGTTTAGCATGTTATCACGTTAGCATGCTTAACTGGTTCTAGCCATCCCTAGAACCATGCCTCTGCTGTGGCTAAAAACAAAGGTTCCTACAAAATAAAGCTTTGACTGTTGTCTCCTCTGATTGCCAGCCCTCAACCTGTGAGCAGCAAGCAAAAGAAAAAGAAAAAAACTATCAAATCTGGCTCAAGAACACCACAGGACACAGTACCATTTGTGGAGAGGAGACAACAGCTCAAGTCTGTTAAAACTGCACACACAAGAGGATTTCCAGTATGTTGATAATATCATTATTTACATGGCCAAGTGGTCCAGACATGTAAATTAACAGACTCTTATTTAAATGAGATTAAGATGCACCAGAGCATTGAGACGCTCTGGTGTTCTAACTGCCATAATTAAAGAATATAATCAACTAATCAAACTTATCGTCATTAATAAAGATCATGAACCACATGCATGTTGGTCTTCCTTTACAATATTTAAAGAAAATAACATGTTTCAGTTCTGACTGGGTAGTCAACTATTTTGTTTCCCACAAATAACACAGGAGCATGACTGACAGACCAAAGCCCAAAGCAGATTTGTAGTTATCAATCAAACCAGTGTTCAACGATGCTACAGATTTCTAAAAGGTTGCCTCCATGATTATACAAATTAAATTCCAGCAGGAGAAAATATATCAGTTCTGCCAGTCAAACAGCCAATCATCAGTGCCATTCAGCTGTCTGCTTAGAAGTAAGCTTGTTTAAGCCAGCGAGGCCTGTAATGATCTCCCAATAGCATCATCACTCGTGTTGACATTTAAAGACAATTAAATACCTAAGAGATGCAATAAGTGTGTGCACTGCCTCTAAACCAATACAATGTGTGGATTAACTGGGAGCACACCTCTAATGGGATACATCATCATGTGCTACCAAGCTCCACTGTCCTTCTTGAGTCGGAATATGTTAGTAGAAGAAGACACAAACCTAGTCTTACCCTAACCCTGAGTACTTCAACATCATTCAGTATCTTTCAATAGAATTTAGAATTTGAACAATAAGCCCTCTATCTCTTAAGAGTTTCATTATTTCCCGACTGCAAGGTTTTCATTTCCTCCCCATCTTAACTGGAACAAAGACGACCAAGAGAAAGGAGGTGAGGGGAGAGCCGTTAAGAGAAGAGGAGGTGCATGTGGGAAAGATGAATGTCACCAGGCCCTGCAGTTCATCATCTCAGACCATCTGAGGGTGGCGGTCAGGGAAAATGCGATCCCGTACTCCCCCCCTATAGTCCTCTGTCAAGGTCAAGTCATATTAGAAAAACAAGGTAAGGATGAGAGAAATGAAAGAGCACTGCCAGGGGCAAAGACGAGCAGGTCAAACTCAACAGACATTCAGCCCCTCAGATAAATGTTAGCCAGTAAAGTGGAAACAGTCACATGTCTCGATATACTTTATACAAAAGGCTACAACCTTAGCAAGGAAGGCGGTTGACGGTGGTCACAGCACATGGTTTATGAATTGTGACAGAAGCCTATTGTAAATTAATTAATGAATACATGGTGGAAAACACAAGGGAGGGTAAGAGCCAGTTTCATTGTGTGGCAAATGTGAATACAAAGAGTTATAATGTTGTCTAGAAATGACGGTCAAACTTGTTGTTGTCATAGCAGTCGCTTTCCTGAAAGAAATCGACTGCTATGAAAATTTGCTTTACTTCCACTCAATACCCGGACATCCTGTTAGCGTACCCTGCACTCTCGTTACCTGAGGCGCAACACCTATTACTCGAAAACCCGAAACACTCAAATGTTTTATATATTTAGACGTACGGACCCAAATATGCCGAGGTGACATAATACTCTTAAGTTACATCTGACAATGTTTTGACATCTGACCGACAACTTCTACTGTTGAAAGCTCTGCAGGAATGCTGCTTAAGCTAACAGTAACGTTAGCTTCACAGAATCACAGCTCTGAATCCCGGTGGTCCTGACTCAGAGCTTTTTTACGGTAATAAGTTTAAAACAATTATATAATGAGCCAAGTTAAACCTGCCCTCTTTCAAATTGCAATTTCGATATAAAAATGGTTAATCGTTCAGTATATACTTATGTTACATTTATGTACATTGTTTGATGTTTTTATAAATGCCAGTCTTGGCCCCAAGTACCATAATAACCACTGATTTACTAATAATGCAGAAATGTTAAATAATTTGCATGAGTTTGGGGGAAACGTATCCTCTGCATCCAACCACTGTGTGGTTGATATGGCAGATGGGTTGGCCCGCGCTAATTTACTGCACAAACACAAGCAGGAAAGAACGGAAACTGAAACAGACACAGCTGAATGAAAAGGCAAATATAAAAGTCTTGTAAAAGCAGAAGTTAGCTTGCTTTATTCCTCAGTTCTAATTCTGGCTGCAGCACCTGCACTGCATACTCACATGGGATCAATGATGTAGAAAAAGCATGTATGACATAAGTATAGGGAGCTTTCTTTCCAAAACCTGGAGCTCAAAGTCTTAAAATATGGGCAATATAGAAGCTGGTGAATACAGTACTCTTACTGTGATCTCGTGCAAGATCCACAGGCATAAAAAAATGTTGGAATTTATTCTTTAAATGATAGAGGACTAAAGTGAAACATCACGAGATGTTAAAATTAGTGCGAAAACATGCCTGACAACCTGAAGATACACACAATATTAAAACCTCTGGAAAAAAAATGGTTTCAGCTTGTCTGGATTGAAATGTAGAGAGGAAAATAACACCTTTTACCCCACTCAGAGAGGGAAAATTACACGTTTTGTACAACACAGCGAGCACTCGACAACAGAATACACCCACGCATTCTTCTCAGAAATCAGCAAAGTCATGATAAGAATGCAACACTTGCACAGGGTTTTGGGAGGATAACGGTGGGGTGTCCAGACTCCAAGTGCACAGTCTGAGCCAAGCATTGTTGGACTCATCCAAGGTGGGGATGGGTGCGTTCTGAACTCTCTGTTCTCCGTCCAGATGTTTCTTGTTGTCTGGCTAAGTGCAGGGGAAGGGAGGGGAGGGGATTACACAACTCTTTCTCTCACTCACTCACTCACTCTCCAACCCACGAAGTGCTTATGCTGAGAGGGAAGTGGGAAGCCGTGAATGTCCTCAGAAAAGAAAAAGGGAAAACTTGGATAAAAAGACACATAAACATGGATTAACCTGTCATTGTTAATTGCATTTTACAGTTACCTAACAAGCAGAATTCATTTCAGTTTTATTATACCTTGATGTGGTTGTACAATAAACACCTCTCTAAAACATTATAACATTGATGAAAGACATTAACCAGGATGTGTAGAAGCCAACAAGGAAGAAAAAAAAACAAAAAAAAAACTTTTAGCCATAATGTGCTGGGTAAGCAACTTGCATGGGTGCCATCCCTGGATATCCATCGCACCCAAGCAGCTAAAGTGTAAAACAGTTACAAAGTTTTCTTTTTAATAAATTCAACTTTTCATTTGTATGAAAACAGATATGCAGTTTCATTTAGAGGTTACGTATGTTCACTTTCAGTTCCTTCACCTTATGTAGTATTGCCCACAGCAGCCAGTAGTAGTGCTATAACTAGCTAACAACCTGATGAAAGTTAATTTTTCAAAGAGAAAAACATGAGGCCCATTGTCTCCAAATAGGTATAAAGGGTTAGCATAAAGAAAGTATGGACAGACGTCTACTTTCTACTTTTGTTAGTACTGGTTTCCTGACCCAGAGACCACCACGGCGTCTGTAAATCCTGCTTGTTGTCACGGTCTTGTGTAGTTAAGGCAAATCCTCATTTGGGCCAGTTGCGGAGAACCAGATGAGGAGTGCACGTCAGCGTGAGGGACATGCTCAATTTCACAGGAGAAAGCCACTCAAAGCTTCCTCTCAATCCGATTCTCTGTGACTCCACCTTCTTGTTCTTTTTTTTTTTTTTCTCTTTTTGTTTTCCCCAGGAGCTTCTGCCATTAATTCTAAATTGTTCAGCTTTCCCGCCTTCACACTCCGTTGCTTTCATTATGCTAACACCAAACTGGTGGCAGCTTTAATGTTTTCCTTCACCTTTTTAGATGGGAAATGGGATTGAGGAAGCTCACCTGCCGTCCTCTGGCTGGCACTTATGAGAAATTGGTTTTTAGAAATATCATCAATCACAGACAGACAGGACAACTTGTCTGCGTTACAGAAAACCATAGAGATAGTCAATTTTGTCTGAAAGAAAAGAAGAAAAAAAAAACACTTTCCTTTTCTCACCAGCTGAATCATATGTCTAAAGTGGTGTGCTGACAAATGCTGAAACAACTGCAGTTTTTACAAGGACACTAAATGAGATGGATATTAAATAAATAGGCTGTCATCAACAATAGATCATCTCATAATCTTGTACATGAACCGACAACAGAACCATACTACAACTCCAAATCTGCAAAACAAACCGCTTACAGTGAAACTATTTTAATCAATTTTGTTTAAATATGTCAAAGCAGCTTTGCTCTAATTTTATTGATTTAATTAAAGTAATCAAACTAAGGTTATTTTTCAAAAGTTCACATAGTACATGGACACAAAGTGACACACCAACTGCATGATGAAAGATTAAAGGCCCTCACACAGTGCTGTATGACAGTAGACTAAATATAAACACAACTACACATATACAGTTCTGAGGAATTTGCTTCAGTGTTGCAACAACCTACATAGTTGTAATATAATATGTACAGCCTCAGAACTGTCTATTGTCTGATTTCTGTTTCCCGTGGGCTTTTTCACTTTTTTCTCCCCAAAGCTTCTGTCTCATCTTTCCTGTCCACCAGAAAGGATTGCTTAAATTGCTATGAAAATTCAGAACTTCCAGAGCAGATAAAAGCTTAAAGTAGGTTTCCGTGGCCTTTGTTAACAGCGACAATTACAACTTCATTAGCATGCAAGATGGCAGCTTATTTCAGATACATTGGTGGAGAAAAAACTTCAGAATTTTAAGGGCTTCGAGGGCTTGTTTAAAACCTGCAGAATACAAATGAATGTCTGTTAAAGACTGACAAGGTGGGTTTGTTTCCTCTGTTTCAGGGTAGTCCAGTGGTTAAAGGGGCCGACCTTCAGCTGCACAACTTGGGTTTGGTGCCTGCTGACAAGACTCTGCCCTGCCAAAGTGTCCTTGAGCGAGATACTGGAGCTGGTGGTGGTGGAGGTATTTCCAATAAGTAATGAATCACATTACGATGAGATTATTTCTCTAAGCCTACAATCGGTCATTGATTCATTTCATGTGTGGGAACCTGGATGTAATCCTGCAGAATTTAATTCACAGGCCCAGGTAATAATACTAATAAAGTGTACAGTTAATTAGTCGTGAAAAGACTAGTTGATTAGCTGAACAGAAAAGTGATCTATTATGATTTTGAATTGTCATTTTAGTTAACTGCCACGTGAAAAATTGTAAACACCTGCTGGTTACAGATTTAGAAATACTGAGATTAGCTTGCTTTTCTTTCGTTTTTACATTATTATGTAATAAATGCATTGTGGGTTCTTACTTACTGATCAGACTAAGTAAAAGATACTAAAATAAAACTCTTAATTGAAAAAAGAATTGACTGACTGATCAATTAAGTGTAACCCTACATTGTATACACAGCAAATTAACGTATAACCGAAATAATGTAATGTATTTGAAGACAATACTGATAAAAACGCAGTATGTTTGAAGGCTACTGTGACAAAACACCAAGACTAAAATTGGGGAAGAGTTGAAATTACAGATCACAGAGCAGCGCACCCTAAGCTAAAGGTGGAGCACGAGGAAATGATCTGTTCCACCCTCTATAACCCCGCAACACACTGTTCCACTTTGTTTGCATGATTAACAAGAGACTGAGCCGAGGCGAAGATCAATAAGTACTGGTCTTTTATGGGACTGAGTCCAGCGCTGTAACCCTACCTTTGTGCCCTTCCTATTCCACAGCCAATTATGTGATATGATCAATACACATCAGTAATTGGATATCGGGGCTTCTTGTGGCGATTCTGTGGCAAAGGCCGGAAAAATCCATGGCTAGTGCAACACTCCTCCTATACTTAGCTGCCACCAGCCAGTGCGTCACATGGGTTTATATTATCTGTTTTATTTGGCAAAGAGATAGAGAAAATATAAAGCTGTTTATCTTTCCCCCAGAAAGAGGCTGCTAATGTATTAGAGTGTGTGTGTTTGTATGTGTGTGTGTGTGTGTGTGTGTGTGTGTGTGTGTGTGTGGGTGTGTGTGTGGGTACAGCTGGGGTTGGAGGTGTCCACGGTGGGGGGGATGGGAACTGCTGTGCCTCTCCCCAGAGCACAATCCAGATCCTAATCTGTTCACTACCACAGGAAACAGCCACAATCAGTCTACCACCACCACAACTTGAATTAAACTCCCGGCAACCGTACTGTTCTGACAACAGCTCGACATGTAACAGGCTGAGTGTCATTACTGACAGTCGTGGATGAAGACAGATGCCGGTCAGGGCCTGGAAAGGAAAACTGACTACTGATTAACAACTAACCAGTCAAAATCAATTAAAAAGAAGAAGAAGAAGAAGAAGAAAAAAAAAAGATCTTCTGTGGTCTGGTTTGAGAAGAACTGCAGGGGAGAGATTCAGCCATCTGGCTCGCCACTACAGAGATGGGACCGTAACCTCCCCTTTCTCATTTCTCTGTGGAGTGATGGCGCCCAGCAGAGTATAGCTGGCTCTGGGAAGATTCAGGCGCCATTCCACTGCATGCCCATGCTAATCACCCCCAACAACCACTATGCAGATGAAGCCAGATGGAATCAGACGGTGTCCATAAGGCTCCATGATCTCTTTGTCCATCTCTAGTGGAATGGCAAAACTGGCAGCACGTTGCCATGGTGGATCGGTTTCCTCAAAGTGTAATGTGTCCTCAGAGGTTAGTTAGGTAAAACAATTATGAGAGGATACTAGCAGAATGAGCCTAGTCTCCACTGGATGTGTTCACATATGCAAGAATTTAAGGTAATTCTACTGTCAGTTATAAAAACGCTCTCCACTCCTGACACTGAAATGCTCTTTACTAGATTTGCTGTAAGCTGACTTTACATGACTTCACTTAAATTCTCCCTCTCACTCTGAAAGATTAGGTCAGCTCGGAGTTCCCCGCATAAACACTGTGCTCGCATTTCAGACCAACAGCATTCCCTGAGGAATGCAGAGAAGAGAAAGAAGGAAGAGGCAGATGAATGTTCCACAGGCTTTAGGTGGGGGAGTGGTTTTAAATACACATGATAAACGGCATGGGCTCTGGCTGTCTGTACAGACTGGCTGAGTCATGTTCAAGCCACTGTAAAATACCAAATGAAAAAGAGGGTGAGATGATACATAATAATATGGTGTATTGCAATGGGGTTTAAAAACTTGCATCACTGGGCAGAAACACTTTATCACTTTATCTGCCATAGCTGTAATTACTCTGCCTTAGACTTTGGCACTGCTACCAAAGCTAGTTTGCCTTTTAGATGTTAAATAATTCAGAACTCATCACTAGCTAGTAACACATGAGTGAAATGTTCTTTCCATCTTGCCTGGTCCCAAATGAATTTCTTCCCCTCCCATGCTGATGCAGTAAATTTTGTCATTTGTACCAAATCCAACCCTGTTTCAATGATAGCCCGACCGATATATGTTTTTTGAGGCCGATATCGACATTGATATTTGAGAGTTTATAAAATCTGATAATGATATATTGCCTGATATTAATTTATTTTCTTTCACAACCCATAACATAAATAAACAGTTTTGATAAGGTTCCCTTATTTTATTTTATTTTTTTTTAACAATTGCGACCTAGAAACGTACTGGGCAGGACATTTTACACTACTCTAGTGGACAAACTATAGAATGGCGACACCGTTTCAAAACATACCTTTGGCATTTCTGTACCTGAATTTCTTGTCATTTATCAGCTTACATATACACCGCAATCTAATGAATGAGCTAATATCGGCCAATATATTGGCGTGGACGATTTATCGGTCAGGGTCTAGTTTCAATGACAGTACACGCACACAAAATCATCCATTCTTTTGAAGTAGCTAGCAAGCTAACCTACCCAGTGAGCAAGCTAATTAGCAAGCAATTTTGAGCCTCTCAGTGCAAGACTCTTTCTTTTAGCCAGGTTGTGTGTGGTTCAGGATGTCGACAAAAGGTAAAACAAAGGTAAGAGATGAGCAACTTTTCATGACTTTGGAGGCTTTGCCTTTGGTGCACTCTAGGATGGGCTTCAAAGACAGAAAGCAAACAACATGACATGACAACAAGACTTCAAAATGTCCTTGTCAACCTCTGCCATTATCTTCCATGTAGAGTAGAACAGAGCTGATAAAAAGGTAGGCAACTATTTCAAATATTAAAGTGATAAAGCTTAAAATTGATCACAAAAAATTTAAAACGAGACAAAACTAACAAACTACAACTTGTGAAAACAGGCCTATGTATTATTGATTTCCTCAAGTCTTGTTGGATCGTAGTACATCATAGCCCTGTGATGAGGCATATTAAACAAATGTCAGATGATAATATAGAACTGATATAAAATTCCTCCAAACTCCCATCCACCCACAACGCTAAATCATTCCTGTTTATGAGTCCTCTCGCGGATCAAATCGAGCTGTGAGATTAACACATGGTCACATTTTTTAGAATGTTTTTAAATCGAAAATGCTCAACCCTCGATTGTTCTGCAGCAGCCTTTCCACCCGGATTGTCACATCGCATCACGGCCCACATGGCCCACATTTAAACTGGGGCCTGTGCAGCTGAGTGCTCACTGCTTGCATTTGGATGCAGACCATTTGGACTCTTCTGACTTGGGTGGAAAGAGTTAAGGTTGTGTACCAATCAAGGGCAGGGCTTTAAAACTGGAGTCAATACACCAAAGGTCCCCAGTTAAGCTGTAAAACTATATAACTTAACATTACATCATTATTATTCAATCATTGTTAATCGTTTATTGTATTTAGTGATAAACCCATGCTCAAATCTATATTTACATTCTTTCTTTAAATATTGGGTTATTTACAATGCAAACACTTAAGGGGAACTTGAGTGTTTGCACTGTGTCTGAAATCTGCATCAGTACCACATCTTGTGGTAGCTGTGGTTTGTGTTACATGCAGCACGTACAGATGTGCCAGGCATTTACTGTATGTGGAAAGTCAGAAATAAAGGGGCTTGTTTGAATTCCAAATTCACTTCCTGTTTCTTTATCCCACTGCACAAGCAGCAGGCCTGCAGCAGTGTATAAGACCATTCATTTGCACTTAATGAATATCGACCTCAACTACTACTACTATTCATTCAACTGCTGCATTATACAATGAGTACTTAACTGTTTTCCTATTTACATGTGTACTATTCATTCTTCATCTCGCATAACAGCACTAGCCGCATGCCTTTACAGCCTCATATTTATTTATTTTATGAGAGCCTATGGCAGACTGTGAGATGCTATCCCACTAATGAATGTGTAGAAAAGTTGAAACCTTACTTTGTGCTGCATTTAGGGGCAAACCTCTTCATCTGAAAGGAATATTTCTCTCTTACAATAGCATGCATTGTATGGCAATGGGAATAAAAAGGTTTGTTGTTTTTTATGTGGAAAAAAAATAATTGGAATGCGGAGGGAAAAAAACAACATAGCCAAGTTTGTTTTAATTTTTCACAATTAAATAATAACTATATAGCCGGTTGTTGGTGGTGGTGGGGTTGATGTTAACTACTACTTGATTATATATTAAAAGCAGAAAGTGCTTGAGTAAAGACATAATAAACAGCAATGACGTGTAAAGTCCAACATAATATCAATTTACTCTAAGGAATGTGCTTTTGCTCAAGTCCCATTTCCTTGTCTCCTTGCAGCGTAGTATAGGACAAAATAAAATAACCAGGAACCAGGAAGTAAGAAGGCTGAATTTGCTGAATTATATACTTTGGTCTCTGGTCCAGGCCATTAACTCCTTTTTTGGAAAGTGCTTTTATGCAAGCACTCATCTCACTCTTCTTCTTGTTCATCAGACGCTAACAGGAATTCTGTCCAAGACAAAAAGTTTCAAACTTTTCTGGCCAGTTGCTGTCAAAGCTCAGATTGTTTCTACATTTATCACACAGAAATACAATACAATAATGATTTCAGTTCATCAAATTACATGATGCGCTCTGTGTGCTTCATCATGCAAGTAAAGGAAGTCATATTTCTATTCAAGTGCTTAGCTGGTGTGACAATATTACATTTTATTTTTTTGGAGAATTAGTAGTACAGTAAAAATATATTCTTATGTCCCTTGTTCACCCAATCTTTCCATAGGCTGAATGTCATACAACCACTACGCTGTGGAAGCAAGTGCCACAGAGGCATAAACAAACCTTTCAACATCCCTCAAAACCAACAAAAGTCTGCACAGAGCTATAAAACCCAACTGACAGCTGATCCAGCTGTGCCATCGCCCGTCGTCATCATCACTGCAGGTGACAGTTCAGAGGAAATGACGGCTCACTTCTCTAAAATCCTGTTTCCTCCTCGCATCTTTTCCTGCATCTCTCCCCGCGTCTTCGGTGGATGCAAGGAAAAGACGCAAGTGAGGGGAACGTGGATGCAGTTAAGGGAATTGGCATGTTCCGATGGACAAACTTTATTTTAAGAGGATAAATTCTTTTCGGCTTACAAGAAAATGTCATAACTTGAACAGAAGCAGCTGGGCAGAAGCGTCTAAAACCTTCACTGTTTTACTTCTGTGTCTAAGGGAATATTTATTTTTAGGCCAAGTGGATACCAAGACTGTCCTTCAACTTGACAAAGTTCAAGCTCCTTCCTGCTGCAAGGCATCCGCCCTAATGGACTGACCTTGAACAGGACACTGAATTCCTACCAGCCCCGGGAATACTGCCCTGCACTCTGCTACGCACGCTTACCTCAGTGTGAAAAGAGGTATAATCCCTATAGAGATCAATGCATATAACCCCTGGGATTACAAGAATATTATTTATTCATCTATTTATTTATCTGGGTCTTATTTTCATAGATTTGGCCATCATTCCAATTGATGTATTATGATATAATTTTGCTCACCAGGTTCATTAGATGGGGCAACATCACTAGAAAAACAGGGTCATATGACCACACAGGTTGTCAGTAAACCTCCAATTTAGTTATATTATCTAAACCGCATATTTGGAGGTGAAGTTTAATTGTAAACTAGAGTAAGTGCAGAAGATCAATTTTGAACCAAGAAGGTCTGAATGATCTCGATTGGGTGTTAGTTTTAACATTTACCTTAATTTTCTCTTCTAAATGAATTTGGTAAGCTAAATGTGAATCTAATGAGCAGGAATCATGGTCAAAGTACACCCGTAAATTAGACAGACTAAATGTATGAACTAAATATATTATGACTTCTTCAATTTGGAATTGTTACATAGTTAGTTAAAGTTAAATACAGCCAACTGCCCCCAAACTGTACATAATGTCACTGGCAGGTTGAGATAAAGGCTATTTCCATCCCCTCAAGAAAGACACATTGTTTGTAGGCCGGTTGTGGAAATGTCAACACACAAGCCCCACGAATATCACGAGTTACAGTTAAAATGATTTTCGTGACCTTAGGAGTAGGATTAGCTCACACAAAAGGTTAGAAAACCCTGGCCTAGACCCATTCCCTCCTTGTCAATCCCATTAGCTTCCAGTGGCACAGTCCCAGCTGTGCAACCCAGGACGTGTCCGTAACGAGCTCCATTAGCAGTATTACCTGCATCCGGTGGGCGCTGGGGTCACGGGGTCAACAGCAGACCAAACGCTGAGATTAAATTACCCCTGAGGGAGGCACGATGGGTGGTTGTCTACAGTAGTCACCACCCCCCTCCCCACACTGGCCACAAACAGAGATTTCAGAATAGTAGCCAGGCATTTATCATGTCGTTTTCTGGTTCATACACTCTCTCTGATCTTATTTCCAACCCTGCAGAGCTCTTTAAGACGGGGCTTTCAGTGTTATAAGCAGGGGCGGGTCTAAAGTCAGTTGAGATCCGGGGCTTAGCCTTGAAATCTCTGAATGAGTCTGGGGTCATGCTTCGATGGATAAAGAAAACCCACAGTTAACAGCCCTTGCCTCCTTTAACGAATGAAAAAATTAAAACATTGCTATAATTTAAACAATGTATGAGCAATTCATCCTAGCCTGTAATCTGACTGAATTGCTATTTTATTTCACTTCACTGATTTAAGCAGAAGAAAGTATCTGTTTTCAGCAAACAAGCTGTGGTAAACCCAATGTAGTCTACCTGCCCTGCATCAAGCAGCAGACAGGAAAGATTAGCAATTAGCTTCTGAAGAAAGCTGAAGAGCTAGCAAGCTAAAGAGCCAGATATTTTTTTCTCAAAAGTCGGTGGCCAAACCAGAACAAAAAGGTGGGTGAATATTTACTTAAATTCGCCAGGTGACAAGAAATGTAACACCAAAGGAATGTTAACGTTGCTTTATGTCTGCTGGTAGGCAACTGTTTGCTAACACGTTAGCCATAACAACTTCATAAGGTGATGATATGTTGGTGGCTGTGTATGGATCAGTTTGTTTCGATGTTTTCTGTCAATTAATACTTTGATTATTTTTCTATCATTCTGGCATGTCTATGTGGACAGCAAATTTTTCCAAGGATTAGCCGACAATGCTAACGGATGGAACCCCATTTGACACGTATACAGCATTTTCATGATTATACATATAGGCTACAGCCCTGCGAACTCCAGTGGAATGAAAAAGGTGACAGTTTGAGAATAGGGCAGAACTTTCAGTGTGTTCAGTGTCCACTGCGCCAAAGCAGTAGTTCACTGTTCACTTGTTGGAATATGATGTTTATACAGGTGATTTTTCCAACAAATTTCATATTCTGTCAAAATGTGCTTGTTTGTAGATTTGAAAGTTTGGTTCATTTTTGTATCTTGATCCCCCACGAGGGTGCCATATTTTTCATTTAAGATGGCAAATGTTGTTGAAAGGCAATGAGTTTGCAGCTATGTATATAGCCATTGCCCAAGTATGAATAGCAGAATAAAATAATAATAACAATAATAATTCAATTCCGCTCTTGTTGTTTGCCAGCAGCAGCCAATATTTCTGGTGGGAGCTGGACAAAGAGGAAGAACCTCAATTACTGTGAGTGAAAGCGGCAAGCTCTGTGTGAGTTCTGGAGCCCTGTGGAGCACTGAGAAGCTCCAGGAGAGCTCTGGGCTCAACCAACAGTGATTCAGTCTGAACACAGGTACTGTAACATCTCTCTCACACACACTTACAGACCTACACATTACAAGCAAGTGCGCACACTCACACACACACAAAGAAACAAAAGCACAGCAGCACACACGTACATATCCGCCTGAGTCATCCCAAAGGCATTCACAACTACCTCACTAACAGGAAGAAAAAAAAAAAAGAGTGAGAAAGGCCAAGTGAAAAAAAAAAAAAAAACACTGCAGAACACACAAAAGGCTTCAGAGAGCACAGCTCAGTCTTGTCTTTCAGACGCAGCCTGAGGCGCTGGATTCTTGATACACTTTGAGCTCCGAAGCATCTCCAAACACCAGTGCTCATTAAGCATCCATCTACAACCTTGAGGTGAAGAGGAAAGCCTTGCCATCCTTTAAGAATACAATCAGGGATTTATTTGACCACCTAAACGAAGGTCATCTTGACAGCTTCTTTGCAAGAGGTACAGATAAATCTAAACTCAAGAGTTTACATGAGAAAACAACTTCTCACAATTTTCACAATGTTCATTGTCCACACACAATGAAGGTCCAAACACAAAAAAAAAATATGAAAATCTCCTCTTCTTCTCCTTCTTTTCTTTTCTCTGAGACTCACCCCAACATCACCCCAACCATCTGTTACCATTTGTTTCCATGATATTACTACTACTGAAACCACTTTTGCACAACACACCCCTAAAGTTACTTTCAGATGTGAGACACACTTGGTTTACTGCTTTACATGTATTTACAGTTCATTGCTTTATAATTTACTTCATGAATATCACAATAAACTGTGCGTGACTGTGAACTGGAAGGATGCTTGAATGGACATTTCCCTTTTCAGCCACTTGAATGCACATTTCCAACCATTATTTATTCAGTCAGATTCTGCTGGGTGCCGACTTTGCAGTGCCCTTCCTCATTTTTATGCCATTATTATAGACGCATTCACACCTGCAAGTCAAGCAGAGGCTTCAGTAAGTCACCTTTCAGCTTTGCTCAAGTGCTATTGTGCTAATTTGGTCCATTTCTTCTTCAAGGGTACGACGGCAGTGCTGTTATTATTTCACAGGCAGTGCAGGATTTTGTACGTTTCACTCTCTTCTTAATAGCAAATGTTGACTGTTTACGAATTTGTTTGAATTACTAATTCTGATCATGTGGTGTATTCACAGTTACAGGTATATCCATCCTTCCATTTTCTATCCTGTTACACATCACAGGGGCACTGGGCGAGAGGCAGGCTACAACCTGTACCGGTCACCAGGCTATCAAAGGGCTAACGCATATAACTAGACTACCATATTCACATTCACACCTATGGGCAATTTATGGGCCACATAAAATGTCAGAAAACTGTGAAAGGTCATCATAAACTATCAGAAATTAGAGATTACGCCTTCAAATTGCTTGTTTTGTTCCATTAACAGCCCAAAACACAAACATATAAATGTGCAATGATATAAAACCAAGAAAAACAGCAAATCCTCCCACTTGAGAAGCAGGAACCATCAGATGTCTGACATTTTTGCTTGATAAAATAAATAATTGTATTGATTATCAAAAGTGAAGTCAACACAGTAGGTTCCCTTTTACAGGTACGACAAATCAAACAAATCCTTTACAGTCTCAAAATAACAACTTCCCTTTGAGCTCTACAGAATGCACTAAAACACAATAATAATGCACACACTGGGATCAAAGGCAAGGTTTAAAGCATGATTGTGATTAGGGCCTGTTGACAGCAGCAACTGAAGACAATTCACTTGAAAAAGGAGAAGCACATCCCTTTTGACTGAATGTTACTCTTTCACCAAAAGCCCCATTCTGATGCAGGTCACACAGCATTATAACCTACAGTTTGTTTAACACCTGCTCGCTGTGTCAAACATATTTGAGGATACTATGACTGTTTAACAGCGAGGCATATTCAGAGACAAAACTCAATTTTGGAAACTATCAATCACCGTGCAAGTGGAGCCATTGAGGGTGAAGAGAATTTTCTGTCCAGAGCATATAATGGAATCACTCGGCTTCACCACCTCTTCATTTGGCTAAGCCACTGACTCTGTGTGTTCTGAGTGTTAAAGCACATGCGCCCTGACCTTTTCCTTATCATAAATCACATACTACTGTTCTGCTGTCAGGATTTTGTTTAACCCAATTTGTCACTGAGGACACCCCTTCCACCCTCACTGCAGATTCGCACAGTGGAACTGGGAGCACGGGATTAGTGGGCGGATCAAAGCATGCCATCCAGACCTCTGTCTCTCTCGCCTTGTAATCATGGAAGTCAGTAGCTTCTGGAGCTGATAAGTCGAGGCTACTGGTGGTTACTAGGCAAAAAGAGAGAGAAAGACTAGAGACTATAGCTGCAACTAACATTTATTTTCAACAATTAATCTGCCAATTATTTATTTATTTAAGCATTTAGTCTATGAAAATAGAAGCCCATCACACTTTCCCAGAGTCCAACCTTAACTTACGTTTTTTGTCAAAGTCAATTTACAACTACACATAATAGAGAAAATAATAGAGCTCATGTTTTATTTGCTCTGGCAGATGCGTCTGGTCAACCTCTCATTCAGACAGATTTCCAGCTGACCTGGCCTGGGTCAGGCCAATCACAACTGCTTATCTAATATGGGGCGGGTTTGATACGATGACTGTAGCCTACAGAGGAGAAACTCGTAAACAAGCAAGATGGCTGCCGCTGATGTGGAACGTGTCCACTATCGCATCAGTATTAAACGAACTGGACAGTATATTTTCTCTAAAAGAAGAACAACTGCACTTTGCCGTACTTCCGACAGAATTCGCTCAGAGCTACGTCACACATTTCGTTGCTCTGATTGGTTGTAGGTCTATTCAATTGCGTCCAGCGGCATTTTGGTCCCTGCCCGTTGATAACTTTGTGCTTTCAAATGATGTATGATTTGTCAGGGTTGTGTGAGTATTCAACTGGATGCCATGCCAATTAATCAGTATCAAACCCCGCTCTCAATCTGCATTCTGCTGCTTGTTCAGGGTTATTCTATGAATCAAAATTGTTGTCAATTTATTTTCTGTTGATCGACAACTGGATTTATTATTACTTGAAACATAAAAGAAAAGCAAGGAATATTTACTAGAAAGAGGCAACCAACAACACAGACTGAAAGTCAGGCAGACAGACACAACACACACACACATTTCCCCCATTATTATGACAGAAACGGGTCACGGAAGGTGTGCCAAGAACATCAGACAAATGTGCTGTCAGAGGGCAATCGCTCTGGTATGATAGCTGTTTCGGCCTCTGTGGGCATGACAATGAGACTAACCGAAACACACCCTGCATGCAGGCAATTGTGATCTATTCACAGTGCCAATCCCCAGACTTCTCACCATACAGTAATGGAGGTACAGTGGTACTTCAGACCGAGACTTCAGGGTGAATAAAAGTCAATAGAAATGTTTGCCACAGCGCACATTTACTCCACTGCTGTGGTCATGTAAACTTCCTGTGGCACCCGACACTTCCTCATCTTGGCTTTGGAAACATGAAGGAGCTGAAGTGGCGAGCGAGCTTTATATAAACTGAGGCGCGTGATGATCCAAACCTCTAATCGTACCACCATGTAGACTTATGTTTTGTTTGAGTCTAACTATATACCGAGGTGGTTATTCCTCTTTGAGTTTCTCTGCAAAGGACTTACAGTGAACTTTAGTTTGTCTTTTTTTTTCAAACTATTCTGCTATGCTATATGAGTTGAGTTAAATATAAAATCAAATAATCTTTTGGAAATAAAACTGCTACCACCATACAAATAGCGTTTACTAAATCAAGAAAGTTGGCAGCAACCAACAAACATGATAACTCATAACTGCCACACTCGCCTGCTTCTCCAAAAACATCAGCAAAAATTTCAAATGTTTTACTTTCTCTTCTTTCAGCAGATTATTATATTTGGTCCCTTCCACTCAGAACTAGACTGGCTGGATAATACTCAATGAACACCCTTTCTAAAGCAAACATGATGAGCTGTCATTGCAGAGCAACTACAACTTCATTTCACTGACACATTTCAATGCGTGGAACATGCCAGTGGCAGGTGGCTGCCCTGGCAGTCCCAAGGTGTGAATGAGAAGCAGAGCAATGCATATATATGATATATAAGTGTGCACAGTCACAAGACATAGCCTGGAGGTGTAAATCAACCCATCATCTGCTGGTTTGAAGTTTACACAGAGGGCCGACTCACCTGTGACATCTGGGGTCTGAAATTGATCTCCTTCAGGTCCACTGATCCCGGCGAGAGGTTGTGCAACATCTGGCACAGGAGCACCCCATCTCGCAGGGCCTGTGCCAAGTCGAAGACGGCCGCCGAGGGCCACACGACCCGGTGGTTCGGGGGCAGGACCTTGCAGTCTATCAACCACCGCCCGCATTGTCTCCACTCCTCCATATCGGCTCCGGAGACTCTCCTCACAAAGTAACCGAGTCCTCGAACTGGCTCACAGCGGGCTGAAAGCGGCGGTTCGCGGCGCACAAGCAGGCACTAAGGTCGGTTCCCTACCTGCGCCGGTGGACGTCTTAATCATTCACTATCGGCTCGATAATCAGGCAATTTCACAGCTGTAAATTAATCGCAGTAGGTCGCCGCACTAAATCCCCATCCCGGGCGCATGTCAGCTCTGCTGTCTCCACAACATGGAAATGATGAAGGCGTGAAAAAGACAAATAATAACACCGTTTCAACAGATCCAGCTCAGCAGTCGGCGGCGATGTAACCAGAAAACAGAGACGTGCTATGGGAATTTTCTTCTCTTCATTCTTAAAAACTTTTCTTAGCATATCCAATCCAGAAGGCGTGAATGAAGGGTTACAATAGTGGCTAATATAACAGCTGGATGCAGCGGTTTGTTTGTCATGTGTCGACTTCACTACTGTCTCACATTTCAGTGAACCAGCGCAGCCTGCTATAGTCTACAATGTGGGAAAAAACAGCGTTTCAAGTCTGTTTAGTTGATGAACCGAAGCCCGGAGTCACCTACCGCATTTGCATTTCACGTTTCCTCATAAGTTAAACGTCAAACACAAGAACTTCCCGTAATTTCCAGAGCAAACAATAAAGAGAAAGAGATAGTAGGTACACAGAGCAGTCTCTCCACAGCGCCAGGATCACCCTCTTCCCACAACACAGTCTAAGCAACGCTCTCCGGCAGCGGAAACATGTCCAGGAAAAAAAATACCAGTGTTTACATTTATCCGGTTAACGTTACTTTCTGTGGCGCCTTTACGCACGCCCAAAATAGCGTCACGCGTGTATACAGCTTTGCTTTTCAGTGATTTCTGCCTCCCTTCCGCTCGTGTCCTCTCTCTCTCTCACACACACACACACACACACACACACGTCTCCCTCTCCTCGTTTCCCTTTCGGACGGAGCCGTTTAGCGGTCCCCACTCCCGACCCCGAGCTGCACAAATCTTGAGGAGAACGCGTCCAGGCTTCTCGCTCGGCGTGTTGACCCAGGTGGTTGAGCGTACTCGCACGTGCCGATTATCTCATGCGCAAGGTGAGAGTCGAATAGCGCGTCCACACTTTGTTAAAGTGGCTCCATACTCCAAGAATGTGACTTTCAGGGAATATTTTTGAGCTGGGAGTTGTGGATGCGCCCTCTGACGGACGAAGCGCACAGTGCACGGGCTACTGAAACAAGGGGGTTAAAGGGACAATTCAAACAAAAAAAACTGCAGTGTGATCCGTTCATGATGACAGTTTTCGTGTGATTATATGAGGTTAGGAGTGGACATATTGCTCTGGTACAACGGAGCTCTATGGGATGTCTTGTGGTTTGACTGTTGGCAGGTGTACTCTGGTAGAAAGTAGCTCATAGTTTTCAGTGAATATCCTCACACTGAAGCAGATTATTGTGAGTATTCACGTTTATATTAAAACAATGATTTCTGATGATTATTAAAGGGGCATTCCACACATTTTTATGTCTAAATCAGTTAATTAGTCACAGCAAATAGGCTAGTGTACAGCCAACTTTTTAACAGAAAGGCAGCATTACATTACAAAAGGGAGTTTGAAAGATGTGGGCATTTACCAGGAGAATAGTCTATAACCAAAACACACTATTGAGTTGCATTATGGGAAATGTGGGATCCACTGTTTTTGGAGCTTGACCAGAGACTAAAAGTCATGATATGTCGGCCTCTGCTGCCTTGATTTTTATTTTTTTTTTAAAAAGAAGCAGCTATTTCTTCTTTCTTCTTGTAAGTCCCAACATTATGTGCAATACTAAGTCGCTGAAGTGCCCCTTTAATGTAATTATGAACCCCACCACCACACACACACCCTCAGAAACCAAACACTTCGAATACAGTTACTGATTGGCCGTGCCTGAATGATTAACAAAAAAAATAATAATAATTTCTGCTATTTGTACCTGATGTGTTTTAATAGGACAGCTGCCATGTTTATGGCTACCACTGAGAGAGATGAGCTAAACTATTTACAAAATGAGACTAAACATTACGTATTTAACCCTTTATTTATAGGGTAGGTGGGCCGAGCATGCATGGTCTTTTACAGCACCCTCATGTAAACAGTTGCAATATATAACAGAAATAAAATAGTGCCAGACAGATTCATTAGAAGAGTATAGGCTCGGTGAAAACAGCCACAGGCAGGTAGATGACGATTATTAAGAACAGGCTTGAAATTACAGAGCGGTGGATTTGATTTTTAGGTGACATTGCAGATTATTCTATGTACTAACAGTAAAAGCAATGTCAGTTGTTCTCATAAATATCTTAAACTACATGAGACAATTGTTCAATGTATTCTCATGGGGAGAGAGCCCTGTGGTCTTAACAAAAATACAAACACCTATTTACTCATAAGGTAAATACATTTTGTTTAGTATTTTGGAGGGGTTAAAGTAAGATCCAGGTTAAGTTGTATTGTGATATACTAATCTGTGTGGCAGAGTATCATAAAGGAACACGCCACACAAACCACTACATTTACCATGGTTGGAAGTGCTCTCCATACTCTGCTACTGAAAAATGTGACTGGCTTGTCATGACTTGTTCCATCATACCTGTCCTTTTTGGTGATGCCATGAAGTCTGAGCCAACACTTTGGAAGTGGCATATTTCTGTTTGTGCTTTCACCAGTAGGACTTTTTAGACATTTTAATATGTCACAGTAGGCAAATAACAGGTGTCAGTAATAAACTTAATGATAGCTGCTTAGTTTCAGGGTCCTGGTATTGTGCATGCTGGCTCACTGTCACACTATCATGGCTTACTGGGACACTTGAATAGAACGAAGCCATTGTTAATGTTATTAGTAACACATGTGCTTTTCCTACTTTAAGATGAAATGTCCTCTGTGAAAAAGGCCTAACACACTTTGCTGGCTGATGTAGCTACTTTCCAAGTTTCACAAAGGCTGATTTGAATCAACAACAGGCCATCACACAACCCTGTAAAATGGGATAACATGCATTAAAGCTGCTATAATCAATATTTTTATATTAACGATGGATCAAATGACTACGTGAAAGGGGTTTGCTTATTTTGACACAGAATTATCACCAACTCTGCAGTTCCCTTCAGCTCTACAGAGCATTTCAGCATCTTTCAGCTAACTGTTTTGGTTTCACTGCCAGCAACTTTACCTGGTTGACTCTCACCACTCTCATCAGCATCATTTTCAGAAGCAGGAGGCAGCTGTTTTCTGCAAAAAAAGGTGGGAAAGGTGGGAAAACTGTACCACTGTATGGTACCTGACCAGCACGGAATGGCAGACAAAGTTACCAACTAGCTGCTGAACACAGTGGAGCATTTAGCAGCTCCAAATGAATGCTAACGTTCCTTCATATCTGCTTGATTTGTAGATAATCAACAGTGTTCTAACAAGTTTGCCAAATCAACTTAAAAGGTTATGTCAGTGTTGTGTTTACGGCTTGTTTCCGCTGCTCCCAAGTTGCCGAAAAAATGAGTTAATGCAAGTTTAAGCTAACATTTCATCTTTGAGATAACAGGTCAAGCCTTCACTTACTTTAATGGAAAAAATGTTTTTTTGTTTTCTCCAGATACATTTACCACATACCTTGATCCTAGATGCCCTCTATAACTTGTCCATGTTGTCCGTGAATATTGATCAAATCCCTGGCCACCATCACTCATAACAGCTTTTTATTATACCTTTTTTTTCTAGTTGTCTTCTGCTGTTTGGATACTTTGGGTTTTATTTTGTTCACTTCTATAATTTGTTCCTTTCCCAATCTCTCTTCTCTTTCTTAGATTTCTCAATGTCAGTCCTTGTTAATAAAATAATCACACTTGGTCAATTAATCACTTAATTGTCATTTACATCAATATACCACCTGTTTCTTGTTAAACCCTCTTTGTCATGTCTCATTACTTTCTCAACTCAGTCATCATCGTCTATTCCCACCTTCAGATTTCCACAGGGACGTAACACATTTGGTTAATTCGTCTACAATAAAATAGAGCAGCGCAGCAAAGTCTGGTGTTCTGCACTTCTTGCCTGAACAGTGGTTTGAGCATTTTGATTTAGTTTAGACCTAGTGGGACTCCTTCCCATCTCCTGCAGTTTCACACATCTACTCACTATGGTGGACAGGACCGCTAGGGAGCCTGAGGCGGATTTGTGCTGGCTGTTTATCCCCCAATTCACCTCAGGCATCTGGGCCCCAAGGTTTAATCACATCACCTACCAGCAGACCAAAAGTCTTCATGGAGTCACCCGCAGATCAGTTTCTACGGGTGCTATTGGATGTCAGGATAAGGTGCTCCAAAACATACAGTCCTTATAGAGCATATACATGCAGACTATGACATTTTATCCCTTGTGGTTTCCCTTGTCTAAAAACCAGTTCTGGGTGTCCGTTCCCATAATATAATTGGTCCCAGCCTTCAAGAAGTGTGTAGCAAGCAGACAAATAGAAGACTGGCTGTAATTGTGAGTGGAAGCTATGCACCATTGGTTTGAGATGATACCAGGTCTGGACTCTTAATGGTTAACTAAAACCTTACCTAACTCTGACAAAGCTCTGTAATCTTGTGGCATATAAAAATGGGAGAGCCATGTGAATGGCTGTTGATAATGTCCTTTGAACAATGCATTCCATGATGTACAAATGGTCTTTGAGTTTGGCCGATGGAGCCATGAGATCACTTAACCTTTAAAGACCTTTTGAACAGCCCCATCAGCCTAAAATATGGCTTATAAATCTTTAAGCAGGCCTTGAGGAACTGTGTTGCCAAGCTCACGCCAGTTCCAGAGCAAGTTGAAAAAAATGTAACAAAAAAAGTTAGCATTAGCTGAGAGTTTGGAGAAAGCTGTTGCTTGTTCCTATACTCAGATCTGAAGAGAAAGGATTCCTTGACAGTTTCAGAGGAACTTTGCAATTGTCAACTGTACCAGGCTGCGGCTTTTGATTTTGATTAGCGTTCACTTATGACAATACGTGAAGCTGTATACAATATTTTCAAAAGTGTGTTGTTAAAAGAATAGAGCATGTGTGCTCTGTAAATCCTGTCTAGACAGGTAACTGAAGGTCAAACATTTCAACTAGATGCTGCTGGAACCTGTTAGGGCTTTTTCTTTAAAGTCAGTACAACAGTAAATCCTCCATGCACTTTCCTGAAAACCAACAGATAACATTCAAGGAACACACACAGCATATGAACACGAGGAGCTGGGCAACATCTGTAACCTAAATGGTAAAGTTACAGGCAGCAGTGGCCTAAAGGTTAGAGAAACAGGGTTATGACTTGGCTGCCCTAGCTGATGCAGTGATAATGCTGAGTATAAACTTATGGTCAGAAGTGAATATATTTATATACTATATGTGAATGTGATGCAGTGCAGTGCTGCAAAATAACATACTCAGCAATTTCTTGGATAAGTAATGGTTTTAAAATAGATTAATAAGCACCATACATTTTGTTACAAATTGAGTATATTGGAAAACAAGAGGCTCTCACTTTATCGAGAACAGTATCACCTAATTTGCAATTAAGATTCTTGATATATGTCACATTAGCCTAAATCGTTTACTGAACCAAAGTGCACATATGTGCAGTCCATTCTACATGCCTTGATTCAAATGGACATCATGCGGCCACATTCATTGAGTCTCCATTTTCTATACTACAAGATGGTGAAAAGAAAATGAAAACAAGAGTTCCATTAATCAAAGCAAACATGTCTTATGTGATGTGTCTGGAGAGTTGCGTGTGTGTGGTCTTTTAAACATTGGATTCATGCGTTGTGAGCAATGGCCAGAAGTGGCAGAAATGACTAGTTGTCATTGAAGTCGTGGCATTGATCAATCATGCCCCAAGGTTGTTGGTGCGGAGGGGGGTGTAGAGTGGCATGTTCCATGTGCCATGATGGGAATGCAGGTCACAAAGAGCACGTCTCCCTGCGACATGCACAGTGGACAAGGACAGCAAGCTGGACTGGGCAGAAAAAAATAAAAGTGTAAATGATGAATGGTCCCCACAGTGGGCATGCAGTTGGAGCTTCCTCTTTTTTTTCCCAGCACTGATGTTGGAACCTTTATGTATCCTTTTACATGGTTTCATAAAAAGGGCCTTAAGTATGCTGAGGTACTTAATCTTATCTGTTCTTTCTTTAAAATAGTTTTCAGTTGTTTTCTCCCCATGAAAAATTCACTTTAAGCTTAATTTCTCTTATGAGGTGATGGACTAAACTGCATTGACAAATAATAATGATAAAAAATAAATTCATAGAATATAGGCTATATAACCCATTCCAACTGCAGTATGTTTTTAAATACCAAAGTCAAACCATGAAAAGTAATCTTAATAAAGCTGAGGATAGTGCATGATGGCCATCTCCTGGTTGATTACTAAACTGCATGCAGTGTTGAGCCACAGACATCCAGCTTGTGTACTCATCACTGTTTAGTACCACAGTCTTCTACAAACAACCCTGACTACACATCTCCAGTGCTTCTAGCCCACGCTGAAAGAAGTTAAGCACTGAGATCCGATGGATCGTAAGCTGGTGGAGGCACCAGCTGTTTGAACTGGTCAGCTTTGGGTGTGTGCCAGTTTCTGCAGAGCAGTTGGCAGGCCAGCTGAAAGTGGAGTAAATGTTTCAGGCAAGAGGGCCTTTTTTCACTGTGGCGCGCACTGTTTGCTAAAGAGCACAATATTAAGGGTATTTTCCACCTGTTCTGTTAAATAAACACAAGGCCGCCTTTGTGCTTTTACTTTTATTAACAAAAAATAAATCTAACATACTGTAAGAGGCTCACCCCAGGTTAGCAGACAGATTAAATGTTAGGATCTTATCACAAGTAGCAGGCTTAAAAACATGACCTCTTGTGACACAATACAAGAAGCCTATTCTTGGAATATTCATTTTATGTATTACACACACACACACACTCCATTTACATACATACAAGTTGTCAGTCATTCTCACTGAGAAAACAGGCCTATGTGGGTGGCACTACATGAAGATGAATAAAAACATTTTGCTAAGTCACTTTATATTAACAGCAGGCAACTAAAAATAGGTGAAAACAAAAAAATGCACATAACATAAGGAGCCATTTCTGTGTTTTCTTTCATGCTGGGCTTCATTTACTACAAATTACATTCCTGCTGTTTGGACTGTTTTTCAAGGAGTGTCAGAGTTTTGAACTTGATTTTCCAGGCCCCAGTTTGTTGTTTTCGTGTCCATAATGAATAATAAAAAAAAAGTCTAATTGCTGAGACTTGAAACATTAGTTCATCATTTCTTCCCTTATTTTTGTCTAAGTTACATTATTGTTGCATGGTAACATGGTTATAATGGCAGACTGATTTCAAAGCACTACATTACCATGCAACAAAACAACAGACCTGATGTTCACTTTGATGGACTGCTGAATTGAAAGTTTCAAGTCTCTGAAAGTTGTCTTTCATACCACAGTGTTAAGAAGCTTGTATGGAGGGAACAACACAATTAAAACACTACATCATGCTGGAATTATTCAGTATAAGTCATTTTTAGTAAATGGACTAAAATATGCAAAACACTGGTGTGGCCCTTTACAAAGTTCATTCAGCAGGATTGTTAAACAGCTGGTTTGCTGTTGGAACAATAATCACGTAAAACAGAGGTCAAGAAATAAATATAACAAAACAACATTTTAAATGACAAATTAAAGGTTTAACTTAAATTGTTTCAAGCATTAAGTGCTAAACAGACTAAAAGAAAGTTATTCAAATGTCATCACTAAAATGATTAATCATACTCATTTATAGCTCATCATTTTCATGAGGAAGACCTGCAAAGAGTTACATCTGATAAACGTTTTAATGGAAGCTACCGGCTTAGTGAATGTTACATTTGTAAGGCACATTTTTAAAGGAAAATGTCCCTTAGGCTGCAGTGGTGCTTGAAAGTTTGTGAACCCTTCAGAATTTTCTATATTTCTGCATATATTTGACCTAAAACTACATCAGATTTTCCTAAAAGTAGATAAAGAGAACCAAATCAAACAAATGGTCATTTATTTATTGAGGAAAATGATCCAATATCACATATCTGAGAGTGGCAAAAGTATGTGAACCTTTGCTTTCAGTATCTGGTATGACCCCCTTGTGCAGCAATAACTGCATCTAAACGTTTCTGGTAATTGTTGATTAGTCCTGCACATCGGCTTGGAGGAATTTTAGCCCATTCCTCGGTACAAAAACAGCTTCAACTCTGTTATGTTGGTGGGTTTCCTCCCATGAACTGCTCGCTTCAGGTCCTTCCACAACATTTCTATTGGATTAAGGTCAGGACTTTGACTTGGCCATTCCAAAACTTTAACTTTATTCTTCTTTAACCATTCTTTGGTAGAATGACTTGTGTGCTTAGGGTCGTTGTCTTGCTGCATGACCCACGCTCTCTTGAGATTCAGCTCACGGACAGATGTCCTGACATTTTCCTTTAGAATTTGCTGGTATAATTCAGAATTCATTGTTCCATCAATGATGGCAAGCCGTCCTGGCCCAGATGCAGCAAAACAGGCCCAAACCACGATACTACCACCACCATGTTTCACAGATGGTATGAGGTTTTTATGCTGGAATGCAGTGTTTTCCTTTCTCCAAACATAACGCTTCTCATTTAAACCAAAAAGCTCTATTTTGGTCTCATCCGTCCACAAGACATTGTTCCAATAGCTTTCTGGCTTGTCCAGGTGATCTTTAGCAAACTGCAGACAGGCAGCAATGTTCTTTTTGGAGAGCATCGGCTTTCTCCTTGCAATCCTGCCATGCACACCATTGTTGTTCAGTGTCCTCCTGATGGTGGACTCATGAACATTAACATTAGGTAATGTGAGAAAGGCCTTTAGTTGCTTAGAGGTTACCTTGGGTTCCTTTGTGACCTCTCGGACTATTATATGCCTTGCTCTTGGTGTGGTCTTTGTTGGTCGACCACTCCTGGGGAGGGTAATAATGGTCTTGAATTTCCTCCATTTGTACACAATCTGTCTGACTGTGGATTGGTGGAGTCCAAACTCTTTAGAGATGGTTTTGTAACCTTTTCCAGCCTGATGAGCATCAACAACTCTTCTTCTGAGGTCCTCAGAAATCTCCTTTGTTCGTGCCATGATACACTTCCACAAACATGTGTTGTGAAGATCAGACTTTGATAGATCCCTCTTCTTTAAATAAAACAGGTCTCCCACTAACACCTGATTGTCATCCCATTGATTGAAACACCTGACTCTAATTTCACCTTCAAATTATCTGCTAATCCTAAAGGTTCACATACTTTTGCCACTCACAGATGTGATATTGGTCTAATATTTTTGACTCATTTGTTTGATTTGGTTCTCTTTATCTACTTTTAGGTCAAATTTATGCAGAAATATAGAAAATTCTGAAGGGTTCACAAACTTTCAAGCACCACTGTAGTTCTCTGTAAAACTATGAAAACCAAAAAATCTCTCAAACCTACACCAAACATTTTAACTGCAGCTTTGGAAATTGCGAGTAAAACAGCAACTGTGAGAGAAAGAAGCCCAGCAAAACTATTACATAAACTGTATAGACATTTGTCCTATATGCTGTAGAGCACATTAGTCACTGCATTGTGAAAGCCGCCACACCACAGGCAGTTTTTTGAGTGAAAAAGGTTCACTGACAGTATTTAAATTGCTGTAGCATGTATGAAACAAGCAACGTTACCAGCTCACTGAGGAAAGATTGGGTAACACTTGACCTGCTTCACAGGAGGAGTTCAAGTTGTTGACCACTACATCAACAAACACTTAAAAATACCTTATATCTGTTTACAACTAGTGAAACCATTTATCAGATGTTTATGTACTGCTTATAAATGCTAAATGGAAGGTGTGGGGGTTGAAATAAAGTGCTTCCAAAGTGTGATGTAGATCTGCTCTGGACTCTAAACACAGGCAAAGAAAACATACATTTTTTTCCATCTGATCAGACCTGAACAGTAATTTGGAACAAAGAACACATCAGAAGTGATTAAAAACAATCCACTTTTTTTTTCAGATATCGGACATTACTACACTTTAAGAATTCTAAACACCATAAATCGCATTCTGAGTCAATAAATATGTGATTTGGTAAGTTGATTTATGTTTGTTGTGACTTGTGACCGCCAGACACACAGAGGAAGAAGGCAGAATGAAGGCCGGCCATTTAACTAAAACAGGTTTTCACACTTGGCCCTATCAGAATCTGCACCTCACTGTGTGTGTGAACTCTAAAGCCACCTACATTTCCACATTTGACCAACCAGCCCTTAAAAGCTTCAATAAAATATCCTTTTCATTTCAGCACAAACAGTGCCTCTAACAGAGCATGTTCTTTGCCTTTAGTGTGCTGGATGTGGTGCTGCGTACCTTTGCTTACCTGGAACAAATTCTCTGGTTACTCCATCTACCCCATGTCTCTACTTTCTAATAAAACATGCTAAAGATACTGCCCATCATAAAGGTCAATATCCATGCCACAGTCACAAATAGCAGCCCTTATAAACTTGCAGCTTGCTTGAGGTTGTTTTCCACGTTTTCCTTTATCTCCTTTTGTTTATAATCGTGTGATACAGTAGAAATTATTAATCCATCACATTCATAATGACATCATCTACTGCAAAATGACCCTACTCACAACATAAACAGCTGCTATTGAGAGCTGTCTAGTGCAACAATTGGATGTTTAAAAGAATATGACTGTATTTCTATGACGTATTTCAGAAAGGCCTATGCTGTAATTAATCAGTATGGACAGAATGAATGACACACAGGATATTGGCTGAAACTCAGATGTTATGAAATGTGGCCCGGGCCCGGCAGCATGCCATCCAGCTATGTTGTGAACAATTTATAGTGTCTGATAAGAAGCACCTGTGACGGATATTGCGATTTATAAAGAAACCGAGCGAGAGAAGTGAATACAAAGGACGGTGTGAATGAAGTTTAATTTTCCACATATTGAACATACAACAAATACAAAAATAAGCATGTTTAACAGTTTTGAAGAACTCCCTTTTTGTCACAAAAGAAGAAATAAATAAAAACATCACAGACGTCACGAGTCACTGTTTTCTGAACTGGAGTCACTGGAGCTGCTGCTGGCAGAATCCGAAGAACTGCTGCAGCCAACTTGATGAGACGCAGCTTGACTGCTTTTCTCTGGATTAAAGGAAGTAAAGGAAGCACCATCACCAATTAAATGCTACAGGCACTGGTGGCATTTGAATTTTTGGGGTAATAATTAGCATCTTAATATCAAATAAATCAAAGGAAGATGGCAGCAAAGGCTTCATACTCACTTTGAAATTTCTTAAACTTCTTATACAGACAAGATTTCACGTATTGCTCCAGCTCCCGCAGAGTGGATGGCTTCAGGATCTCAAAGTCAATCTCGATCTCCTCTGGGTTGGTGTCGTACATCGAGGGCTCTCGGGTCTGAATGATTTGCACCACGCGGCCCAGCTTCATGCCAGGCAGCCGGTTGATGTCCAGGCTCAGCTGCTGCTTCTCGTTGTACGTCATTGGCAGGGGTTCATCATCTGAGTCCCAGTCTTTGCTTCTCTTCCACGGCTGCCTGAAATTCAAGACAAAGCAGTCAACGAAAGGTCTCTATATGGAAGCAACATACTATGAAAATTGAGTTTATGCAAACCGTCCTACCTGGAGCTGGAATTTGCACTGCTTTTATTTTGCCAGCTGTCCTTTTCTTTTTTCTTCTTTGGTTTAATCACAGGGACTTCAGAGAGTGCAGCGAGCTGTTCATGAACTGCTTTGAGCTGGGTAGAGTCAACAGAAGCGGGCTAGTGTGGTGCCATAGAGTAGCATCAAAATAATAAGCGCCAAGATAAATAGCAGCACTAAGAAATCAAACGATAAGTGGGAGCCAGAGAGTTGTTGTTGTGTGCCAGCAAGTTGGTGGCTCAGCATATGATTTTATCAGTCAGCAATATCCTCTCCAAACAATTGAGAGGAGTCAGAGAAGAAGAAAAAAAACGCATCATCTGATATACTTTATGCATCCATTTCACCCCGCTGTATATTTGAGAGCAAGAAAATAAGGTGACAGAAATATTTTTGCAAATGTTGTCACAAGGTCCTGGCAGAGTGCAGTTCAATCTAATCGCACACCAAATCTCTTGTAATTTTGTGTATTGTTAGTTTGTCATGTGATCCCATTGTTTATATACAGTACGGTGCCAGTTACATGTGTGCAAATTAATGGGTGAACCTGAAGATGGTGGATGTAAAACATGCTGTTTCCTGCTGAGAACGAAAAACGTCTACTGACTTGGTGTGCGCTGAGAACTGAACTTATACAAAAGCTAGATTTGTATTGTATTTTACAGCATACAGAAGGTTATTACAGGTAGTGTGTGTAAGATAAGCCAGCATCTGTAAGGAAAGGCATAACTTAAATAGATCATTAAACAGGAGGTCGATGAATCCATCAGGAAAAGCTGAGAGCAACTAAGGTTGCTGTCCATCTGAATGTCTGAGTTTAAGATCTGTGTAGAAACCCACCTGTTCCGCACCCACCTGTTCTTGCAACTCAGCAAGGCGGGTGTCACGCTCCTCTGCTGAGTCTGATTTGTCTAAGTTGGAGGAGCTGTTGGCACTAAAACCGGCACTATTAGCGGACACGGAACTCATTAGTGAAATCAGCTCCACTGGCTCGTCTGGCATCTTCGCAAACCTCTTCTCGAACACACCCTAAAGCAAATGCATGCATAATGAAATAGAAGAAACTGAGCCTGAACAATTATTATTAAATTTAAAGTTCCCCGTCCACTCAAAAACATGTTTTTCTTCTTGTTCCTCCAGTTGACACTAGAAGGATGTTTTCACATTCATCTGCTGAAAGTGGAACATTTCTATTTGCTCAGTGAAAATCCCATTTTCAGTGGAGGGCCTACAAGCATGATTTGTGGCATCACAAACAGTTTGGAAGCCAATCCTGGTCCAATATTCAACTTGCAAAAGAAACTTGAAGCCTCCACCACACATACACTGAGAATGGACTACAGTGAAGCAGGAAACACCTGTTGTCCAGCAGTTCAACTTATATTTATATTTATCAACATATATTTAATTTATATTTCACCTTAAAACTTGTTTTGGAAAGGTGCTATATAAATAAAGTGTATTATTATTATCATAGATTCTGGATTTTTAATGGAAAAGGAAAAGATATAATTTCAAAGATTTTAACAAAATAATTGAACTTTTTTTGTGAAAAGAACATGTCAGATACAAATTATTATTCAGTAGAGCAATTTCTATACATGTTCAAACATATCTGGAGGGGATCTTTAATAATCCCAAACACACCTGAAGTTTTCTGGCCTTGGTGACAACATCATGATGTGGAGGGTTGTATTTGTAGCAATTGGAGAAAATTAACCTAACGTCTGCAGCGAAGCCCTGTGCGTCCTGGTACTCTCCTCCATCCATCTTTTTCTGGAAATTAAAAAGTCAAAGTTAGCAAGACAAAATCCATCCTGAACATTTGATGAACCATAGAGAAAAATGCATTTGTATATATGTAAGTACACAGTTTATACTTCAACAGTGCTGAGATCCATGGGGTACTTGATGATGTCATGGTAGTCATGTAGCTGAAGAGCTTCAGCGTCGACGGGCTTGTAGAAAGGCCAGGCGTAGGCTGCGTGTTTCTTAGACAGCATCTCCTTCAGGATATCGTTGCAATACTTGAGCTGCTCGCTCTGCTGCCGTGGCAACTCTTCCTGGTCCTTCTTAGAGGGATTGACAGCTCGGCCCGAGCTTAGACGTCTCCTCTTGCTTTCTGACAAATCACTCAAACTGGGGGCGTCGTCCTTTCGCTTCAGCTCTCTCTTCTTCATCGGCACAAAAAAACCACAACAATAAGGCAAAGTGCTCCTCATGCTCTGTGATTTGAAAATAATATGACTGAGGGTCAGAGACACAAATGGCGACTCACTTTCGTGGCGGTCTGTGATGACTGTTTGGGCATTGAGGACGAGCTGGAGGGTGTGTAGCTGAGGCTCGGCTGAGATGTGGGTGTCGTGTCTGAAGAACATGTGGTAACAGTTTTATTTTAGACTAAGTAGTAATATTATTATTTCTATTTTCTATGCGAGGTGCATTTAGATTTTTAGATTAGATTTAGATTTAACAATCTTTGTCTTCCTGTTTTTCGTAGTGGTAGTGATTTGGTGCAAGTGTTCACTCCAACATGTACACATAAAGATGAGAGAAACACCCACAATGACCACGTTAATAGCCCTAGACATTTCCAAGTGCGTTCTAATTTTAGGTGTAATGAGGAAGAAACCCAATTTCAGTGACTGCAAAATGAAACTATAGTTTGGTGCGCTGAACAGTGTCATTTCAAACAGAAAGAAAAACTGAGGAGTGGCAGAGGGTTACTGATGTAGTTAATCACTGCTGCTGGCTGAGCTGTCAGAGACCTGATGGTGACACCGCAGGCTGAAATATGCACCTTTTACTCGCACAATAAAGCATGCTAAAAATAAATGACTACAATGACATTCACAGTGTTTTGCACAACTGTTAAGTGCTAAAGGCTAAATAAAGGACAAGCATATATTTTAAGGGAGATTTTGGTGTAACCTTTTGGATTTTTCTTATTTAATAGAATATAGGCTCAGACAGCATTAAAACTGAAAGCAGGGCATGCATGGGTTCATGCATAGAAAACCACACATACTGTTCTGAGAGAGCGTTTCCATTCATTCATCCATTCACGCTATAAATTGAAACAAAAAATGAATTTTATACACAGAAAAAAAACCCAGAAAACAGCAAAGTAAGGTTTATAACTGAACCAAATGCCTAATTTGATTGTTCATATCGTTCTTCTTTCTACTGCATTTGAATTAAATAGTTTTATACAGGTTTTCATTTATTAAACTTCCCTGGAACTGAATGTCACAAATCCGACTCATGTAAAGCATTAATAAATGTGTTCTGAGTTTGTCACACCACAGAAAAATGTATTATTATTTATATAAAATTAGGTTTCAAAATCGTGAAATAATAAGCAGTATTCTCTGCTCTGGAACGCTGGGGGCGTGTCCATTCAGTCTTTTCACGTTTTCAGCAATTCTTTTCTAACATGTATAAAGTGTTTAGAAGCAAATCTCTGAATTCTCTTTACACAGACTTTAAGTTAATTTATCACAATTACAAACGCCTGTGTAGAAGGTGCTCAGCATCCCTTCATAGCATGCACAACCTTCATACATGTGACCCCTGGCTGCTACATGAGTATGCTATGCCACGTGGAGTTTATTGAATTCAGGTGACCGGATTACTGAGATTCAAATTACCTCTAATAACTATTTGGTGTTGGGAACATGTGAAGTGGCCTGAAGTAGCGTCACCCGTTCATGCAAGTAAGTTCATTACCTGGAGTGCTGCTTTTTTTGCCCTTCCCTTTGGCTGCATGGGGAAAAATCTCCACTTCCCCCTGTGGCATCTGGGCAACTTTTTGTAAGAAAATCTTCTCCAAGGCGAGGGCCATCAGCACTATGTCATCTGTAGGCTAGAGGACAGAGGGAGATCAGTGAGGGGTTCAGTTGCTGCGAGGCTAACCAGCGTGGTGCATTTCCAACAATGAAGCTCCTCACCTTGTTATATATGTAGCAGTTGGTGAACATGGTGTTGAAGTCTTGCATGCATTCACTTGCGCTCCAATAGTAGCTGTTCTCTAGTCGCTTCTTGATGGTTCCCAAGTCCATGGGAGATGTTATTATCGTATGATAATCCTGACGAAGAAAAATAGTCAACGTGTCAGAAGAATGTACTTTTGAACTGTTCATTTCAGGTGCGCGCACTTTCAGTTTTACCACCTTACGAAGTGTTTTTGATTATCTGGCTAAAATGTTGTCTGATCGTCTTGTGTTTCTTACCCTGTCTGACTTTTGTTGTAGCGATGTCACCATGTCCCCAGATCTGAGCAATTAGTTCAGTGATCACAATGTTATCTTAACAGATACAAATGATAGCCAAAACTATGCAAGTAACACCCAGTTAAGTTGTAATAAGCTTCTTTCACTAGGTAATTAGCCATGCAGATAGTTTTGGTTTAATTTGCCCAGAATGTGATATATCCATCTCAGATATGTCTACATCCACCCCAACAGAGGTGAATGGAATTTCATTTCAAATTCTACTTCAATATTTATTTTTCACTACAACCACTGTTTTTCCCATCTCTTCCGTTATTTTCTTTATTTATCTTCCCCGACTCTCATTTCCTCGCTATCCGACTCCGTCCATCTTTTGCTCGATCTGCCTGACTGTTCACCTGTCTATGCGTACGTCTAACTGTTTGTCTGTCTGTCTGTCAGTCCATCTGTCTGTCTACTACCATCCCTGTCGAAATACGCGTATAAGTCACTAATGGTTTGGAGGGTGGGAGGGAGAGGGCAGTAAGGGAACAAAGGAAGAAGTAGGGTAGGAGTAGCGACTTCACCTGTGTCTGTAATATGTGCAAAAACTTAAATAAAAAAAATAATAATTCTACTTTTCAACACCAACATCTCATTCCAAAACTCTGGATAATCCAATGTTTTAATTGGGACTAATTAAGAACTACAGTAGGGACTACTTAAGAAATAGCGCCCATTTAATTAGTTAATCAAATTAGTTACATTCCAGAATTAAAGCATGTACTTCAAATGATTATGTCATTAAATAAGTGCTGACTAGCATGTATAGACATAATAAAAATGCAGTAAAATAGAATCAGGGTTAATTCAACAACTTTTAGGGTTACTTGTTATGATTCATGTATCTATAAGCTGTAAATATTGGATAAGATGGTGTTTACTGCCACATTGCGGTGTCTCTATACTCACTGTGTTGTGTTGTTTAAGTGGGGTGTGCATGAGGGATTAGGAAGCAACCACAACCAAGGGAGAAACCAAAAATAGTGATGAATAAAACTTAAAAACAGCATCATCAACGGCCGCAGTGAAAGAATGCCAAAAACGGAGGAAATTTAAGGATTTAGAAGCAGTTTTACTTCAGTGAAAGAAAAGAGAAAACTCTTTCCTACAAAGCAAGACAAACACACATATATATGACATTTTAGACTGGTCACAGACAGTTACACACCGGGGCTGGTGTGTGAAAAAATAGATCAGGCATCAATAGCCTATACGTCACTTTAATTTGTAAATAACAGTTTTTTGTACATCGGAACCTGAAAAAATGTATTTGGTAGCAAATACTGCCTTAAACAGGGATATTTATTGACCTTAGTAAAATGATATATTACAAAGAGCAGATTTACAACTTTCCAAAGCCACTATGGATGCAGTAGATACAGTGGGGCAAAAAAGTATTTAGTCAGCCACCAATTGTGCAAGTTCTCCCACTTAAAAGATGAGAGAGGTCTCCAATTTTCATCATAGGTACACTTCAACTATGAGAGACAGAATGGGGGGAAAGAATCCAGGAAATCACATTGTAGGATTTTTAATGAATTAATTGGTAAGTTCCTCTGTAAAATAAGTATTTGGTCACCTACAAACAAGCAAGATTTCTGGCTCTCACAGACCTGTAACTTCTTCTTTAAGAGGCTCCTCTGTCCTCCACTCGTTACCTGTATTAATGGCACCTGTTTGAACTCGTTATCAGTATAAAAGACACCTGTCCCCAACCTCAAACAGTCAGACTCCAAACTCCATTATGGCCAAGACCAAAGAGCTGTCAAAGGACACCAGAAACAAAATTGTAGACCTGCACCAGGCTGGGAAGACTGAATCTGCAATAGGTAAGCAGCTTGGTGTGAAGACATCAACTGTGGGAGCAATTATTAGAAAATGGAAGACATACAAGACCACTGATAATCTCCCTCGATCTGGGGCTCCACGCAAGATCTCACCCTGTGGGGTCAAAATGATCACGAGAACGGTGAGCAAAAATCCCAGAACCACACGGGGGGACCTAGTGAATGACCTGCAGAGAGCTGGGACCAAAGTAACAAAGGCTACCACCAGTAACACACTACGCCGCCAGGGACTCAAATCCTGCAGTGCCAGACGTGTCCCCCTGCTTAAGCCAGTACATGTCCAGGCCCGTCTGAAGTTTGCTAGAGAGCATTTGGATGATCCAGAAGAGGATTGGGAGAATGTCAGATGAAACCAAAATAGAACATTTTGGTAAAAACTCAACTTGTCGTGTTTGGAGGAGAAAGAATGCTGAGTTGCATCCAAAGAACACCATACCTACTGTGAAGCATGGGGGTGGAAACATCATGCTTTGGGGCTGCTTTTCTGCAAAAGGGACCAGGACGACTGATCCGTGTAAAGGAAAGAATGAATGGGGCCATGTATCGTGAGATTTTGAGTGAAAACCTCCTTCCATCAGCAAGGGCATTGAAGATGAAACATGGCTGGGTCTTTCAGCATGACAATGATCCCAAACACACCGCCCGGGCAACGAAGGAGTGGCTTCGTAAGAAGCATTTCAAGGTCCTGGAGTGGCCTAGCCAGTCTCCAGATCTCAACCCCCATAGAAAATCTTTGGAGGGAGTTGAAAGTCCGTGTTGCCCAGCGACAGCCCCAAAACATCACTGCTCTAGAGGGGATCTGCATGGAGGAATGGGCCAAAATACCAGCAACAGTGTGTGGGGAAAACCTTGTAAAGACTTACAGAAAATGTTTGACCTCTGTCATTGCCAACAAGGGGTATATAACAAAGTATTGAGATGAACTTATGTTATTGACCAAATACTTATTTTACACCATAAGTTGCAAATAAATTCTTTAAAAATCAGACAATGTGATGTTCTGGATTTTTTTTTTTTTTTCTCATTTTGTCTCTCATAGTTGAGGTATACCTATGATGAAAATTGGAGACCTCATCTTTTAAGTGAGAGAACTTGCACAATTGGTGGCTGACTAAATACTTTTTTGCCCCACTGTATTTGATTTATTTCATGTGTTTTTGACTTGTAAAATCAAGGCAGATGGTTAGCTACATTAGAAATTGCTAAAGCGTACTTAACGTTAGCAATCGGCCTACTTGTCATTAAATTAAAACTTTAAATACAAAAAATGTGTTAAATGATGGATTGGAAGAATCTTTAAAAGTCTGAAGAACATTTACAACATTCTACTCACTGATAGTCCAAGAGCGACTGCATCAACAGGCTGGTAAAAAGGCCAAGCGAACTGGTGGCGCCACAGGGATTTGATCACTACATTCTGCATGTACTGCAACTGGTTGGTCCTCCGGCCCGGCTTGTTGGGATTGGTCACCTCAGGAGGAGGAGGATTCATAAGCTGGGGAGGGTTCGGGTCGGTGTCTGCTGACATAATGATGGCGGCTGGAAGCGAGATGAACACAACCTTTGCTGGTTTCTGTTATCTTGTGTGAATTCAGTAGCTTTTGTCTGTCAGCTCAACAAAGGCTCTGAGGGAACACCAGCCCACCTCATTCATAGTTTTCATACCAGACAAAGTGATCTGAAGACATAAAAACAGAGTTAGGAGAGTGTGGCAGCTCAGAGATTATTCCCATGGTCCAGAGATCAAAGATTTACAAAATAAGCAGGCTCTACTGACAATGTAGCCTAATGCAACTATGGTTGATTTCATTTCTGGGGATTGACCCTCTAAAACCAAAGGTCACAGCAGAATACACAAGCATGTAAACAAATTCTGTCTAGATTTGGACAAAGCATCCACACAAAAAAACCCAAAACAGAACACACCAACACACTCCATACCAAGGTAAATGGTTTAAATTGGTATGTAACATAAAACATAATTTAAGTTGAAAATATGTTTATAAACAGCTCACATGTATGAATCTGATGGTTCTCTACATTTATGGCTATATGATAATGAGCTGTGCTGTTGGCATGATTGATTCAGGTGTTTTTCTTTTACTTTTTGAACAAGCCAAGGAGTGCCTGTATCAGTGGTGACTGAAGTATTTGTTCTACTTGTTTATTGTTATTTTAATGACAAAAAAAGTGTTTAATTGTAGCTTTCCCTATCTTGTGGGAAATTTCTGGAGTTTAATTTGTCTCATTATACACACACAGCTAGTGGAATAGAAAGCTAAGCTGACATTAGCATGAAATGTAATTCTGGTGTATTTCATTGTTCCTTTGTACGACTAATAAGAAAAAAAGTGTCCAAAGGGCATCAAGATAAAGATTTTAAAGGAAACACATGGCTTGTAACACTAGAGGGTTTGGACAGGGAAACTGTGTAACGTTACCGTTAACTTCACAGGTAACCTAAGTTACAGTAAAGTTTACAGCAACAAATAAAGCTACTCGCTTTAATCTCTTGATATTAACCACTTTACTGGCGACACGTAATCATTCAAAGCTAACTTAACGCTGAGCAGATAGCAAAGAATTAGCTTATCGGGTTCTTAAAAACTAGAACACATATCGGACTAGACCAGCAACAAAAGAATAATGGTTAGTGCCTACTTGGGATTTTGCATACAGTGGTCACGTCCGAGAGTCCTACTTTGTTTTGAGGTCAAGTTTCAGCACAAAGTTTATATTCAGAGCCTTGGCGGAGCTAGCTACCTCACAGCTAACATAGCTGTTATCTTCTCATGACGGCAACGTAACGTAAAATATATTCTTGTTTCGCAGGGGATGGCGCGAGTCAAGGGTAAAACAAAAACAGAATAAGCTAACAGTTATTGTAGTTTTTACTAACTCGTTTTCTTAAGAAGGCACGTTGGGACGAGAGTTCATGGGCTTCTAAATTTCAGAAGAGGATACACCCCGCACAGAAGCCCAACAGAAAGTCCCGTTAACTTTAGACCAACTTTGAAACTGAGAACTTTCTGAAACAAACCTGCTGCATGAGGATCATGGGATATGCTCTCCTTCCTCTTTAGCTTCGTTGGCGGATTGTAAACAAGGTGGACACCGCCACCTACTGTACTGGAGTGTTTAGGGTTTTAGGGTTTAATTTCTCTGCCCCTTACCAGAATGTTAAAATTGACCAACCTGATGAAAAACAAGTCTCCCAGATATTTGCATGTAAAGTACACATAACGTGTATGTTTATGTTTTTTAGCAGGGTAAGTTGGAAAACTCACTATTAAAACCAGCAAGAGCCAAAGTGACAAAATAATTACTTTTGCCTTTGACACTTACTGTCCCTCATTCTTTCCCGTAGCTTCTGGGGGTAACACGCATGCGCAAACGAGCACCACCGCACCACATTCCCCGCTTCTCCTCGCAGGCAAACAACCAGGAGCAAGCCGATTGATTTATGCGCTCTCCGTGGTCGTCTGAATAAATATACGTGCATTTCTCCTTCCAATCTTTACGCGGAGTAACAATCGGACCGTGAAGCTGCATTAAATCCCCGTGAGTATCGGTTTATGCCTGTTTCCTCATTGTTTGAATGGAGGGCCCCTCCGTGGCAGCTCAGCCAATTTGTCAACAGCACCAATGCATTTAAAGCAGGCGGCTACATGATCGGACTGCCATTAGCTCTCGTATAAAACCAGTAGGTTTAAGATTTAGTCTTTCTATCTTTTCTGTCGGGCTTCAAATCCTAAATGTTAAAATAAATATCTATAGTATGATTCTTCTCTGATTTGAACTTCTCAGCGAAGGCCCTTTGTTTGATAATTCCTTTCCTTTTCAGATTTACAGCATTTAAACACCGATCTAGCGTTAACACCTTTGTAATTAATACCAACTAGCCTTAGCTGACTGTATGAAATGATTCTATTTAGTCCTTTTAACCTTAACAAGGCCAGTTTGCGCTAGCTAGCTAATTGCTAGCTGAAATCAGTCATTCCCAGTGGCCGCATAGCTATGAATTGTCTCCTCTATATGAAATAGCTGCCATAGTTTACATTATAACTAGCATAAATATCAGTTTGTCAATTAAACCAGGCATATACTATATATTATAATTTAAATCACTAGAATTATATGATGTATGTATTCCTTGGAGAAATCAGTGTTGCAATTTTAATCAGTAAGAAAACCAACCAATGCAAATAATGACTGTAATCACTGGTTTACACATTTTGTACATGCACTAATGTATCGCAGTGTGTTGTCTTGTGACACTGGGGCATAGCTGTTTCCTTTATAATGCAGACCTTTTAAATTTGACACCATTCTGCTATTTGACATTTGAATAATGGTAGACATTTTGGCAGTTTGTTTTACATCGTGTCACTAAGGTTGTCTGTGAATGTAATGGCAAACCTATGAAGAATTTCCTTCTTAACTCATTTAAGTATCTGTTTCTTTTCTGTGTCAGGATCGTGCTCAATAGATGCTCATTTCCTCACCATGGCAACAGAAGATAAGAAACCAGAGACTGACACAAAACCTCCAGTTGTACCATCAGCGTCTGCCAGTCAAAGCAAGGTTTGGAGTTCTTTCTTTTTAGTGTTTCCAGCAGCTACCTGTTCTGTTGTAACTGCAGCATGTTACTCATTGGTTTGTTTATGGTAATTGTAGGAAGGGTGGGGGAATATCCAGAGGTGGGATTTGGGGAAATGTATCTTTTTCTTTGGTGTCATTTTTGATAAATAAATGTCTGCTCATTTGTCGCACATCAGGCGGAGATTTTGAAATGTCATGTTTTGTTTTAATTTATAGTCTGCACCTGCCAAGCCAAACTACAGCCTGAAATTCACACTAGCGGGCCACACTAAAGCGGTCTCCTCCGTCAAATTCAGTCCGAGCGGAGAATGGCTCGCCAGCTCATGTGAGTTCTGTTTGTTTCCTTTAAAACGCATATGGGTAAATTAGGGCTGCAACTAACAATTATTTTCATTATCGATTCATTTTTTTTCTGGATTAATTGTTTAATCTACGAAATGTAAAACAAGACAGTGGAGAAAATGGCATTCACCATTAGAGCTGCAATGATTAATTGATTAATCGTTTAGTCCATCGACAGAAAACTAATTGGCAACCATTTTGATAATCGACTAATCTTTTAAGTTATTTTCCAAGCAAAAAGTCAAAAAATGTGATTGTTCCAGGTTCTCAAATGTGAAAATTGCCACTTTTCTTGGTCTTACATGATAAAAAATTGATCATTTTTGGGTTTTGAACTATTGGTCGGACAAACCAAGACATTTGATGAGTTCATCACATATTGTGATGGGCATTTTTCACTGTTTTTTATAGACCAAACAATTAATCGATTCATTGAGAAAAGAATTGGGAAATTAATCGATAACAAACAGCCCTATTCACAATTCTTCAATATGCTTGTTTTGTCTAACGGTCCAAAACCTCAAGATATTTGATTTACTGTTGTATATAACAAAGAAAATCAGCAAATCATCACATTTGAGAAGCTGGAGGCAGAGAATGTTTGGCATGTTTGCTTGAGAAATGACTGAAACGATGAACCAAACTCTGAAATAGCTGGCAGTTCATTTTCTGTCTTCTAATCGTTGCAGCTCATCTGTAAATTATATTGCAGTACTGAAGCTAGATTTATGGAGGCTGTCGCAACACTGAATGCATATTTATTTATTTTGTCTTCACAGCCGCTGATAAACTCATCAAAATCTGGGGAGCTTATGACGGCAAGTTTGAGAAAACCATATCTGGACACAAACTTGTGAGTTGAACATGATGTTTACTGCTGCAGTGTTTCTGCTTTTTGATGCAAGTGTTTACCCACGTGGAGTAGCTGTTGCATCCTTTAGGAAGATAATCAAAACAGGCTATTGAAAATGGCGAGCACAAGTACCATGCATTATGTAAATTCAATATTAATGTGAGTATTAGTGGGCCATGATTTTATTATTTACTTTTCCTACATTGGTTCCAAGCACTCCTGTTCCTAATTATTCCCCATCAATCTTTAGGGTATATCTGATGTGGCCTGGTCCTCTGACTCCAACCTCCTGGTGTCTGCATCGGATGACAAAACCCTGAAGATCTGGGATGTCAGCTCGGTATGAGAGAGAGAGGATGAACTCAAATGATTGCACTACTCTCATGTTTGTCTCATGGCTGAAGTTTAAAGCCTGTGTGACTTTAAAAGGATCTGGTCATGGAAATTATAAAAAGCATTTTCTCACTATGTTACTTAATTGATTTGAGTTATTGAATACAATCCGATCATCATGCTTTCATCTGTGGTTTTGTATCCCCATTAAAGCTGGGTGAGAAGTGATGTTCCATTTTTGTTGCATTTCAACTCATATTTTTCTTCTAACCCAGGGAAAATGCTTAAAAACTCTAAAAGGCCACAGCAACTACGTCTTCTGCTGCAACTTCAACCCCCAGTCCAACCTTATCGTGTCGGGATCGGTGAGTAGTGTGAAGCTTTTGGCACGAAAGCGAGCGAGTGAATGGAAAACAGATGTCAGAGCTTCGCTAAAGCACTCACTTCAAGCATTATAAGCATGTCTCTGTGTGGTTTAATGTTTGTTTTGTTTGTGCTTCCAGTTTGATGAGAGTGTAAGGATATGGGATGTGAAGACCGGGAAATGTTTGAAAACACTGCCAGCTCATTCTGACCCAGTCTCGGCTGTAAGTTCATTTTATTTAATTTCTTTTTGTCATTCTTAACATGAGAGGAATCTTCTAGACTTCAAATGAGCATGCCAGTAATGTGATGATCTGTCTTGGCTTGCAGGTTCATTTCAACAGAGATGGCTCCCTGATCGTGTCTAGTAGCTATGACGGCCTTTGGTGAGAACAAACTGCATTATTACCCTCCTTTTTTATTTTTGCGTTTGCTTGTCATGTTTAAATATGCATCTTTGCCCTCGGTAATAGCGCATACTTAAAATCGACAGTGGGAAAATGTCAAGCTGTCTTCCTCATTAGCAGATTACTACTCAGTCAGTTTAAGACCTAATGGCTCTTTATAACTTATTTGTCACAGTACGGTATGCAGTTAGGTACCATTAGTTTTCCATTCTAGGAAAAGTTCAGTTTTATTTAATAGAGAAAATTACTGCTTGAATAACAATGCGTAGGATGGGAGCTTAATAGAAATTTCCTATATTAGTACAAGTGTAAACGTGTATGTAGACATGTCACACTATAATACTTTGACAAATAGTAGCGTATTGATCCTGCAATTTGAGATATTATTTTTGCAGATGTAATTTAATAACCCATATACTCATATTATTTTTACATTTATATGCTGAAATGCTAATTAGCATCTAACATTAGCATGCTATGCTTTCGTATTCGAGAGTATCTCGCTAACTGTGCACCGGCTTGTGTGCTACATAGAGACAGAATGCAACGCGTCATACTCTCAAAATCACACCCAAATGCTTTAGCTTAACTTACAGCCATATAGTTAGCCTAAAACTGACATTTGGATATTTGACTGACCAGTGATAAAATGCTTGCTGCACATGTAGACATATTGAGTGTCAGGATCCCACAGTTTTCCCATTCTCCCTGTTGATGACTCACATCTGTATTAGGGATGTGCGTATCGATCTAGAAATATCGATACTTCCGATCTAGACGTGTGTTTTTTAGAATCGATCTTCACATCAAAATATCGATCCCAAGTCCGCTTTCCCAAGAAATAATAATGCTTTTATGACACCGAATCTGTAATCAATTCTAAAAGAGTAAAAAGTGAAATCTGTAGTCAATATTTGTGTGGGATATAAGAACTACTTTTCCTTCTGGCTTCCGCTCTCTACTCACGCTTGGCGCTCGCGCGCACACGGCAGCAGTCCTGTCAGTCACAACATCACAGGGGGGAAAGAAAGAAGCTGCAGTATGGCAGAAAGAAAACGAAGTATCGTTTGGGGTCATTTCACTTCACTACTGACCACTCTGTCTGGTCCAAAAAGAATTATATCTAAGACAGAGCAACTGTTCTTATTTTCATTTTTTTGAGAGAGATTTTTTTAAAATGTGATTTGCTCAGATTTTCAGTTGACTTGTTGATTTGCACAGATTGTCTTTAATTGCTCTGATTAAAGAGAAAACAAAGTCTGATATATGGCAACTTGTTTAATTCTTACACAGAGTTATAAAATACATTTTTCATAATTACATTCACAAATGTTCATTGTAAAAGTCATCATTTTCATATACATAAGTAGACATCTAAAAGTATCTATATCGGTATCGGGATATTAGGCTTGGTATTACTTGGTATCGGATCGGAAGGTAAAATAGTGGTATCGCACATCCCTAATCTGTATCCGCTTTTGTTTTCTTAAAGGTTCAGTTTTTGGATTCGGCAGCTTATAAAAACTTAGTTCTTGGCATGTTTCTGTTGTTTGCTAGCAGACTGAAGCGACAAGGAGGCACCTTCACACAATACAAATTCAATGGAGAGCGGTGAATTGTTTTCCTCTCCGGTGTGGGCAGGACTTAATTGTGCTCTGTCTCTGCGTAGTATTTTGGCGTCTGCGATTGGCTGTTGTTTTGTTCTGAGTTGACGTTGACCAATAGGGGTAGATAGTATGATCGTCAGCTTGCCAGGCAGACAGACGTGACTGAAAAAATGCACAAAGAAGTTGTTTTGTAAAGTAGAAGTCATCATTTCAAAAAATCAGCTTTGCTAAAATTAAATAACAGTTGTGTTCATTTCCATGTGTTGTCACATATAGTATCGCACTTGCAGCATGAAAACTAATTACAACTCTATTAACTTGATTTCAGTGGTAATACAAAATGAATAGGCCTGCTGCTGCCTGTGTCTCTGATAGCTGTCGTGTCTCTCCAGACACAGTTCACTTATCATGTTAAAAAAAACAAGCTTGTCTGGTTTTGCCTGGCAACACTCCTCACAGCGCATATTTGTTTTGTCGTGCTCGATCCAGGGGAAGACAGACGGAGGAATAAATGTTCACATTTCTCATCGCTTTTTTTTCACTCCTGCCACTTCTTTTCTTTTTGTTAATCCTAATTCCATGGCAGTCACCAGAAAATGAAGATGGCAAAACTTTTTAATTAGTTTAAATTAGTTTAATTAGACCCAGGGTTTATACACAGTCTTGAAAGTTCGAAGTTCGAACATATATAGGAAACATACGAAAGTTATTTTCTTGTGTTCACTCGTCATTCATAGTTAGATAAGTCCTCTGTTGATCCCTAACTCTGAAATTAAGAAGCTTTAAATAATCCTGATCAAAACATACAGTCAAAGTTAATATGAACAGCTGGTAAAATAAACAAAGTGACAATATACATTGATTGCTATGAGTGTAAAGGAATTCTGTAAACTGCATTTTTTTGCAATTGCATTTATAGTAACAATTTAGATGTGATGATAAAGGCTTTGAGAGTTTGGAAATTTTTGGTTTTGGTACCTTGAAAGTGCTTGAAATTTACTTAAAATCTTTAATATTTTACTTTTAAGCTGTACGAACCCTGTAGACCGTTTTTATATGTATTTTGAGATTAAATATGAACACCTCCCATGTGGACATTTGTTGTGACGATACCTAAAAACGATGATGTGGATGATTTGCATCTCTACTGATTCTGTGTCCCATTCTGTTTATCCATTGTGTTACCCAACAATGAAATGTCTTAATAACCCTTAATTAAATAATGTTTGTTTTTTTTACATTCCCAGCCGAATCTGGGACACAGCATCGGGCCAGTGTTTAAAGACGCTCATAGGTATGTAGTTCCTTTGACATTGTTGCATTTTGTGCACATTTTCACCCTCATTTTCATTAATTTATTACAGAAAGAAGTGGTGTAATTGTTTATCATGTGTTGATTAGTGACAGAAAATTTTGAATTAGTTACGTCTGAATTTGAGGCCTCATAAAATGAGTCACCCTGGTTGATTCTCTCTGGTATTTAGATATTGTTTACCCCCGTCGCTTGTGTGCTCACGGTACTGTACTCCTGTTGTTGTGTTTCTGTTAGATGACGACAACCCTCCTGTGTCGTTTGTGAAGTTTTCCCCCAACGGGAAGTACATCCTGGCTGCTACACTGGATAAGTGAGTGTTAACGTACCTTTTTTATTTTAGTAGTTGTCATGATGTTGTTTATCTGCTTTTTACATGATTTCCACCAGCAGAGGGCGCTACAACGCTGTAACAAGCTTTCCTCAGCTGCAGTTTTATATAAACAGAATGTAAATTAAATGAATATGATTACAAGATTGTTGGTTTTTACCTTGTGTTGATGTTAGTTGTTTAACAGATGCACTGCTGTGTTTGTGTTTGCAGTACACTGAAGCTGTGGGACTACAGCAAAGGAAAGGTAAGCTCCAACAAGTCGAGTTGCATTAGGGGATAACAAAATTATATTTGTTTACTAGTAACAGGGTTTGTACAAAGTCTTGAAAGTTTGGAAGATACTTAATTTTAACCATTATGTTTTCAAGGTTAGCAATATGCTTGAATTCAAATTATCTTTCTTGAAAAATGCTTGATTTTCAACATAGTCTGGTGTTTCATCATCTAGACAACCACTCATGTAAACCAAAAATCTTTTCATATTTGAAATGAAACGATCCCATCGTCATATGTTTGTCTCCTGGCCTTTGTAGTAACAATTTAGATGTGATGATAAAGGCTTTGAGAGTCTGGAAAGTTTTGCTTTAGGTACCTTGAAAGTGCTTTAAAAGTGCAAATTTTACTCTTAAAAAGCTGTACGAACCCTGTAGTAAATTATGTAGTAGATCTGCTGCTGATGGTTCTATTTTTGACCGTGCGATACAGATGGTTAACTTTTCATTGTCCCTCCAACATTTCAGTGCTTGAAAACGTACACCGGCCATAAAAATGAGAAGTACTGCATATTTGCGAACTTCTCCGTCACCGGCGGAAAGGTAAGAGCTCTCGTTTCTACGAGCACGTGTGAGCGTTAACAGTTGATCTTTGATGTAACACGCAGGATACCTCTGGTCCCTTTTTTAAAATTATTTTAATAAATAAACCTCCTCCTTGTATTGAATACCTCTCCTGCACAGTTTGTGCTTTTGAAACAATCGACGCGTTCAGCTAAATGTAACTCAAGTGGCTGCTCTCTTGCAGTGGATCGTGTCGGGCTCCGAGGACAACATGGTTTACATCTGGAACCTGCAGACGAAGGAGATTGTGCAGAAGCTCCAGGGCCACACAGGTACAGGAGACACCCTGTATCTTTCATTCTGTTGTTGAAAGCACAGCTTTTAAGTCTTTAATAGGCTTAAAATCTGACACTTTGTCCTGATGCAGTGTCTGCTGTCTTTCAGTAAGCACTGGTCCATGTATGTAACTCTACAGGAGACGAGACAGAATTCATTTTTAAGACATTTGTGTAAATAAATTGTATTCTGGGTGTAATATGTTTCTAAAAGCACACCTTTCAATTTTCCCTCTCATCTCCTCTTTTCAGACGTCGTCATTTCGACTGCCTGCCACCCGACAGAGAACATCATCGCGTCTGCGGCTTTAGAAAATGACAAAACCATCAAGCTATGGAAAAGCGACTGCTAAGCCCTTTCGGATCTTTCTGGGCCATTCATATTTCTTTTTAAACGTTTTGTTTTTCTACGTTTTTTTTTTTTGTTGTAAGAAAAGAGGACTTGTTTTCTAACAGAGAGCTCCTGCAGGATGCAGAGGGCTTTCAGGTAGTGAAATTCAGCAAGGAGAACCAAACGAAGACCCATCAGCCACACACAGTATCAGCCGAAAAACTGCAACCAGCCCTGCAGTGGACGTGCTCCCCCGTCTCACAGCGGAGATACTCCACCTGCCTGTTAACGTGCCAGATTCTGTTGCCTCCACAGGGGAAGTTGGTGACTTTTGTTATACTTTTCTGTTGAATCTCAGTTCTGGCGCTTCAGTATTTGCTATTTTGACACTGCATTAACTGCTTCATCCCAACTCCCACACATGTATTTGTGGTCTTGTACAATAAATGTAATGGTTATTTGGCCTTTCTATGATTTCTTTTGCCTTTTTTTTTTATTTTTCTGTGTAATTGTGTAGTACCGTCTAAATGACTTGAAGGTGGAGAGGTGACTTTGACCTGTAGCTTGAGTTAAAACAAACAAACAAAAAAAGATATCTAAAAGATCCATTTGTCTGTTATTTATTCAAGTGGCACCAGTATTAGTTCTTACTATGCCACATATCAAGTAAGCGCTGCCATAACACAATATATTTTCCATTTTTGTAAGTTCTGTGCGGATTATTAGGGGCAACAAACCAGGATTTGAAGCTGGGAAGTACATGAATGAAGTCAAAAATGCCTCAAGAAAATGTGATGTATGATGTCACAGATAACACTTTTGACAGTTACAAAAAATCCAAATGTTGTAATTTTCTTTTAGTCCTATTGGAGCACTGAATTAAGTCCCCCTCCTGTTAAAAATGTCTAATTTTAACATTTTACAGTTTTTTTTACAGTGTCTTACAACAGTGACCAAATGCAGTTTTGTGTTCTTGGATTTGTACATATTGCATTGACATGTACTGTGATTTGATAATTTTAGCTGTCTTTGTTTTGTTTTTTTATGTTCTCTTCTGCTTGATTAGCTCATACTGTAGTTCTGCACACGAAGCCAGCAGCATCTGTTCTCTGTAGTTAACCTGGATTTTGTGGAATATGTTTGCATTCGACGGCTATAATCTGCGACTTAATAAAACCAGTTTTTGTATGTTTCACGTTACAGAGTCGTCAGTGAACGTGGCGTTGAGTGTGGTTTTTATGGCTTTTTAATGTTGCGCAGAATCAACTGGCGTCAGTCAAGCTCACTTTTAAGTTTTTTTAATAAGCTTTTTTCTGTCCATGAAAGATAGAACAACAGAGCAACCCACAAAGAACAGATGACAAAATTCCATCTCCTTAAAAATAGACAAAAAAATATATAATGAAAGAAGACATTCCCATCTTGCAGCGACAGGTTGAAAATGGCAAAGTAAAGGCGACACAGTTACCACGGCGCCGAAGCCCAGCTACTCATCTCACCTTAAAATTTTCAATCTGAAAATTGTCTCTTGCCCCATTGAATAAGCTTTTCCACAACGTATACAACAGCCCACAGAAGAAAGGGGAAAGAACAGAGTACACAAGCAAGGGATAAAATTACCTTTGTACAAAAATAGATCTTTTTCCAAGTCTTTTTTTTTTCTTCACTTGAACATTTTACTGTCTATGCAACAAAGAAAGCAGTGATTGTGTCACAAGCTCAGCTTTTCCTGATTACACTTTTTGAACATACAGCCAAGCAACACATACATTTTGGGGGTTTTAAAGTCTTAACCTTTTTTGTGTTTGTTTTTTCTCTTTCATGGTTTTTTTTTCAGGTCCCATAAACTGCTGAGAAGCTGGTTCTTTTGAGTTTAGAGCTGCTGCGATTCTGCTGGTTGATCAGGATTGATTTTTTTTTATAAAGTCAAGGTCCAAATGCAAAAACCCTCAGATATTTGTTTGAAAAAAACACCATAAAACTCTGAGTTGAAGAACACCTGGCGTGGAACAGTTTGGTCTGAAAGACTCGGAAGTTCTCCCTCTTTCAATGTTGGGAATACTCAAGGAACAGATCTGTCTGATATATATTTATAAATATATACACATATACATATTAACAAAATATAGCTTTATGTTATAAAGCATTCGTGTAGGTAATCATTCTATGTGGGTGATCCTTTCTTTATCTAGTCAAGAAGATCCTTGTCTGCTCATTTCCTGCAGGGGAGTGGGCTCGCACATCATCCACTTTATGGCTTAAAATACCTGCGGTCACCAGTCACAGTAAGCTAAGAGGAGGAGACATCAGACTTAAGGGAACAGGAGGATATTCATTTTAAAGTTGGGTCACCCAGTCGAAAAACAAACATAATTGCTTAATATCTTGCTTTTCTTGATTCAAATCGGCAATATTCCTCTAAAAACAAAACAAAAAAAAAAACCAAATCAGTGAATCGAGTCCGGTCTTACAGAAAAAAATCTTAACAAGAGTAAAGTATCTCGTTGTCATAATGCTTAAGTTGAAAACTTATGAACAAATTTAAAATGTCCTTTTTTGCATGTTAACAAACAAGTAAAATCTTTCCAGAATATAAATACTGTAAACTGAGCTCAAACTGGCAGTCAATACTGTCACCTGGATAGTTCATAGTAACACAATGAAACTGTTGAGTAATAATAAAACACCAAGCCAATAGGTCATACTGAAGTTATTGCTACTTTTTTTCAGTTTTAACAAGCAGACACTGAGGTTTTGTCTGATCAAGAGGAACATTGATGATAATAAAGCTGTTTGAAAGTGCCATCTTTTTTTTTTTTTTTTTGTCTGATTAAATAACTTGTAGAAAAATTCAAGTAATTTTGCAATGCTGCTTCTTTTCCACTAGAGGGAGCACACAGCTCTTAAACAGCTGCCACATCCCTCACTCCCTCTTATCCAAACTGCTCTGACTGAAAGTAAATGTTGTAGTCCTGCTTGAAGTGTACAGTATGTGACATTGCACAGCTGAACGTCTGAACCAACTCTTTGCTTTTTCTTCATAAGGAAAGAGATCACTGGGGATCAGTTTCACACAGGTGGATTAGCATCTGCAAAGTTAACCCCCCAGTGGAGGCCAATCTGTGAAACTGGACCCACATCATGATGAAAAATAGACACATGGTCATTGTATCATTGGTGTCTTGGTCGGAGTCAACTCTTCTATGGAGTATTGATGGTGCCACCAGAATATTTTTTACAGACTTAATTATTTTCAATTAATATGTTGACAAAGCAATAACAAAATGAGCTCTGAGGCTGAAACAGAAGCCGACAGCTGGCCAATAAAAGCTCCTGTTGCTGCTTTGTGGGTTAGACTTCATTTAATTTTTAAGTGACGGTTTAAATGCTTTCAATGAAAGCAGTCACAAAATGGAAAGTGTAAATGTACATGTAGGCACATGGAATACCAAAAATAATAATAAAAGCCTTTATGTATTATGATTCCATTTTAAAATCCAATTATTAATCCATCATTTCAAAATAATAAGGAAATAGAATTATTGGCAAATCTAATTATCTTATTTTGTTTTTTACTTTGAGTTTGTCAATGCATAATCGAAATGCAAATCTAATTCACATTTTGTTATTAAAACGTATGAACTGATTATAATTAAACACTGACAAATGATTATTGAAGTGCACACTCAAGCCTCCATACATCTCAGACCATTAACCATCCATTATCAAAGAATAATGAAAACACAGTGCTCAGGTTTGGGTTGTTTTTTTTTTGTTTTTTGCTTTTCTTTCAGGTCCAGATAGTTTCAAGGTGCTTATGAATGAGTGGTGAATATGCAGATACAGGAAGGAAATACTTGATTTAATTATCTTTTAGTCCTCTTCTCATATCGTACTCGGCAATAGCTATTGTTTAACATGTCCTTAAACTGTGCTGTGCTTCACTGTTCCATAAGCACTTCCAAATGATGGCTGATAATTGTTAGTTTTCTGTGTTTCAGTCAAGGGTGAATAAACCAGTAGAGAATGGCAATCAATCTGAGTAGTGGGGAAAATAACCTAAATAAGATGTTTACTCCAGTCCAGGAAAATATTACAGACCCACACCTCACAAACACTTTTAAAAGGTTTTAAAAGGTATCCGACCTGTTTAAGCCATACTAACATGCACCCGCTCTGTGGACAATCTTTGGAAATGCACTTAATGCATAGTTTTGCAGCAGCAAAAGGACAGGAGAAAAAAAAGCAGAATATGGGCACAAAGCATATTTATACACAACAAGAGATATTTAACATTTCAGTTCAACTTGAATGACACTTGGTTGTCCAGAGAAGTGCAGAGAGAGAGAGCAAGTGTGTGTGTGTGTGTCCCTCTGGGGAGGAAAACAGCTGGGGTGTTCCTGATTGGGCCTGGGCCAAATTCCACCTCAGAGGTCGGTTACATCCACATCAGCTCTCCATTTAGGAACCCGACTCTGCTGTCGTGAGGTTAAGTGCCAAGTAACAAACAAACAAACAAACAAATAATGGCTCTGCTGCAACGCCAAGCACTTCTCCCGCATACTGTAAATGGTTAGATGAGTGTCAAGAGCTGAAGATCGGAGGGATGGAAACAGAGGTAATTGTGCATTGCTGCTGTTAAAATCAAAACTGAAAATAACGACAATACTGTATACGGTTGTAACCTTCTGCACAGGTAGATATGAGGTGTTTCGAAAAGCTAATACCTGCTGCGTTGAGCAGAGGGGTTTCTGAGTGTGGAGGTGTAAATGGCGTGCTGAAATTCACATGAAATAAGAAGTGGAGAGGTTGGAGAAGGGACGGAAACGGAGCTCAGAGGCCGGCGAAACGACAGTGTTTCCCCACAGAGGAGGCCGTGTGCTCGCTTTCCAGCCATCCAGGTTCGTTGTGATCACCTGTGAGGTTGCAACAAAGGCCAAATGTTTGAAATAGGATGACAAAAAGTTGTTCCTGCGCCTGCTGGTAGCCTTTCAGAGCATCATGTAGCATAAAGCTAACGTGTGGCTAATTTACAACAGCCTGCATCTTTCTGTGTGCAGACAGGCTGCACAGATTGTACATAACAAGCTCTCCCAACTCTTGTTAAATCAGTTAAGCATTAACTGAAGGCCAGATTAGTGTGTCGTCCTCGCCGGTGTTGCACAGTGCTAATAGAGTAAGACATGGTTGCATTTGTTGGAAATGGGCAGAGACCTGAGGTTTTGGAGCACTTGCAGTCTTGTTAACCCACCTCCGAGTTCTACTCCCGAAAGCTCACACTTCAAAAACAGCTAGTGCAAGACCTGACGTGTTCAGTGGAGTCAGGCAGGAACAGACAAGTTCCTTTAAGCAGACGTGTTGTCCCCCCACCGTCCCTCCCCGAAGTAAGTTCAGTCCTGAAAGAGAGAGAGAGAGAGAGAGGGCCCAGGTCCAAGTCTAGACAGCCTGAGGCTCTCCAAGTCCACGATTGTCCCGATCACAACGCTGAGTGTCCAAATATGACATCACCGCCGTTTTTTTTTTTTTTTTTTTTTTAATACCTGCAAGCATAACCGTGGATGTTAAAACCTGATCATCTCTGCTTCTTCTTGTCAAGGTGTAGGAAAAGCACGGATGAAAACGATGGCTCAATACGTTTCTTTTGTCCTCTGTCCGACCTTATTTCAGTCCACTGTTGTCACTCGTGTCGTGGCGTGATTTTCATATATATATATATTTCTTATTTATATATTTTTACAAGGTATAAAACACACCCATAGACATGATGAATTCATTGTTTTGAAACGCGTCAAAAGGGAGACGAGGAGAGAAGGGATGGAGGGAGGGAGGAAGGGAGAGGTCCTCCATTCAAAGTCGTCACGTGATCCGTCCCTCGCTGGAGACAGGATTTTTAAAAAAGGACCCTGCTCCCAATCCAGGGCTGGTGGGAGATGTGGGAGATGTGGGGGAGGAGGGAGGAGGAGGAGGAGGAGGAGGAGGAGGAGAGCTCAACCCTCTCTGCTATTATGTCATTTGATGTGGGGCTTCTAGCATCTCCATGAGGAAGGTGTCGATGGGCGTGTCGCCGATGAGCTTGAAGAAGAACAAGTGCTCCAGACACTTGAGGCCGATGGAGCGCAGCGCTGGTAACCGCAGCAACAGCTTGGCAAATCTGTCACAACACAAGACCAAAATAGCATTAGACATCTGACAGAAGAGGGAGGGATGGGGAGACGATCCTGAAGAAAAACAACCTCAGAACAAACACCACTGATACCACACATATTGTACGTACAGTGCCTTCAATATGATGTGCAGCTGCCACATATCGGGCCTCGTGCAAGACAAATGCATTCTCAAGTGGCACGTATGAGTGATTTCAGAGAAACTGTGCCATCCCAAACCACGTAGAGGGGAGTGGAAGTGGGTTATAAAACCCTCCAACAGCGAGTCTACATTGATGCTGTCTTACTGACCACGTGCAACGCAGTGTTGTGTTCGTCATGGAAGATGCTCCGTACAAATATCAGTTCCACGCAACTACCCGTACAAATGTAAACTGCTCAAACTAACAGACATTTACAGACATTAACAACTTACATTGCATTTAGGATCAAAAACGGTAGAGGTGTTCACTTGATTGTAAAGTGTTGTATATTTACAGGGACTGTTACAAAAACCAAGACGCTTATAAACGTCAGAGTGAATAGATCATGGCAACAGTTGCCGCTTCTGAAAGATGCTGACATGAAACCATGGTTACGAAATATTACGACAGTTCCTGTTCCGGCCGGAGAGATGGAAGTTTGTCCCAAAGCTTGCCACTATGTATTTATATGCTACACCTTAATGAAGGGCGCTTCATTCAGCTGTGAGCGTACTACAAACAGTTACACTCCGTGATGGAGTGGGGAGGGTCTGGTTTGAGAAAGGCCCATAGTCTGTCTTCTCTACAGAGGGTAAAAACTGACCTGGCTTCTAAAGAATTATAAGGCCTTAATCTGAATGAATTTGGAGTTTAAATATCACAGCAAAATCAACTAAAATAAAATATGACAAAAATAAACTTAATGTAAAATTTACCACATCGCCTACTGTATAATATTCTCTCGCTCATCTCACAGACTGGCCCTTGACCACCTCCCATCTAAGTAATGGACCGCTTTACTCCACTATATTTCTGTCACAGTACAGCGCTGCTCTGATGACACGCAGCCTTATGTAGAAATTTAGGGGTGTCAATTATGCAAATGATCAAACCTCATAAATGCGCACCTACTCATGAACAGCTGGCATTCATCGATTTTCGACAAGTTTGTGCAGTTAGGAGAGTTTGGTGAATCTGACTCGGAACACTCGTACATGCAAACCTCACAGAGAAAAGGAAGACAGATTTAGGATAAGAATACAAAAATGTTCTTGCATGAGGCCCTTTTTCCACTTATTTTGAGACCTTTGTTGTCCAAACAGCTAACTGGCTGGAGAGCACGATGAGGTGACAACGTGTAACAAAAAAATGAATGAAAATATATTGAAAAAGATTGCTGAAAATCAATGTTTTTTTGCTCTGATCTTTACACTTTTTCTCTTTAATACATTAATATGCAATTTATTAAACCAAAACATCTGAAGACAGGGAGGAGAAATTTTGTATGAAGAGAGAGCAAATGAGGAAGAGCAGGACTCGCAACTCACATCGAATTATTTGGATGCACACAACCATCTTTGTCAGGTAAAAAAACACTACAAGCAATCAATCACATCTGATACCAGGGTGAACCCAAAGCTAATGCATTGATGAAAATGACTGCTTATGTGAATGCTGTATGTAGTAGCTCTAATTTGTACCTTACAAAGGCTTATATAGATTGGAGATTGGCAGTCATACTCTTGATTTTATTTCTCTATCTGTAGATTGCACAGTTTATCTCAGCACCAGAGTCTTGGGGATGTGCACAGTCATTTCTGTCTTTGAATTCATACCTGCCGGGCTGCTCGGGGTACTTCTGTTTGCAGTAGGCCTCTAAAGACGCGTACACTTTCTCTCTCAGAGCTTCTACCTCACCGGGGTTTGATAGACCTTTAGAGTCTGTGGAGACACACACAAAAACAATATAAAAAGATGTCAACAATAGTCAACAACAGCAACCCTAACCATGCATAGTCGAGGTTGTGCTGCTATTATTTCTATACCATTAGACAGAATTCATGAGCATGTATATGCCCCTTCTTACAGTTTGCAAAATGCTGTCACTTTTGGCTACTGAAAACACAACCAGTGTAAATTATGGTTGAATGCCTTGCTCAAGGGCACCTCAAGAGCTGAGCCTTCCTAACTTACAAGTTGAGTTTTAACCCCGCAGGCTCATTGTGGACTTGTGTCACCACATTCTGGGTTGGTCCAATTAGGGCTGTAATTTCCAAGCTAATTCCAAGCTAATTTAAGTGCCATTAGAAGACCCATCTTTGATTAACAACACAAACACGTCATTGACTTAACATTTCTGATGAACAAAGCATCGCACAATTGATCAGCGATGAATGAACATTTGTTGTTAATGGCTGGACTCGATCACACAGTGTGTGAAAGGAAGGACCGCGGGCCTTTTTAGCCTCGCAGTCCCCTCCACCCCCCAACCCTTTGCTTTCTCAGTCAGACCAGTCTAGCGAACCCCTAATTAACAAGAAATCAGGCCGAGAAGTGAACCGAGGCCAGTAGGCCTGGATGTGGCCTGAACAAAATGTGGAACACACAAAGGATCAGTGTGTGGCCCCAGAGGGACGGAGGGAGGCTCCCACACTGAGTCATTAAAAACTTGGGTCACGTTCATGGGTTGGTTGACTTCGGTGCCATGTGGACGAGGTTTAAATACAGAACAGCACACTGATAGCAGGAGCGACACACGCCTTGGCAAGACATGGGCCTTAATTAAAGAAAACTCGCTGTCACAGGCTTTCTGTGGCCAGATTTTTGCAGGAAAATGCCATAAAAAAAATAATAAATCACACGAGGACGTCATATTATAAAATAAACAAGAATTCATTGGTTTACCTTCAGCACATTCATCAGTCAAATATGCACTGCATCAGCTTTTATTTTGTGCTTTCTACCTTAGCGCTGTGCAGAGGTCAAGTGCAAAGAAAACAGTCAAAAGCCAGTTTCCAAATCTCAAGTTACATTAATGAGGTCAAGCTGAGTCACAAGTCCAAAACCTAAAGTGATGGTCCACCCAAAATCTTGAAACTTGTCAGTTGGCTTGAAAGGTCGATGTGAAACAAGTGGTTCCCTCACTCCTGAGATCACCTTGGATTCAGTCATTTTCAAAGGATCCCATGTTTAATTTTATTCTTTTTATTTTTTTTTCCTGCTGCATAATCCCCTTCTCCATCTGTATGCTCATCACATCCCAAACGTATGGCTGAATACACTGCCTCTGTGCCCCGTTATCGTCCTTTTCGAGGCTGTAAAGCTCCACCTGAAGTGGTGTATTTATCTGCACTTTGGTGAAAATATGAATGTTTGAAAAATACTTAGAACACCGATGGGCATGTGGAGAAGTGGATTATGCTGCAGGGGTGGTTTGAGAAGTTTCTATGGATGTTTTGGTACTTTCCTTCCCCGTTCGTTGCCGCTGGAATCGATTGCAACCAAATTCAGGCTGTGTCAATAAAGAAACTTTTACAAGCCATCTGTCAAGCATACTGGAGGAAAGAGTTTGACACTCAAATATAAATTTTAGGTGGAGTATGATTAAGCGTCAAGTCTTTAACGAGTCATATTCTATTCTAGCAATATCAAGGTCAGTTGAATGTTGTTTTCCTTGGTTATAGCTCAAAACAATCTTAGAGACCCTCATCCATGCCTTCATCACCTCATCAACTGCAATGGAGTCCTGTCCAGGGTACCCGCCAAAGCCCTGAACAGGCTTCAGTATGTGCAGAACTCAGCTGCCAGGGTTCTCACCCACACCAAGCCCTGGCAGCACATCACCCCCACCCTCATCCGCCTTCACTGGCTCCAGTCAAGTCCCATATCTCCTACAAAATCCTCCTTCTCACCTACAAATCCCTCCATACCCTCGCCCCCCCAGCATCTATCAGACTCCTCCACCTCCTATATACCCCATCCCGGAATCTGCGGTCCTCGGACACAGGTCTGCTCACCGTCCCCCACACCAGCCTGCAGACTTTTGGGAACAGAGCTTTCAGTGTGGCAGCCCCCACCCTTTGGAACTCTCTCCCGGCAGTGATCCGCAATGCTGCATCTCTGGACATCTTCAAAACACTCGTAAAAACCTACCTCTTCACCAAGACCTATGGACATAATTAACTCTGTCATCCTTGGCGAACATCGCTACCATCATTTTATGTTCTCGTCTTATTTGTTTAGTCTGCCTCCTCATGTGTAAAGCATCCTTGAGTCCCCTGAAAGGCGCTGTATAAAAGTTATTATTATTATTATTATTATTATTATTAAAAGCCCCGCTGCACTGTAATACATTGATGTTCGACAAACAAAGCTGCTAATACAGTATTACTCTCAGAGAACAATCACATATTGGAAATATGTCAACAGTGTTGTGGATGCTTAACATGTAGCTTGGTAACAATTTTAAGCTGTTATTTGTTTTGTATAGCATCTCAAAACTACAATCCCTAAACTCAAATTCTAGCTTGTCATGTTAGTTTTAACTTTCCCCTTCTACAAAAGCTTTCAGAATTCTCTGATGTGCTGTGTTCTGATTGTCAGCTGATTGTTTTGGTGAAAAACTGAAATAGAAACCATAGAATAAAGAGACAGCGTTCCACAGTATATACTCTTTTAAAACCACACATCTTTGAAACACCTAATTCACAGCTTCCTTCAACTGCCACGGCGGATGGCAGCTCACATGGAGCGATAGTTACCTGGGTTGAAAAGGACTATAGCTCGAAGGCACCCCAGTTCTGTCTTATCCATCTGCATGTCCCTCATCTTTGACACCAGTTCTGTGAGCACTCTGCACAAAAGAGAGAAAACAAAATAAACAAAACTCAGATGTGGCTCATTCAAAATCAGGCGTAGTTGAGAATACTATTTCAAGTTTGTTTAATCCTTCTTGGTTATTAAGACTATATTTGCATTCTGTCACACTGCCAGAAAAGTTAACATCACAGGAAACCATCTGAATCTAATTGGTACATTTTTGTAAATGACACACCACGCTGCATGTGAATTATCCAGATCCAGACTGGGACATTAAAAATATGTTTTAACTACTATCCAGCTCACATCTATTTAAAAACAAATACACACAAGCATGCCCCTCAGCCCACATAGGCACGGTTAGATCAGTGGAAAAGTTTACAACCCTGCAAAGTCATTATATTTAGTACATGGTTTTCATAAAAGGAAAGCCGCAGAGTAAACACAAGCTGTAATCCAACACCAGCACTCCCACTGTCTGTGTGTGACATCACTGGTGGGAGTGTCGGCGCGTGGAGTCGCTCGAACTCCTCACCCCTCTTTGACTCGGTCACACCCTCTCCTCAGCCGCTCTTTATTTTCCCTCTCACTCCGTTTCTTTCTCCCCCCCCCCGCCTCTCTCTCACTCGGATTGTAAAGTCAATTGTGGCTCTTAGCTCATTCTAATTCAATTTGCTCAGAGGGGGAACAACAGGGCTAGAAAAGAAGAAGAAGAAAAGAAAAAAAAAAGGAAAAAGAAAAGACTCAATTGTTTAAGTTAATCAGTCTCTTCATTTGTATGGGTGAAGAGAGAGAGGAGTAGATAAAGAAACATTATCAGTTCTCTGTATCTTAATGCTTGCCACAGTTAACGAGCACAGATGGAATATGTCCTGTGGCTGTGAACGCCGATGACTGAGCGCAGAGGCTGGTGATCAGAGGGGCAGGGACACAAGAAAAGGAGAAGAAGAAGAGACGGATTTTCAAAGACAGACTGCTGTTAATATGGGTTTGATGACAGCACCTGTAACTGCCAACTCTGTCTGATCTCTGGTTCTTCAGGGGCATGTACACTACAACTGCGATTTTAATTCTTAAAATAAATCATCTAACTGATGACCAGAATTGTTGACGAATAATATTGCTCAATAAGAACCTAAAATACTAAATTTATATTTTGCTTGTATCTTTCCAAATTGTGTATCTGGGTTCAGCTCACGGTGTGATGCGGCTGAACAGACACCTCAGACTCATGTGAGATTTCAGTCTGTCAGACAGCTGGAATGTCAATAACAGTCACCTGGGTCGTTCATGCGCACACACAGCTTCACAGTGAGTGACTTGTGTATGGATTTGTTGTTGTTTTTTTTTGGCATTTTCTGAGCAGTTCAGCGTTTCCATGTGATCCCTGATGCATACAGCTGTACATATTTAATATACTGGAGTCAATCAATAGTTCCTGTAGACTTGTGACTTAACAGTCTAGGTGTAATACTTCAGTGTAAGAAACCAAAATGTCAAATTCTGTAAAACAACTTTCTAATGAAACGTCTTTATTAAAGGGTGTTTGAACTTATGTTTTATTAGTAGTTAATACACGATTTACTAATGCTTTATAGATCAGTAATAAGGCATTAATAATGTTTGAGCTACTTAAAAAGACAAAGCAAGTTATGCTGCGGGAGTATATACACTGATAAAACTGATTTTTCACAACCTGGCAAGCAAAACATTATCCTTATTAATGGCTTATTACTGATTGATGAAGCATCTATAAATGATTTATTAGCATTAGCAACACTTTTAGTCACAACTTATCATGTATGCCTACAATTGTACCACTTCTAATAAGACATTCTTACTAAGGGGTGCTTTATAGATCAATAATAAGCCATTAATAAACAACCTTATAACCCAAAGAAAGTTACGCTGCCAGCCAGAGATTTCTTTTTCAAAATCTGATAACCCAGGTTGTCCTCATTAATGGCTTATTACTGACCTATAAAACATTTATAAATCATTTATTAACCAGTATTAAAGCCATTAGTTACAATTTATAAACCACTTATGAAGTATGTTTTCTTAGAAAATGGTACCTAAAATATTGTTAAAAGTGATAGCTGCAGGTTGCACTTACATCTGTTTAAACACGATTACAAATAAAGTTTAGTAATGTGGGAATAATGACCTGTCAAAGATGGCTCCCACTCCGGCACTATGGGCGCTGTTTCGGTGGACGTGCAGCCCGGTCGCCAACAGAATACCGTCTTTAATCGCTATCGAACGGTGCGAAAATGATGCAATGAGGAGTTCATTCCAACCTACAGCAGGGATGGGGAGAGGGATCGAGGAAAAGTATGAGGGAAAAAAAACAAAAAAACATGAAAATCCCAGTACAACAGTTCACACAGCATTCAAGCAAAATGAAACTGACAACAAAGGGGGAATTCCAATGAATCAATTAAGCTGCGCGGTAAAAGCGTGCAGCTTTCTCAAGCACAGGCATCAGGTTATTACTTAGACATTTGAATCGTGCTTTCTGAAGAGACAAGCGTGTAAAAGGGATGAACTGCGCCTGCCATCACAATAAAGACAACAGGCTTGATGTGCCAAAGCAGGGGCTTGACACAGAGAGCAGTGAAGACACAAGACGCTGCCTTCTGAGTGACAGGGCTCCTTTAACTGTTCTGCCTGGCAACACTCGCCTCTTCTCCCCAGAGTTGAGTTGGGTATGAGAGGAGCCGAGATGCTTTTATCTGCGATACAGCAGAACTAAAGCGGTTATTTATAGAAAACCTGAGAGCCGAGAAGAGACTAGCTTTTCAGAATAATGTCTCTCTCTCTGCTTTGCTGAAGTCTCTCCATCATTGTATGTGCTAAGGATAAAGAACGATGGAAGGATTTTCTTTCAGGATATGGGATGGGTGTGTAATAGCATTCTTTTCCTCAAGGTGGTTTGAGAATATAATGGTGTAATTTGGAGCGACAGGCAGGCACCAAGGGCAATGTGTTGGGAGAACCCAAAAGACCTTCCTGCACGTGATGTTAGTCAATGTAAGAGAAGTGACAGATGATTCACTCTGTGTTTTTACGTTGCCGCTTGTGCAATTCTGAATGGTTAGCTTGCTTTTCCACACACAGCAGATACACACAATGAGCTGTTCTGACCTTGGTGGGTCACATGACCAAGAGTGTTATTCATTGTTATGGCCAGATTAGTCTATTCAAGTTCTGTTTTGCTTAGATTTTTCAACCTAGATACAGAGAGCTTGCACTAGCATAATTCAGCGTGTTTTCTCATAGAAGGTTTCTTTCAACAGATAAAACACGTTTTTGGATTTTTCTGTCTACATTCTAACATCAATGAGTATCTACTGTATTACAGGATCATAAAAATTAAACACCTTGGCATTTTCACCAAGATAAAACAATGGTTATTTAGCTAGCACTCAACAACAGCATATCCTATGATTCTGGTTAGCCATTAGCAGGCAGTCAAAGTCTCATGGAACCTGGAGCTGTTGAGTGCTAACAAAATAACTGTTGTTTTATCTTTGTAAAGTAATCATATTTTACAATTTAGAACAGTAGTAGATATTGATTTACTCTTTTTTTTAGTCATAATAACTGAAAACATATGTGGGTTGTGCAGGGCCTTTTTAAAAAAGCCGCTCAGTATCAAAAATATCAAACTAATCTAGTGTTTGTTCAAATAACAATGGCTAGATTAGAAGTAGTCATGAAGCATTTGTCAGAGTTTGTGTGTTTCTTTGTACAATATTTGATCTCTTCTCCTGGGTGCCAGGTGTATCTATTCATTTACTTTTTTCATATGTGACTGTTTCCATATATCTCGTAGAGGGTCATTATGGGATAAAATCATCATCATTGTCAGTCATTGTGATTGTTTGTTGGTTGGTTGGTTCGTGCACAACACTTAAGTCTGCTTTTTTATGAACTTGTTTAAGCCCTTTTTGACATACCTGCTCGTAGAAGGATGACCTGGTCGTCCAGTGGCAGCTCAGAGAAGTGGGGGATCCTCTTGGCCCACTCCACCAGGGTAAAGAGCTGTTTGTCAGCCGCCTGACAGATATTTGTCACTGGGTCGTTGGGCTGCAGGAAGACAGAGACAAACAGACACAAATTTGGAAGTTAGAAGTTCATGTAATGCACGAAATGAAAAGGTGTCATATTTTCGTTTTAGTCTGTCTCTTTTGGCCGGGGGCCTGGTGTCAGGTTGAGCCACCTATCACCACACACATTCGCACTTCAATGAGTACTATGCTATGAATAATATCCTCTAAAGAGGAGCTAGTAGGAAGACAAAACAAACAGTGATTCTGTCCCAGCTCGTGGAGGAAATACCTGCAGAGAGCTGCTTGTGAAAAAAAGACTTTCACCAAGCAGACTTTTTCTTTGGGGACCTTTTAGCCGACACACAAATCAGCCTTTTGGACAGCTAGTGGAGCTCAAGAGGCCCCTCCTGACACTTTACTGACACTTCACAACATAGCAAACGCTTAGAACCTCAAATGGGACTTTATAACCAGACTGGGCAGGGCTTTGTAAAACTCAGCAAATGTGTGATGAATCAAAAACAAGCTATTCTCGGTAGTGGACTGGGTTGGCTAATGGATATCCTTGTGCATTGTCCATTTACTGCCCAAAATAGAACACTGACTAGTTCCTCCATGAAATGAAAGGTCCAGGTGACAATCTTTTCTTGATTTCACTTCATTAGATCTACTTAAGCCTTGAGGGAAGATGAGCGTAAAAGCTGAGAGAGCTCTGAGAAATTAACATAATGCTAATTATTATTTTAATGTATGTTATGTAGGATACAGTGCATATACTTTTAGAAAGCCTGCCTTCACTTTGGGTTTTAAATAGCATAAGCGCAATGTCATTTGCGGTGAATGTTGTACATATACTGTTGCTGTGAAAGCACGCTTCATCAAATATGTACAACCATTTACATTTGATTCAAATAGTTCAATAAGTTCATCTCCCCTGGAATCAAGTAAAACAATGAACAAGGCTGCAGACAGGATGGTCTAAAAGCTGTTTTCTAAAGAAAACTTTTCTACACCTGCAATCAAATTCTGGTTCTATAAAATTGTTGAATTATTGCATTTACTTATTTATTTTCTTTTATTTTTCTTGTACTGAAAAGTGTCAATTTTAAAGATAATTAGTCTACAAAATACTGGTGTCATCCTAAAGAAACTGGCTAAATGTATTTAAATTGTGAGGCTTAAACTGCAGTTCAGATGGCCAGAATCTCCATGTTACCAGAAAAAACAAATTATCAAAGGGTATATCTGTGTCCATTGCTGAAGATGAGGAATCTTCCTGTTAAAATGATAATTTCTGTGTGCAATTTAATCGCCAGTCCAAAGACAAGGACTGCTTGTCCTTAACTGTCCTGAAACATCACATGGGGAGGGATTATTCTTTGCCCAACAGGGAGTTTATGAGCAGTGGTGGAATACTAATGCAACACTCACTAAAATGTAAATCCATCTGGGCAGGGGCAAAAAATCCCAAACAATACTGTCAATCTCTGACGAGTAATTTACCATCATCCCAGGAGTACATACCCTTGATATGTATGTGTGTAAACAAAGCCTGTGTGCACACGCTTTTGTGCATAATTTTAAATCAAGTAAACATCCTTAAATTCGAAGTATCCCTGTGTGAACTCGCACTCCGACAACAAACGTCAGCAACTTCTCCCCAACTTCCTTCTCCAAATCCCACCGATCGATGCTAAAAGCTCGGAGGATTCCCACATCAACTGCAGCTCTCAAGAGAAGATTAGTTCAAGATGAAGGAGAAAACATCTCTCCACTCACATTCTCCTCTTATAATACGCAGGCCAAAGACTATCCCTTCCTCTTTTCCACGTTCCCTCCCCACGGTGTGAAACTCACACTGACTGCAAAGTATCACAGATATGAAAAACTTAAACCGGACACAAAGCCCACACTGTTTTGAAAACTGAAAGTCTTCCCTTTCTTTTTTTTCTTCAGGGAGAGAAAGGAAACAGGCATCTTATGAATATTTCAGCATCTGATCTCCGTGGGAGACGTGGATGGCGCAGCTCAGCGCGACAGTTTTCGTGAGCTGCACTTCCTCTCAAAAACACATAAACAGATTCCGCTAATTCATTCCAAAGGGCAGCCCCAGCCAAAACAAAGAAAAACAAAAAGGGGCTTCAGTGTGCGCCACGGTCGAGCCACCCCTCCACATAAGAATACAAGTCCCAGGGTTCTCGTTAAACATGGCAAGCCTCATGAATGTTGTATGGCTATCTTAGCCGTGTTTACACTGACCTGGTTTCTTTGCCTCTGTCTGTGGAGATGACAGGGGAGAGGAGCTTACACTTTCCCGCAACAATCCTCAGGCATCACATTACTGTACTTACTGTTCAAGTCACAGAGCAGCATTCAGGATGTGATAGGGCTACAATGGAGGAGCCCACTGTGACCTGTGAGAGAATAACATTAACCTCCATGTATTAAAGTACAAAAGCCCACCTGGCAATATCTCACAGCTCAACTGTAAGAGCTTCTTCTTCCTCTGTAAATAGGAAGCAAATAAGCAGGAAGAAGCTTGGACAAAAACTGAAACTTGAGACAGAAAGTAAGAGGAGAAATTTGAAGTTGGAGTTTAGCTCCTTTAGCAGATTTTTTTAAACGGCTGCCACAAACAACACTGTCTTCATTCCCAGCAAATGAAAGGGTTTATAGCCACGCACGCTCCACTGCCATGGTCGATCATCCCATCAACTTAGAGAAATGCCAGGCTTGCATATTGTCCCATGAAATTTTCATCACTTGAGGAGGGGAGACGAAAGATTTGCCTTTCAATTTTTCATTATTCTGCTTGAACCAGACTATACTAGCGTGACAACGAAGAGAAAATTGGGTACTCATACAGATCAGTACAAAAATGAATTACTCGTGTCCCCGTTTTTTTAGATTGAAAAAAGAAACCTTCCACATATGTTGGAGTGGGGATGAATCATCAGCTAATTATCACCTAAATAACAGCAACACTTCCTGCCTTAAATCTGGGAAAAGGAACTAAACCTTCATATAAATTAACACAGATGGCAGAACAGCCATCCAGAAATAAGAGAGAAACACATGGAATAGAAGTAAAGAAACCCCCCAGGATTAGTGAACGATAGCATCTTCTCCTCTCCCACCCTCCTCCTTAAGAGAAGTCTGACTGAAGGCACATTACTAACGCCTGTTTAACTCCTGTTCTAGGTCACCATGAGATAAACACACTTTATTCAGCTTGGCCAGATCCCGGCCATTAGACAGTGGCAGTGGCCTATTCATGATGTACACTCATGGCCTGGGCCCTGTGATCAATTATAGCACGGGGCAGCGCCTCTCAATGGAGACCTCACGGGGGGAGGCAAGGGGGACGGGACTCAGAGAGAAGGGGAGTCGTTGTGGTCAGGACACCCTGCATGCTGATACTCTGCCAACATCCTGGGCTCCAGTTTGGCTAAAGGATCAGTTCAAAGTAATGTTTTCTTGCTTACTCCTAGTGGTATCCAGCAATGCAGCAGATACTTTCAGTTTTATTTGCCCAGGTTTTCTCCATTTTGAATGCCCAGTCCCCTATGAACTGCTGTCCTTGTCACTGCTAACACTACTGTTTGACTGTGGATGGCTGCAGAAAGACAGCCACGTGTTTCCACGTGCCAGCGATGAACATCAGCGGGAGGGCATAGCTAAACAGTAAGAGTTGCTAGGGCAGCGACAAGGACAACAACCCTCCCTGACTTCCCAACATGGCCACCTGTGCTAGTTGGAACACCTACTTACCAATATCGGGAATCAAATCCCGCGTTTTTGCATTGGTGGACGAAAATTTTACACCTGCGCCACCAGCGCATCTCTTGAGTATCTTGAGATCACTGCTGCCACTCCAATACAAGCGAGGTCAACAGAGGTTCATTTGTGGTGCTCAAAGCACTCAAAAATGACATTTGAAAAACTCAAACCTTAATTCCTTTCAGCTCTATTGTATTGGGGTGGCAGCCAAAGTTTCAGAGGCGAATATCTCAAAACCTCAGCACATAAAACCCAAACTATCTGCACTGCTACATACTGTACCTTTCAGCTAAAGTAAGAAAATACTCTGTAAACTGACCTTTTAAATATATAAAAACAAAAGTATAACAAGTATGAAGCATGGCACATAACTTTAACAAGTGTGAAAGAGATATTCTGGAAGCTTGAGAAATGATGATCCATCAAGACGTAATTACCAAAAGATTGGTTAGCCACAAAACTGAAATACCGAATTAACGCAGGGTTGATATGGCTGAAATCAACATTACAATATTAATAGGGATAGTTTCTTATACAAATATATGTCACGATATGGCAAACCGTGTTCTACTGTTATGCAATACATTTGACCAAACGTTTTAAATTCTATGTGTAAAACAAACAAATTCTGTTACTAATTCTGACAATTTTAAAGGTTGACAAAATTTGATAAATATATATTTGATAATGATTTGATAAATAATCAAATTCTCAGCCCTGTACATCCATATATCAGTGCTGTTTTCATCTCGTCTGTAGTCTTTTAGGAAACTCATCATCCTGGTGTCAAGCAGGCAGCAGGCATCGAGGGATCCACCGTGGCTGAGCCTAAACACACTCAGTGCATTAGTGTGTCTGAACTGCCAGCCGCTCCCCCGTGACTCCCCACTCCTTCTCCCTCTCCCTAATGTCAACGCTCATCTCCTACGTTTCCATCTGGCCCCCCCAAAATAGCTCCCATTTACTCACATAACAGCCTTCACATTTCTACCTTTACTTCACAGGACAAGCAGATGAATCCCAGAAGAAGCCCTCCCTCTTTCAGTCTCACCCTCCGTCCCTCCTTCCCCCCCGGCCTCCTTTGGTACACTGCTGCACAGCTCCACTGTTTCTCGTGTTCCAGCAGAATTCCTGAGGAAGCTGAGGCTTTGTGGGATGCTTTCAGGAACAGTCTGCCTGCTGCATTATTCATCACTCTTAGTCTCCTCTGTGTCAAAGACAGCCCACAGTGCCCAGCTGATACTGAGGGGATAGATGAGAAAACTCACAGCTGAGTCTAGTTGCGGATACAAGGTGAACAGGTAAACCAGCGCTCTAGACTACAAGCAGTCACTTTCAAAGGGACTAAAAAAGGGAGGACAAACAGTAAACCGCAGCCAAAATTCATCAACATCTTTACCAGCAGGGTGCTGATAAACTTAGACTCCACAAGAAAAACAACCAAAAGCTTTATTTCAGCTTCGTTACTGGAAACAGGGAAAATAAATGCTTTTCCAACAGAATGTCCCAACTCCAATCTACATGACAATTCTAACTGGATAATGGGTACTATATTTACACTGAAAAATGACAAAAGTATGTATAAGATGTCAGTATGCAGACAAACTTTTAATTGTGCTGTTTCTGGAAGTTGATGCAAGAATGAGATATAGGAGCTACTTGCAGCTGGAAAAGTTCTTCCATACTACAGTGACTACAAAAACACTAGACTACAGATTAGTATAGTATAATGTATATGGACACATTTTAAGACTACCTGTGATGCGCAGGTAATTAAACGTCATTGTATCTGTCCCACATTACCTCAATGACACATTTCAGAAGTTTTAACACATAGGAAAACTGTTCAAATTCCCACATCTATGATAAAGTGGCAGAAGAGAGAAAGAAAGTAGGGTATGTGCTGTTCTGTAAAGTAAGTATTTCGCTTCAAGTCTGTTGTTTTCACCTCTGACACCCCATCAAAAATGTTTTCTACCATGTCGGCAGCAATACACAATGAGGTGTTCTGATATAAGGAAGTAATGGACGATATGTGGTAAATGTGAGTCAGTTATTTTCTCTATCAGGACACTTCTGAGTGTTTTATCGTGCCTACAATGGCCAGAGAAGCTGTGTTCAAACTGTTTTACAGTTAATTTGTACTCAGGTTAAGATTATAGTGAGTGAGAAAGAAGAATGGTCACCATTTAGTTAAATGCAATACCATAATAAACGCAGATGGAGTAAATATGAGAGAAAACATGCTCCCCACCAGCCCCTAGGGTAAATCTAAACAAATCACCCACTGTGTGTATGTATGTGTGAATGTGTGTGCCCATGGGCAAGAACATGTACACAAAGTGATGACTTGTTGCAGAATGACACAGTGTGTGAGTGTTTGCCAAAGAATGTATAAAAATACCAACTCACCGAGTTGGATGGCACACCAAGGTTGGTCTCTATGTAGGTCTCGGTTTTGGGTTCGACTGCCTGCTCAGCTTCCAGAATCTTCTCCACGGGCATGTCCTCGTTGGCGCAGCTGGTGGACTCCACCTCGTTCTCATTTCTCTCCTTGGCTCGCTGGCGCTCCTCCTGAACGGCTGCATGTAACAAAACTGGTTCCGGTCACTACTGCTGTTTTTTGTTTTGTTTTTTTTACAGTGTCATCATGTGTCACAATGTCAACACATGTGTGTCAAAAGGAAGATTCAGGATTGCAAGCTTACTTGGTTTTAATTACCAAGCAAGATTTTAGTAAGGGTTCAAAATCTTGTTTGACTATACTGTACAAATCAAGTATTAAAGCTGCATTAATCAATATTTTTTATGTTGACAATGAATCAAATGACTGCTGGTCACGCACAAACTCACAGAGAATTATTACCCAACTCCTTGGTTCTTTTAGCCTCTTTTAACTTTTGGTCTTACATTTCCTGTTTTGATTCACTCTCACCTCCTTCATTATCAGCCCCAAGTTCTGTGCTACCAGCCCAGCTACAAATGGCAGACAAAGTTAGCGACTAGCTGATGAGGAAAGTGGAACATGTAGAAGCTAAAGAGCCAGGTATTTTTCTCAGGAGTTGGTGGAGACCAAACAACAGCTAAAAGACAATAATATTGAATATTGGACTTACATTCATCAGGTGGACACAAACATAACTCCAAATGAATGCTAATATTGCTGTGTCTACTGATATAAGTAGGTAACTGTTTGCTAACATGTTAGGTATGTCAAGCTTTATTTATACTCGCACGAGACACCATGATGCGGGCCTCTGCAGATGTCGAGTGAGCTACGAGCTTGCACAGAGGCGATTGCTTAACGCACTATCCGTTGCAGTATTCTCTGAAACACCAGGGGGTGTACAAAAGAAAACAGTGTTACCGGAAGATCGTCATAAATCAACATGGCTGCACTCGCTGCACTAGAGCTCGTTGTTGAGAATTCTTAGCCACTGCAATGGACTGCAAAATTCTGATTTTAGCAAGTCATTTTGTCTATTATTTGTAAAAAGAAAAAATCCTATCCATCAGTGTGGTGATGTTATTCCACTCATTTTCAAATCAACTGTGTTCTTGTCTCTAGTGCTATAGAAACATAGTATACTGAACACGACTCATTTCTGGAAACATTCTCAAACAAGGGGAACTGCACTGGCAGATTATTATCTTTACTCTGAAGAAAAATAAATCATGCCAGATGAATCTGAGATGAAATGACTTAATAAGGCAGATGTCCTTTTTTTTTTGTTTTGAACAGCTTTCAACCCTGAATCTTCCCTTTGATGAAATTCTTAAATTCTTGCCGATTTTGAGAAAACAAATTGTCCATACTCTGGTACACATCAGTAGAAAACTGAATACATAGTGGCCCTTGTTTGTATCTACACACACTTACGTACAATACATGTGTGCCGCATGCTTGAGTGTGTGAGCTTACCCATGTCAAGTGTCTGCATGTGTGTTTGTACCCGCTTCAGTCAGTGTGTCTCGGTAAGCCAGTGAATAGTGCATGATCCTTTATGTATTATGCCAGTAAACATATCCAAGACAGTTCAATCATCAATAATTGCTTTGACAGGGTGGATGTAATTTAAGACCTTAGACCTACATTATGCTCAACACAGCAGCATGGAAATGTTCAAGGACCTCTCTCAGCCTCCTTATCAAAGAGATGTGTTTTTCATGCAGAGCTCAATGAAAAACAGCCGGCTCCTTTTATACGCGAATCATTTATAGACACATACATAATGTATGGCCTGTCACTCCTTCTTTACGCCGTGCGTGGTCGCCAGAACAGCTTAAATAAAAAAACCCTGAACACAAATCAATGAAGACTTTGTCTCGTACTCCCCCCCAACCCATATCGTGTATAAAAACTGGTTGAAGCAAACTGTGTTGGTTCTGTCATCTGATTGGCCTGGCGAGGAGACACAGGAAGTGGTTTGTGTGCTGAGCAGACACCGAGACTCACTGCGGCCGAGGCAAGAGAAACCGCACCTCCACCCTCAAGTGGGAACGGAAAAGATGCGTGTGTGTGTGTGTGTTTTGTCTTTTCAAAAGGCTATAATTTACTTAATTCAAGATACCGCAGAAAAAAAGTACTGCAGCTTTTTTATAAGTTTTGGACATAATGTGTTGAATGATAAAGGGCTTTTGGAAATTCAATGTCAGCATGCGAGCTTACATACACACCTGGAGAATGGTCCTGCCTCACACACACATATCACGCATACTGGGTTTGGAGGATGATCTGTCTTCTTATGTTTCCCCTACTCTGGTTTCTATTCCAAGTCCTGAATCAGAGAAGCTGTGGTCTTGTTGGTGGGGGGCAGAGGTTGTTAGAAGAGGAGAAGGAAAGGGGCCCCATTTTAGAGCAACTGCTGTCTGGTGGTGGAGGTCAGCCCAAGGGTAGAATACTTGTGTTGGAGTCAGGGAGAGGTGAGGAGGGCTGAAATCATGTTAGCTTTATTCCCCCCCCCTCCTCCACTCCTCTCCTGACTGGGAGAGCATAAATTCATTTAATCCTGTTTTTCTGTGGATTCGCTTAGCCTTTTGGGCTACTGCTGCCTTGTTCTCTAACCACAGCCCTCAGGGTGCAGGGGGAGGCTTAGGCAGCACTGTGAGTGAGGCGAAAAGGCAGTAAATGATAATATCCTTGAAAGGAGTAAAGAGCCCAACAATGATATAAATAAAAGCAAGAGGGAGGGGAGGGGAGGCCAAGTAAAGGTCAAGACAAATTGGCCTTGGATAGAATAGCCTCCAAAATGCATTTATCCCCAAAAACACGTATTCTTCTTGTTCACTCAGCTTTAAACAGCGAAGCTACATCCAACGCACCTGCACCTGCACATATACACCTGGTTATCACTTGCTACTGTCTTCAGCTCTCCTGGCTACACTGTACATCGCTCAGTATAATCTATGCTCTCTATATCTGTATTCTGTAACCATGGTGACCACATTGGTGAGAGGCAGTGATTGATTTGTTCAATCTGCTAAAGAATGCTTGACAGCACTGCTGAGAGCGCTAATATTTTTAACACCCTCATAGAGTGTTAAAACACACACACACACACACACACACACACACACACACACACACACACACACACACACACACACACACACACACACACACACACACACACAACCCAGCTCTTCCTGGTCTTATCGGCTCTGTAATGTGTCCTCGGAGGTGCTTTACTGTACTGCCCCACAATCACAGACAGTCTTTGCCAATTCAGTGTTTACAAGTGAAGGCTGCTCTCAAAGACTGGAGAGCGCTAAGTGCAGCATTAAACAATTACAACCTTTTTCAACAATGCCGACACTCAAGAGCCAGTCCCACTTATTGAGGGAAGATGAAGAGGATGCAATCAATCATGCTATCCATTAAAAGTGAATGTCTGCATGAAACGGCTTCAGTCTTTATTTATACATTGTTCCCCTATTTTCATGACGATACATGGATAAGACCTTTATGAGCAAAAACATTTCTTTTTCTTTTAGTATTCAGGATTTGCTCTGCTCAATCCAGGTTCAATAGTAAAAATGGGCGCCCCTAAACTTCACCCATTCCCCTTAACACTCCCATTGCAGAAAGAAGACCTTGGTCAACCTCGCACAACTTCCCAGGAGTGTGTACAAACCTAAATGCCTCAACAGATGAGCAAGACCTAATGAAATGTCAAGAGTATTTTTATTCAGTTTAAGATTCGTAGTCAATCTCTATGTAGTTCATTCACTGTGCACTTATAGATAGATAGATAGATAGATAGATAGATAGATAGATAGATAGATAGATAGATAGATAGATAGATAGATAGATAGATAGATAGATAGATAGATAGATAGATAGATAGTAAGCGAATCCATCACTGTTCATAACACCACAGCATTTGGCACTGATTCAGACTGTCTTTAGTTGCTGGTTCAAGCTGTGTCGCTCAGATCAGTATAAAACCACGCCTATACAAGCACTGTTTATAAGGATAATAGCTCATTTCACGATCATTTTTTGTGGCTTTTGCTGTATTTCAGTATGCTTTTAACCAGAAAGTAATCACATCTGAGCTGACAACAGTACTTTCACTCACCAGTTAAGAAAGCTCCACAGCTAAAAGCTACTGATTCATTCGGTGACAATGGTGATTCAGTATAGTGAGTTTTAAGATTCTGTGTTAAAGATTAATCATAAATGTACTGAACTCCTGTAGTCAAGAGTGGATTCAACTGTGCAGTACGAGTCAATGCTACCTTAAGATCAATAATGTCGCAAAAGGGTTCGAAGGTAACACTATCTACAAATATATTTTCTGTCATTACATTAATATTTCAGTGACATTTATTACAGTCTGCCTCTGGGTAGCAAGCTAACTATGCTAAGCTAGGACAAGCTAACTAATCTCTGCAGAAATGTTAGCTAATCCCATTAAAAAGTATTCATCAGCTGGCCTCCACTAGTGTTCTCTGACTAACTGATGTAGGAACTTCACATGTAACACAAAATGCTATTTTGCTAATTTGACTGACTCTACCTGTAAGTTGCAAATGGAAGTTCAAAAGTGGCGTCACTGTGGAAGCTAAAAGTAGTAGCACTTGTAGCTGAGACGGATTTCAGTATGGCATTCATGGTAGTCAAACCTTACCCATGTCAATGTTAAAGTGGATCATTCTATAATCCGCAGTCTCCACAGAGAGGGGACAGGCTTTCTGTGTTGCAGGCGGAGCGATTAAAGTTTGCAGGAATGTTTGACTGTTGCATCTTGAATAAATCCTTTAATGGTGAAATGAAGCCCTTCCTGTCTACACCGGGATGATGTATTGTCTGGCTCTTCAAACTTTAAATGATGCACTGGAGTAGATCGCTAAACATGCAATGTTTGTTGTCAAGAAGCTGCCCAAAGTATCATCAGTAAAAAACTATGTGTGTAAATGGTCAGCAGTGTTCTTTGTTAAGGTTATGGCTGTAGTTGCCAGAGTAGGTGCACTGACATAAAGCCTTGTTACGTATTATGTTATAGATGCCAGTTTCAGTTTGAATTTAAATATTTAACCACATTTACATGGACACTGAAAATATGATTTTAAAGTGAAAGTTTGATTAACGGTCTGTCCTCCACCACTACATGTTCTGTATACAGTATGTATACTGTCTCTTTATCCATTTGAAAAGGGCAGGAGCAGTATGTGCATTCCATCAGTAGCCTCTAATTTGAGGAATGTCGTGCACATTGTTGTGCCGTGCAATTACAAGACATTATCCAATTTGAGTGCTTTGATTACATTTTGTGCATTGAATATCTCGCAAAATAAGCACACACAAAAAAATCTGTTTGTGAAAACAACCTGGTTCACAACAACTAGGCAGGCTGTCCCACACAACCTCCAGGTTTATACAAATAATTAGGAGCACAAGAGCACGAATGGTGACATCCTGAGGATGCAAAGGGAGCAGAAGTTCAAACAGCTCCATGGTTATGTTTTTATTTCTCCAGTCTACATCAGTGAACTCCCGAGGACTGCCTGTTCTCACAAACCCATCACTCTGTTGCCAGATTCCAGCAATACTGGGTTCCTGGGGCTGCAACAGCTGAATGCATTATTTCCCCCAAAAGTGGTGCTTGAAGCAGAACATTTTTAAATGCAGCAGAGCCTATGGGTGTGATGCACAGCATGATGTAGCAGAGCAGAATCACAGCTGCAAGTGCTTCTGTAAAATTGGATAGAGACAGGGTGGGAAACAAGTTGCTTTACTAATAGAAAGCAAGCAAAAAGAGACATCTTCTAGCCTTCATGCCATATCTCAGGTGCTGCACACTGGCCCTTTGCAACTCTGCATCCATTTCCCCATGTCCACTTAAAATCAAACAAAATGTAATTTTATTTTTCTGAAAAGGCAAAGTGGTGGGTTTGCGACCAAAAGGAATCATCACATTTTGCTCTGATTACCAAAGTTATTAGCTGTGTGTACTTCTACTGCATCTTGCAAGCTTTTATATCCTGTGTGGACGCCATTAAATGAATGAACCTGTAGTCAGAGTGAGTATACTGGCATATATTGTCTCAGACCGTCACATTCAAGTTACATACAGTTTGGAGTATAGTGCCAAATGAAGTCAGTCTGGATGTGCACTGGTTTAAAAAGGGATGATCTGATAAAATAGTCTTCTTAAACCGATACCTTTTCCAAATATTATACAAGTATTATGTGTATTTCTGGTCCCAAAAATACCAAATATATTCATCAAATGAACTACACTGCTCCTTCATTTCCTAAACTAGGGCCCTTATGTGTGTCTATGTGGATTAGTAGAGATTTGAGGGGATGGGTAAGTGGGACTTTATCCTCAACGGTATGTGCTGTACCTTCTCTCTTCATGCCCATGGCTAAACACTTCTGGTAGCGGCAGTACTGGCAGCGGTTCCTCTGGCGCTTATCAATGACACAGTCCTTGTTGTCCCGACAGGTGTAGGTCAGGTCTTTGCGCACCGTCCTTTTGAAAAACCCTTTGCAGCCCTCACAGCTGTATACCCCATAGTGTTTACCTGAGGAGAGAGAGAGACAGAGATGGTTTGTCTAATGCATATAGAGTATAAAATCTTTCCTGAGTCATATGCTCCCTTTTGTCTCAGTGTCTTATTGTCTAATTGGTATGCGAGGTTGTCAGTTTGGTGACGGCGCCACAGTTTGATATCAACAGACGTGTTAGTAGCTGTCAGTTGCTCATCACTCGTAACTCAGGTCTCAGGTCTCAGGCAAGAGAAAAACCTTTACAGTCGGAGATAACATGCAACCACACAAACATACAGGAACCAGCTTCTGAGGTAGCAAAAGAGCGATCATGATCAAAGACCTATTCAGGTGAATAGACCTAGTGTGTGTTTGGGGGTTATGCTGAGGTGGCTGGGGAAGAAAAGAGGGGCCTACTGAAGGAAAGCTGCAGGGGTGGTATTGTTCTCACATCATGCTGTGGTACAGGACGGATCATCTCTTTACATTGTTCCTAACAGCCCTTTTTTGTTATTTATGATGGATGGAGTCCATTTGCATCCTCCAGAGCTGCTCAAACTGTTTCTTTGTTAGCTCTTTGCTGGTCAGACCACCAGAGAAGATAAATAAGACCTCCGAGCACAGTTAAATGAAGCATGACTTGCTATTAAACATTGTTTTGATTTTCCCCTTTGGGTCCACGTAGCACCGATAACGCAGGATCACACCAAGACTGTCCAATGAATTAGATATCCAGCTTCATCCCGGGGCTGAAAACATTTCATGGTTATCTCCAGAAAAACATTTAAACACAGGGTTATTTGTTGACTATGTGAAAAAAGAGACGGTTTTGCAAAGAGGACTGCTGTGTGAGTCTTTAGCCTTGGGCTAACAGTTACCCATGGGTTAAATGTTCTTGTGGTTAAAGTGGTTAGGCTAGCTCTTGACCAAATGATAGCCAATGATTAAGAGAACCCCGGAGTGAACACATGCTGTGTGAAAGGTAAAAAAAAACATGTCCAACAATTAGGCCTAAAACTGAAAATGGGATTTTTGTTTCTGCAAGTTTGAACTTAGGTCACACAAATCTGTGTCGACGTAGACAAAAAGGACTCACTTGAAAGTGGAAATGAAGACATTTCACCAAGTTTTAAGTCCGGTATGAGGCGACATTTTGGATCTCCAAACAAAAGAAAAAGAACAAGGACAACAACGTGACAACCGACAAGATAAATACTAACATGCGCAGCCATGTCAACATGAAAGTGGTGTCAGCGGTAGCGGCTTGTTTTGCATCTTTCCAGTGAGACATTGCACCAAGTCATAGCTTGCTGATTTTTAACTGCTTGCATCTTTGAACATGAAAGTGGCTGAAATTTGGACTGAACTGTAAAAACATATGAAAATGTTTTAAATGTTATTGTCCTTGTGATTCATATATTTCTCAGTTCTCACAAGAATACTGACATGTAACCCTGTTATCATTACGTACTGCAGAATGTATCTGAAGGCGTTCCAGTAGAGATGTGGCAGTATTCTTATTATTCTTATTTTGTCAAACTCTCTATGTCGCTCCTCTCTAAATCTGCCTGTATTAGCCTCCAGTCTTCATTTTTTACGAGCAGTCCCCGCTGCAAAAAAAAAAAAAATAAATAAAAAAAGACGCCCACCCACACCATGATGATGCTGGCGTCACCATGCTTCACGGTAGGGATGCTATGAGATGAGTGATGGGTTGCGCCTGGTTTCCCTCAGACACAGCGCTTCTCTATTTCAGTGGAAGCTGAATTGAGGTTTGGTTTCATCAGACCGTACAATCTTTTGCCTCATGATTTCAGTTTCTTTCATGCGCCTTTATGGTGCTGCCCCTCACATGCATTTTCTCAGGAGTGGCTTCTTTCTGGCCTCCTTGCCATTTAGCCCAGATTTGTGCAGAATTCCACTGACTGTTGTCCTTCCAGGAAGATCTCCCGCTGCAAGAAGCTGCAGTGTGTAGAGCGGGGGGCTGTTCTCTGACCAAAAGCTCATCTTTGGATCTTCTTTGGAGGTTTCTCAGTGTGGTCAGAACACCAGCTTTAGTAAGATGCTGGGTAGTCCCACTTTCTTTTCATTTGGTAATAATGGAGTCTTGTGTAATCCCAGCTGTTGAGAAATTATTTTTATACTTTCCCCCACAATTCTTCCCTAAATTATATATACAATTCCCTGGGCTTCCTGGTTAGGCTTTGACTCATGTGCACTTTTAAATAGTCATCTCCAAATTTAAGTTTAGTCATGTCATATTTATAATCTTAAACGAACTTTGACATAATGGGTCATTTTGTACAGATGAGTCACAAAAACATCCTGATTGTTTGTGACTCATCTGTACAAAATGACCTATTTTTACATGAAGCTGTAACACCACAAACAGTGGTAAAAGGCAAGCAGGTTGAACAATTCCTGAAGGTACTGTACACTGGTAACTCTTTGATTCTTTTCCCATAACTAATAGTTTCAAATAATTATCTAGAATATAACGTCATGTCATTTTATTTTAAATATTTAAATTAACTGATTTTGACTTCAGTATTTTGTATAGTGCAACGCTTCCTACGTGGACAGTACATATGGTCATTCAGTGGGTGTTCATCACAGTCTGATGTCACTCACCTGAGGAGCGGTCACCACAGATGGCGCAGATGTGTTTGGTGAGCGACAGGACCGTGCCCGAGGGCTGGGCGGGCACCTTCATCACGCCGTTGAGGCCCAGCGGGGGCTTGATGTCCTCTGTGCTGCTGACCGAGTTCATCGGAGAGTTCAGCTGGAACATCAACACACACAAACACACATGCCGACAGGTCACAAAGCAGTCCCCCCTTGAACATAAGACCCGCGACATCATACACCCCGCTACACAAGCCCGTCACGTAGCTCAGCTGGCGCAGCATAGTTAGCTGTTGACATTACCTACTGAACGAGGGCCAGGTCTGCTAAGGAGAGAGAAGGTTTGGTTACACATACAAACAGGGAAAATAAATATGGAGTTATGTCATGCAGAGTGTCCCGAACAATTTGCTAAATGCATAAAGTGAAAAGGATGTTATGACTTCTGATACTCAATACAGATGGTCAGCAGTCCTAGCAGCAGCAGCGCTTTTTGCCCTCTTTCATTGCTCCCCTGTCTCTCTCCACCCTCCTGTTTTAGATCTAAATCTGGCGCAGCAGGATCCTGCACCACTCCACCCCAGGAACTCTTTTATTCATGCTCTCAACAAGCCCCGCTGGCTCCCGAATGTTCAGCACTAGCATAACTCCACTGCAAAATTTAACAGTACAGCGGAATAAAGAGACAGCATTTGTTTTAGCGGCAGTGCAACGGCTTCCTTAAGACTTACTTCAATTGCTGCTTCCCTCCCTCTCTGAAAGAGAGCTTTGATAAAATTCATCTCAAAGTGACCTCTCTTCGCTAAACGTGGAGAGCAAGGGGAGACTAATTGCTATAACTAGCGCCATGCTGTTTCCAAAGGAGATAAACATTAGGGGGCAGGATATGAATTATCCTAAGACATTAAATGTACTGGATGGAATAGAAGCTAGCAAACCATTAACACCATCTCGTAAAAAAAATCAGAAAAGTAAAAGCACCAGTCTGCTTCACTAGGCTAATGCTAAAATGGCATTACAGTGGAAGAAGAAAAAGGCAAAGAAATGAAATATATTCAGACAAGTGCATCCCCAGCAAACACACTCACAACAGAGGGGTGAGCGACGGAACAGAGGCCACAAGAACCACATGGGCTCATATAGCCAGACATGTTTTCATTAAGTTACCACATATGAGACATGTTTGATAGCATAAACACTTCTTGGCTCTATATTTAGCTCATAATGTAGCAGAGAAACCCTGCCTCTCTGTCTGCAGGGACCCGGCAAGACAGAAGAAGCATTTTGTTTTTCGAGACATGCATGATCGTCTAAGAGAGTTTGTCGTCCTCATCTGTGTTTACAGCGATCTGACAGAGTACATTGGCTACACAGAAATGCATACACCGCAGCAAACAGTGTCCCTTCTCAAACATACAGTATATAAACCAAACAGCTGCAGAGCACATATGGATATTGACATGTGGCTCCAAAACTCTGCAGAGCATTATTCATTTCTGATTTCTTTTATAATTGAGTATTCTACAGATTATTCACATGATTTATAAAGTAATTGGATAAGAATACTTTACTTTAAGAATTTAAAAAGTAAATCGGTGGAGTGCCCCTTTATATATGGCAGTTCTCTGAAATGTCTACACTAGCCATTGTCTTACAGCTCTGCTTCTTTTAAGCCGAAATCTGCTCAAGACTGTATAGTTTTTTGTTTTTGTTTTTACGCACAGCACATCTCATTCTTTCATTCTCCCCCATTTCTCTTTCCTCAACTTTGAACCTGCGTGTCACTACACGGCACCTGCTCTTGGTGCAACAGTGATTAATGGATGCCGATGCATCACTTGAGGAAAGTATTCATCAACAGCATCACCACTAAAACATGTAAGGGAAGATGTACGAGTTCTCGGAAACTACCCGGAGACACAAGAGTATTAACCTTTCTAATATCTGTTATGATGCCATGACGATGAAGCAGCTGCTTTGACACACAGGCACACACACAAACATTTATATGCAGTACATACACACATACATCCAAAAGAGATCCGAAACAGAAGCTTGCACATACATAGACACAGATATACCACATGAACGTGCATATGACATAAAGCACACACAGCCATGCACATAGACGAGTACACACTTAGCTGCTATGGCTCCTGGCGTCTCATTTCACCTTACACTCTAATATTTGATTCCTCTTAAAGAGCTTCAAAGTTAGAAAAATGTCAGCAATGCCATATACGTTTTTTGCTTGAAGCTACAGTGTTTCGTGCTCACACTGAGTCAAATATTTCCAAACCATGGCGCTTTACCATCACACCAAATAGAAAATTCTAGATGTCTTCTGCATCATTTTATACCCATTTCCATATAATCCAGCATGACATATGTGGTGTCATGGGAACTTGACTTGGGAACCTGACTTGAATTTCAAATATAAGGCTTATGTGGGTTTGAACGTTTGGCTGCATTTGAATGATGGATCCACTGGTAGGGTTCAGTGGGTTGAAAAGGTTAAAGCCCTCCGCCACACGAAAATGTTCAATTCACACCGACACCCTCCCCTCGCCTGCTCTTCACACCCTGTTCACACAAATACACACTGAATGCAACACACAAACAAAAAGCTTAAGCCCTGGAAAAAAATAAAAAGGTTAAGATTATTTTTAGGTTATTATCCTGCAGAGCTTTCCATGTGGTATTTTATACATTATATCATTATTAATACCAAGGAGAAAAAAGGAAATCTTTTGCAGATTATCAACCAAGTGGCCATAGTTTATATTGAAGTGACACTAAATGTGTCATTTAAACTAACAAAATGAAAATGAATAGTAGACACATAAGAGTACAAGAAGTTATTATTGTCATCTTTATGTTGGCAAAATACTGCCTTGTGCTGGATAAGGCTTTCTTGCAGGAAATAAGATTTTTGTGAGCGTCTCCAAAACAAAAAGGCACCAACACAGCTGCATCATTTGTTTGGAACCAGTTTCGCCGGCATGTGCGTGCACACACACACACATACCCACACCCACATCTCTGCACACTCACCCACATACAAACGCACACGAAATGAGGTCTTACCTCAGTTAAATGCCTGAGTCTAGTTTTTTCCCCTGCAGCGCAGCGCTAACAGAGCTGTCTCCTTTGCCGATATCGTCTTTATCAAACCCCTGTCTGCCTGACAGAAGAGACTCCTCCACTCACAATCTATTTTCAGTAAACCTGCAACTCAATCTCAGCAACATTGCTCCCCCACTGTGGGGTGGGCAGGCTGGGGGGCCTTTCTTTCTCTTCTGCCCATGGCAGTGGAGACAAGGCGTGGGGATTAAAGTGGCTCAGGACTGGTTCTGGAAATAGAATACATGCGCCCTCCCCTACAACACATACATGTGACCCTTCACAGGGAGGTATGCCAGCTGTGTACGGCCGAATCGTCTTGGGAAACCCCCTGACAATCCTCTCCTTACATACTATCTGTCTGTTTTGTTTTTTTGGAAGAGGAGTAGAAGGCTTGGCTTCAGACTTTTACACACTGAGGGAGAGAAACAAACGAGGGGCATTTAACATCAAGGACTGGAAATGTAGGACAAAAGATTCCCTGCAGTACAATGTACAACACGAGCGCCTGAAATGCTCCAGCTGAACAACACTATTTCATGTGCTGCAGGTGTTATGTAACATGTTGTGACATTCGATTGGTACATCCAGTACGGGGAGGGGGGGGGCGGTTGTCTCTGTCTGCTTGTGGGTGTCAGATTCTACACAGAATTGATACATGTGATTATATGTCCTGTGCCACCTGCTGGCTTCAGCACAATGCTGCATTATTCAAACATGTAAAAGGGGATGAATTAATACTTCCTTGAAGGGGTGTTAGCCCTGAAGAGCTGAACGTTTTTGAGATATTGTGAGTGGCTGCATTCATAAATGTATGAAAGAAGTGGTGTTTTGGTTCGGTGTCATAAAGTGACAAGTGCAATAAACAACAAATTGCTTTTTAATATGGCAAGACATGATAGCTGCAAGCTAGCAGGTAAGCTACTGTTTACTGCTGTAAACTGCTGTACTCTTGAAATCCTGAAAAAATGTGATTCTAAGCTTTCAAATGAGGTATTATATATTCACATTTGAAAATATGATGAATAAGAATTTAAAATTATAATATGCAAACCGCAATCTCCATGCCCTATTATAGAAGTGGTGTTTTGGTTTCATAAAAACATGCAGTACAATAAACCACATGTTTTCTGTAATCTAGGGCTGCAATTAATGATTATTGTCATATGGATTCATCTATCCATTATTTTTCCATGAATGTTTTAATCCAGAAAGTCAAAACAAAACAAAAAATGCCCATCACAAGTTTCCAGAGCCCAAGGTGATGTCTTCAAATTGCTTGCTTTGTCTGAGGCACAGTCTAAAATCCAAAGATAATCAATTAACAACATAAAACAGGGAAAAGCAGAAAATGTTGCTGGAACCAGCAAATGTTTGACTTAAACAACGAATCAATTGTAAAATATTGCTATCTTTTAATTTTCTGTCCATCAACTAATTCATCAGTCTTTTCATCACTATTTTATACTATTCCCACAGGCTAGTTTTTTTTTGTCAAAAACGTAAATAAACAGAGACCAATCATCAAATCTCATAATAAATAGAAAACATTGAGATAAAGGGCAACAACCAGCAATCAGTTCTTACCAGCAAAAAGTTCTTATTGTAACAATACACAACAAAAATGAAGATATAATCTCACCAAAAACGTATAAATTTATTATTGTGAGTCAGCTTGGTTTAGGTCTTGGTTTACTCAATCCTAATTCATTTTAATAGAAAGAATAATCTTGGCAGCGGAGCACGTCCCGTAAACTATTAGTATGCTATGACAACACACATGGTGGTGAAATAAAAAAGAAGGAGTTGTCCCTTGAGCGAACAGAGGAGAAAGGGAAAGGAGAGCGGAGACAGCGGAGGCCTCCGCTTAAGACGGGCTTAGCTCGATTCAGCGAGTCAGAGCACAGACTTTGCTCACAAAGACACTTCAAAAGGAGACATCAAATCCTATAGCGCACCACTCCTCAATGCACAACCCTCATGTAGAACCTGAGTTGCTTTCCAGTTCAAGGGCACCTTTTTCTTTTTTTTTTCTTTTTTTTTTACAAACACAGAGAAAGTTATCTTCAGTTTTCTTTCAAAAACGCCCCTTACAGAATCCCTTCATAAGGCTTTCCATTATGCAGTGGCATAACACGGCCAGGAATAGAACGCTCTACTTTACAATCCACTGTTAGATCTCATTCCTCAAAACTGTATCACTCCCTGAACCACATTTTTGTAACTTTAATTCACTTTTACTTCAAGGCAAAGCACAAAAAATGTCCAAAGCTAGAATGTGAAGAGCAAAGAGGTGTGAGTGGACAGGATACAAATCTTGTGTTGACAGGAGACAACACCTAACCAGCTGCCCTCCTGAGTGTTCAGGTCATGATGTAACCTAATGATAACCCCGCATCACCTTTCACCTCTGACACCTTGTGACCGTCACTTCCTTCTAAAAGCAAATTTATCTCAGCGGTCCCGCAAAGTATGGGAGGAATGAGTACGAACTTTCTTCTCACCCCCCGTGCTGCGAGTGTGCGAGTCTTATCTGGACACGTATCAGCAGAGATGGAGGATCAGGTTTCTTACGGGGGAGGGGGGGGGTGCGTTAATGGGTCGGCTCTTCTGTGGCCCCCTCGGGATATATTCACAGTAAGACACCCTTTGGGATCAATTACGGCACCGTTACGACTTTGAAAGACACCTGTTTGAACACACATAGTTCACAAGCAAGCACAAATCAACAGGCGCGTGAGAGTGAGCATGCACACAATACACAGAATAGTTCCGACTGCGGTTCAGTTATTTGCGGATGAACTTAGGGGTCACCTGTAGGTCCATCACACGCAGGACAAGGAAACAGGAAGGAAAGACGGATTCTAGTCACTACAACATGTGTTAACGTGACTTAAAGGGGCCCTGAGGAGTTTTCTGGTAAACAAACAAAAGTTATGTTTACATTCAGTGTTACTCACCAAAACGCCTTGTGTGTATCCTTGAGCTCTAACAAATGTGTTGAATGCATTCCCTTCCTCATAAAACATTTGCAAGGCCGATTTGTAACTTTTTTTATATCCATGGCTGTGCTCGAAATCGCATATTAACGTACCGCCTACTACATACTGCCTACTACATACTCAGTCAGAAATTCTTGCTAATCTAGTATACATGCGAGTATTTCTCGCGTACACAAAATCCACATACTATGCAGCTGGAACGCACAACATACCACTGGCAGGAATGCATGTACTCGACTGCCGGGATCCTTTAACTATCCACATCCCGACACCTCAAATCCATAGAATTACTGTGCAAAATAACTATTTAGCACTAATATTTATTAAAAATGTTCAATATATTCTCCTACTGCTTTGCTGCTGGACTATTGTGTTTTCAGCACAGACTCAAATGTAATAGATTAACTGTACCTCTTCTTAAATACAATGTTCATTGTTGTCATCAACATCAGTGTTAATCTTGGTGATGCAGATTTCTCTGGTCTCTAATGAAAAATAATCTCAATGGGACTATATATTCTTAGCAAAGTAAATGAATCCTCAATTGTTTATAGTCATAATTAGTTATTGTGTCAACTATATTCCCAACTCTGATCAGCATTAGAAAAGATGCATTCAGGTAATTCCGAACACCCCAAAAAATGATTATTTACAACAAAGAATCAGTCAAGATCAAACTCTCTGGTATCTTCCAAAATAAGAGGAATAATAAATTGTGATTTTGGCAGCACAATAAAGTATACTTCACAGATAAGTCATCACTCTTACACTTTTTACAGATCAATAATAATTTTCCAAACCAGCTTTAATTAAAAAGGAACTTTTGGGTAGCCAGGTTGTGAGCATTTGATTTATGACGGCTTTTTACATTACAACAATCCTTTAAGTCTGCATTAAGCATTAAGTCTGTCTTTTAAATGATATTTTCTTTCTTGATTAATTCAAGATCGTTGGCAGAGGATATAATGAAATGAAGGGGATCCATCACTTACATATGGGCTTACAACCTGGCAACCCAAATGTATGCATTTTAATGGTTTATCAATGATCTGTAAGTGAATACATCAGTTATTTGTTAACCATTAACAAAGTCTTTAGTGACAACATATAAATCCTTCCAAAGCCTGCCTTATTGTAAAATAGCTCCATGATTATTGTCACTCAGCTCTAATAAAACACTTTCTCTACTCTCTCCCAGTGGATAGAATTTAGTAGAAGCAGACAGCTCGGAGGTTTCCAACACTCACCCCATGCTGCGCCACAACAGATAAAATGAATCATCGCAAGCACCGCTGGCGCTTATGTGTGTGTGTGTGTGTGTGTTTTGACAGAAACTTTTGTTGCAGTGAAAAAAGGATATTAAGACTATCAGTGGCATGAAAGGCAGTGAGCCTTACAGCAGTGAAGTGTGAATATGCAGAGTGACTCTCAGCTGTTGCCTCACCTCAGCGTGGCAGCATCTGTGCGTGCCTTTGTCTAAGTGTTTTTGGCATCCGTGGGAGTGTGGGGAGTGGGGAGTGTAGCGGTCGGGTCCGCAGCATGCATACGCGTATTTTTAATTTCTGCATCAAGCGTGTGTGTGTGTCTGTGTGCATGTGTTTCTGGATTTCATGTGTGCATGCATGAGAGTGTGTTTTGTCTGCACGCATGCGTATAACTTTGTCCTTTTGGCTTTGTGTGTGGGTGGATGAGCATAAGGGCTGTTTTTATAGGAAACAGTGCTGCTCCTGTGGGCACTGCACTGCCTACCACTGACTTAGCAGCTTTTACAACCTCTCTCCTCTCACACCAGTCTTGAAAGGTTTCCATCTTTTTTTCTCCTCCCCACTACATTCATTCTTCATTGAGTGTTTGAATTGTAACAACCTTCTGTCCCCTTTCCTTTGCTCTTTTCAGAAACAAATCACACGTTTTGGGGTGCTTTCACAGCTAACCTGTTTGGTTTGGTTTAAACAAACTCTGATGGATTTGCCTGTTTGGTGTGGTTCGTTTGGGCTGGTGTGAAAACTGTCAATCAAACTCTGGTGCTGACTAAACAAAAAAGATGTCAGCTTCCAAGCAGAGCAGTTAATTCATTGTGTGAAAGCATAACGGACCAACGGCAGGATTTTATGATAGCAGATATGTGATTTTAGCATAACTTCAATAGCTAAACTACTTTTAAATCTGTCTTCTGGCCATGAACTGTCAAGAAAGTGATCTTCCCTTCTGTATAAGTGAATTTATGCAAACCACTTAGTAATTTAACATGTATGTGCGCCACCACAGGAGTTACATTTTCCCTGATCAATCGGAAAGTGAAAAGGTGTGTTGTGCATGTGTTCTTCTCCGTTTCTTCTGTCCCTCAACAGGGACATGTAATGACTTTACAGTAACTGCCTCCCCACGCCTCTTTTTCATCACATTTCTACCTGGCTGTCATTATCAGGCTTCATACAGCTTCTGAAGAGTAAAATTCAAGCATTTTGAGCACTTTCAACCAAAAATGTCCAAACTCTCGAAGCCTTTATCGTCAAATCTAAATTGTTACTATAAATGCCAGGAGACAACAAACAAATATGACGATGGGATTTTTCAAGGAGTATATTTGAATTCAAGCATATTCCTAATCTTGAAAACAAAACGGTTAAAATTAAGCATTTTCCAAACTTTCAACACAGTGTACGAACCATGCAATTATTCATAAAATGAGGTTGAGTTGCAGTCTAGACTTATCATGCTCATAATAACAGTTTTATCTTTAATCTTTCAGCGTTACATGAAAGCTGTCAATCGCTGCACATTGAATAAACATAATGTGACAAACCCCAACCATCTGGTACCTCAACAGGTTAAAACAATACTTCTAAACTCTGTGTGACCCATGTTTGCCTCTTTTATCATGTCTTCACAGAGCTTACACTTTTGTTGGTGGTTTTTGATTTTACTGCATGACACATTGTGTAAAAACTGTCTGTGCACAGCTACATGTTTTACAGGTGTGTTAGCAGTGGAAAAGGTAGAATTAGTCATACAGTTAAGTGTCATTACACTTGGCACACATGCCACAGCGTACATGTCTGTCCACAGACAGTGTTGAGTTGCTGTAAGATCACACCACCACATGCAATTAAAGCCCTGAAGGGATTATTTGAAGCTCTAAAATAAATGTGTGCCCCGAGGCATTTAAACCGCAACGTCTAGAGCCTGCATTAGGAGGCCGCTCTCTGAAACTTAAACCTAATGTTACCGTTTCTATCCCTTATAGCTGCCACCTCATAAATGGCTCGTCTCCTGTGTGGCCCTACACAAGTCAAAACACACACACAGGCCCCAGCGCTATCACACTACATACTGTCTTAAAATGAAGTCCCAAGTAAATGCCATTGGAAAAAAAATTTAATTACCAGTACCTGTACTATGATAGCTCCATGGTAAATTCTTCACAATTTTCATTTCCACTTAATTAATTCCACCAACATAACTAACCACTCTGTTGCTGGAGTTTCTCTTTTTAAAAGGAAATACTATTATGTTCTTATTCACTGATTCTACAGTCTGTGCTTTCATGATTTTCAGCTTCTTTTAACAAAACAACACTTCCTGCGTATGTTTCAGAATATAAGCTTTCCAGGGAAGGAAAGGGAATTTGCTAAACAAGGTTAAAGTGTACTTATGTAACAGGAACAATTTGAAATATAGGCCTGTCCCTAAGTAATGCGAGGTTTTCTCTACAAGAAACTAAGGACTAAAAGAGCACAGTACTAAACTTCTAGTGGAGCACAACTAAATTAATTCTACACATTAGTTACACTTCCTTGAACTACCAGTGCTGGGGAAAAAAAGTGCTCTCTAAAACTGCCTCTAATTGCTACCTGGAGACAGCTTTGGCAAAAAAAAAAAACAAAAATAAATCTTTTCCCTCATCCATTTGAGGGTTGATTGACGTTAGAGAGCCTTAACTGTTCTCCTGGGACCCTACACACAGCCTCTTTGTGCGGCCATTAGAGCCACGCAACCATGATGTCATGCAGACTGACTACAGCGAGGTCCATCAAAGACCAGAGCAGCGGAATGGACCTTTATTACTCCCACACAGGAAGGAGCTGAGATCCACTACGCTCCCCCCTCTCTCTCTCTCTCTCGGGTGTGTTGTGCTTCAGTCTCCTAGCGACCCTCACCTAAACACAACGTACCCAAAACCGGCGCATGACATCACCACCGCCCCTCATTTATAACTTATTAAGCGCGTGTTCCATTTCTTGTAAAACATTTACACCTTTTTCACGTTAGTGTTTCTTCTGCATTGGACTCCAGGAACACTCCAGCTTTATATGTATTTTTGAAGGCGTATTGAGAGACACTAGAGGCCTGTTGTTGGTTTAGGATTCTCAGGAAGGTTTCAGTGGGAGAGGGCGGAAGCCAGAGGGGTACAGGCTGAGCCGCGAAATGGAAAATGGGAGCCGGCTGTGGTCTGATAATAAAGAACCCATTTTTTCTCCCGCAAAAAAAAACAACAACAGCCAGACAATTCTCGCCATTGTCATTGGAAGTGTAAAATGTGTTCCAACCCTGCGTGTAATCCCTTTCAGCTGCTTGGAGAGTTGTGGTGTCTGTGATCGAGAGATGGTCTGTGTTGTCAGTGAGTTCAAGCCCACAGACATGACCACTGATGGGTCCGATTCTAATGGGCATGGCTGTGGCCCAGATCCGCCTCCCTGACCAGATACCCGGGAAGATGTCTCGCCATTTCTCCCCTCAGACAGCACCAGAAAAAAAAAGCGGTGACAAGCCTCATAACGGCAAAACCACTTAACGAAAGACAAAGTATGCATTTTGCGTTGCAGACAAAGTCTTCGTGTCAAAATATGTTTTGCCGACAGTGTGTGGGCTCTCCTCAGAACAATGCAGATGCTTTTCTGATCTTCAACAATACACACAGCAGATCCCCGAACAGACGCGACAAACTAAAAAGTTTCTCGTTGAAAAAAAAAAACCCACAGTATGTCAGTGTGTCTGGATGTTCGGGCAGAGCTCAAGGGGAAGTACTGTTGTTTGAGATGTAAGAATTGGCTGATGATAAAGGACTGTCTCTCTCTTTACATGTGGTTTGGCTTTCGGGGGATGCATGATTCCAGTAAGAATTGGGAGTTTTGTTCACCCCGTCCTCTGCTTTCATCATGTTGTCATTTGCGTCTTTGATGTAGAGGATAGTAAAGGCTCATTGTTTTGGTTTTTTACCAATTTTCATTGAAAATTACACAGGTTTTAATAAGAACCAGACTGGTATAATCAGATTTTCCACCTGGATTTTATGTTTCCGTGCATCTAAAAGTTGGGTTTCCTGCTAAAAGAAGTCACTGTTGATTGTAGTTCATGGTAAACAAGGTCTTCTTCTGATGAGGATGGCTTAGAAAGACCGTAAGAAAGAAAGGAAGTAAAACTCTTTTTCTTTCTTTTATGACATGTAAGATCTTTATAACTTATAGTATATCCAAAATGTGTGTTATAGTGAGTGTGTGTGTCCATGCCTGTGTGCTTAGGTGTGTGTGTGTGTGTGTGTGTGTGTGTGTGTGTGTGGTTGGCATAGGCGGGGGGTCTTGTACTGGCCTCTGGGTGGTTAAGTAGGGAAGAGGCTGAGCTGTGACCCTGTTCCAGTCAACTGCTCATGAAAACGGCAAGTCAGCCGAGTGTTAAGAGCAAGTGGCATAAGCCGTCTGACTCAAATCACGTCTCATCAGAAGTGCCGCACCTCACGACCACAGGGCCCTGCCACCATCTTTAACCTCTGAGCCTTGCTCTCACATCAAACTGCCGTTCTCCACCCTCCCCGCGCAACAGTCAGCAGCTTCTACAGTCTCAGTTATGCAAATGTTTACGGTTAACGGCACAAATCCTCAAACACGAGTACCTGTCGGATTTAGGGCTGGGTACTTTGAGTAATTAAAGCTTTTTTTCCACAAGATCATTGTTGTCTTTGATAAAATGGCAACTGTATTTTAAGTCTCCCTATTTGGTATTTATACGCAGCATATAAACATTTAATAAGTGGTTTATAGCGTAGGTGTACGCAGATACAGTATTTATTAATCCAAGAGGTTTTCAAAGTGGGAGGCGGGCCTCACCAGGGGGGCTCCAAACTGTTTCAGGGGAGGCTCAGTGAATGGAAGTGAAAAAAATATTACATTAGTTATCGAAAGGAGATCACGTAGAATAGCCTAAATGTGTGTGATTTGGTTAAGGAGATAGTTCAGAGATACAGTGGTTCGGGGGAATTTTACTGTTTTTCCCAGAGTCAGAAACTAATAAATGCCTCAGAACAGACCTTTTTATGTATTTGCTGTAGTCTGAAGTTGTGTCAAACAGCAATATTAGGCTATCTTGGCTCAATTGTTGAGTGTCTATGGGATCAAATAACATAATCATGATCCCATAGGCATCCACGAATTGAGCAAAACTAAGCAAGTGAGGGGTGAGGGGGCGGTTTTTTCCAAGCTTTCTCTGAGAGGAGGCCCATAGTCAGACAAACTACTCCATTGCACCAGTTTTTAATGTTTTAACACAAGCAGTAAAACAAAAGCGTCTAAAATTTCAGAAATTGTAATTAAAATCAGGAAAGTTTGCACCACTTGCTGCAATAGAATTCAGTTGTTACCAAAAAACAATTGAGGTTCAAGGTCAATGTGGAATCAGGACGAGAGAGGTTAACTGTTTCTTATGCCCTCAATCTGCTTTTGAAGAATGAGGTATAGTGCTTTACATTTGCATGTGCTTACCACACACTGGCATCTTGAAACAGGTGGGAAGCCTTAAAGAAGAGGGTGGTGCTCTTTTCCCCACTCTGACCCGGACCAGCCCATCCTCCTGTTTTGTAGAAAACCATGTTTATATTTCTCAAAGGAAGGTATGGTTTTGGTATCGATACTGAAATCCGGGTATCGTGTCGGAACCTGTGTCTTTTTTTTCGATACCCAGCCCTAACTGACGTTCATGTGGTGCCATTAATCGCTAACAGCGTGACCCATTACTCACATCCATGTGTCTATATTTGACAACTCAAAGAATAAAATGTCAACAGTACAAACTGCAACAAAAAGGTGCCATTTACCCTGGTACCAGCTGTTTCAGCAAATCCAAAACAATGTAGCACTGTTACAGACTGGAAACCAGCCACTGGCCCTTAACACAAGTTAGATACAAGCTGTAATTACTGTACATACAGTATTAAAACTGTCACCACCAACAGAAACAGCTGTTACCTGCTCTTTACACAGCTGTTACAAATGGTAGCATTGGCCAAGAGGCAGTAAGGATAAGTACCTACAGCACATGAAACCTTTCATGATACCCATAATGTACACATATTTACATGTTAAATGTGTATACTCAAAGAGTTATAGAATCACTAAAGCTCCTGTTATAGATTGATTCAAATTAGACAGACCGAGACAGATCTGCTGTAACGCTTGCTACCTTAACACCCAACCTGCATACAAAGCATGCCGCTCCGGGACAGAAACCGCAGCGCAGATGAAAGTGTTGGAATTAAAAAGTGTAGAAGAATCAGAAGGAGAAGGGGGCTTTCTAGAAATGAAAGACTCTGGCCGCTTTCTGAAAGTGCCCCTAATCCACTCTTAACTCCATTACATGTGGGACACTTCGGCGATAAGCCCAACAATAGCGAGGAGAGCCCATTCCAAATAGCATCACGCTGCAGATGCACTTTAACACAATTATTAACAAACACAAAAAAAGGGCAGTCACTGAATTTTGGGGGGAAACAATTTCAATTTTAGATATGGCTGCGGACGGAAACTGGGCCACTGCAGGCTTTGATGTCTTAATTGTGTGTGTGTTTTTTTTTAATACCAAAGAAACTGAGGCTTATTGATGGAACAGAAAATGACAGAGACAGAGAAGAAGAGAGAGGAAATGGAGATGGTGTGAAAGAGACAAGGAATAAAAAATGTTTTTAAAAAAACAAGAAAGGGATAAAAGAGGAAAGAGGACAGCCAGGACAGTGAAGAATGAAGGGATAGAGGAGGAAGCAAGATATGGCGGGAGAGAGTGACAAATATGCCTCCAATATAGAAGAAAGAGTGACAGAGCTGAAGTACTGTGGAATCCCAGTTGAATAGGCCTTGATTAACTGTGGCATAGGGTCAAAGCAGGGCCTCTGTCTGCTGGGGTCTGGCTTAGGAAAATGATGTGTGACTGTGTGTGTGTGTGTGTGTGTGTGTGTGTGTGTGTGTGTGTGTGTGTGTAAGCGACTGTAATTTGCACTTGTGAGACATTGAACACAGTTTGTAAGACATGATAAACGGCCGTTTGCCTGGTTAGTTTATAGGGCAGCTGTATTTCTGTGTGGAGACTGAATATACAGCAAAACCTCATGAAAACATGGTCAAGGCTGCTGAACATGAAGCTTTCTGGTTTCTGAATGTGATAAATCAGTGGCTACGCTAGTAGCTCGGCCCTAAAAACACTTTTTAAAAAAAAAATCTTTTTCCTTGTTTATTTAAAGGAATGGTTCAACATTTTGGGAAATACGTCTATTCACTTTTTGAGTTAAATGAGAAGATCGATACCACTCTCATGTCTGTCCGTTTCACGTGAAGCTACAGCGAGGTGAAAGGTTAGCTTAGCTTAGCATAAAGAGTGGAAGCAGTGGGAAACAGCTAGACTGTCTCTGTCCAAAGGGAACAAGGGACAATACAGGTTTACACGCTTACATAAGAAAAAAATGCAACAAATGTAATGTATATTAGGCAACTAGTCGAAGCTACTTTGCAGAATTCAGGGTAATTCAGAGACTATATTTACTTACTAGCTGAAATTCAAACAAATCAGACATCAACGACTCTCAAGCATCAACAGAACTGGAGAAATGTTTGGCTTGGCTGTTGTTGATGGTAATTTTGTGTGTTGTTACCACTCTGGAACCTTGGAATAAAACCCTGCAATGTTATTCTCTATGTTCTATATGTTCACAGTCCTGAGAGAGTAAGTCAGTTTGAAGACACAATGCCTGAATATGCAGCTGTAGTAAATATACTTTCAAAAGTGTGTGTGTGTGGGTGTGTGTGTGTGTGTGCGTGTGCATGTGCGTGTGCATCTGAGTCTGTCACGGGCCTCACCTGGGGGCTGACGCTGGGGCCGTAGCCCATGCCGGGCGAGTTCATGGAGTGGGGGCCCATGGGCGAGCTGATGACGGAGAAGGGCGAGGCCAGGCCGTTCATGGGCGAACTCAGCGTGCTGATGGGCGAGTGAAGAGAGCCGGAGGGCCCCATGGACGTTGGGCTGAGCAGGGACGGGTGCATTCCCCGGTGGGATGTGGGTGAGCCCAGGGGCGAGGAGGTCACCTGGCCCGACGAGTCTGGTTGGAAATAAAAATAAAAAAAGAGGAAAATTAGAAAGAAATGTGGATTGGTTGGTGCTAGAAGTTTTTAAAATTTCCACTGCTATCATTTCTAATGATAACACATTTGTCAGCATGATGTGGTTTTTGATTCTTTAAGAAAAACCCGTCCACTGAAACTCAACTAATTTTTTAAACCTGATGCACATTACGGACTTTGTAATTTCAACATAAAACCTTTGAAAACCATGTTCTTCACACAGACCTTTAGATGTTTTTAAAAGGACGTTTTCACACATGAGCTAATTTCAGTTTTTTCCTGACCAAAGTCTTTGGCACCAAGAGTCAAGCACATCTGGTGAAGTGTGAAAGCAGTTGTTGAATCTGAGCGCGGTCCAGGAAAATGGACAACTCAGCAAAAACACTCGAGACAATTAACTGCAACCATAGCTCTTGTGAAAAAGAACAAAATCTAAACATGTGAGTTAATGGAGGCTGACTATGAGTTCTCCAGCTCTCTCGTGCACTGGTTCTGTAGCTCAATGAGGAGTTCACCTCTTCACAAGTGCTTCCCCTCAGGGATCTATGAGGACAGGATGTATATCTATAATGCATGTGCTTGATGAGTGGAGTAGTGGGCGCAGGAGGATTAAATATACAACCTTGTACCATCCTTGCTCTTTCTGTCTTCCTTCTATCTCCTCAACTTAGCGCTACTCTTTACCTTGACTGAGCGGGCCATCTTCCCATCAGCTGTCAACACAGAAGATAATGGGACAGGCAGGAGCGCAAGCAAAGAAGGAGGGTACTGTGGTATGTCACAGAGACTTTGGCGACAGGGTTGTGTGTGCACTGATAACAGCTCCCTGCCTCCTGTCTCGTTTTTCAACACCAGCTGCAGGTCATGGAAGAGGGCTCCTTCCTCTTTTGCACATTTTATTTCCCCCGTATGAGCGTCTAATGGAGGGTGTTTCGAGCTATTCAGATTGATCAGCCCTCTGTGACAAACTTGTGATTTTGGGCTTGTAAAGAAAGCACTTAACTCTTGAACAATGCAAATTCTATTTCAGTTTTTTGAGCATTAAGATCGACAGAATATTAATTTACAACTATTTTCAAACAAAATGAGAAAAATTTGATGGTTTTAGCTTCTCAAACATGAAGATTTGCTGCTTCTCCTTATCTTACATTATACTAAATTGAATGTATTTGGGTTGTAGACTGTTGGTTGGACAAAACAAGACATCTGAAGACATCATTTTTGGTCTCTGAGATTAATCGAGAAAATAAACAGCAGCGTTATCAACAATGAAAATAATAATTAGTTGCAGCCCCGATTATTTTTCTACCTTACGTTAGCAGTTGGCTTGTGTTGGACGATATATACCATGAGATGTCAGATAACTATGAGCAGAATCATAAAGCAGGACTGCTTTATGGCAATACTGGATTTGTGCACCTTCATTTTTCAGGTATTTAACAGACATTCTCACCTGACAATTTTATCTTTTAACCAATAGAACCATGAAATTATATTATGCTAGAACGATTTATCCAAATCGCCCACTCCTACAGCTGACATAAGACAGCTCAGGTTCACCTCTGATGAGTGCTTTGTCCTAGAATACCCTCCTCTCATACCCTGTCCTATTTTGACACTACAACTTTGCTCTCTCTGCAGCGGGGACATGGACTAGTTATGTAATAAGTGGGAGCGTGGCTTGTCTATCACATCCCCCCGTTTCATAAGTGACCAGGTTCCTCTGTTTCCGCGCAGTGGAATAAAACTGATGGATGCCTCAATTAGTTGACAGCTGAGAGTAACGAGTCCAATTCGCAGCAGTTTTCCTGGAGTGTTTCGTCTCTGTCCCAGCTGACTTTACAGGGTTTTTTTGTTTGTTGTTTTTTTGCAGTATGTGTGTGTTTCTGCTGTTAAATGTCTTGTGAATGCAGGAAAGAAGAGGGGGGGATCTTTGCATCTTTGTCTCCTGCATCAGCAGTCCTCAGGGCAGCAACCCAGCTGGCAGCTCAGCCAAGCCAAACACTTCCTGCACATCCTGCTTGCCTCACAAGCACTTCCTGTACACACATACACACATACACACACACACGGGCCCCATCCTTTTGAAAACAAACACACATCCTTCTTAATAAAAGGGCTAACAGCTCTGCATCTAGCTGTATTGGTTTAGTGTTTAATCCTCTCACTGACATCCCTCGAGCTTCTATCCCTCTGATTACATTTTTTTTTCCTAAAATGCGCCCACACACGTAATTCCTAAAAAATAAAATAAATAAATAAAAAGCTCTCCCTGAGCCAGCAATTCCCATAACCCTTTGCCAATTGGGTTTTAATTCAAGCAGATAAAGCGAGCTGTGGTATTAGGGTTGCCAATCTGCCATTGTAGGTCTCAGCGGGGGGGAGCTCAGCTGACAGAGTCCCAGCAAGGCCCCACCTCGAGGGGGGTGAGAGAGACGGGCTGGGAGGTAGATCAGACTGTTTATGTTTCTCTCTCTTCCACCTTTTTTTTGGAGAAGAGGAACAACCAGAGCAGAAAATTAACTGAAAAATCTCCCAACATCCTCTCTGGTGCTCTTTTTCCAGATGAACATGAAGCAAACTATGTAGCTATGTGGCCATATTGTATGTGAACATATAGATACCACAAAATGCAAAATATGTGCGTGTTTGCATGTGTGTGTGTGTGTGTTGGGTTGCCAGTGTAGGATTACAGCAGGATAAAAAGGACTAATCCTCCACAGAAAGGAGAGGAGAGGAGAGGAGGAACTGAATAGACATACAAGAGATGAAAGGAAACAAGGAGAGGAGAGGTGAGAAGAGGAGAGGAAAGGAGAGGAGGAACTGAATAGACATACAAGAAGAGATGAAAGGAAACAAGGAGAGGAGAGGAGAGGTGAGGAGAGGAGGGGAGAGGAGGAACTGAAAAGATGTACAAGGAGAGGAGAGAAAAGGAAAGGACAAAACAGGAAAACAAAGGGAAAGAAATGACAACACAAGACACGACTGGAAAGTTAAGGAGAAAGTTGTCCTGTAGGAGAGGAGAAAGGAGAGGGGAGAGGCTAGAGTTTTTTTCCATACAGTATAACTGTCACATTGACACTCCTGCCTGTATTTACCCTTTCAACCTGTTGAACTGGAAAATGAAACATGTTTTACCAACAGTCTTGAGAAAACACGGCAAGCTTCAAGAAAAAATAATAAAACAAACTAGCTCGCAAGATAAGATAAGAGTGTGTATAAAGCAAATCAGCGAACAAGGGCAGGGCACGGGAGGGAAGGAGGGGGCAATAAAAATCACTGAAGCATCCAAGAAATGAGTTGCAGTCCTCCAGGTTCCCTGTGTGCCAATATACAAAAAGGTTTAGATAGGAGTTAAAAAGTGCTTCTGAGCATTGCCGTTTGCAGCCTCTGCCTGTCAATTGGCCGGGATCGCTGGGCACACAAAAGCACAACTGACAGCTACAAATAAGCAAATTAGGGCCCATCTTACTGGCAGGCGCAGACAGAGTTCTCCACTTATCACTTCTGTACTCCATACAAGCATCTCCTATTTCTAAACAATGCTTCCCTTCCTCGCTCTCGCCTTTCCCGCTCTTTTGTTCTGCCATTGGGTGTGATTACACGGAGGAAATTTGTCAATTTGTGTTCTGGCTTGTGCATTTAGAAATATGATAAATGGATGATTGAGATGTGACTGGATGACAAGATGAAAGGGGATGTTCCTCAACAGAAAAACAGCAGCGCATGGCATTTCTTCAAACACTTGAAACAACCTATGTTTACATTATTACTGACAGGCGATCTGTTAACGGTTGTGATTAATGGCCATCCTTTCCAGAAAAATGACACCAGCTGTCATTTGTTCAGCAGCAAAGGTGGGAAATGCCATTAAGTCGTTAGGGTTTGTTCAGAATGAAAGCAAAAGGAATTTTTGAGGCGTCATGATTGCCATGGAAAGATGGGTTTGGGTGCAGCTTCGGTATGCTGACAAGCTGAAAATGTTTTAATGAAGAAAAAGAGGCTAAAATCCACTTCAAGCTACAAATGCACTTTTTTGCCACCACAAAAGAACTGGTGTGGATGGTTGGGCACAGAAAGCACCTGACTTGCATGCCGGAGGCTACAGTTGACGTGCAGTCACCTACTTTGCGAGATTTCAGAGCGAGACTTCTCCTTGAGCAAGACTTCTGTTTCTGGTTAAACAAAAAGGATCTTAATCTTTAACAAAAGGTCTGTCTCTGTAGGGATCCTTTCCGTGATGTTGTCAGACACTTAGAATAAAAATCTGAGCCTGTCAGTGGCAAAAACAAGCACTTTTAGTGGACGTACTTTGACGGGCACAGTTGCCCGGAAGGATTATGTTGCAGCCAGTGCAGCCCATTCACGGATGCTGGCTGAGGCAATCTACTGCACCAATTCCAAAACTTTTGGTAACTGTTAGTTATTTAGCTGCCAAAATTTGTAAAAAAAAAAATAAAATAAAAAATAGGGCCGAGGTTCAAAAATACCAGAATTAGCCTTTAACCAGACCTTAACTATAGTGGCAGAAAAGAAAACGCTCATATGAATCAGTTCTGGAACAGTTATATGAGTCGTTTTTGGAGGCACTGACTAACAATCGATTTTGCCACTTAGGTATGAGGTCTTGTTAAATGAAAAGCTGGTGGAGTGGGAGAGGCGGATGTTCTGTGGTCTCTATAGTTACACTGAGTCACTGATACTCTAATTGTTGGCCGAGGAGAGCATATCCTGAAGCAACACAGCAGAGTGCGCACTATTTGTCAGCTTAACAGACCTCATGGTGAAAGGTGACAGGCTGAAGGGCCTCTGTAACAGAAACCTACCCGACTTTCCATCTCTCCTTAATTCTATTTGTCTGTCATTTCCAGACCTCTGTCGACTGTGTGAGTTGAGTGAGACACAAGGCTTTATTACAAGGCTGATAAAAGGAGACACAATTGCTTGATCTCTGTAGAGCTGTTGCATTGAAACAGCCACTCTGATTTGGCAGGGATGGTGTCTACCTCCCATCGTAGTGGTTCCCAATTTGAGGTCAAGACCCCCTCAAGGAGCCTCGAGATAGACAATTATGGTACATCAATGATTGATGTGACAGAAGAAAGATGCGTACTTCTGCTCCACAAAATTACGTTGGCCTTTATGAAAGTTAACGTTTTTGTTTTATTCCTCATCTTACAACTGTGATTAAGCTTTCTTACAAACGTAATAGTTTCTGAAGGTTTATATATATTGGCTATCTGAAATTTCTATGCTTTCTGTGTGTGTGTACATATGAGGCTCATCTGTAGGATCCATGGATACAAACTTGTTTTGGTTGTGAAGCACTACATAAATCAGCTTTTATATAGACTACAAATGACTCAGCTGGCTGCAGAGCTAAACCAATGGTGGCATTCCCTAACTAGCCCATGAGCTCGCGTTGCCTCTGCCACCAGCAAGGGATGATGCATTATAGATGGAAAGTACATCCCTGCACCCCCCCCACGATAGTCTGAACCATCCTGAGAGCAGATGAGACCTATAAGTCTTGCCTTTTTCTTTCTTTGGCCTGTGTTCTTACAAGTGCCTTCTGTAGATTGATATGTTTACCCCATCAACGTCTCTTTCACTTCACTTCTGGACACCAGTCTGTTTTGTCTTTCCTTTTTAAAACACATTCACAATCATAAGCGTGTGCCTATGCACAGGCAGACAGATGCTCATTTTTCACTCGGCGGCTAACTCTCCTCCTCTATTATTCATCTACTAGTGCCACAGTGGAGATTTAGTGGAACACGAGGGCGTGGGATGCAGCAAAAACAGAAAGGGAGAGCTCATAAATCTCAGCAAATCACATACTTTATGTCTAGTTGCCATTTCACCTTTAAATCTCTTCACTCCTGATAAGTGGAATTGACTGTCAATAAGCAAAAATAATGCTTTGGATAGCTGCTCACAGAAGGATGCATAGAGCAGTGCCAGTTTTAGGTTAATACCCCTATAGCTTCTGTCCAATCCCATATTCTCCTGAGACTTTGTTAGATCTTTCACTACAGCACAAACACACACAAACAAAGAAATATTCAGGCTGGCTCCATGCAGATCACTGCACAGAGAATGGGTTTTCTATACCACCCTGCTGGCGACTGGTCAGCAGAGGGATGATGCCATTGGTGAGACAGCAGCCAGGAAAAGAACGATCATTTCATGGATTGACTTTGGCGTAAATGAAGCAGTCATGAGTCACTTGCACTACACCGCAGCGCATTAGCAAACTGCAGTTCCTCAGAGGGAGAAAACTGGATGAAACTGTGGCCTGTCAACAATAACGCAGCCCTGTTTTTTTTTTTTTTTTGTTGTCTTTTTTTTTCTTCTGTTGATTTGAGGCGACAAGCAGATTTTTATTATTATTATTATTCACAGGGACGTTTTAGGAGAGGCAGGTGAGTCAGTTTTTGAAGTGCATGGAGCGCCAGAGCACAGTTGGGATGAAACGCTAGTCATTAGCATTTCTCCGGATGTGTTCAGAAGAAGAAGAGAGAAGAGGGGGAAAGAGATTCAACAAAAAACCCCAGAGATTCAGTCGGTTGCGTAAAAACCCAGAGCCCAAAATAACACAGGAGTCAGTATAACAGCTTCATTTTCAGAGTTTTTACCGCTGATGTCTATATCACCATGACGACAGCAGGCAGCAGGCTAATCTTCCATGACGCTCTGTGTGTACGCGTTTCTACGTGTGTTTCAACAATTAGACCATGTTTTGTTTTCAGCATCACACTTTCTATCTGTGATTTAAATGACATACCAATGTCAACATGTTTTGAGTGGCGCATGTATGTGTGTGAGTATATATACATGTGTGCTCATTAATCCGGGAATGTCTGTCTACTGTTTTCCACTATATAAACAGACTAATCTGGTCCCTTCAGTTAAGGTCCAAAGAGTAAATATCCCAGTCTGATGTGTTTACTCTGTGGATAGGGGAGAGGTAGTGGGAGTGTGTGCGTGTTTACGGTGGCAGGGAGTTGGTGTAGGGGGGCGGGGCCATAACTGCCTGATGACATGTCAACGAGTGATGTAAAACATGATGAGCACTGGCTAAGGTTACTTTTGCACTGCAAAAATTGTTCTTCGATCACTCTATTTGCCTGAACACGAGTCTAAATACAAAGATTTTCAATTTGCAACGAGATAAAACAGAGAAAAGCAACAAATCTCTGCATTTTAAAAGCTGGAACCAGTGAATGTTTGGTGTTTTTGGCTTGATAAATGACTTAAAAGATTAATGGATAATCAGAATTGGTGTCAATAATTGTCATGTATAAATGACCAAATGTAAATGAATATGCCATTACAGTTGAATTTTCTATTATCCTCAGAGGCAATCCACGTTGCAAGGTTTTTGGAATTCTTCAGTTTTCAAAAGCACAGATACCTTTCTGTCAACACATTGACACAGTTTTTCCTCTTGAGTGCCTAGTGAAGCATAATCCCTAAAGACATTCAAATTCAAATCCATTCAAATCACACAAATGTCTTACTTTTCTCAGTTGTGAACCACGTCTAGTACAACTGCTCGAGGCCACCATTAGTGTTACTCTTTGCTTGCTGGTTTCACTGTGAGGACGTAGCGCTTCAGTGGCTAGGGGTGATGCAATTAAATAAAAACCACACCTGTTGTCTTCCTGTATACTTCTCATGTACTTGAAAGCTATTTTTGTCCATTAACAGTCTGCCCGCGCTGAACACAGCTTGGAGTTGTTGTGGGTTGAGCGGATGGACGCTTATGAAGCTTTGATCTCTCAATTCTGGTGCGAATTATGGTCAGTGGTGACTTGATGATGGTTCTTTCTTTTCATATCTTATTTTGTCAGAATATCTCATTTTAGAGCTGCAACGATTAGTCGATTAATCAATTAGTCAGACATTTTTCAAGCAAAAATGTCAAACATTTGCTGGTTCCAGTTTCTTAAATGTGAGGATTTGCTGCTTTTTTTTGTCATTTATGACAGTAAATGAACAGTTTGGGTTTTGGACTGTTGGTTGGACAAAAGAAGCAATTTGAAGACGTAACTGTGGAGCATTTTTCACATTTTTTTGACATTTTATAGACTAAACAATTAATCGTGAAAATAATCGGCACATTAATCAATAATGAAAATAATCGTTAGTTACAGCCCTATCTCATGTATTACTATATGTCAGCAAGATGCAAAGTGCCCTTTTTTAAATGAATGTGCAAACCTGGAACTGATCAGAAAAGAAATGTGATGCAAAACAATGCATAAAGCATCCAATGAGATATGAATAGTTGCAGAGAGTAGCATTTGATCAGCACCTCTGAGACTTAAGCAAAGGACATCACAGCCTTACTTATTGCACAAAGAATGCTTGACGAAAGCAGGGTTTTGTTCTTAGTTGTTTGTTCCCTGTGGTCTTTGTGCTTTTTATAAGCCATGCACAATTAAAGATACACTACAGGAGAAAATAATACACTATGTTTACCCCCACCCCCCCCACCACTCATTACTTTTAATCCTACAATCCTCATTACAGTATATGAGGCTTGAGGAAGGTGCAAGAAGCTACGTTGTAATAAGGGCACTACTTCTGTCAAGACGAGATATGATCAGACAAAGCAGCTGCACCTATAGCTGCCTTTGTGACAGCTCAAATCAAAAGTATCTAAGCCCTTTTTTACTGTCTGTTAAGCCCTCTATCTGCTGGCATCCACAAAACAACTAAAAGAAAGAATGTAAGAGCAAAAACAAAATGCCTTAATGTGGGATAAGTGGCAGAAAAGACCCAAAACAGGCCACCCGTAATTTCACAGTAGGTGGGCCCCTAACAACCATCATTTGATACAGTGTTGATATAACCCAATTCTTTTTTGCCTGCTGAAACAACTGCCATCATTAAAGACTTAATTCTTTTCCTCCCACATCCCTTTTACTCGTTTCTGTCTCTTGCGGGCTCCCTTTATTTCCCTCCCATTTCAATTCATTGCCCTGATAGCATGTGGATGAAAGCGCCAGCTCCTGGGGCATGCCGGTGCCCTCAGTGACTCCTAAGTGTCTGAAGAGGCCATGGAGCCGTGGCTGGCAGTGGCTAGGTGCCAGCTAAGCCACAGATTACTGGCGCTATTGCTAACAGTGGCCTGACTGCCAACACTCTGATCTGCTGATATGGCCTAATTGTTCTCTTTAGCTCAGACGTGATATACCATCTCTCTCTGGGAGCGCGGCGCCAGAGCACCAGCCAGCTTGCGAGCAGAGCTGCTAGATGAGGCTGAGCAAATGCTGCTGAAAGTAGCCACCTGGAAATACTTTGGTATAAAGTATCTGACATACTACTTGTCATGTTCTAGCCTAACTTATAGATGAGACCGCTCTAAAGGAGTAAGGAGAGAGGGCAAAATCAGTTTGGTTAAGTACATAAAATAGTGTAAGGGATCAATTTATATGTTTTTGCAGTGTTTGTCATCCATTTTCTTTATCATGATATCATAATTGCAGCCTGTGTAAAGGTCTGTTTTGGAAAACTAGTGCTACCGCCCTCCTCGATACTTGAAAGCACTGACAGAAGTAGTGTATTTAACCATGCTTTGACAAAACTATGAGGGCGTGCAACATACTGACCATTCAGATGGGCAGTAGAGAAGTTCCTTATGTTCCTGGTTCATACAGCTTTTTAAGAGTAAAATTCAAGCCCTTTCAAGGTACCTTAACCAAACATTTCCAGACTCTCGAAGCCTTTATCATCACAAATTGTTACCATCAATTCCAGGAGACAAGAAACAAATATGATGAAGGGATCATTTCATTTCAAATATTAAAAGATTTTTGGTTTACATCAGTGATTGTGTAGATGATGAAACACCAGATTATATTGAAAATTAAGCATTTTTCAAGGAGTATATTCAAATTCAAGCATATTCCTAACCTTGAAAACATAATGGTTAAAATTAAGCATTTTCCAAACTTTCAAGACTTTATACAAACCCGTGCAGGAGTGGTTTGATTGTATTGCTCCTTTTTTTTGAAAGATGAAAGATTGTCACAATTGGAAACCTTTGGTGACTGAAGTCAAAGTGACCACATCCACTGTTCTCCACAATTATGAAAAATACTTTGCAAGTTTTTTACAGACACCTTTCAAGGTCAAAAGATAGATTTTAGGTGAAGTATCACATTGAAACAATATCAATTTAGGCTATGGATGGAAGTGTCAACAGCTCTTTTCAGCAAGGATGATGGGCAAGAATGTGAGAGGATAATTTTGGTTTGTTCTTATAGAATGAATGGATGTAGTTTTGCAGCAGTATTACGACAGTCAGTGGTTGCAAAACTTTGCTTAAGGTACCTACAACGACGCAAGTACAATTTGGCTGTGCATAGTTGAGCCAGATCTTATTTTTAATGGCTGTAGGGTTGAGTTCCAATAGCTGGTTCCATCCATTAGAGTTTTCTGATAAAATATGAATTTAGTTTTTTTGTTTTTTGTCAATTGATGTTAGGTCCTTAATATTCAATTATTTACTACTGACCAAGGATTCAGATTGGAAAAGCAGATCAAATGCTGGATTCAGATTTGACAAAATGCTATCAAACCCCAACCCTAAATGGCTTCAGAGGAGAGTAGCGGTGTTTGGACTACAAATATGCACCTTTCCTTCACGACATCTACTGCTACACCTGAAATCATCGAGACAGCAACAAGTGGAGAGGCAGACACAAGGCACAAAGAGAGCAAAAAAAAAAAGAAAAAGACTACTGAGAAGGAGATGTGACACACAGGTGAAATGACCAGCATGGTGAATGCATCACGCTGGCTGTCTTTTGGTCGGCATCTTATATCAGGAGCTGCAGCTGACAATAGCATGCTCATCAAAGACATGGCATGGAGTGATAATTACCACTGCAGCCTGTGGAGCTGCCTTCAGAAGAGGAAGATTACATTCGCAACTGATGCTCTTCGGCTCTTATTGAAGACGCGTTACCTTTTCAGCAACACGGCAGCTTAGCAAGTAGCAAGGGAGCACTAAGGTAACAAACTCCGACATGTTAAAGAACCAGATGAGTTTTGAAGACAGCAGACTGATTATGTGAGAGCTTTAACTTTGCTCACCCTCTTATCCTTGTGGAACCTCTGCTCTTAAGCAAATGGGTTGGCTTTTTCTTTCTGTATTACAGATTCAGCTAAAAAACAATTGATATTTGTGCTGTTAAGACCCTCTGAGCTGTCATGTCTGAGACTGCTGTGCGAATCCAAGTAACCGGGGGAAAAAGGCAGCCAGGAAGCCATGATTCATAGAGCTTCCTTTTTTGTTGCACCCAGAGATGAAAATCACAACAAAAGGCCCTTATCTGGCTCGCTCACTGCCAAAACACATTTGAAGGCACATGGCCAAGCATATGCATATATACACAAACACGGAGAGATAATAACCTGACTGCAAAACACGAGATCGAGTGTAATTTAACAACAGCAGCTCTGAGGAATCTGATAACTGCCGTTTCACATTTTTGTCATCCTTTATCATGAGTTTGACAAAATTAAACCAGGCATGATGATGCATTACCTGTCTCAAGCAAGTGTCAAGCTTTCTGCAAGATTACCTTTCTCTACTGAAATGAAAGATAGGGAAAGACACATGCAGAAACACTAAGGCATGTGTTGGAAAACATAGTATACATAAATGGCAAAAAGACATGACATCTTTAGCAGATGTAAGCATGAAAAGATCCACAGACAAATTTGTCAGTCTTGACAAAGCAAAGAAACGCAAATAGGAATTGATCATGCACAGGTAAAATATTTTAAACTGCTGTCATTGTCACAGTTTCTGCTACCACTTAGCTAACAACAAAAGGTCTTTAACGGCCACATGTCATGGATTGGGCAACCACTCAAACCAAATTAAGACAAATTCTGCATGAATAATTTCAAAAAAAGTTTCCCATTTAACATATCAGTTAGCCTCATCGTATTGATTTGCAGACCTAAAAAGTTAAGTTTTATTTTTTTCTACATTTTAGCTCATTCTAGGGGGTTATCATTACATTTATCATTATGAAGGAAAATGTGATAATTTATCGTGGTACAGCTTTTAGGTCATATTGTCCAGGCACAGGTTCTAGTTCTGCAACCTGGTATAAGAACATAACAGGAGGTCAGACCAGAGCCTGGTGCCCATTTCCTTTTTTTCCCTTTTTTAAAAAAAAGAAATAACGTGGGGAGTCTGTCGAGGCCCTCAGTATAAGCCTGGCCTAACAAAGTTCGTCATCTTAAACCAAAAAGGTTCATTTAGGTTCTATTTGAAAATAAAATAATTACACTTCCATGTACATGAGGAAGAGGAAAAACAGCCCCTGATGTGGAGGAGTCTGTTATGACTCAGTAGTCATAAAGCCATCAGTCCGCAGAGAATAATTATGCCAATTACTAAGGAGGAAAAACAAAGTGTCCCTTCCCTCTGGTGACATCAGGATGAGGAATTTGCCACTTGATGACTTGTTCAGAGGCAGCAGGTGATGGACGATTTCCATTTGTATCGAGGAAGCACTGAAACACATCAAAAGTTGAGTACTGTGTCCACTGTGTGTGTATGTGTGTGTTTGATCCTGTGCAACACCTGGACTGGGCCAGGCAGATGTTGGTGAACACGGTGCCGCAGATCCACCCCCCCTCAGCGGCTGGGTTTGGAGAGGCAGTATCACGGCCCATAAAAATGGTTACTGTTCTCTTACACAAAGCTGGACATGTTTACATATGATTTATGCTAACAGATCCTTTTCAATTACTGTCGGCCGAGACAAAAGAAGCTGGTCCACATTTAGGTTTTGGGACACAGAAATAATATCAGGGCCTTTTTTCAGGCGTAAAGCTTGAATTTATTGACTGTATTACAAGCCTTTCAGACATCCCCCTCCTCCTCTTTCTTTCATTTTTTCCCTCTGATTATTATTCTTCTGTGACGTGCTGGCCTGTTTGTAATGAAATCCAAATGGAGAAGGTTCTGGCTCCTGGCCCTGAGCTGTAACTGCCCCACCCCACCCCCCTTTTCTTTCTCCCTCTGGGGAACAAGCCTGAGATAAAGGGAACAGGGGAGGATGGGCAGAGATAGATTGATCAATAGATGGACACGTAGAAAGAGCGGTAGAGATTCATAGACAGATAAGAGAGATTCAAACAGAGAGCAGGAGGAAGAAAAAGCACGAGAAAGTCTTAGAGAAAGCTCGAGACCCTGAGGGGGGGTCGTCGGCGGTGGGAAACTATGTGTGTACGTGCTGCAGGAAGAAGCCTTGCGAGCCGGGGGGAACACACGCGCCTCAATACGAGGGGTGGGGGTTGCTGAATGTTCTGACCAGTGTGTGTATGTGTGTGTTCTGTGTGTGATTGTCACTGGAGGAGTGTACTTTGGATCGGTGCATCGACTCACAGCAAACAAATAACACAAAATCCTGCAGGGCGGAGACGGAGGATCGGAGGGACGCTGCCGTATCCAAGGTAAATAAACAAAATCATGAAAATATAGTTGCATTGACTGATGAGGTCCGACCTTAATACCCTGACCCCTTTTCCATCCGCCCCTTCTCCTGCTCGACTGCACACAGACAGTCTGTCCAGTACACACAAAATCAATTCACTTTTGGCCCATTATCAACAAAATAAGTCACATGGACAAGTCAAACAGCTTATGTCAACAGTGTAACTTTATTCCACTCAATGCTCTGTTTCAAACATGTTTCACTCAGCTGGCAAGTTTCAAATGAGCAGCAAGCAACAGGTTTTAGTCTGTTATTCAGTCCTCAAAGTCCTGTTTTCTTAAACCAAGTGAAAAAAAATCTAAACATGAATCTAATACAAACTTGAATTTTCAAGGAGAGTGTCTATGTCTCGAATCATGAGTGAATAAAGCTAATCACTGCACAAGAGAAAATAAATGACAAGAAGTTGATTTTTTTAGGGCTGCAAATGACAATTATTTTCAGTTTTGAGTTATGTTTCAATTATTATTTTTTCAATTAATCAATTGTAGAGTCTATAAAATATAAAAAGCCCAAGGTGACATACTGAATTTGCTTGTTTTGTCTAACCAATGGTCCAAAACCCAAAGATGTTCAATCTATGACATAAAACAGAGAGAAGCAGCCAATCTTCACACTTGAAAAGCTGGAAACTGAAAATATTTTGCATTTTTGTTTGATAAATGTCTTAAATGATCATTCGATTAACATGAATATTCAGACTAAATGTCTCCTTGTTTCAGCACTGTTTCCACTACAAATCAAATTGTTTCAAGCATTATCTAGAAGTAAGTGTCAGTATATTGAAACAAGACAGAATAGGGCAGGTGGCTGCACTAGAATAAAGAAAAATGACACTAGATTCCAGAAAACTCTTGAAACACATTGATTTGTACTTGGTAAGATTTTTGCAGTGCAAATCTTTGTTACCTGCATCTGCTGCACAAGTCTTTTCTGTCAGAGGAACTGATTCAAATTGTCTGAGCCGACAGAGACGATTTCCAGGATGGAGTCAGATCAAACAGGGACATGACTCTCTGGTGAATTACCAGCACGGGCCATTCTTCAGGGGGTTGGAGGCACGTTTTGAAAAAAATAAAAAAAGAGCAAAAGGTGGTCAGCTGAAGCGTCGTGAGCATCAGCAGGCCCTTAAGTGTTGTTGGCATCCATGTGGATGAGAGCCTATGGATGTATGTCTCTTTATCTCTCCTTGGTGCTCGTGCGCTCACGTTGAATTTTCCCTATCCTCCCTCTCGTCTGTCCCTGTTTCCTTCAATTTCTCTCCACATCTTTCACTCTGCCTTCTCCGCTCATCAGAGGGACTCCCCAGAGGTGGAGGATAATCCCAGTTCGGAGCAGCGAGTCTTTCATGTCCTGGGAAGACACGCTGGCGAGAGAGCTGCCAGCTCCCTTTCTGCCCTATAGATACCTGCATCAGCTTCCCGGCCCTGCTGTCTCTCTCTTTTCCTATCTCCCTCCCCTCTCTTCTACTTACTGTGCTTGTGTTTTCACCCATGTGTATGTTCTCCTTCATTATGGAGCCCATCGGTTCTGCCGGGGACATGACTAACGCTGCTAGCTTGTGTTTAGACAGCACGAGCACAACACAAACACCTGGGAGTCTCCATGTGTTGCTGTTAAGCAGCAGCACTGACTGCTGCTCCGGTCTTTGGTGTTCTCTGGATACTTCTGAGGAGCCCCGCGAGGAAGGCTGCTTCAGAGGAGTGTACTGCAGATCCCCAAAACAAAAGGACATTCCTAGTTTTCAAAAGAAGCTTGCACTTGTGCCTTGAAGATCCAACCTCTTACCCGCAATTATTTCTAAATCAATTGCGGACCTGACCCGTGGCCAGACTACTACCCCTAATCAAATACATAAGAGTCTTAATCATAACTACTAAGTCAAAGGTAGCTTTAACTTGACTAACTAGGGACCTTCTTTAAATCAGATCACATTATAAAACACACTAATCAACTGTTCAGCTGGGTTAAACCATGCACAAACGTCAGCAGGTGCCTAAATGTAAAACTTTTTTGTCTTCCTTCCAAGTGTATACTAATGTTATTTAATGCATTATCTTCCAATAAACTGGAGGCTAAATCACATAAACAAACACACCATTGAAGCTTATCTGAGAATTTCACGGATTCCGGTGAAAAAGACAAAATTAAGTTATCGTACGAAAGCAGACATTGCATAAACTCATGTGACTCCTGATATGCTGTATTGTCCTTAAAGGAAAAGTCAAATCACTGCTTAAATTTCCATTCTAACAAGCTATTTGTACTGTATTACAATGTTTTGAATAAGTTCATTTGTTAGTTTGTTGCCAATGCCAAGAAACCTGTTTCAAGAGATTTCTGGATGCAACGGACATCATTGTGACACCTAAGCCACTGACAGGTTATGTTTCTAACAAGAAAACACTATTAAAAGACTACATCTCCTATGTGACATAAGGATATACTGCATATATGGAAGAAAAAGTTAAACATATGCGATCTTTTCCACAATGCCGAGCTGCGCGCACAAACACAGGCAAAGCTTTCACACTTTTAAAAAGGCAACAAAATGAGTCATTTTTCCACAGTCTCACCACTGAACAATGATCCCTCAGTCCTATCAAAAGGTTGCTTTACTGCAAGATACTTTTTTCCAATGATGCAATGATGCAACGCACATTTGCTGTGACATTTGTGCTGGGAAAGTCATTTTCTGGAAGGTCCGTTCCCCAGCGATAAATTTCATGTTTCTTTTTGCCTGTGCCTCTCATGGCCTGGATGCCCGTGAATTACGTGTTGGGATTGGCTTCACGACAGAGGCCAAATAAAGTGGGTGTTATGATTGGCATGGACAGCCACGCTTGAGAGAAACAGGTGTTGTTCATTGGCTCACACCGATGTGCCCATAGCAGCGGAGGCTTGCGATTGGTGGAGGGAAGACACCACCACTCTGGGAGGAAGCTGCTGATGCCGGGCATGTTTGTGGGCATGGGATGGCCAAGGGGGAGGGAGGGGGAGGGTGACTGGGGGGAGAGGGCGCCGTGGAGAACAGACCACCTGGATCACGGGCCTCAAAGGCTGGCCTGACAGAGTCAATCTGAACAACAGTGAACAGAAGACAGCCAGTCTGCTGACTTCCCCTCTCTTGCATTTTCACTGGCAGCTCTCCAACAAACACACGCCATACAGCAAGACTTTCAAAAGGAGCTTCAGCTTGGGTTTTTCCACCAAGTTAAGGGGGATTTTTTATTTATTTATTTTTTTACTCTGCCCAGTGAAAAGAGAAAGTAGATCAAAAGGCTCAAAAACACCAAGAACAGTCAAGAATCATTATTAAGTCTAAAAGGTGCGACTAAACGGTAAGTATTAGGAAGCACTCAAGAAACAAACATTGCTCTTGAAGAAAACAGGTTTGCAATCTTTAAATGAATACGAAAGCAAACCAAGCGCTCATCTGCAGTAGCAATGGTGAATTTATGATAACAAGCTATTAGCAATTAGATGGCTTATTCATGAAACAATTGAAAACCAACCGGTTTTGACCTTTGTACGTCTTCATCTGGGTTGAAAGCAGGAGAAAATACACAAGCTTGACCTTTTTATACATTCTTAAATCGGGGTTGTGTCTTGATTGGATAATGGACAACAGGTGGATGATGATGAATGTCACCCGAAAGTCCAGAAGACTTTCAAAATAGGCTTCAGTTTGGGTTTTTCAAGTAAATTAAGGGAGGTCGTTTTTTTGCTTTGCCCAGTGTAAGGAGAAAATCTATCAAAAGGCTGAATGGAAACATTTTTGGTCTTTTAGAGGACTCATTTCATCTTCAGTTGTTACTGTTCTACATTATTATTAGAGCAAGTGGGGTTACAAACCTAAAGAAAAAAACACCCTTCAAAATATCTTACTGAGTCATTTCTGTTTAAAACTAAAAATAAAAAAGTGGCCAGCACGGCGAAATATTTCAGCCTGTTTCCAAAAGAAATCCACTTTGTTCAAGGATTTTCTAGAAATGACTTTATGTATCTTGAAAAAAAATACAGCAGTTTGCTGCACCACAATCAGGAAACATGAAACCTGATTTTAAACACTTCAACAAGTTCATTTGAATTGGAAACAGGTTGAATTCCTCCTTACTGCACCTGTAGATTTTTGCTTGTATTTTCTTGCTTAAAGAAAACAATGCTTTAAGGAATCATTTACATACCAAAATGTCTTGAAAAAGAGCTTTTTGCAGAGTAGACAAACAAATACATTGAGGGACTATACAGAGTTCGTGTTTCTAAAAGCACATAAAGAAGCGGAGAAGTGTGAGAGAGTTCACAGTGTATTCATGGCGTTTATGTTCCACGTGGGCTGTCATACATTAATCAACCCCCTAGCTTCCGTCATCCCCCGGCCTCCCGACTGAGCCTTTTACATTACGGAGCGAGGCTGACCTGGGCTGACCCAGACACTCGGCCTCAGTCAAGTCTAGGCAAAGGCTTCAGATGTGGTGTAGCAGGAGTTATTTCTTCACTTAAGTCTCACTTTTTTTCTTCCCTTCCCTTCTACTCTTCACCCTCTTTTTCTTGACATTTCTGTCCTGTGTTTTGACATAACTTATTTTCCCTGCCCTCATGACCCTGCATCCTCCTCTATGAGGTCATTCTGCCATGACTAACAGGGGTCCTCGGGGTAAAGAGGGTGTGGGATTCCTCCTCTTTCTTTCTTTCCCCTTCAAGGGTACTGCGTGGGGGTGGGGGGTGGGGCAAAAGAAAACATCCAAACATCAACAGAGGAGAAAGGCTCAGCCAAGTCAGCAAACTAATGGGAGGAGGCCACTGACAGATAGCCCACACACAAAGACACAGCTCCTCATTACCACACACATGCTCAAGTGTTTTATTTGGACTCAACCCCGTGTGATAGGCCGAGGCTCAGATTCCTGGCTGCCTATCTCTCCTCAGCTGGGAGAAACTCCGTCCACTCGCCATGGGAGTGTCAGAGCAGGACGGTGAGGAGGACAGGACTCCCGCGGTCATGCGTTGCCTTCGGAGATAAGTCATGGATCTTTCACAAACACACATACACTGATATCCCACCCACAGAGACGTGATTAACATGCCAATTAGACCAGGAAGCAGCAGGCCTCAAGGCCTCCCTCTTCTTTCTTTTTTTTTTTTTTGCCATAAATAGAATTCAAACACAACGTACAGATCCAACGCCATGCATGAAAGCACATTGTGCACAGGCATGAGTGCATAAACATTCAGATACCATGAAATGATCAACCGATTCTTCATTCCAATACCCACTCCCCATCCACCCACCCACAATATACATACTTAGACTTAAATAATAAACATGATTTGCCTCTCATTTGCTTACCATAACCAAGTATCTGAAACATATAGCCATGGAGGATGCTAGGAAATTGTGCTGAAACTATGAGGCGATTGACAGAAAAGTAATCGACAACAGTTCTAATGATCTATTTAGTGTTTTATTATTCATTATTTAATCATTATAAGGTCAGAAAATAGTAAAAAAGAAAAGCTGTTTGAGGTCACAGAGCCCAAGGTGATGCCTTCAAACTGCTTGTTTTTTTTTGTTCTCACCGAAAGTACAAAACCCAAAGATGTTCATTTCACAACAGAGAAAACAGCTAATTCTCTCATTTCAGAAGCTGAACCCAGTGAATGAAACAAGAATTGATCAATCATCTAACCATTTCAACTGAATCCTTTTGGGTTTTTGTTATTTTCTGACATTTTACAGATTCATTGATTAAATTCAAAATATTCAACAGACTCACTGATCATGAAAATAACATATTTTTGTGTCTCCACTTTGAAATATGGCACAGAGTGACGTGCAGCAGCATCATCTGAGGGACAGACACGCAGAAGAACCAATCTGAGCTCTGAACGCGGCGCTGTGCCGCCTCGGCCTGACGCTGACTGATAGCTGGCTGCGGATCCTGAGGGGCATCGGGAGTTTAATCACCCATAACCGCAATTACAGACGTACACGTCAGACTCATAAAACACTGAAACAAGATGAGCGCCTCCCTCCTCTCCTCCCCATCGGTGCACATCAGCCAAATTCCACTAAAGCTCAAGGAGGAGCGAGGGAGCTGAAGGCATAAGCTCAGAGAGAGAAAAAGAGAGAGATCCCTAGTGCACTGCATTAGAGGGAGAATTGTGGCGCATTAATTAGTGCTTTTAATACACTTATGAGCCATAAAACAAGTCGTTATGCACTCGCTGTGTAGTAGCGTTGCCTTGTTGTTAAAGCGAAGCGTTGTGTTTCTACTGAAGATATTTGAAGATCTCTAAGAGCCTTGAAACACAAGATTCAAAGGACTGTACTACTGCATCAGTGATTGCACGAAAAGAAAACATTAACATATCAAATACACAAACCCACGTACACACACTCATACCAAGTGTGCATGTGGACGTGCATGAGTGCACACACTCTTAATGATCACATAAAAACTCATAGTACACCGTAAGACAGGCCTTAGGATGGATTAAGATGCAAGCCTTTATCAGTGGGTTCCCACAATCCCCTGTAGAATATCTCAGCTCTCTTTCTTTCTCTTTTTTTTTTTTGCTCCACTCCCTCTTTCCATTCCCCCCTATACCTCAGGGATAGTGCTGGGAGAAAAAAATAAGAGACGAAGAAGAGGATGGAGGATGGCGGAAAAAAAGGATAACATAGTTGAACAAGTATGCTAATGGCGGGGCCGTGGCAGAGTCCTTTCACAGCTCTGCTGCTTGACAGCAAAGCAGCAAACAAAATCCAAAGTCGTCCATGTGGTCATAATAAGTCAAGCACAAAAGTGCATTATGGTTAGCACTAGTAGGTATACAGGATAGGCTGCCAGGGGTCACCAGGTCAAACAGTTGTCATCTGCAGAGGGTCGACCAAATAGTGAAGGATGATAGAAAGAGGTTAACTCTCAACTCTTTTTCTACACTGGCCGTGCAGTGAAAGAAGCTGTGCAGTAGCTTATTACCACCCATATTTACGTTTTTATGTACAGTGACCTCTAGTGGCCGTAGAAATTATGATGGGAGCAAAGGCCGAAGTCCGGTGAGGTAGTATACAGAGCAATAAAGTCCACATATGGAGGAGCTCGGGGTGGATGGATGGACTTTCACCCAGGAAAGGTGTGAAACCAAAAGTCAACCTTGACTCATTTTAACTTACGTACGTAAATTAACATACATCAGTTACATTAGTATTACTAACGTACTTATTTTAACACAAACCATGATCTTTTCCCAAAACCTAACCAAGTAGTTTTGGAGCCTAAACCTAACCAAACTGCAACCGTTTCACAACATGAACCACATGTTTATTATTGTTACCATTAAAGAAAGGTCCGGTACGCCTATATGTGTTGTTTTTGCAGGCATTGACAAATGACCTATTCTGTCGTTTATGTTGGAGGACTTGTTGGTTAATACACTGGATCTGTTCTGCTGGGAGCTTAAGAGATGTTTTGACAGCACCCATGGTCCAATACACAACCATGTAGGTGCTTAAGAGGAGGGAAAAAAAGACACTTAAGGTTGTATTTACAGCTAACATCTGCAACTAACATTGATTTTCATTGATTACTTCTTTAGAGTATAAAACAGGGTAAAATGCCTATCACAGGTTTCTAGAACCAAAGGTGACACCTTGAAGTTCCAGACCAAAACCCAAAAGAATTCATCTTACAATGAAAAAAAAAAAACGGATAAAAAGAGCATATCCTCAAATGTGAGGAGCTGGAACCAGAAAATGTCAAATTCAAACATGACAAATTGTTTCAGCATTTAACAACCCAGTAAGTAAAGCGATAAGACAGCTGGAAATGAAAGTGCTGATGCTTTTTATATTCAGTAGAAAAGTTTAAAATTAGATTCACAAAGCACAGCACTGCAGAAAAAACATGATCCAGGACATGCATGTCCAGGCTACCGCCAATAGAGGGCTAATTTACACCTCTTCTCTATGACGTTGAAGTGCAGATTAGAGACAAGCTTCAGAGACAACCTTTGAACTCCAGAGTTGACCGGGGGGAGCACGCGGGTCACAAGATCACCGGAGCACTTGATTCATGAGACGGTGGCTGCACAACGCCGCCTCTGTCTCCCACACACGGCTCCTTCAATAAATAAGCCCTCCGCCAAGGCCGATGAAACTATATGGACGTGAACATCAGAGGAAAACATCCTTTTTCCCCCTCATCATCCCCACTCACACAGTGTTTTGTTTTTTTTCCTCCGCTATAGTCAGCGAAAACCTTCCCACATGATCGGCTCCGATTGACAGCACAATGACGCGAGATGAAGAGGGTTGGCTGCCCTGCGTGTGAAAGGTCAACGTCTCCTTTGGGCGCAGGCGAGCGCACACTGTGTAAACAAGACAGGCAGAAGGATCAATCACGCAGACCGTATTTATTGGCTTAGTTGGCCAAGAAGTACATCCGCTGGAACATGATTCGGGACTAATCGCGTGGAGAAAAGGAGGAAGAGAAACGGAGGGGGGAGAAGAAAACAGAGACGGGGAGAAAAGTCACAGAGTGAGAGGGAAAGAAAGAGGAAAGGAATGGGAGGACAGGGGAGGAGAGTTGAGACACAACGCATGTGTGAAACAGTGAAAATGCCTGACATTTGAAAACACTTGGCTCGATTAAAAACACCACAGGGTACACATGGATGAGAAATTAATTCATTAAAATACATAAATGCAGCCGTGATGTATGAGAATCACTAGTGTTCAGTTAACTATAATCGTGTTACGTCCTCTTGAATATAATCACATAAAAGGTAGTTGATGGGAACGCACTGATTCGCACATTTATTTTGCAGAAATTCCAGAAATTTGCATCCAAGTTGGGCAACATTTACATAGAAATATAACTAGGGAAAAAAAAGACAAGAGAAAGAGGAGAGGCAAGTGGTGTGGTTGATAATCCGATACATCATTAGCGGCAGTCCGGCCTCTTAGTTAGACTGAGAAATCGCTCTGCAATTCACACTGTAATGAGGGAAAACCGGGAAGGAATATCAAACACTCCAGACTTCACAGAAATGACATTTGGAGATGTGAAAACATTATGATGTGCTCCATCGAGGGTATAAAAGAAGATAAATAAAGCACTTTCTTGTCTTTTCAAGCATTCCGTGTAAACACGTTTCGTGTCATGTAGGTAGGTTTGTGCGTTCATGCTGACTGTGTGTGATTCTAATTTCCCCTCATTTCTTAGGCATGCCTTCCCCTCCACTTCCTGGCAGCACACAAACAGGAAGGCAGGGCCCTTTGTCTTCCTGGTTTGTTGCGCTAAGGGACTCGTAATATGGAACATGGAAGTAAACACACAGAGGAACTACAAACTTGCACGGTCTCATCCTGTACACAGGTACAGGTTTGATCCTGGATTACGTCACACACTGTATATCCATTATGTATGAATGATGGAAGCAGCAGCAAATTTGAAACACAAGTACGTCTGTCAGATAAATATGGTGCTTAAATCCTGCAAAACTTACTCGGAATCACAAGGAAACTTAAATTCCAAAAAAACAGGTCTAATTGAGACTCAACTAACATTCATTTATGAGACAGAAGTCACCCACACGTTCCTCCTCCTCTGACGGAGTTGAAAGGGAGGAAGATGCTTGCATCATTCAGACTATAAGTGCTGTCTGATGTACAGTACGAAGTAGCAGATAAAACATCTTGAAGGATTTATTAGTGTCAGCATACGCCTCCGGTGAAGAGAAAACATGAGATGTAGTTTACACTCACTTTCATGTAGACCTTCTTCTGCTGAAGCCAGTGCTCAACATTTATTGCGTCTTTAAAGAATATTTTGACAAAGAGCCTAAATAAAGGAGAGCCGCTTCTCTTGCTACGACACAAACAACCGATTCTCTTGTGTTGAGCTGAAACAGCTCTCACATCCATGTTGGGACTTGGTTTTCCCTGTTTATTCAGCAAAATCTGTTCTGCCAGTAATCCGGACAGTGCTCTGCCTCGCTGCATGCTCTTGTATGTGATTTTCCTGGAATCTTTCAATATTTGATATGGCAGAGTCTGTAAAAACTCCCCTGCTGCTGTTAATGTCATCCAGACCTGGAATCCATTGGACGTTCTGTACATTTCTTGGTGAACAGAGACGTTTCAGGCCCTGCTTTCATGCCGCTCACTTCATTGACAGTTCATCGCAAAAGAACTGTGAGCACAGACAGTCATGTAGACATTATACTTGTCCTGATATGTTACTAACTGCTGTGTCCGTCCTGGCATTAGTCAAATTCTGTTTTTGGATGTTTGATGGCCAATGGGAGCATGTTTCTGATCTGACAGCCATGTTATTGTTCTGAGTAATGTCTGTTTTGATGTAACTAACTTCTTTTCCTGTGGGGACTCGGGGACCTCAGCCGAGCAGACAGAAAGCACAAATCTAGACAGCCATGATAGGAGGCCGTATCAGATTAATTCAATTTTTCAGACTCAAAACTACACTTTTGTAATTCAAGTGTTTTTTGCTTTCATTTCAACATCATGTCACAGGCCGACTGAGATGAAGAGATCACTGGGCCCCAGTGTCCAGCCCATCATCCTGCCAAACATTTTGTACATCACCCAGTCATGATTCTATTTTTACGAGTTGTAATGTCTACAGGGGCCTTTAGAAGTGTCAAGACTTTATATTAATAGACTCTTCGAGACTACAGAGTACTCCAGACATATAAATGTGAATTCAAGCCACCACAAGACTGAGTGGCAACCTTTGAGGATGATCACATTACTCCCGCACAGACAGGACATGGCTAGACGCGGGGCATCCACTGACAACTTGGAAGCAAAATCAGGTTCAGATGTTGCCAAAAATGCGTGATTTTCCAATCATGCACTTGCAGATTCCTATTCTCTTTCTGTTTGCTGTTGTTAATAAAAATGGGGGCATTTTACCCTTGGCATTTGCGCTTGGCAATTGTAACAATTACTTCATATGCTGCGCACACACACACTTGTATGGAAATGACAGCTAATCTTTTGTAACTTACAGCTAAGACAAAGTAAACACCAGACAAATTCTGTTGAATCGGCAGCGGTACTTTTAGGAGGTCACAAAAGTGTTGAAATGTTCATACTGTTAACCTGGGATGCATGCAATGAAAGTACCTAGTTCTTCACATCTGAATACTGAGAGGCACTGACATGTATAGAAGAGGAAATCTAAGTTTTAGAGAACTGTGGAGCTGTGGGTGGAGGCTTTACTACCTTAGTCTATACCTGCATCTAATTACACCTCAGCAAATAGCCAGGTACTGCAAGTCCGGCACTGACATTTGAAACAAAATACTGAACAAAGTTCACAACAAGCCTAACTGGATTGAAGGCATCTTGGGTTGTGGTGCAAATCAACAGTAAAAGGCACACGGCTTGTTGATTTAGGGTGGATATAACTTAAACACTGCACAAACACACCTTGCACAGAGTAAGCCTAGGTTTTTATTCACCAGTCATCCAATTTTAGACATAAAATTCAGTTCACTCAAGGGGTACTACTACATACTAGAGTTGTGGGGTAATTTAGGAGCTAGGGGGGCCTCGTCAAAGACACTATCCTGTTGCATTTTGAGAATTGTAGGATCCAGTGTTTTCGTGAGTATGATTGTTACTAGAGACTAAGGCTACATCCACACTAATATGTTGTTGTTTTAAAATGCATAACTTTTGCTATGTTTTTGCCTAGCATCCACACTACTCCAGCGTTTCAAACCCCTAAAACCGAGACCAAATGTCATCAGCCTTGACTACCAGAGGTTTATTCAACATGGACAACAAATTACACTTACTTTTAGTAACAGTTCCACCACATCGGTCCAAGCATAGAAATCTCTGGCCTTACTTTTCTCCATTGCTCTTCTTCGTTTGTAGTATTTCCTGCAACTAACTAAGCAACCAACCGCAGAGTAGACAATCTGCTTCCTGTTTACACCGGAACGTGCATGCACAGTGCACGTGAAGGGTCATGTGATATGCGTTTTCAGACGTTTTCATTTTAAAACAGCGTTTTATGAAGTCCCTTACATTTCGCTTATTTTCTAACTAAGACTAAGACTAAGACTCATTTTTCATAGCATTTTCTTCTAGACAAATCTATTCAGGATCTATATTCATTCTATATGTAAAACTTGTTACACACAAAGATGAGACACAATATATCTTGCTGTTGAAATTTACTATGTTGGAATTTGTGTTTACAGAGATGCAAGCGATATAAGATATCTTGTTTTGAACATAACTCATAAAAACGGAGGACATATCCACAGGTTGTGTAAAGTTTTATGAAAATCTATATCTCTGTTTTGAATGCTGCTGACATACACAACACTGCTGGCAGACGACGTGGTTACACATTAGGTAACGTTCTGAGAGATAAAAGATCAATCAGACATTTTCCCAGCCATTAAAGCAGGCCAAAGTCAACTTCTCGTCTCTCTTCTTCAGATAGTATCAACATCTTAAGTGATAACTCATGCAGTCAGATAACAAAGAGCTGTAAAGCTGTGTTATAAATGCTGTTTTAGCGCACTGCTCAGAGAATAGAGTACTGTTCAGGTTATGATCATTATGTAACCTACAGCGCTGCTGTGCTCCAGCATTAATTTTTTGCACTCCCACATACTAAATGTGTTGGGTTCACAGATAATGATTATGCAGGCAGGTAGTGAGAGGCAAAATCAACAATGCTTAATTACCACATAACACCAAGGTACCATCAGTGATAATAGACTTGTTTGTTTTTCCATAAGCTGTAAATGCTCTTTTAACCCCTATGACCTTTGGCAGGCAGGTGGAAGGCAGACAAACACAGCGATCTCTTGTTGTATTAAGCATACTGATGTAAACAGACACTGTCCTCAAGGTATGCTTCAGTTCACATGTTAAACGCGTCTCTCTAAGTGCTGTGTGTGCATCTGTACGCACATGAACAAAAGATATAACTGTGTATGGAGCATTTCTGTGTCTCTCTCTGTTTATACATGTGTATTTGACACTTGATACTATACTGATACTGTCTGCCTGTCTCGTTTTTTGTCTCGTGCGCCGTGCCACTGAGCAAAGTCTGAATAATGGCACTGGCGGCGTGTTGGTGTCGGGTGAGACGCTGCCACCACAAAACTAGCCCGGCTGTTGTGTAATCATCAGGCTCATACACATGTGCCCTGCCTGTGTATCACAATACATGGAACAGATGGCAGGGAGGGTGTTAAATAAACACAAATACATGCTCATAATCAGCTTGGGTTACAGGCAACTGCTGCTGCTCGTTTTGCCTTTGACATAGATGTTCTATAAAATCACACCCTGGCAAACTCTTTACAAAGGAGGGCGGAAAACAAATCACAGCGCAGACGCCAATCACAAGTCACTTTTGGGGGGACTGAACAATGCAGTGGCTCAGCTCTTCCTAATCACTCACCTGGGTGGTACATGCTAAATCTAAACTGCTATCAAGCACAGCTGGCAGGGCAGAGATGAAGAGCACACAGCCTTTTAAATAAAGTATATGTACATAGATGCATGCATACATGCACATTTAAGCACAAAGACACAACCACATAACCATACATAGATTGCTCCTGTAAAAAGCAAAAGCAAAGGCATTAGGCCTGTGGCAGCTTTTCTTTCTGGCATTAAGCGCTTGTCCGGATGCCGTTGTCTCCGCAAGAGAGGAGATCTTTTGACGAGCATTAACAGTTAGGGACTAAATGTTCCAGGGCCTCTAGATGGTTTCATAATATTTAGTGCAAAACTGTCATGTAAATGATTAACTCCTTCCTGGGCGAGCCTCCTGCTGCCGAGTGCTGAGAGTGTGAGCTGGTAAGACACATCCACGACATATATAACATGTAAACAGTGTAAAATGTCTGCCACTGTTTCACAGAGCTCAAGCTCAAGAGCTGGTCTTGTTTTGACCACCAGCACAAAACCCAAAACCTACAATGAGAAAAACGGAAAATCCTTACATTTGAGAATCTACCGAAATCAGTGAATTTCTGTTCATCAGCTAGTTGATTGATTGATTTTATGTTTAGTACCTGTTTTTATCTTTTTATTTCACATCATGTTGCCCCTCTAGTCACCTCAAAGGTTTGTGAACCAGGAAATCTTATCAGTATGATTCATAAAGGTCTGGCTAACTGAACCACACAGCCAAAACCGTCTGATAAATAACAACCAGAGATATGTCAATGCTGAGCCATTGGGTTTCAACTTTGACTTTGCCACCCCCCCTCCCTTCTCTGCAATCTCTCACTGTCTCCACCGCCCTCTCTGGATATTACTATCTCTTTCCCCATCCTCATTTCAAAGTCATGGCACCACTGCTGCACAGCCACGTTAGTCAATTAGTTCAATGTCAGTGGCTGTAATGGACTTGTGGACATGATGCCCCTGTGGCGTTTGGTGCGCTCTTTAACACAGGCTCTACTCCATCACACAGTCCCATTGACTGAGCCGCCTGCATGGGCAGACACTAAAGGTCAACTTTCTGCAACAGTTCCCCCGCCGATGCCCCAGGTCTCCCTGCGCCCAGAGCCCATGGAGAATGGCTGGGTTTAAAGATAATTCCAGTTTCTTACAAGCTCTGATTTTCATAGATTTCTGTTGGTTATCCTTACACTCTATTCACCAGGTAACTTGTTGAGCAGTCAGATGATCAGGGTTTTAACAAACTTCTAGGTAAGACAAACCTATTTGGAAAGAAAATGAAGGAATGCTAAACTTATTACCCAAACTGTCCATCACAAACATCCATCACAGTTTATAGCACTTGCCGTAGTTGTCGCGTGCACAGTTTTGTGTGCAATCAGAAATGATTACCAACATTTTGGGTGTGCTCAGGTTGCGTTTCATCTCCAAATAAAGTGGCTTGGATATTCTGGCTTACAACCTGTAGTAGGGGTAGTAGACCCAGGAAGTGATAAACTGACTTTGCTCCTAACCAAAACAACCACTATGGTCCTCACTCAGACTTTGAGACTTCCTGCCTCTCAATTGTTGTCCTGTTTGTTTGGTAAAACAGGGGCTAAAGCTTTAGTGTCACCACAGCAGCCACAGAGTCTGCTCCTCCAGGGCCGCCAGCTTCTCAGACCAACATCCAGTCCCAACAAGATATTTCCATTAACCGCTGCATTACCATCACTCCCCCCCTGTCTTTCTCCATGCACCTCAAGAAGCGGCTCTCTGAGGAGAAAGCACGTGGGAGTTGCAAACACTTCTCCCCCACTTCCACCTCTCACATCCCAGCATGTACCGGTCTGCATTAGCACACTCGGGTGGGCCTGTTGCTGTGCAGCAGAGACATGTGACATTGGGAGGTCAGGGCTCTGCCACCCTGCCTCCCCCCACCTTACTCATGCACACATCTTCTGCAGAGCCCTTTGACCCTTCGTCCTCTACCCTACACCCCTCAGGTCCTGGTTTGCCCTTTGCGGCGTAGACTGTGCAAGCTGGGGTGGCAGGTGCTACGTCCCTGACCTTCCACTTCATGAGATCGGCTTCGGTGACATTCGGATCAAGCGCTCAGTTGCGCTACCTCTCCCTCCCCCCATCGCCAGACCGGCTATAATGCCAAGCGTGTCGAATCACTTTAGCGTCAAAATACCGAGAGCCCCCCTTTCCTCTCTCCTCTGCTAACTCCTCACCCCAACATCCCTGACTGCCTGGCTCTCTCTCTCTCTCTCTCCCTCCCCTGCTTCTCCTCCTCCCGGGGTGTGGGGGACACACACAGTCTGATGATCTGTAGCTGCCGCTGCCCTTCAAATCCCCATCGACAAGGACAGAGACAACTGACTATAGTGAGAAGAGGGACAGCCAGAATTGCCGCTGACAGCGTCAAGCTCCCAGTCCACTCTAAAAGGACACCTGAGCTCCCTTACCACCTACTTAACACACAGGCCAGTAAACAAACAAGAAGTGGACTGAGATGGACACGTAGAAACTCTGCTGTAACATTATGGTGAATCTCATTACGGTTTAAAGGGAGATAACATAATAATGGAGAACAAGAAAGTTTAATGCCATGTAATCAAACATTGTGAACCCATGTCCAAAGAGCAAAAGTGACAAGTCACTAAAGCCAAGAAAAATGTTCCTGCATTCTTGACTTGTTGTTCTTTATAGTTACCAAAGCAGCGTCGGATGTTGTAAGCAAAGCATAACAACCAGGAAACACATGGTTCTGAGAGAAAATAAGACTTGATCAAATAAATCACACAAAATTGGCCTCTTCCTTTGGTCTGGCCTTGTCCAAATATCTGGCCCTGCTGCTGTTAGCTGATCCAGATGTTCAACTTTTTTGGATTCTCCATCACTTTAGTGAAAACAGGAAAAACAAAAAGAGGCACCGTAAATGATGACATTTCTCAAAATTACATCTTACTTTGCACCCTTGTTCTTCATCACGTTCATCTATCACAACACATATTTTTATTGAGAGTAAATCAGTTTTTTCTCCGTTGTATTTTCATGATTTATCCCTGCCTGCGGTGTATTTTTCTGCACACGAAGAACACATTTCCCACTGTTTGTTTGCACAGTGGAGTGCAGTGTGTCATGAGCCAGCCTAACCGTTCTTCTACAAATGTGACACATATGCACTTCTTTCATATCCCAAACCTCCAATGTTTTGTGTGCGGTTAGAGGAGGCCAGTGCCCCTCAACACTTAGTCTTGCTGATATAAACACTCAGGATCAGGCGTAAGCAGTCAGGAAAGCCGGAGCAACACTGCAGTCTCTGATGTGTCTATCAGCTGGCCATAGCAGAGATACTGTAGAATCAGAACTGAGATATCTGGGTTAAGACGTACAAATTCATTTGTATTCATGCCATTCATTAATTTGCCCATATATTTCCACAGCATACCCAACGTGCTTTGCTGTGATTAACATACTGTTCTGTGTTAGGCAACATGGGGCCTGAAGAATGAGAACTTGCTTATTCATGTTTAATTGATGTTAATAAAAAATGCAGGGTTTCTTTTTCTTTCACTGTTTTTTCACACACTGTACTGCAAACCTCACTCAACGGGTCAGGATCAACTCCGAGGAGAACTGGGATCTGTGGCAGAGAGAAATTTCCCCTCATCTGCGTAAACTGCCTCTGAGAGAACACGTTATCGACAAGCTAAATATAACTAAGGATGCGACAGAAAATGAATTTAAAACAAAAACGACTGCTTTCTGCTTGGAATAATACAAAGATCTCTCTGATTTGAAGAAAAGGAACAATGGATACATTTGTATTCTGCTCAAAAATTCATTAGGCATTCCATTATGCTGTACTCCTGATAATTTAAATTTAAATGTTGTTTCCTTTGCACTACCATGATTCAAATTAAAACTCATAATAATAGCCTTTGAGAATTTGAGCTCACTTAAAAATTCAAGTTCAACTCTCAACCCTCAACTTAGCACACTCAACTACACTGTGGAGATGACAATGATTGCATGATAGCAGGGATACGACCACTTGCTGTCCGTCCCCCGTGTCCTGGCTGCCTGGTCGCCTTGCTCTCTGCTGAGTTTTGAGCTGTAACAATGAGATAGCATTTCACTCTGATGGTGCTGCTGGGGGATTATAGGCTCACAGAGTTATCAAAGGCTTAGTCGCTCTGATTTCTAGTGACCCGCCGTGGATGGCTGCCGTCACTCTGTGCCAGCGCGGAGACCTCCACCTCTGCAGATGCATCCTAGCTGCTGCTGCCATGGCAGCTGGCCACCACGGGCCATGTCACTTGGGGGAATCCCACTGGTAGGCATGATGGACAGGTATTATGGGTATTCAATGAATCTCCATTAGATAAAAAGACTAGCATAGTGGTTCTCAAAGAGCTGTATAAATAGAAACAAAACTAACGTGTTTTTGAAGATAGAGTAAAACTCCTATTATTAGACAAATTAAGAAATAAATACTGCCAACCTTTAAAGTCTATCAAAGTTTTTAAAGCTGCACTAACAATGGATCAACTGACTACGTTTAATATTAAAAGGTGTCGCTCATAGTGACGAACCCACAGAGAATTTTCACCAGTGTCTACAGTTCCCTTTAGCGCTTTAGGGCATTTTAGCATCTTTCAGTTCATTGTTTTGGTTCTACGGCCCACAACTTTACTGTTGTGGTTCAGTCTCACCACTCTCATGACCCTTGTTTCCAGACTCACCAGAAGGCAGTTTTTCAGCAGAAAAGCTCTGCTAAGCCCACTGTACACTACCTTCCAGTCAAAGTTAGCGACTAGCTGGTGAACACAGTGGAGCATTAAAGTTAAAAAACAGAGCTAAAAGTAGAGTAAATATGGGAGTTACGTTCATGTGGCCAGAAACACAACTCCAAATGAATGCTTATGTTGTTCTGGTCTGCTGGATGTGTAAATTAGCAACTGTTTGCTAACATTGTTCACAATCTAAACTTTACAATGTATTAATATGTCAGATGTGTTTACAGCTTGCGCTGCTCAAAAGTGGCAGAAAAGTTAATTATTAATCTATTAATGCAGGCTTAAGTTTTGACCTTTTATTATACTTGGGCTTTTGCAATAGCACACTAGTTCTGCAATAAATAAAGTAAAATATATTGCTTCAAAATATAAACTAAAAAGCTGTGACCTTTTAGTTTACATTAAATTAAAATGTGTTATATTTACACTTGTGAGAATTTGTCTCAATTTTTAAATTTCACAAAAACCTTTGGGAAGTTTTGTAAATACGCTGCGACAAAGTTGTTTTCAATTAGGTGACAGATTGCTCAACAATCAGCCTGTTCTGTTAAATCACAGAATAGGGAGAGATACTAATCAGGCCGGATTTCAGCACGCTATCATTGCTGTCATGTATATGTATAAGGGCACTAAAATCTCCTCCTGATATAATTTCATTAGATTATGTTTCTGCTTCCCACCTTGTTTCATTTTTACAACATATGTATAAATATCAGAGACTTCAAAATCTTTTTTTTCTTTAAATAAGAGCTGCATGGGGAGTTTGTATATCTTGGGAACCACAGCCAATATATCTTGCAGTATCTGATGCGTTTAACATAAATTAAAACAGCCAATTAACTGAACAGTTTGGCAGTTCTTATCCCAGTTTTGACAAACCCCAGTCCTCTGGCCTCAAGTAAACCCTCTACCATTGAAAAAAAAATGCAGAGATTAGCTGGTTGCTGCTTAAGATGAGTCTGTATAGTTGGAGTTTGTGTATTAAAAATAACCTGTAGTGTGTGTCCTAAATGAATGGGGGCCAGGGCCCATAATCAGCAGCTTGGCGTCCTCCGGCCCCTCTGGCTCCTGACCTAACAGGAAGTAGCCAGGGAGAGCACTGACTCCGGCCAGCCAATTAGAGCGCAGGCAGCACGGAGCACACTGAGGCTAACGAGCTCCCTCTCTGTGACCCTCCTCACCTCTGCAGGACCCCGCGATGGGAAATATGAGGAGCCGGGAGCCACTTTAACTCCACGTCAATCCCCCCCACCCACCGCTCAACCTCTCTCTTTAGCCTCCTTCGTCTCCACACCCCAACCTCTAGTCTCAAACCCTGCTGTGTGACCACAAGGTCTACAAACACATGCTGCCTCTCTCCAGAGGCCCACCACATGGCTCTTTACTGCTGCGCTGATGCTAAAAAGCACCACGCAGAAAAACAATGAGCACGTACACACACACACATTCCTTGCATGGAGCTGGAGCTGTGTCACTTGCATTTCCTTGTAGTTTACTCTGGCCCGGTTCTAGGTGGAGCCTCTTTCCAAGTCCTCTAAATAGTAAATGGGTTCCAAATTAATTGGCAGAATTCATGAGGCAGTGAGATAATTCGGAGGCACTGTAATAAAGTGGGACTGCCGTGAACTCTAAAGTAGTTTGGCTTTGGCCATAATTGCTAGTTATCTGAACAAAACACCATAAATAAAGAGTGATACATCAAAAGTTAACAGTACACCTGGTGGGTTAATCTCAGCAGGTAGTGGGAAACTGAGGGCGGGACAGTCAGATCATGTTGGTGCGTTTCCGGTATACCACTCAGCCACATCCAAAGCTAACGAAATAAAAAAAAAGAGGGGGAGCCAGTAATAATCATCTACGTCCAACACTCCCACCCCCTTTTCTCTCCAGGCAGAATTGGTCCTGTCATTTGGACCCTCCAAACACGGACCATATGTGGGTTCAGCCCTGGCAATCAGACTGCATTGTGGAGCAGGCGGCTGAGTTCATCAGGAAAAAATTAGCCCGCCGCTCTGCAGGCCTCGCTCCCATTGGCCAGTCACGCGGCCCGCTCCGTTTGAGGGCACCCCAGACATTCCTGCGGATAATCTTTTCCATTCCTCTGCTCAGCTCGGTGAGGACAGACCAAATCACAGCACAAGGCCTGCATTGTGAGGGCCTTTTCAAAAAGCCCTGTTTTCAATGCCGTCTCTCTTTTATGCTTTCCCTCTCTCTCACCTCATACACCACAATTCCAAAAAAGAAAAAACGTTTTTCCCATCATGACTCCTTTTTCTCATAAAAAAAAAAAACACTAAATGATCGCTTTTTGAAATGATCCTGTGGAAAAAGCGAGGTCCCGAACACTGCGTTTCTCACAGTCCCTTTCTCACAGTCCCTTTCCAGTAAGAGTTTGTTTTTGAAAAGCCCAAACAATGTAAAACCGCTGAAACCAGAGCCTGGCCACATCAGTGTGCGGCCTGGAGTTCAGCAGATCACTGCTGAATACGGCTCCCCGGGCGAGGCTCGCAAGCCTTCCCAGAAACCTCCTGCTTGGTCACCGCTACATGCCTCGCGCCTCCCACAGCAGCTTGTCATTGTGGCCGTAGTCGGGGCGGCTGGAACGTCGAGATTGGAGGACAATCACACGATCGGGTGGATTTATAGTAACACGTTCCATAATTAGACCCATGATTATTACAGGGTCTATAAACTTTAGACTCCAGAGCGGCTGTCCAACCTCTGCTGCAATGACTTAACAGTTACTTCACTTTTTCTAGAAGTACACTCTGCTCTTGGCTGCTCAGGGAGCATTTAACACACCACTGAATTGGTTTAACATCTCCTGTAGTGAAACATCAACAAGAAAAAACCACCAACACTTTCCCTCCTCCTCTCCTCTCCATTTGCCCCTGAATCTGAGGTAGACAAAATAATCCAATGTGACTCGTATCCTAGTGCGCTACAGGTCTTAAAATAGCCACAACACAAAGAAGGAACACCTTTAACATACTTCAGCAAGACTACACTTCTAATCCAGATGCTCCCAATTGTTCAGGAAACACGTCCACCCTTACTGCAGGCTGTGACAGTAAAAAATGTTGCAATCAATCAAGATAGCTCTGTAAAACACACAAAGATGGGGGTGGGGTTGGTGGAAAAACTGTGCAACTCGACGATCATGCTGAAACTTGTCCATGAAAAAGTATTTACCTGTGAAAGAAGAGGGTGGTGGGTTCTCATCATGTCTCCAGTGAGACAATATAAAAATCCTTCATCTTCCAAAGAGAAAAATAAGATAACTGGATTTACATTGTCTATTTGCTTTTAAGAGGATGAGAAATACAGTAAGACAAAACCGTTTCTTTATGAACGCAAGACAAACATACAAGTTGTTGTTTTTCTCGACAGGTTCAGGTTCAGGGTCAGCGTCCTGTTCTGGACCAAGTAACAACCAGGCAATGTTAACGTAAACTCCTTCCACTGTCTAGGTATCAAATATAATATACCGGTTTACTATCCATTCACATTTCCATTTACCCCTTTCAAGGTTATTAAGGACGACTGTGTTTCTGACTCTTGAGGGCAAAACTTTCACTATAATAAAAAACGAAGAAAAGACAAGGAAATGTGTGCAGTAATGGTTTTGAATAGTATAATCATATTGGTAAATTTGTATCTTTTCTTTTTTAAATGGCCCCTTGGCGGTTATAATGGAATTATTTCAATTATGGAAAGACCTCAAGGCAGTTTTGATACAGACTAGAAAGAAAGAAGTTGCATGGATTCTCTCTTTGCTTATCAAATTCACTTTGTACTATACTGATTGAACATTTTGTAATAGAGGAACAGCACATCTTTGCTGAAAAAAAAGCCAGGCCTTTTCTTGAATATTTGAACATATACCAAATAAAAATCACAAGAAAACTCAGAGGCACGCTCTTTTAAACAATTAAAAAGCCTTTATCATTTGTCTCGCTGACGAAGGCTTGATGCCGAAACGCGCCATTTGTTTTAAGGTTTAGCATGACCATGCCATTATTATAAAGGCATTTTCATTGTTTAAAAGAGAGTGCCTTGGAGTTTTCTTGTTATTTTTAGTCTACATGTATCCCTATCCAAAGAGCACCTCAAACAAACTAATTTTGAGTCCAGAAAGTGCTCCTACCCAAACCTTTTTTTGATATAATAAAATAAAGTGTTTTCCCTAATTTGTCCTGGTTTGGAAAACAGATTATAAAATTTCATGACCACTGGAAGACTGATTTAACAGAACATTTAATAATATTTACATTTTTTAAATCCACGGAACCACTTCACCCAGAAAATTCCACTAATGCAGCTAAGAGCACTACAAGTAGGATAGAAATGAATTAAATCAAGCAAACCAGAGAAGAGTGTGATTAATTTGTAGTGCAGCACAAAATGGAACAAAGAGACTAAACCCTGAGCATAGAGGAAAAGCACTTGGTATAAAATAAATAGTACAATAAAAAGATATTCTATATTTACTATTACTATATACTTTCCAACGTCTGACAAAACAAGTTCAAACTAATTATCCTTTCTATGTGTTCTATGCGTTTAAGATAATATTGTTAACTTTGTTAAACACGCAAAAGTAAGTGGTAAGACATGTAGGTTCAGTTTTATTAGGTTCAGTTGAGATAATTATTATGACTACATACTGCTTTTTTGATCTGCCTCTGATGTCTTGAAAACAGATTCAGTTAAATAGAGATAAGATGCTATCTTGGATGAGTCTCAGAGTGCATGAGGTCATGAGGTGCACATTAAAAATAATAGGTTCCTCATGACTAATTTTTCTAAAAAAAAAATGCTGTTGCTAACCTATAACCGATGATCCTTTCTTGAACGTATCCATTCGCTACTTTGATAAGCTTGATTTTACCCAAGAACCGACAAGTACCCGAGGCGCAACAGGATTGTTTGCACAGTCAGTGTTACCTGAGGATAGGCGTCGCTGATGGAGGGGACACATGCCACTGAAACAGGAACAAGCCTCGCCTGAGCGACCTCGCTGCATGGGAGGCGCCAACGAGCACTGGGGCTTCAGGAACCCTGAAATGACAGAGATGAAGAAAAATAAGAGGCAGGAAGGAAAGATCAATAAGAAATAGAATAGAGAGAAAAAAAAAAGGCTTTTAGTAGATGATGAACAGGTCTCTTCTGAGCATACAGCAATGGTATAACAAAGACCAACTCCAGCTGAAAATGGAAAATGCCAAAATTGAGAATTTGCCTTTAGGGGCTCTTTGTTTGAGGCTCATTGGATGAAGAGTGAACAAGTTAAAAAAACAATATTCCTGCCCGTACCATGCCACCATCAGACCCAGCCAACCTCTCACATTTACAGCTCTGCGGCTGGCTGGCCCTCACCCTAACCTCCTCACCAGTGGCTCCACACCAGCCCCTGCTCATGTCAGTTCTGTCGCTGCACCCAGGACGAAGGCTCCAGAAAGCAGACAGAGCCTGTAGAATGCTGGGCAAGGCTGGCCTGGAGGGAGGCAAAAAGCGATTGGGCACGGGACCGAGGTTAGCTGCTCTGTGTGGGCAAAATGTCAGATCAGGCTGAGGTGCCTCGAGGGGCTGGACGAGGCCGTCTTACTGTCTGTCTCCGGGTTCAAGGAGGTCATTCTCAATAGGGAAGTCATTATCCGGCACAATGAAGCAACTGAGTGGGCTGCACCCTCCTCCGGACCAGCATTCACCCGTCACCGACGTTATCCAGCAAAGAGGAAGAGCAACAAATAAACCTACAGTAGATTGCCAAAAATAGAAATGTTTTGCGAAAATATTTCTTGAATTACAGCACTCTAATATTCAAAATTGGAGGAGGATGTAAAAAATAAGTAGATACAAGAGAAAGTTGGAACCAAATGCACCATAAATCAAACAATAACTTGCAGATACGTGCCAAACTCTGACCCCGTAGCACTAACCCTAACACTAATGATCTTTTTGAAATTCCTGAATATCCCTTAAATACTGTAGACTTATACGAGTGGCATTTCATTTCATGATTGACACTGTAGCTTCTAGACAAAGTGGAAACTTCTGTGTGAACTTTTCTCAGTCAAAGGAGGATTCTGTCTGTCTTTATCGACTGGGTAGCTCATGCGGATCTCATTGGCATCGGCAGATCTCTGCAAATCCAAACTTTATTCATTCCTCATGAGGACCTTTAGATTTCCAGCAAACATCAAGAGCAGCAGCCGGAGGAGCCCCACACCCCCACCCCCACCACTGTGTTCTAAGCCCAATAAAGCGCCTTTATTGCCACCATGAAAAACATGTCACTCCGGATGAGCTCAGAGAATGACATTTAAAACAGGCAAAGGGATATTGAATTAGTTCCCCATGATAAGCTGTCTGGGATGCTGATGCGTTGTGCTTATAAGGGTGTGCAAGTGTGAGTGTGCGCCGTGTGCATGTGCGTGTGCAGTTATGTGGATGTGTGGATGTGTGAGGGAGGGGGGGGGGTTTCATGTCCGATCATGCACTCTTCAAAGCTTTGATTAGTATTACGGATGAAGCAGGGACTGACAAGGCAAAGCAAGTCTGGACCAGCAAGAGCAAACGCAGACAGACTGAGATCATCCTGAATATCATCATGGATGAAATAAAACAGACGAGGAGGACATTTTGACGGTCTCATTAAACTAGAAGTAAACATGTTTCTCCTCATATGTTTGTTTGCTGAGCACAATAATGCTATTGTTGTTATCAGATGTTGGAAAATGTCAGTTTCATGGTTATCATTAAGAGTAATGGCATGTTGGAAGGGCATGAGTAGAATGTGATGACAATATACGTATGTTGGTGATTCTACTTAATAACAGCTTAGGAGATGACTTGGACTTTAGTCAAGACTATGTGTGTGTGTGTGATTAAGTTCTGAATAAGTTGTAAATTTGTTGTCAATCTTATTGGATTAGTTCACCCCAAGATACACGCAAACATGTTTTTCCTCTTAGCTTGGGTGCAATCTATCAATTGAGATCATGTCAGTATGATTTGCCAGAATTTGGAGATATCTCTCTGTCATCACCCCAATACAAGACCACAGTGGCCATGATGAGGATGGTGATGATGAAGAAGTTGTTAAATATTGTGTCATGCATACAAATGATATACAATCCAGATCCAGAATGTAGCACACACATTTTAAATTATACTACAAAAAGCACAAAAACAAAGAATAACAGTTCACATAATTGACCTCCATGTCCACAACAAAAGGTTATAAATTACAGATAAAGCATATGTAATCGTAAAATACAAAAGAAAGTCTAATTAAATAGTCCATTTGCCTACTCGTCCAAGCTAACAAAAAGGACATCAAAACCATCCCATCTTTTTATCCTCAGTACACCAGAATATTTAAGGGTGTTTTCTTATCCTCAAAGCACTGATAATTTACACTTAAAAAACCTCAATAGCAAAAGAGGATTTGTATAGTTTCACTGTGAAGTACTCCTCCTACTTGAGTGTCTCAATGCAGAAAGAACCTTTCCAGTACTCGTGAATGAGGTGCATGCAACTCTGGGTTAGAGGAGAAAAGAAATCTTGGAAGAATCTTTTGAAAACAAAGTTTTGCTTCCAAAAAGCTCCGGCTCCATTTACTACGATCAGCCACATTTTCCCCATCATTGCCAAACGAATCAATTCTCCAGGAACATGGCACATTCCTGGTTGCACAAAGGGGGTTGAAGGGCAAACAATGACACATGGTATAGAGCTCTGAGCAATGTCACTGAGCATTAAGGCATCAACATGTGAGCCCAGGCTCCCAGTCAAGTTGGACTTTTCCAAAATCAGGAGTAAACTAAGCAGACAGCAGCTCCCCCCCTGCCCCAAAAATAGAGTCCAACACTGCAAGCCAACTAGAATAATGTTCCCACGGGACAGAGTAATGCTAAAGTATGGTGTTCAAACACTTGGAATTTCATCTAAAGCTTGAAGATGGAGCTAGAAAATGGAACTAATTAGTTTGACCCTGAGCATGATCTCAGCATCTCAGAAAAATAAACTTTATCTGTTGCTACTTTCAATATAAATGACATACAACTTTGGTCATTTTCAGAGAAATCAAATAACAAAAAAAAAATAAAAAGAATCATCAAACATTCAGTTACTTGACAGGTGTAAAAATATTTGAAAAACTATGGATTTGTGAGGCATGTACGTGTCTTTTTCCTGTTGGCATCGTAAATCATTTTCAGTGAAGGGCTTTACCTTTCTGGCCTTGAAGTGAATGATGAAAGTGCGGCAATAGCTTGGACGTGTATGTGCAGGTTCAGGATCTGCTGTCATGAGCGCTAAGGTTGGTGCATGTCTTGTCATTAAATCTTCTCTATCACACTGCATCAATATGCCTTGGCCCATATACTTTAAGCAGGACCTTGATTACAGAAATGTTTGATCTTGCTCTTCACTTCTAAGTGGCAAGGATCTCATTGGCTTTAATAACTGTATGATCCAATCTTCGGGGGACAAGCTCAAACATTCCCCCCACTAGCAGCCAATCAGCATTATCCTTACCGGCGATCATGGGGGAGCAGAGCAATGTAAACACGCTGGGGGTTTCCTCATTAAAGATAGGCTGCTAATGAAATCGCATCCAGCATTTACAACCTTGTGCTAATGAAGGCAAGCCTTTGAGATGTTCCGCTAATGAAAGAAGGGCTTTTATTGATATAAGGCTAATAAAAGAAAGGCTTAATGACAAGGTTCTAATGAAACAAAGGTGTGTAAATTTGCCATTAGAACAAAACTCACTGATAAGAGCACAGCTGAAGTATTTTCATTAACGGACAGTTCTCATTTATCACAGATACATCAGTGGAAGTGCTTCCAGACTTTACAAGATCCCACAAACTCAAGTCTTTTGAATGAAATACATTCAAGCATTTATGAGAGTTTAAGGGATTGCAGCCGAGCTCTCTTAAAGCGTAACGATTGTCCGTGTCCTGTGTTGCCAGGGTGATCAAGCCCAAGGTCAAAGTTCATTGGGCCCTTAATGCATCTCCCAGGTGCAATAAAAAAAAAGCCCTTTCCCACGTGGGACTCCAGGGGATAAGGTCCTGGTAGAGCGTACAGAAGGACGAAGCAGCAGAGGGGCCATCAATCGCCGCGGTTACCGCCGTGAATACCATTCACCTTCAGCTGTATTGTATGCCTCAAAGCTCTACATGAGGAAAAGAAAACCTGTGTGAGACAGACCGAGTTCTACGCTGGTTCCCCTCTTCCCGCCTATCCCCTACAATGGCCTTGAAGACTCGAGTGTGTTCAAGTGTTAGCCCACATGTCCTTGAGATATCTCTGTTTCCTCAACATGCTATTTCGTAGGACAGAAGACTCACTGTGAATGATCGATGAATTATGAAATTACTGTTGAGTATGAATAAAATAACTATGAGAATAGAGTACATTTAATTCTTTTTATATGCAGAGAGTACATATTAGCACTATGTCAGTGCTTTATGTCACAGTGTGTCCAGGATCAAATCACTAGAGTGAATATTTGTGGGGGTTTTGACTATTAGTCAGACAAAACAAGCAATTTGAAGATGTCACCTTGAATTATGGGAACTTGTGACAGGCTTTTCTCTATTTTCCAACATGTTGTGACTAAATGATTAATTGCAAAAATCATTGATGAAAATAATCATTAGTTGCAGCCCTAATCACCACTATGTCAAGGCTTTTTGCAAGTGTCTAACACATTCTGTGTTTGTGTCTCATGCTGTTTTCCTATAAATGAAAGGCATCAAGTACGACACTTAATGGTCCTCTGATGTTTGCGTTTCCCTAAAGAGTGCTAATCCCATGCAGCACCGTCTCATTAAACCAACAATTACCACTCTGACAAAGCCTATGTGCTGAAACAGCTCTACCTTTTCTTCACTTCAGTGGGCTCTCTGTGAGGAGCTACAAGACACTCCAGCACCCAGCAGCTGACAGAGAAACGCCGCGCATCTGAGCGCTGCATCCCTCTCTGATCCCGATCATCAGCATGGAACGCATCCAACCTGCTCCTGAGCATATCTGCTCCATCAGCAAACTGTCTTCCCTCCCCCCTAGATGATATCCATTTTGAAGAAAAAAAGACACATTTAAACATGCCTTCAAGCTCTTATTTATCTCAACCAGAACAAAGCCTGAGCAGATCTATCACGACAACAAAGCAAACCTCATAAAGATTACTGTAGGCAATACCTAGATGCTGATCATACTATTATACTTGATGAAAAATAGCTTTGACGTATTTTACACACACGTTAATCCTTTTGTTGTTGCTTCTATGTTTCTCAGAATATCTGGATTGACTACATTTGGGTTGAAATTCCAAACGTTAGACCCCATTAATGAGACCTTGAGGGTCCCTGAGCAGCCAAACCAGACACAGGACAGGTCAATGGGAGTAGGTGAACTGAGTCAGAGGACTCAGATGAACGAGGGCTTTAGCTTTGAAAGGACTTACAGGCCTCTGCAGTATGTTGCATATTTTATTTGGTGCATTGTGTCAAACCTACAACAGGATGCCCCTCGTATCAAAGTGGCTTGAAACTGAATGCTAACCTGCTTGTCACTGTAGCTACAGATTCTATACAGCCATAATTTGCTCAGCCTTGGATGAATTAGGGCAACATCAGTCACCTGAGGGCATCTTTTAGCCCTAATGGAAGGTTAGACAAAATCTCCAGAAACAGATACCCATGAAGACCTTGGCTGGAAGACATAATTCTCAGGTTCAGCCACAACAAACCAAAATCACTTGCAGCGAAACGTCCTTTAACAAAATGAGGAGGAGGTTGATGCTATGAGTAGTCCTCCCTTAACTGGAAGAAAAAAGTGACTCAAATCTGCAACGTGCATTTGTTTCTTGAGTTGTGAGTCACAAAACCAACTGCTGTTGAGGTCTGGACTGGCAGTAAAAAGTTAACTGGACAGCTTTATTGAATGACTTATTAAGCCACTGTGTTTTGCGAGGCCTAAACTGAGGCGCTTTTGAAATGAACAAGAGCACCTTTCTGTAACTGCTCTTTCAAAAAAAACAAAAAAAAAAACATATGCCTTCCTACTTTGTCTGAAATTGAGTCTGCACTTTCACACAGTCTCAGGATAATGAAAGTGGCAGTTGCCCCAGTGTGGCATTTGAAGCTGCAAGGCATCTGTAGAAAAGGTAGAAGTGACAAGGATGCCCTTTGTAAAATTACTATTGAGCAGCACGTCTATCTACAAACCACAGGCTTTAACTTTGGGCAGTTCACTAAACTTTTTTTAGACTTCTAAGGAACACTGATAGAATAACCCTTAACTTAATAACTTAACAAGCTTAAAATTACAATGCAATTCCACTCATTTAAATATAATTTCAATACCAATGAATACAATTCTATTGATTTAATCTGTGGTTGTTTTTTTACTTATTGAAAATGCATGTTGAATTTTAATCAACTTTGAGCAACAAATGCTAGCAAAACAGCATGTGAAAGATTTATTTTTGTTAAATGGCAACAAAAGAGACAACTAACAGAGACAAAACTGCATTGAACTATTGTTCCACACACCATCACCTCAACATTAGTTTGTCCCTATTCAATACAGCTTTGTGTAGCTAAGAAACCTTGACGTATGTGATTCTCAGTTTAAAAAAAAACATTATCAACAGTCATTGTTAAACAGTGCTGCTGCTCCACTGCCCTTGTTGACACCGGGGGTTATGACTACTCTCACGGAGCCAGACATAATTCTGTCACTTTGTGAAGAGAACACACGAGCGGAGGCAACTAGTTGAAAGTGTGGTTGTGGTTGTGGCAAAATCCGCCACTGACAAAGCTCCGCCCACAGGCTTCCTTCCAATTCCGTTGCAATTTCTGGTGTGAGCAACCAAACCCACCACCTCCACAAGGAGACGCTGGATTGGTTGGTGTCAGTAAGTTTTTTTATGCCAAAACCAAACTCGACTGCTTCCAGCCGTACAGCACACCTGCATTCACAACGGCTGTGGTATGTAGAGTTAGGGGAAAAAAAGTATTGCAGGATTATTCAATACTGAATGACAGCTGGATGAATTTTGACTGCGACTCCATTTCTCCCAGTCTCTCAGGTTCACCTTTCCCACGGAGATGTAGCCTACTGCCTTCTCTCGAAGCATTGTATAAAACATTACATAGTGCCGGGGTTAAGCTTAGATGACACCAAAGCAGCGGTTCTTGATAATTTATAACAGTCATTTGTCTCCCTTGCTGTGACGTGACGAAGCCAAAGGCAGGCCATTGGTGAGCAGCCACAGACAGACGGGGGGGGGGCACACTAAAGGAGTGTGGTAAATGAGGTTAGAGGGGAAGAAAAGAAGGGGCTGGTTCAAAGACTGCTTGTGCACGTCAGAACTTTTCTCCGGGGCAAATAGGGGAACAAGGGCCTCACTGCAGCCCAGCAGCCAGAGCAGCTCCTTAGGCAAATGACTCTAATCAAATTTGTGTGATTGGAGTCAGAAAAAGCTGCAGGGGTAAAAAAGGCTCCTTTCACCCGGGAACGGACACAAGGAAGCATTTAAAGATCTACTATCCCTCTGCTGGTATTTACAGTAGCCGTTCACATGACGGACTATCTGCCCACGCCAACAGCCCTTGGCACAGCGCACACTGGCCCTTTCTCAGCTGTGAAATATCACCACCAGAAAGGAAGAGATAAAACTTTGTTTTATGTGCTTCCTCTAACGGAGCGCGGGTGGAAATGCATCCAATATTTTGTAGGATTCACCCTGGAATGCACTGTTTCAATCTAGCATCAAAACTGCTATTTTTAGCCTTGATTAATGGTTGCAAATGGATACGGTTCTGGCTTTAGTTCATGGCCTCCATTTTCCTTGATCGTAGCTGACATTCTGGAGTGATCAAAGAGAATTACCTCCAGCAACTGAACTTAAAATAAAGCTTGGCTTCACAGTATGGAGATGAATATTCTGTGGAGGGGAATCTAGTGCACCAGCAGCAGTGCAGAGGTGCTCCGAGGCAGAAAGTGAGGTGTGGTACAGCGTAGCGACCTGTGCCCCACTCACTGCCTGCCTGAGTCCTGGTGGAAGGTCCCGGAGCACGCTTCCTGTTAGCCTGCTAAATTGACTCCACACGCCCACGCTCTCATCTCTACAGGAGCACAGAGTCTCCCATTAACCTCCTCCTGCCGCCTCAGCCTAGTACATCTTGAATCCACGCACTGGAGGATGTAAACATGTACAAACAACCAAGGACAAAACAGAAGGAAGGACTTGTGCTGCCACCCACGTCCTCTGTTGTTCTCCCCTGAACAATTTGTTCTGTAACTCTGACCCAGATTCACCAGTCAAGGTCAACACATGCTAAAGTCAAGACTTGCATTAACATTTGCTCCTTCTGCCTTTGTTGGCGTAAGGCCTTTTGCCACCCACTGTCTCACTCGAGCCGGCATGGCACACGTACAAACGCCCAAATTCGGACCCACTCGACTACACTGAAAAATCTAGTCCCTCAAAGTCTTGTGTTGACATTTGTTATGCGTTCTTTCCTCTTGTGGAAGAAATGCAGGGCTTTTACCTGCACTTTCAAAATGTTTGGTGTATCATGAATGTATCATGAATTTTGGTAAATCAAAATTCATGATACATAGCATTTCAGTTTCCAGGAAATAGGGAAAAATCCAAAACCCAAATTTTCAAATCATAGTGATATAAAACAGAGATGCTGCAAATTTGCACATTTGAGATGGTGAAACTAGCAAATGCTCAGCATTGATTATGAAAAATGTTGTTATGAAAAGTAATTCCTGTATGTTTTTAGACACTGATTAATGATCTCCCAAAAAGGAAATACAGCTGCATTTTAAAAGCTTGATCAAAAGACAGCCACATATATACGTATCGTGGGAAACAGTGTGTTTGAGCCTGCTATGTGAAACATATTAATATGAAGTGGTACATAATTCACAACCTGAAACAAAAACATCTGGAGCCACAGCTGTTCTGCATGGGTGTGCACTCAAAACCAGAACAACAATAAAAACACTGAAATTCATAATACAGTAGAATAAGAATTACACAAGACAGACCACTTGCAGGACAGTTTTAAAAACAAGGATTAAGTGCACTCTTTGGCTAAAATGCCTCTTTATATGAGGAGGCATTAAATATGAATGGGGGATTTTTAAACCAGTAATGTTGATTCCAGCCTGTTGACTGTAAAGCTCCATTAGGGAGTAGGCTCCAGAAGGGAAAAATATTGAAATAATCCTGTCCAGGATTTCAAATCTACAGTAAATTGGTTGTAAAGTGCACACCTCAAATTCAGTATCAGCATGACACTGAGCCAGGCTGGACTGGGAAGGACTTGGACAGGAAAATGGTGCTTACAGAGCAAAGTTGAGCTTTGGAAAGAAGAGTTTGGGCCAAGATAATGAATGGAGACAACAGGGCTCGCTCACGGATTTAAAAAAAAAAAAAAAAAAAAAAAGTAGCAACGTTTCAGGTCCCATATTAATGACATGGCTTAAGACTGCTCTGCCTTGAGAAGGAGCCGTTTTACTCTTGACTCTTAAAAATAAACATACCTCGAGATCTCCAAGCAAGCCATTTGTGAAGGAAATTCAAAATGACAAGACATTGCCTTGTGTAAGACTGAAGGTAGAACACATTTTGTTCTTTGGTGTAAACATTTTCTTTTTTTTTACCATGCACTGTATTTATTTGGATAGTGAAGCAAGGTTTTTAAAATACTAAATATGTGCGCAGTAAGGAAATCCAGTTGAGACTATTACATAAATTGCTATCCATAAACAAAATAACCTAGAAGATAACATTGATTTTTCCTAAACTTACCATCTGAGGTAGTTTAAAAAAACAAAAACAAAGGCCTAATTAATCCCAAGGTCTTCAGCAAAGACTTGAGAAGCTCCAGGAAAGCTCTGGCTAAGGATCTTAACTTGCTCTTTGGCTCTTTTTGCATGTTATGTAAAACATATGAAATACACCATGGAGCTAGACCTTTCTGAGCTTTTAAAGCCAGCAGTAAAATAATTACTCTTAAATGGGCCAATGCTGCAAAAAGGTCCATGATAAAAACCTTACCTTAAAAAAAACTTAACAGGAGTGAGTGTACAAGAATAATCATTCTTGTATAATAATTTTTTTACCCCTAGAATTCCATTCAAGGGGGAAAAATAATTCATCCTACATAATAATGTAGCTGTCCAGCTATGAGCTGTGAATAAAATACCTTGCATATAGTACCACTGTATGTGATTCATGATGTGTTCTGTGCTTCGGATCTGGTGCCACAGTTCAGTATTCTGGATTTAGAGAAGAAGAAAAAAAAAATAACAAAAGAAGTGACATTTTCAATGTAATTGGTTTAGAAATAGCAACTGCACGCTGAACAAAATCAAAAGGTTCTTAATCACAAAGTCTTGGCATTGAAAGACCGAGGCTACATTATGAATTCAGGTTTGCAGAAAGAGAATAGCCTGCAATGGCCTATAAACCACTTGTTATGGCAACACAGACAATAGCTTGTATGGATACAAACATAAAATGTGTAAAATCACCGACATGTGTACAGTGCTCACTGGGAGAGTGAGGCAGCTGAGGCTGAGGCTTGTTGTGGGTTACAGTATTATTCCAAAGCCTGAGTGATCTCTTGTGCTCTTCAGGAATGGATACATGCCACGCATTCCAAGAGGCGACCAAGTCGTTACACTTGAGACTGTGCCAAGCAGGCTGCAGCTGCTCCTACAGGGACGTCCATCTAGCGATTTACCTATCCTCTTCTCAAATCCAAAGGCACATTTTGCAAAGCACAATAATGAATACATACATACATATTTACCCCCCCTTTCTTGTCTCTTTATACGCATATGTGACAGCAATATTTAGCTGGAGAATTTGTCTGGCTCTTCTGATCTTTCTGCAAGGTGTATCACACTTCAGGTGGCTGTAGCAAGTGGAATCATGGGTTCAAAACACACAAAGGTGAGGAAGTGCTATTAAATGTAAAACACATTAAATACTCAACCTTCAAACTGGCTGGACTGGATGATTTTCCTCTCCTTGCATTCAAGAAAAGAGCATTCCTTCAAATTGCCAGGAATATAATCATGTATTAAAAGAAGGAATTTGGCGCCAAAGTCAGGCGTCTACATTTTTGAAAGAGGTGACAGCTTTTCAGACCAGAGCACTTATGCAACTGGAGTCTTTTGATGACAAAGTTAGAGAATGAGGCTCCATTCGAAGCACACTATATTACTGTTTGAGCACTGATTAGCATCGTTAGCTTGTTAGCCTATAGAGCTGCAATGATTAGTCGATTAATGAATTAGTTGATCGTCAGAAAACTAATCGGTAACTATTTTTAAATCATTTAAGTTATTTTTCAAGCAAAAATTCCAAAAATGTGATTGTTCCAGGTTCTCAAATCAGAAAATGTGCCACTTTTTTTGGTCTTACATTATAATAAATTGAATAGATTGACGCTGTTTTGGCTATTTGTTGGACAAACCAAGACATTTGATGAGGTCATCACATATTGTTATGGGCATTTTTCACTGTTTTCTAATGTTTTATAGACCAAACGATTTATCGATTAATTGAGAAAATAATTGGCAGATTATAACAGAAATAGTCATTAGATGCAGCCCAATAGCCTATAGCATTCCCACTCCTCACACAACGTAAAATAAAGAGGACAATAAGAAGTTGGTGTACACTATCAAACACCAGAGCAAAATTAGACAAAGGCCCACATGTCACAGTGAAATGTGCAACACTTTTGAAAAATGTTTTATCTTCATAGAACATTTTTGTATTCTTTTTACTACTTCAAGTCACAGTATGATTCAAGACGAGAACACCACAACAAAAACTGTACTGAACTGAATCACGCTAATTTGGATAGAATCACACCCCTAAAATATAATCTAATCATTGAAATAATCAAAAGTATCCATCTTTAATTGCATTACAGTATCATAAGATTCATATTATTGACTCTGACAAGATGAGATTCAAATCGCAGGAAGCAATAGTAAAAAAAAAAAAAAGACACTGTGTATACTGTGTGTCTTCCAACACCAACAAATCAATTAACAGCCTGAAATGTGTTGGCTCACAGGTCAGGGCCACTGAAAGGACACCAAACAAAGCCGAGAAGAAAACAAAACCAAAGACGAAAATCTCTATGAGATTCCTCACAATGAAATGATTCTGCATTAATGCAGAATAATTTGATTGTGAAATGTCTTGTGGGTAAAAACCTTGAGGAAGTCAAGGATGATGAGATGACTCATGACTTCAGTAATAACCCATATTCTGCACTACTGTCACACCGGCAGTCATTCTGTTATTGGCCACATAGTTACAAATATTAACACACCGGGAGGAAAAGACAAATCCTTGGATCAGTCATAAAGAAGGGAGAGAAATACAGACAGCAGCCAGCATGGGGGCGAACAAAAGGGAGAAGAATGGAGAGGGAAAGAAGAGAGAGAAACAAGAGGGAAAGAGGAAGAGGAGGAACAGGAGAGGAAAGCAACCCTTAGAGACTGTGGGAGAAAAAGAGTGAGAGAGAGAGAATGAAAAGAGAGAAAAAAAGAGAGACAGGCAGAGCAGGGCAGAAAAAAAACTAGGTCAAGTCACATGACTGGGATCGACTGAGGCAGGATTAAATATCCTACAGCATGTGGTCATTTACACAACAAATGTAGTTTTCATTTTATAAATTATTTCTCTTCCATGGGGGATGAGGCTCGGCATCGCGAGTGTGATGCTACGCTGTGTTCTGCTCGGAAGCGAGGGTTTTTCAGTGAACACAAAAACAGCGTTAAAGACTCGGGCGAGCCGTTCCCTCTGAGACAGGAAACAAAGCGAGAGCCTGAGATAGCAAGAAAATGATCATAACAGAAGGGAGAATGGTTCCAGTATGAGATAGGCCCATTGTGACAGACTAATGGCTCTATCGTACACTGTCCATAATCCTGAGTAAAAGCAAAAGGACAGTGAATTGTTAAAAAACAAAGATGTCACATATTTCAACTTCTTACAAAGTGCCAGCAAAAGTATGTCTGAACAGTTGGGCTGCATGACTATATCTTCTGATATCACGATATGTCAAATGCACCCCTTGACAACGCCCCTTGGAAATCAAAAATTAGCTCGGTGTCAGGTTAGTCCTGTACACCATGGATGGGAATATTGTGAGAAGTCTTGCGTTTAGCTAAATGCTTAGTGACATCCTGGAGTCAACTACAGCAGTGGAGTGGAAAATCAAATGAATGACTGAGATGCACCCACAGTATAATGTGGGGTGACATGTCGTGGGATGCAAAATGCCACTGGTACCCCACCAACCCCTCCCCCTGCCACCCAAAAGAAAGAGGAAACTAGCTGCCAATCAACCAGAAGACTATAGGCCAATAAGCTCAGTCAATCCCCCGGAGTCAGCTGAGACTGGCGGGAGACACGCACAGAAAATGTATATGTGTGTGTGTGATGTGTGTGTGTGTATTTGTGTGTGAGAGAGAGAGCTGTGTACAGGACTGAAATCTGTCGCTAGCTACTCATAATTTCAATAAGTGAGCCCTATCTGGAGATCCGCCACCGGATCTGAGCCAATCAATGTGATGTAATGACACTGATGACCCAGACCAACACGTGGCTCTGTCTTCTCTCCAATCTGTTTGACCCCACCGGAGCGTTCAGGGTCACGGGGCCCAACACAGCGCTTTTCATTTAGATCCCTGTGTTGCAGAGTGCAGCTGCTGCGATGAAGATCAGATCTGCAGAGTGGAAATGATGTTATGTACAGACGACCTTATATGACATAAAAATCCCTCAGTATATAATGCATAGTATGTGATTAAATGAATGGACTAATGGGAACTTAAGGATGCCTTTTTTTAAGTCTACATAAAAACATTTTGCATGTATTTTTTATTTGTGTGTGTGGACATTTTACCGCCAAAGGTCTGAAGTTTAGGACTGGTGCGCACACCTTTTATGAATATGTGGCACGTTTTCTACTTTACAAGCTTTCTAACCTCGGTCCAATACAGTTTTATCTTAAACCTTTTAGCATAACATGAAAGCTGTCAATCACTGCCTGTTAAATAAAACTAATGTGGCAAACCCCAACCATCTGGTACCTCAACAGGTTAAAACAATATTTCAAACGTTGCGTAACCCAAGTCTTTTTTAAAAAGCCTCAATTTTAAGATGTAGTCCTTCCAGGTTACAAATAAATGTTATTTAAAAACATTTAATAGTATTGATCGTACAAGACTTTCACAATTTTTTTTTCAAATTAGTGATAATTTTGTTTATTTGCTTAAGCTTTTGTAGCTACATTCACCAGGGTTGTAGGTCAGATACTGATTTCTTTCAATATAAACTGAGTAATATAACTGGAGTTGTTCACCTGCTTTTTTAGGGAATTTTGTTAATGGACTGACATTGCTTATGTTTCCACAGGTCTGCATCTTGCTGTGTGTACAGTCTCTGAATGTCAGATTTATGACCATTTTCTTGCCTCAAATGTAAACAGTCGTTTGCATTGGTATTTATTAGAGGTACATTTATGAGGTAAAATATGAAATTCTTGGGTTAACCTTAAGAGATTTATTAGAAGTTTTACTGTGTAGGCCAGGAGCGAGAGCACAAGCCCTCGGGTGCATAAAAAAATCTAACAACTACAGCAATGAGAATCAGGTTTATTATGATACTGGAGCGAGATCCAGGTCTCAAGAGGTGAGGCTCCTCTTTTGAGGGCTCGCAGCGGATTCCTTCTACTGAAAATGTCATCGATGACATCACCGCTCGTCTACCTGCAGACACCGCAAGATGCAATGAGCCAGCGAAGCATAAGGCTGCTCCAAAAATACGAAAATCTGCCCTCCAGGGTAAAAACTCTTATCTCAAATAACAATTACTGACCAAGAGAGACAGACCGTCAGATCGGCTTAGAGCTGAGCAATGGTGCACCCCCCCTCAAAAAGAAGGTTCCAAAACAGCAAAGTTGATCTGGATCAAGGGACAAGTAAGTGGACGAGCCAGAGCAAGGTCATTCTGCAGGGCCGCACAGAGATGTCTGCATACACAATAACCTGAAGGCACAGGGAAAATGCTTCCCAGTGCAGCCCGGAGGTTGTGTGTATTACACGGCCCTCGGGCTCTCAGATTCACATTTTAAAGGGAGCAAGGACACTCACTGTCATAATCTGATTTCAGGACAAGGCCTGGCAGACAGACACGTCTTTCTAAGAACGCTAATATTAATAGTCCTGTATGCATTTGTATTGAATTGTGCCTGTGCACATCCATTTTTGTGTTGGTATGTGTATCTATTTGGGCTGAAACAATGAACTGAAAATGAATCATCAATTAATCTCAATAATCATTTAAGTCATTTATAAGGAAAATGTTTGAAATATTTCCAGGTTCCAGCTTGTATGTGAGAATTTTTTTGTTCTTTTCCATTTTTTATCATAAATTAAAAAAAGATTTATATATATATATATATATATATATATATATATATAAACTGAATATCTTTATGTATCGGACTGTTGGTTGGACAAAACAAGACATCTGAAGACATCACCTTGGGCTCTGGAAAACTATAATGGCTTTTTTTTATTATTATTATTTTCTAAACAATTAACTGATTAATCAGAAAGAAAATCCGTAGATTAACTGATAATGAAAATAATCACATTAGTTGCTGCCCTAGCTTCTACTCTGAGTATCTTATGTAGTAAGAATATCTTAAGTATTTTGTGTTTTAGTTTAAATGTTTGTGAAATTCATGTGGAAATCATTATTTTCAGTTTTTACAGTTTCTCTGAAAAGGAAAATTAATTTTTAAAAAGGAGCAGCTTTGCTTTGTACTATTTTTCACCAGGGTTTTTGTTTTCACTCATCCAAGAGTTGGTGTGATCCCTCCTGCAAGAAGACACTTAGCACCATAGTCTACAGTAATGAATCAGCACAGTGAAAGAGAAACATTGATCTGATTTTCACATGTTGTTTTATCTGAAATAATTAAACATAATGGCAGAAAACAACCCCTCTTTTCATACCAGCACATATAGACTCAATTCACCTGCACAAATACCAGCACACATCCTCACACAGATAAACAGGCTAACACTGCTAACACGGCTCTGTATGTACATAATCTAACATCACAGGCACAGTGGACTGTATCATCAGCATCAGCATTCCTAGAAAGGAGTGCAACTTGTCAGTTCAGCCATCCAGAAAGATGTAGGCCAATTGCAGAGCAACATGGGGAAAAAAAAAATCAGCTCAGTGTATTCATAGAAAGAGAGATGATTGACCAGCTGAAACGGCATGTTTGTTGCCCACTCAGATAGGAAACTAGATTGGAAACGTGTGAATGTTTGGCATTTCTGCTTGACAAATAATTTAAATGTTCAAACATTTTTTTGTTGATTAATGTCCTTATTGTCTCAGTACTAGGCGCATTATATTCCTCAGATTTCTCTCTTCATCTCTTCCCGTTTCTCTTGTTCAGTGTCATCTATCCCCTTCCTCCCATCTCTCTCAACCTGTCCCCCTTTCTTTCTCTCACCCCCCTCACTTTCTCCTTCTGATCACTGCCCTACTCCTGCCTGGCCGTACTGTAGCTCTCAGGGGGGACCCGGCATCAGTGAGCCCATCAGACGGAGATGGTGATGCATCTCTTTTGATCAGTGCAGTCACCACATTAGCATGTACCTCTGCGCTCCCCTCTGCTCTGAGTGAGCTACCTGCCTGTCAGCGCTGCCCGACCCATGAGGAGCCTCGCCCAGGTAAGACAGAAGGCGCTCGGAAGCTCGTCGGAATCTTAAATCGCTAATGAACACAGGCTCGCTGCGCCACTGATGAGAGGAGAGAGAGCCACGCTTGTGATCTCGCTGCAGAGACGGACAAAAGCCTCGCTGCGCATCTGTAATGTGCTGCGAGGGCCCCGCAGCTGAACGCAACACCGTGCACTCTGTGAAAGCCGACTGATACAAATCGACTGAAGGTGTTGTTTTAATGCTGAGAACTTCTTGTCTCTCCTGGGACTTCATACCTCAAAGGGAGGCTCATGTACGTCCTTTTCAACGACAACAAACTAATACATGAAACAGCTAAATTTGTTTTTGAAATAACACAAAGGTAGCCTGTTTGTGTTTTAATCATGATATACTGTGGCTCTTTCATGCTACACCAGAAAGGTCCGTGTTCGATCTGGTGAAAACAAAACAAAGAGGTTATTTTTCATGGTATCATTTAAAGTTTACCGTCTGTAGAAGGTAGAGGAATTCTTTTTCTTCTCCTTTTTTTTTGTTGTTGCCGTTTTTAACGAGGGGTTGTGTTTGGCCCAGGACTGGGTCCACAGCCGGGTGCCCTCTCACTTCTGTGCCACTTAATTAGCCCGGCCCCGCACAAAGGGGAGCTGGTCACATGGGCCCAATTTGGCCCGCTATAAAGTCTGAAAGGGCTCAACGTGCATTACTACGGGAGTATTTACGTGCCTGCCGCACCAGGGTAAGAGACTTTGAAGATGCAGAAAACAGGACGGAGGAGAAGAAGTGAAAATAAGGGGGGGGGGGGTAACTGAAATGAAAGGAGGGGACCCTTAAATTCCAGGGAATTTTCCAGGGAATTTTTCCAGATGTTGCACAAATATTCTGCTGAGGCAATCCAGATGTGCTCACTTGGTTTATTCCCTCCTTCTGCTTGCTGTTCCAAGGACTTCTCTTTCTTCCCTTTCTTCTCTTTCTACAGCCCCCTCTACCCCTCCCTCCTCCAGCAGCCCACATCACTGTTCCCTGATAGTGCCTTTTAAGTGAGGGCTTTAATAGCCCCCAGGGCACCTTAGCATCCACTAGGATCCTGTAATAAACATCCACTCTCATTCTCTGCAGCACATGTGTGTGTGAGAGAGAGTGTGTGTGTGAGAGAGAGAGGGAGATTAGGTGCCTTGTTTTATCGCTCTTTGGATCAATTAACAATTAACTCTGTTACTAACAATAGCTGCACTGATGCGATGAGAAAAAAAAAATAAAAATAAAGCCATGCGCTGAGTGAAACAAGACCTAAATAAAAACAACATGCTTCCTGCTTCATTCAGCAAGCCCCTCCACACTGATCCGGTTTTGCCCCACCCCTTCTTTCCATCACTTCTTGCTTCTCCTCACCTCCATACAAACGCTGTCATGTCTGCTGAGGCTGCTCTCTCTCCCACAGAGCGTGACCCAGCCACAACCCCTGACCCTCCCCTCTCCCAGACAGAGCACTGACTCTCAGCTGCTCAACTCCACGCTGCTCCAGATCCACCAGTTCATGAATCAGTGTGTCAGGGACTCCCCACCACTAGTTCAGAACATACATGTTGTAGCATCAGCTAATCACGCACATGGCACATAAAAGCAAACGTGCAGGCTTGTACACATTTGCATGCCCAAGGATACACACACAATACTCCAATACATGCAACTGTGCCTGCTAGTGCTGAAACAATTAGTCGATAAATCATTCAGTTGATCACCAGAATATTAATCAACATTAACTTTTTTGATAATCTGATAATTGTTTAAGTCATTTATCAAGCACAAACTGCAAACACTCTGGTTCATGCTTCTCAAATGTGGGGATTTGCTGCTTTTCGACATTGTAAACTGAACGTCACGCAAAGCAACCAATCTGAAGACATCACCAGGCCTTTTTCATTATTTTCTGACATTTTAACCCTCTGAAAACCGACCTCCAGTGGGAGGCCCCGAACTGGCCGCGGGAGGCCGTTGTTTGCATAATCCTGTTTAAATTTCTTGAAAATAAAAACCGTAATATCTAGAGCATTCATTCTTTTTGCATCTGAAAGCTATGACTTCTGTCTTTCGTGTCATTCTTCTGTCTCACGTTGTATGCACATGTCGCGGGTTGATGAGGTCATTAAGCTGCGTTACGTGCGGTGCAAAACATGGTGACAATGCGAGGTGGCGCCATGGATGTCCATGGATGGTGCGGTTTTAATATATGACACTATTTCAATACTTTTATCAATTATGATGGTTTATTGACTTACATAGCCTTTTAGGTTAAGTTGTACAGATTTTAGGAATATGAAGCATTTGAAGATAATCTAGGAAATGACATCACAATAAGCTAAAATACCAATGTAGGCACTGGCAGACCATTTCTATTGCAGAGCTCAAAAAAACATATTAATCAATAATGAAAGTAACCGTTAGCTGCAGCCCTAGTGTATGCATACACACACACACACACACACAATTACATAAATCTACACAGCTGCACACAGGCCTGCCAATAACGGCGGCCCTGTTCCGCCAACAACTCGACGCTCAGATCTGCCCTGTTTAATCTGCAGCCTTCTCCTCTTTCCCACTCTGGGCTGAAACAGAAGAAAGCATCCTAAATGTGACACTTGAACTTGTCAGGGCCGTTTGTGCAGGCAGCCGTCAGCACTTTGGTATGTAGAACTCTGATGACACAGCCAGCGTCTGCGCACCTGCCCGCTCTGTCTTCGTCTGTCAAGTTAACCTGGTTGCTCAACTGTCTTCCCCGAAACAGCGCAAACAAACGATTTATATAGAAGGTAGGGTCGCATCTGCACTGGATTATGTTAGAGAGTCAAGGAAAAAAATACACACCGTCATGGAACAGTGATACAAAGCCATATACATAATCCATTTACATGACTCCAAGGACATTTTCCTTGGTGGCACAATGCAGTCTAATAAGCAGGTTAACAAATTCTATAACCAATATAAATGAGCATTCAACGCAGTCACCACTTAATGTGCTTTCTGCGTTCATTCAGTTTTAATTTCAGTGACTAAGTAGTGGTGCTCAGTTAAAATAAAAAAATAAATAAAAAAGGTACCCTGCATTCTGGGCTTACTGTGGTCAAGATGGGTTTTAAATTGGAGCAATTTATTATGTGTTTCATTGCTGTCTAATATTATGCGGCCTCGTTGTTTTGTATTACATGGCTCCACTGCATGATTTTACTGCAAACCCTGTCTGCAAAGCAAATTTCCCTTTTGGGGGCAATAAAACGTCAAACTCAAATAGAGTGAATGTGGTGGGCAGAGGAAGGGAGGGGACGACTGGAGAAGAAATTAAACTTTTCATTTGAGTTGTTTACAGGTGCTCTCTCTTCGGCGTGGAATGACTGGCACGGCATATTCATCTGTCAATATGAACAGTACGAGGTTCCGTGTAGCCGGTGTTGTTTTTCCAGATAGACAGCCCCTCCCCCCTCTGTCCTTAACCACCCACCCACCTTACTGCCGCTGAGAACATTCCTAAAACCAGACGGCCGCAGCAAGGTGTCTAACCATAGGTGACAAAGCCCTCCAGACTTCTGTACAGACTTTCTGTGCTCATGTCTGTCTGTGTGTGTGTGTGTGTGTGCATGCATACAGGTGTGTGTGTGTGTTGAGGGGCCACAGTCTGGGCGGATGTACGAACATGCTAGACCTGCAGGCGTCAACAAAGAGTTAATCGCTCTTTCTTTACTGCAGGCGGAGGAAAAACCCACAGAGGAACCCTGTTATCTCACGTCATCTTTTTCCTCTCCAGTCTCTCTCGTGAACGGTAATTTGTGAAAATAATGTGAAAGTTACAACTCGTTAAGCACGTACGTATTTATGCTTTGCATCCATTTCTGAGACGACCTGTGTCAATACTTCTGTATGCTAATGTCCCTGGTTATCCTCCATCTCATCAGTAATCCTGGCTGTTTGGTAGCTCCTGTAATGGATCTTCTGTTTATCATAATTGCAGTCACAGCCTCTAATCTAGACTGGGTTAAAAAGGGCCACTTCGCCAAAGTTGAACCTAAATACTGTGGTTTCTAATGCACTGTGTCTTGAGAGGTTGCTCTTGTAGGATCTGGAAATCCTCAGTTGATATCTGGTTCAACAACAGCTTCAACAAATCCTCAATCCCTGCAGGGCTGACTCAGAGGAAGGGAAAAACGGAAAAATGAGGCAAACCAAGAACTCTAAAGGAAACTTGCAAGATAACAGAAGAAAATTACTTTTATTTTGTAACATTTATCAGATATTCAGGAATAATGAACAACAGGGCAGAGGCTAATGCAAATACGGAAACCTGGTGTGCGTGGAACAGCGGGCTTGAAACCTGTATCACTATAGAAACAGGAACAAGAAAGAAAGAGGCTTTTGTGTAAGTGTTATTAGCAGCAGTGTAATAATTTTCTGCAGTTATGCTTGCTATAAATGACTAGCATAGTCGTTAAACCCCACACAAAAGGTAGCCATTATGACATCCAATATTACATTTGTCAGGTAAACCGAAACACGTGCTCTGACACAACTGACACGTTAGCTTATTTGCTCTTAACATACAAGTGTAGCAATGCCACATGTGTCCACAATGCTGTGCAGCATTGTGTTGTTGAGGTGAAGAGCAGTACTCACAAATCCTTTTAGTGCTTGGATTGGTCCTAGTGGTGAAATGCTAAGAAATTCATAGAGTGATGCCATTTTCTTAAAATTTCCTTTAAATTTAAGATAAAATCTTACTAAAGGCAATTCACAAAGCCTCTCAGCCAGAGCTCCTACTGTGAAGAGCTGTTTAAAGTAGGGAGAAGGGCTTTTGAGTTAAGTTTATTTGCAAATAATGCAGAAATAAATACAGAAATATCAATTTATGTCACATTTTATCAATGAATTAATGCCTACATTTATTTTTAATATTATTTTTGGTGCATTTAATGGCATATTTATTTATTTATTGAGTCATTTATTCATTTATCTTTGATTATGGCAGTTTCAGCCCTCCATAACTTAGGAGTTTCTTAAGCAGGGGAGAAAATAGCTGCAGGAAGTCGATGAAGGGGGGAAGTTTTACAAATGATGAAAAAGAAGAGCTACTGATGCATTGATATTTAAATGTGATCTCATCAGAGCTGTGAGCGGATTACTCATCCAATGAATCAACACTATTATTAATTCCCTCCAGATATACACACCTTGCCTTACATTAGTATGTCAAGCTAATGAATGAAATGGATAAAATAAAAGCAAAGGTTTGTTAAAAGGGAGATTTTGAAAATGCTCAAAGATTCAGGGAAGTTCTGTTCATTTTGGGAACATGAGCATGCCCGGTTCATCTTGCCAATACTGGGAAAATGCAAAGTTGAACTTGTCATTGGCTAATGGCCAAGTTTTATCATCACATCTGCAGGTTGCCTGAAAATGTGTGTAGTATAAAAAAATATAACCTTAGAGACCTGAGTCATTGGCTATTATAAGCAACTTGTGTTTTGTGCCCACGGGCCACTGTGCCTTACTCTGTCCAAGTCTAATCTAAATTATGGCTGTTCCCAAATAACTCATTTCTCTATGTATGAAAGCCTTTCTGTGTGTTCAAAGCAAGCGCATGTCCTTCTCTCTGAAGAAGGAATAACTACATTTCAGCTCTCAAAATTGGCAGTATGAGACGGGCTCACTTGGGGTCAGATCTCATTTTCATGCCACTGCAAACCTCTACCTGACTGGGGAAAGATAAATGGGGGATATCCTATCCGTAGCTTTGTTTTGGGGTGTATCTTGGCGAGCCGCTTTGCTTTTGAAATCTTCTTTCTTCTATAAACATAAAAACATTCAAGATTGACTTCACGATCACAGTGATGATAACGACAAGCCTTCCATTAAACACAGAGTGTAAGCCACAGCATTAGTAGAAACACTCTTTACCTTGCTCTCTCCAAACCCTGTAACATGCAGGAACACATATTACAGCATGGGCATTAAAGAAATAGTAGCTAGCAATTAATCTGATATGTGAAAATATGGATATCGGCACCAACTGATCGCAGTCAAGATATGCATTTGTTGGCGTGCAGGCGTAAATGTACATGGCCTTCACGCTTTCCTCTCAAAACCGCTGCCTTCTGCTTACACCCAAACACCCACACACACAGTCACACACACAATGAACATAACTGAGGTGTTTTGCATGCTGTGGGATTTCCGTGGCCCTGTGCCCAGTGGCACGTGGAAGCCCCACCCACCCTGGCATCTGGCAAGGTGACAGACAAACATAACGGCGGCTGCAGTGGTGGTGGTGGGGAGGGAGGCGTGAGGCACACTGGGACACCTCCTCTCGCTCCCTGCGACCTCAAAAAAGCAAACTGTGACGGAGCAGCGAGACACAGTCTTAATTACCTTGTTCTGTTTCTGCTGCTGCGACGGTGGCAGCGGCGAGTGTTTACATGTACATACACACAGACACACACGGGGTGTTTTGAGTATGTGTGTGTATGTGTGTGAAAAAGGCAGGGGGCGTGCTGTGTATACACCTGAATATACAGTTTCATAAAAACAAATCCACAGTTGGGAGTCCATAATTTAATTCTTTGTCTTTCTCTGAGGAGTGCAGAAACATCAAACACATCATTCCGGCTTTTGATCATGTTACACACTGATGGTATCGCAGCCAGTGTAACAGATACATATTATCACAACATGTAAAGCAATGATCCACTGTGGTTCACTCTTACTTCTGTGACTTATCATCTGGATGCAGAAAATGCAATTCTATTTCACTCCCGCTGCATTGTTCTACGTGACTAGTTAAAGTCAAATAAATAACTTTTTTTTTTTTTTATCTGTGGATCTCATTGGGGCCAATTATAATTAGTGTGGACAAAAAAATGTGGGCATAAGGAAATATAACATGAAGGAGCATAATACATATCTAGGATTCACTCAATTCGTCATCCCTCTCCAGCGAATACCCATGAAAGCCCATGTGCTCATAACTTAATTACAAAACACATCATAGCCGCCAAACAGCCGAGATATTTTCATGCATTACCGCGATCACAGAAGAAGAGCCGACAGTTGTTTTTATTATGAAAACATACCAACTTGAGGATTGCGGAGGAGTGGAGAGGGTAGTTAGCCTCTGACAGCTACTGCTTTCTTACTCATATTGTTTCTTTCTGTCTCAGTGTATCTCGCCTTTCTCAGTCTTTCTCTATCTTGCACGGTGATGCACACAGAACCACAGAGAAGAGGGTTCCGGCTAGAGCAGGGCAAGCCGACCTTCCTCTCAATGCGAATTATGAGTGTGATCTGGTCAAATCCCCACGGAGACTATGCGTTTCCACTTCAAAGGAGGGGCTGTACGCACCCTGAATACTGCCAGCCTGCAGAGAAGCCATTCAGACACTCGGGAGGACCTGTAATAAACCCTGAGACTAATGGTGCTCGGATGATTCCAACACTGAGAAGTGAAAGTGCTCACAGCAACAACCAAGCGTCTGCAAATCCAAACGGGTGTGAGCGTAAATGACTGCTGACAAGATTGGATGATCATCATTTACGGCATCTTATTAAGCAAAAATGCTAAACATTCCCTGGTTCTAGCTTTTAGTATATGAGGTTTTGAAGCTTTTCTGTGTTTTATATTGTTGTAAACAGAATATTTTTGAGTTTTCGGACAAGCAACAAGCAACATGAAGACCTCACCTCGGGCTCTGGAAACTTGTGATGGCATTTTTCATTATTTTGTAGACTACACTTAGACTCATCCTTAGTTGCAGCACCAAATCACAAATTGTGGAATCTAGACAAAGAAGGAATGACAAAGGAAAGAAAAAAAAGGAAAGAAACATAAAGATAGATAGAATGACAAACACGGAGAAGAAAGACAAAGAAAAAAGAAAGGACTACAAGCTACTGTCTTTAAACGCTTTAAAACGACAGACTGAACGCCAAAGGCAAATTCCTGAAATGATCGAGCGTATGGGGGGCAAAGTTCAAGGTTTGAGGTGCAAAGTTCAGCGCGCCCGTTATCAATAAAGACCTCCTGCGAGCGAGGAGCTCCTTGCACAATAATTAACGAGCCCCTTTTGAGTCATCCCATGATTTGTTCATCAAAAAAGCCTTCCAGCAGTTTCTGATTCACACTATGTTTAGAACACAAACAAGTGTGGGCTGCAGAGGAGAGAGCACGACAGGATAAAATATGCACTGTTTTATCTGAAGCCAACTCTTAATGCTTTATACTGATGAGCAGAGATGTTCCATGAAGAAAAAAAAAAAACACTGGTCCTCACTTCACGGCAGTTTATTGTAATTTAAAAAACACACTCTTGCTGTGTTCATAATTGGAGCATAAATCTTTTTTTTTTCTCTCGTACAGTTTGGTTTGGATGTTGCCAGGGGTGAGGGGTGGGAACGTGGAGGGTGGGCACATAGGAGGCAAGCAAATTTTCTTTGATTTGCTTGAGTTTAAAGGCCTCGTGGGTGAGATTGAGAGAGGCGGAAAAAAAAAAGAGAACGGAGAGGGAGAGCGAGCTGTCACTTTAAGCCATTAAGTCTTGCTATAAAACTCCTCCAATAAAAATGACAGCTGCAGCCCCTTTTCTCAAAAGGGGAGCAAAAGCATCGCATCAGGAACACAAAACTGGACGGCCGTAAAAGACAAACTTGGCCAAATGCTTTTGGCAGTGTAATTCCACCGGCCCACTCCCACCACACACACACACACACACACCCCTCCCGGCAGACACATACCCTGCTCTCCCTGTTTTACCTTTGTTCCCGAGTTACTGCCAGAAAAGGAATGTCAGTCTCTCCCACACACACACACAAGCATGAATCTCACTTTCTCATCAAAGACCATGAACTTCATTGATTTTGGGGAGTGAGTGTCTGAGTGTGTGTGTGTGTGTGTGTATGCCGAGGGTACCTTCTGTTCCCCTGAACAGAAAGCACCAGAGTTTAGTTCCACCAGATTTAGGAAAAACCAACACACACACACACACACACACACACACACCTCTTTAGCAGGTGGTAAAACAGGCCTTTGGAGTGAGCAGTCAGGCACTTTTCAATAGTGTTAAATTATTTGTTATCTGTCAAAAGAGGGAGTTTCATAAAGCTCTGTAAATCATAAAGACTTCAGTCAAGCTTACTTTAAAACTGGTCGAAAAAAACATGATTCGGTGTGTAAAAGTTGTATCACCCACTTAATTCACTCAGTTTTTGTGTTTTTTCATTACACATGTACTAGCTTATTAGATTTTTATTTATGGCTCTCAGTCAGTCTAAAGAAAAATGTTCTACTATTTTCTAAAAAGCTGTGTTTTGGATCAAAAATCTTTCAAACAGTTTTATTAATCAGTGAATTATAAATGATGGCTCTACGTTTCACACTCTCCGTCAATTACAATCAGAACGACATACTGTACAATATCCTCTATCATCGTACCCCCCCCCCCATCCCACATTAGGATAAGGAAAAAAAATCAATCAATAAATAAAACCAGACACGCGCAACATTCACTCGGTGGAACATCATTAAGGACAACTACTTAGGTGCTGACATGTTTGCCACACAATATAATCAACCAAACAGAAAATCAATAGCTACAGATCACCTGACTTATAGCACTGTTTGAAAACTCTCCTTTCCTCTCACAGCCACATTGTTTCATTCACTGGTAGACTGTCACGATCAGCCTCACACTGCTCTGACAAAAGGACACATTCTCCTTTCAATGTCACCCCTTCAGTCTTAGTCATAGCTTAATGTCAGATATGGAGGGGGGGGGTTGATAGTGGGATCAGGCAGCACATCAGCATACAGTGCTGAGCATACAGTGCCAAAGGGTGGATGTCGTCATCACAGCCAACAACCGATCTATAATTGTGAAATGTACTGGCTGTCATTTCAAACAGTTGCATGTCAGAATTTCTAATGCGGCACGACAGATAATTGCACTGGGTAAAGCGGCTAATCGATACGTTCAAGGACTTTGCAGAAAGCGGCGTCCTTGGAGTGGCCAATTAACAATCAGCGCTCAAGTGGACCCTTTGATGGAGCAAGTTTAAATATAAATGGCGATTTAAGGGCCGACAGATTAGGACTACACTACAGGCGATGAGAAAGCTGCTGATACAGCATGTGGTGTGGCTGGGAGGGAAAAGATGGGATGCAATACTGCTGGAAAAGTGTTCCTCCTCATTTAAACAATGAAGCGTTGAGCCTTACACCAACCACAGAGGCTTTCAGATAAGACTTAGCTGTCTGTATATGCTGTCAAGTGTCTGTATGGGCTAATGGTGTACATTTAGGCAGACTGAAACTTGAATCACTTTCAGCGTGGACACACAATACGGTGCACCTGTAATAACAGCCTGTCAGTCTGTGTGTGTGTGTGTGTGTGTAATACTGGCGGTTTGGCGTATTTCTGGGAAGCCACATAAAGGCCGTTGTGGGCGACAGCGTCAGCGAGCGGGGGGCCTGTAACAGAAGAAAGCCGCCCGGTGTCTCAGAAGTCCCCGTGAATCTCCTCGGTGCATCCAGGCAGCTGATGATACGTGTCGAGGTGTAACATGAGGCCCTCATGAAAGAGCAGCAGACACAATAAGAGGGCTCGCCTACAGCTCTGTGCTGTATTTCTGCTGCAGGGGACAAGGGTCTGCTCTGTTCACTTTGACAAACTCACAGTAGCATTCAGCATTAATGATTTACAGCGCAGTGTGTCTGTGTGAGACAGTGTGTGTGTGTTTAAACTGGAGAATTAAAAGAACCCCTTAATAAAAAGTAGACTTGACCTGAGATGAATGGTTTCAAAATAAGAGTATTTCATAAACACAATTATTGTTGCTGGAAATTCAAACATGTCCTGTGTTACTATTGGAAATGATGGCAGCTGTGGAAATGTCCCCTTTTCCCTTAAAGTCTTTACTTAAAATTAAGCATAAAAAATTAATGTGAAAGTTGCCACTCTCACTCTAAGTGCCAAGCTCAGTGTGTCCTCAGTATCCTGCGATTCTTGTGCTGATTAAATGATCATCCACACAAAATAGGCTTCTGGGCACCACTCAGAAATGACAACAATGTACAGACATCCCACACCTGTGTCACCTGTTTGTAGGCTAACTGATGTGAAGTCGACCCTAATCTTTACTTGAGCACTTAAGTTTTGAGAGACAAACTCAGACTGTGCTCAGTAAGTCAAGCAGCTTTAAAAGCCGTTTAAATCACACATTTTTGTGCTGCTTGGATTCATTTTCAAACCACCAGCTAACACATTCAAAGTCAAACGGAAGTCATTTTAGCCGCAAGTTGAACCAAGTCATGTGTAAAACAGCAGCCTAAAAAGGCTTCTATGGGTTTTTAAGTTACAAGGTAACTTTATGAAAACACGCACAACCTGCGCACGACACATAAGCTAGCTTAACACAGACAACACATGCTAAAAAGTAAAAATAAAACTGCTCGTTTCTAGTTTAAACTGTTAAAACTGTTTCAACAATATTTTTTAAATGTGTTCAGTACTCGTTGACGCGCGTAGCAAACGCTGAAGCTAAATGTCAGTTTGCATTTTTTTCTTTGTGGAACTGACATAAATTAAAGTTTAAAGCGAAGTTCAAACAAGTAACATTTAATTGCAGCGCACAGCGAGGTATGCGCACAGCGTATCCCAAGCGAGATGTCACTCCGTATCAAAGCGAAATGTCATCAGCTCAAATAGCAGCGTGGGATATGCAACACAGAGAGGACATATCTGGTTGTATCCAAGTAGACACGATAAGTCCATGTTAGCAAAAATTAAAGAAGGCAACGTCCGCTACAGCTCGTCATTCAACAGCTCTAAACATGTTGATGCATTTGGCAACTCGCTCCACGCGCTGTCAAAAGAGAAAAGCTGGCAAAAAAAACAAAACAACATAGCGCCAGGACACGTTTCACACTAATGTGCCGATGAAAGTCCTATCAAAACCCACACATTTATAACAGAGCAAGGCTTTGTCATTAAACAAACAAACTTACCCAATGACAAGAACGGTTTGGTTTCCATGTCTGTCTGGTAGGTTAGCTCATGCCAGCTGAGACGACCGCGTTTGGGAGTTTTTCGCAGGCGGCTGCTCGACCAGACCAGACCAGACCAGGGCGCTGCTGCTGCTGCTGCTGCTGCTGCTGCGGCTGCTGTGGTCCTCTTCAAGTAGACGGGATTCGGCTCGAAGCGGTAAAAGTGACAGGTCGATGTCTGATAGTCTCGGAAGATAACCTAATGTTTCTACTTCTGTTTGCTCACTCAGCTGCTGCGCTCACACTCCTCTCTCCTCTCCCTCTCGTGCTCGGTGTACAACAACTCCAACTACTGGATCTGCACTGCAAAAGGGACCTGTGCAGGGGGTACTCCCACTAACGTAGGCCGAGCTGCAGCGACACCACAGATACAGACGGGAGCCTTATCGCGAACTTTGAAATTAACAACACGAAAGAAAGAAAAACATGCGGTGTGCTTCATGCTAGATATTAAAAGTCTGCAGATTTCCTCCAGGTAGAGTTTTTTTTTCCAAAGCATGTGGAGCCCTTTCAGCTGAGCAGCAGCTACTTATTCTTTCCACTGCTTATCTCCTGTTATTTTAACCTGGTCACATCTGTTGAACCAGGACTGTTGGCTCAGTAGATAGATGTTTCAACTGCATTTACACGTAGCCTATCTCTCTCTCTCTAGAAGCTGCTACAACATAAAAAAATGGATTGGAGAACTATTCGATCATTTAAAACTTTTTAACAAAGAATCCAAGTCTGACAGTCAAAGAACTAAAACTCAAGTTTTGCGTACATATATGCTATTTATTTAAATTACCTACCTGAATGTTTTTGTACATTCAGATTCAGACAAAATAAAAACTTCATCCATCATAAAGCCATGGAAATCTGTCTTTGCCGTAAAAAACACATTGCTCTTTTCTAATGAAACAGGGGAGGTTAAAAATCCATTAAGAGTTTCCTGACACTCAAACAAATCCAGATATTTTTACTTGTAACCAGATTCAAAATGCAACTGGCTTTCATAACTCATCCCTAACAATGAGGTACTGTGTTTATATTGTGTAAAACAACCAAAAAAAGTAAATCCAGACCAAGAAAGTTGTGCAAGCTACATGGTTACACAGTTACAATACTGAATCAATATTTCTCTCAAAACTCCCCACTCTACATCTGCTAATGTTTACTAAAATCATAGTGTGATCTGCCAACACAGCACACAAAAAAAAAAGAAAAGAAAAATCTATGAATTTATTGCAGATGCATAAAAGTTTGGGGCAGATTCACATAAGCCCCCCTCAGCTATAGTTTTACAGCGAGAAGAAGAATGCGAAATTTTGCATAACTCTCGCTGCATTAGAGCAATGCTAGATCTAGATCTCTGTCATTGTTCCTGCTGCCATATCTGTTCTGGCCTCGACAGTTTATGCCTAATTCAAGCCACATCCATCTTGTGTGCACCTCCTCCCCTTCAACACTCAGTCCTGCGCACACAGACGAGGCACATGTTTCAGGAGAGTGAAAAATGTCCCTTCTTTGCCCCAGATTGAAGGAGAGTACCACAGACGCAGGCTTTACATTTCCCCCATACTATTAAAATCCCTTATGCGGTGCATATAGGAGCGATGTAATGTATACATACACCTCCTGCAGTCATCCTCTAGGCCCTTGTGATGAGCCTGCTCCTATTAAGCACTTGAAGGTGTTTGCCACGTTTGCACTGAGGCGAGATACATAATTAATGCAATGCATGGCACATCAGAGATCAAAGGCAGTTGTGCAAAAAAAAAAAAGAGTAAAGTTAAGTCTGACTGGGCACTGATTCAAGGTGTGCATGTGTGATGTGCGAGGAGGGAAAAAATGAGTCCTGCGGATGGCTAATTATTCCACTCAAGGCCTTGCTTTTGTGTGAATATTTCCTTCATCTATCTTCCACGTAAACAATTATCGATCGTCAGACGGTGTCACGTTAGCAGGATAATGTTAAGTGACATAATTGGCTGGGTAAATGCTCATCAGAGGGGGAGGGAGGGAGGGAGCGAAGAGCAACGATTGGACATCCTATTTGTCCTCGGTTCAGGAGGCGGTTTTGCCTCGGGCCTTCACTCTGTAATAGAAGACAGACACAACACAGTCTTTTTAAACACCTCGATCAGGCCGGGTTCTCTCATCTGCCCACTAGAACGAGCTATTTAATCCTCAACTTGGGCCATGATTAATAGCGCTCTGACCCTTCACCTCCATCCATATAAATTCTCTGGAGGCTGTTTTGGCTCTCCTCAACGCCTCACACCTCTCCTCGCAGAGGTCTCGAGTCTATACTTAACTCTTAATTGCGATATCTCTTGGCTCAGTTCTTTCTCTTATTTCTTTCTCTTTTGCCATGTTTTTCCTCCACTTTAAGCAATGCGATTGGGCCTCAGGGGATGGGAGACCACCGTTACGATACACTCTGCTATGGTTGCTTTGACAGCCGACCTCCTCCTCTTTCTCCCTCTCTTTAAGTGGGGTGATAAATGAGACATGGGCCTTTTGGTCTCCTTTGTACTTTGACCATTCACAACAAGCTCATCCGTAAAAGCGATTATGGCCTCTTTCAGTGGCAATGACAATGGTTTCCAATCCTGAGGAATGCACGGATGAATATACACTGCAATTTTTCCGATTAATTGTTTGGTCAAGGTGACAACTGCAAATAGCTTGTTACGTAAAACGGTCCAAAACTCAAAATTTACAATGATATAAAACAGTGGAAAAACATACATTTTCAAGTGTGAGAATCTGGAACCAGCAAAAATTTGACTTTCTTGCTTGATAAATGACTGAATTAATTGATTATCAAAACTTGTAGATGAATCAATCAATCATTTTAGCACTACTGGAATCTAATTTTTTAAAATTGAAATTAAGCCCAGCCTCTTAAAGAAATACAGGAAACTACTTAAAGCAAGTATTAAGACACATAGTTGATTTGGTTTCTATTCTATTATTATTGTTTTTGATTCCACTTAAATGTGGACATGATTGAGGGCTGAGGAAAAAGGTGTGCTATGAGGCACACAAAAGCATGTGAGATCATTAGGGCGTTTGCTGAGGTGTTCAGCATTGTCCGCCCCGAGGGAAGGTCTTGATCGTCACAGCCCCGGGTTCACATTCCTTAACCCCAGGGTCAGGGCTTTGTCTGAGGACAGCACTGAGGCAACTTCCCCTGCGGAAATCAACAAGAGCTGACACACTGAACGCTGGAGACGCACACAGAGGCAGGAAGAGGGACCACCACACACACAGGAGCACATACATGGTTGTAAACATGGCGATTTTGTCAAAAAAAGCATACTGCATTACATACAAAATCACATACTTATACTTTACATTTTTTGCTGACATCTTTTGAATGTATACTGAACAGTTATAGATTTTTGGATGTATTTTTCCATCTAATGGCATTCTTAAAGGTTTAAAGGATAATTCCACTTAATTACAATACTCTGATCTTATTTTCGTAGTTTGGTCATTATTACTACCGGTTATGATAACATTGTATTCACCAAAGCAATTGCAGAGATCTGGCAACATAAACTGCTACTACAGTCGGAAATGCAAGCACTCAGATGATGAGACAGGTTGCAAACAAGCCCACATTTTAGCCAGATTATCTAAACCACTTTATTTGGTGGCAAAACCGAAAACGAGGGCATCCGAAATGACAGTTATAATCTCTCACTGCACAGGAAAGTTGTTGGAGCACAGCAAGTATGGATGGTCAAAATTCTTTCCAAGAAGTCAGTCTGTAAAGTATGAGGAATGTTAGACAGTTGCAACAATTTTACTGTTTGCCTTTATTTTCTATATCAGACTTTTTCTATACAAGACTTTTTAGTGATGTCGCCAGATGCCGAGATGTCAGCAATTAACTTGGTGAGCACAATGTTATTATCACTGATAGGAATGAGGGCCAAATCCACGAAAATAAGACCCAAGTTGAAAAAGAAACCTGAAATAATTCTTTAAATGTAGACCAAGTTGAAAAGTAACTTCCTGCAAGTTGATTGTTGTGCTGTGCTGAAATGAATAAAATCCAATGGATGTCTGGAAAGGTAGAAAAACTACATCAATAATCATTTTATAATCAACTGATTTGTGTTAAATTGGCTAAAACATGCAAAACCACTGATATGGTCCACTAAAACACAATTCCATGACAGCAGCCATGTTTTAGACTACATCTTACTTAATGTGACTTTTTTTTATTCCACAGTGTAAAAATGAAAACATAAACCTGTTACCAAAGATCTCAGCAACAATTCATGTATTCAAATGGCGCGCCTACGAAGCACTGTTCACCTCGTATGCACAGCGCCACTTTGCTCTGCCCTGTTTTCACAGACAGAGTTCATTTCATTGGAGGTGATAAGAGCTTTGTGGATATCTGCCCATCAAATCGAACTGATGGATGGCATGAATCCAGGCGCAGGGCCAGCAAATGGTACTTAAAAAAAAAAAAAAAAAAAAAAAAACGCACAATATTTTCCTAAATGATCAGAGCCCATTCCGCTCAGGGCTGTTATCAATTTTGAACATTACATCAGCTGTATCACTGACTCGCCATGCTGGGGTTTTGGATGCTGCCACGGACGGACGAGACTCCCTCAACGGGAGCGTCTGAAGCGCAGGCATGCATCATCCTTTAATATCGTATTAAAGTGAAATTGGCTACATTTAAACAGACATGGCGATAAATCCTGACAGCACTTGGCAGAAGCTGGTTTTATCATGGAGGGGAGAATCACCGTCCCTGCAGAGCATCATCTTCTTACCTACGATTGAGTCCAGCATTATTGCACGATGATGGAGCTACTGTGCTGCTGGAGCCGACAGATTGAGAGGGTGAATTATGGCTGTGCAAAGGGTTGAAGGTGTAGTCAAACATTTCCTTTTTTTGGGGGGGGGCTGGAGTTGAAAGAGGACAGGTGATGTAAGTACTCGTTGGAAGATTAAGAATGTTATTCAATTCACACAACTGATTTTTAATTTATGATCAATAATTTGCATACGTTACCATTTAAAAAGCACAAGTCAAAGACGTACAAAGTGTCTTCAGAGTGTCCTCTTTCCATCAGTTATCCATTCAAACTGAACACTTTTAGCCAGCCTGTCTCCAGTGTGATTGCTGTGCGCAGAAACAGAGAGTCTAGGTGCCTGATTACAGTCTTTTATTATCAAGTTCCTGCAATACCATTACATGTAATCTGTCACTCCACAGAGTTGAGTTTAAGTAGGTCTACAGCACATTACATAAGATCTGTCACATCCCAAGCCCCCATTCACACAGCCATCTACACGTTTCTGTGCAGTCATTTGCGGCCAGAATGAGCTGGAAACCACAAGTTGAAGCATTAAACCGCCACTGACTAGATTCACTTGAGTCACTAATTTGCAAGCCAAAAAGCGCTTTCTGTAAAATGTAGTTTTTGCCTTGCAAAGCTCAGCTGCTTTGTGTTGCATTGTTGCTTCTTAATCCTGCTTTTCTTTGCAGCGTTGCGACTTGCAATCAGAGTACGTCTCGCAACAAAACGGTGGTCCCAGTTCAACCCCGTAGGCTGAAAGATTTGGAGGCTGGATAATGTGTCTATTTTTGTATTTATTACTTATGTGACACTTGCATGCTTTAATATGCTCCAGCTGCAAATGTGTGCACATGGGTAACTGAGTGCCTTTGGAAGAATTGCAACAGGCATTACAATGAAATTAAGGTAGAAAATACAAAAATACATTAGTTCTAAAACTAGAATTTACATTTTCAAATGACACATTAGAACATTTAATACAGCTTTACACCTTAGAGAAGCCTGGACATACATGATATTGGTCAATAGATGTGTCCTAAGTGACTTCCTTTCCAGTCGGTTCAGTACAGCTGGGAGAGAGCGCGACACTGTTGGACTTCAGCTGGGTAAACATTCCCCACCGAGGCCAGAGATCTTGTGTACACACAGGGCACAGCGCACGTTCAGCGAGGGGCCTCGCAGCCGCCACAAGGATGGATGGTCTAACCAGGCCAGAGTCCATGTGGGTACAGCAGTCAGAATATGACAAGAGACCACCCCATCTGCTGAAACCATTAAGCTCTGATGAACAGATTGGTATCTTGGGCTAGGCTGTGGCTGTAGCGCTTCCACACCTCTTGCCTCCTTAAATACACACGTGTTTTGCAAAGACACACACATGAAGAAAAAAAAGGAGAAGAAGAAGAAGAGTATGCAATCCTTAGACCGCCTGTGAAGGAAATAGACTCAGTTGCGCTTGAAAGAGACAGAGAGAGTCAATTCACTGAGAGGAACAGAGTGAAGTGGAGTAACAGGACACCCACAGGACACCTACAGACCAGCAGTGACACACATGCACGCAAGACCATAGCTAATAATAAACCTCTATGAGTCAGACATGGCGGATGTGATAGAGATAATACATTTTCCTTTGCTGAATCATTTTTTCTGTATTAGAAAGGAGGCCTGTGGAGATATTAGGGCTAGACCTTAGTGTGGAGCGTGAGGCCCAGTTAGCCCAGGGGATGCAGGGAGTAACAGTGATTTGTCTGTATTAGCCCTCCTCACAGGAGCTCATGTTGCCGCTGCCAGTTAGACATCCCACATTTACCATCTTCATCTTTTATAGTCTTCAGACCTTTGTCTGTTCGTCTCTGTTAGCGGGATATCAAAAAATACTAGATTTCAGTAAAAAAGAGGATTTTATTTGGGCAGCTGTGGCTCAGGAGGTAGAGCGGGTCGTTCATTAATCCCAGGGTTGGCAGTTCGATCCCCTGCTCCTCCTGTCCACAAGTGTCCTTGGGCGAGCAACTGAACCCTAAGTTGCTCCCAATGGAGGTCAGCACCTAGCATGGCAGCCATCAGTGTAAATGATTGAATGATTAGTCTAAGGCCATTTACATAACTGCAATGCTGCCAGTTTTGCGCCGACCAGCGACCTTTGTCATACCCCCCTCTGTCTCCCCATTTCCTGTCTGCCTGTTCACTGCTGAACTGTCCAATAAAGGTGAAAATCTTGTTATTGTTTTGATTGACAGAGCCCTAGAGGCAGAAATTACATACTGTGCGTTTAAAATTTTGCACAGTTCATCCTTGTGCAGAGCACTCATTTTCCCAGACAGGATTTTGGTATCCTCCAACAACCATGGAGACCATATGCCAATCAGTATGATTGTTGTCATTATGTGTATTTTGATGCAGCTCTGGATTCAGGTACAGGAAAATCAATCACATAAAAAATTTAGAGGATTGTGTGGCCTTGGTAGAGGTAGGCACTCTCTGGGGACTTCTTAGTTGTTGTTTTTTTTATTTCATTTTAACAGGCGACCATGGATTTAAAAAAAGAAAATATCAAAGAATGTGTTTCGAAAGGATTTTGTAGGACTTGAGGTCATGTAACTTACTCAACACATTGAAGATCTTTTGGATTTTAAAGTTTCAAAACTCAAGCAAGAAAAAAAAAGAAAAACCTATTTACAAACTTTTCATGCAAGAACAGCTCTATCTTGTCAGCAGACTACTGGAGAGCCGCCCCTCCTTCACACATTATCTGCCTGTGAACTGCGAGCATAGGGCTGGATGTGTTTGTGTATGTGGGTGTGTGTGTCTCAGCCACACTCTCGCTGTGATTTACAGCTCCTCTCACACTCTCTCCCCTTCTGTCTGCTGGTCAACTGCCACGGTGAAGGCGGTTACAATGGCCGGCTACGAAGCACCATAAATCTGGACACTTCCTACCACTGTCTCCCACTTCAAGGGGAAGCCTGTCCTGTTGCAAACATGATTAAGCCGCTTCCTCTCTGTCCACAACCCCCTGCACACACCCTCCAACCTCCTTCCCCCAACAAGAGGCCATGCTGCAGGGAAAAAACAGGGCCTCCTTCACACCTCAGAAGCAAGGAACCTTCCAGATTTGCCATTCCGTCCCTAGACAGGAAATAACTAATAAAATATAACCTAGACTTTTTATTCGACCTATATAAAAAATTAAAAATGGTGTAAAAGTAAACAAAATAGTTCATGCAAGGCGTTACAGTATTCCTCCCCTACAATATGCTAAGTATAAAAGCTAACGCTTTTTTCTTTAAGTTTTTATGAAAGTGCCTCTCTTCTCTCAATGACAAAGTAAGAAAAAAGTTTTCAAAAGGCTTTCAAACCACAAAAGACTTGTTCAAGATGAGTGAAGCGATAGTCCCAGCATGCCAATTTGCAGCTTAGTAAGGAAGCTTGCTTGGTGCTGGGAGGTTTAGAGCAGGAATAGAGACGTGTTGTCATTGAGCTGCCCGAATGCATCTATGAAATTTCAGATGAAAAAAAAAAGGGCTGTCAGTGGAGAGTGGGTCCTTCAGTGAACTGGCAGCAGACTATAACGTGCGCCTTTAGCTAAAGCCCCAGCCTGTAGTCTGCACCGACCCAGAGGAAACACACACACACACTTGAAACACACATAAACACACTCTTAATCACCCACATGCACACAATCTTGCATACCGGTAACTATCTATTCTATCTTATCTGCCTACTTTCACACATATATAGGCAGACTCAAGCATATTGCATGGGCATTCAAGTACACACACACACACATGCATGGGCACAAAACAGCCTGCACACCCACACGCACTCATTATTCATGGAGAAACACACACAGATGCTTGATCTCCTTGCTGTCAGTCAGGCTCTTATTCTGGGTTCCACTTGAGGACACTGATGTAACATTTTTTGAAAAACCTTATAAGGCCAATCAAGCCAAGGCAGTCAAAATTCCTTTGAATTGAGGTTGAGATGTTGATTTGGCAAAAAGAAAGACATTGACTTTTCATGCCAAGTGCTAAATTGGCTGGTAAATAATTTGATATGTTGTTAGTATAACGTGACTTTGGTCCCTGGTGTGTTAATAGGTTGGTAAATGACTATAACTAAACATTTGTATCATGGACTAAACTGCTGGTTGCCTTAATAATGCTTCTGCCAACCTGTGTATTACTGCTACTGCAAAACATATTGGTTAAATGGAATCCTTAATTTACTGTAATAGCACTTTAATAGTATGGTTGCTTTAACAAACATAAGATAATGCAGGAGCTAATGTTGAACTAACATTTAACTAAAGCATAGAGTCATATTCATACTTAATAAGTGATAAGGTTTCTGAAAGTACACTGAAGGCTGAAAATCAGATGTTTTTTAGGAAAAAGTAAGAAAAAGTTAAATAATATGAGGAGCACGCCATAAAGATAACCCATGTGGGCAATTTTGTTTTCATAGCTATAATTTCTCATATTAAAATAAAATAATAAATAAGGTCTGACATCGTAAATAATTTAATTGTGACCTTTGATTAATAATCAGAAATGTTTGTGTTACATTTCATAACAGAGCCTAAATAAAGCATTGTCGGCGATGTTTCCTGTATATGTTGACAGTCTGACTTCACCTAATGTCTTGCTTCCAAGTCAGTTATTAACCTATGAAGATGGTGTATTGAGTAAACTTGTGAGGTTACAGGAATGCATGATGTGGAACTATACTGAACTACTTGTACATTTGAAATATTTCCAACATGAGGATGATTGCGTTCTAAATTTGAAGTAGCTGTGAAGCTGTAGCTTTTATGACATTATTCATGTCTGCTAAATGATGATTCATCTGCAGCCGGCATCAACATGGGAAATCCTGTATATGCTGTGAGATGGATCAGGGATGTATACAGTATATACAGTACTGCCCAATACAATTGGCACATCACTCTTAAATGCAAGATTCTTCCAAATAGATACTATGGCCTGAAAAATTACAAGAGTTGAACAATAAAAACATTCCAAGCAAGTGGTGTGTTGTCTAATGCATTAGCAAAGTCCAAAATTCCCACATCAATGTGTTTCGTTGACAAATCATTCTTGTGAAATATTGAGATTTTAATAATATGTGAAGTATATACAGTATATGTGCCTTTTCTTTTCTTTGTACAGCTGTATAGATATGTTTTGCAACTGTTTTACATAATATTGAATCAAATACCTGGATGATGTAATGTGAAAGAATTGCTAGTGCTACCAATCCCACTGAGAATCAACACCTTTTCTTTATTTATATTCAAAGTTCAAGGTTAATTTATTTATCATTATACAACACAGGGTTGTACAATGAAATGCAAGCTGAAGTCGCTTCATGCTACACAAAAACCCCATAAAACTATTATTTATGGTGGAGTGCTGAGGATGAATTGAGGAGTCTCACAGCCTGAGGAAAGAAGCTGCTCTGTAGTCTGGTGGTATGGCAACAGATACTTTTGTATCACTTGTCCAGACGGCAGCAGGGTGAACAGGCTGTGTCTGGGGTGGGTAGTGTCTTTTAGTATCCTTAGGCTTCTCACCTCACCAATATCACTGATGCTCACTAGATGGCTACCAATTATGTTCTGGGCAGTTTTAATCATCCGCTGTCCTACGGTCCTGGGCCATGCACATACCATGCCACTTTGTAATGTTTCCAGTCAGGATGCTTTCTATTTCTCCTCTGTTAAAGTTAACAAGAACTTGGCATGGGTATTTTAAGTTTCCTTAAGAAATACAGTCGTTTCTGAGCTTTCTTTGCCAGTGTGGAGATGTGTGATGTCCATGACAGGTTTCCTCTCGATATGAAGTCTCATCATTGTTTGTAACCAAGGCCGATGATGGTAGTGTCATCCGCAAACTTCTCAACAGAGTTCTCTCCATGTCGGGGAGGCTGTGCACAGTGTGAACAGGAGGGGGCTGAGCACTAGAGTGGAGGAGGTGTGTCCGCCAATATGAACTGTCCTGGGTCTGTTTGTGAGGAAGTCCAATATCTAGTTGCAGAGTGTAGTACTCAAGCCCAGAGTGCTACGTTTGCCAATCAATTTCATGGGGGAGATTGTGTTGAATGCTGAGCTGAAATCAACAAACAGCATTCTGATGTAGGTGTTGCAGTTTTCAAGGTGTGTGAAGACTGAGAGGAGGACAGTGGAGATGGCATCCTCTGTGGATCTGATGGTCATATTCTCATACATGTTGCTATTGTGAAATGTTTTCAGAGGATTGTGTGTAAAATAACAAGGCTTTATATAACACGATGATGATATCCAAGCAGAACAAACAAACATATACATACTGCATATTTATACTTTACGTGGGTACTGGTTCAAAATGTGTTAATGCTCTGACTATAATAAACTTCATTATAAAGTGTTACATGTACCGATGTCAGAACAACATTATAAGTATTAAAACAGAAACTCTAGTGTGTTTCTATTGGCTCTCTAATGAGTGTACTTCAGCAAATCCAATATTCCAGGTTTTAAGCCAAACAAGATACTAATAGCCTGCCAAAATAGAAAGTAAACAACCACACGGAAGGTGAAAGCCAATAGTGACTCTATGTGTCACAGATCCTGATGACTAATCCTCATGTCCCTGTTTTCTTTGTAAACAGGTCTCGGTGTTGTGTGTTGTGGGTGGCAGAGACATGCTCCTCTGCCAGTGTTTGATCAGAAATGATTCAGCTGAGACTCACTTCCCCCCGTCTTTACCACCTTTCCTGCGCTAATAGAAAAACACCGATGTCATGAGCCCATTAGCCATATAATGATTTACACTAGAAAGACCTGTGAAGGAGCCGCCACCTGTTCTCATGCTCTTTTTGTCCCCAATACCCCTCCTTCCACACCTACGTCTGAAAGCATGATGAGGTCATTATGTCATTATTACAATAATGCCGTCAATGAAGTCCCAACCGTGGCAACAACACCTGTTTGATGCACCCTCGGGGACGCACTCAGCAAGCAGTCGGCATCTTTTATTTATTTATTTATTTAGCTGAGGGGAGAAAATAAATAAATGATGGAGCAACACTGTTTATGCAAATCTCATTTCACATGCATCTTATGCCCTGCCACGCTTTCTTGGCAGTGCACAGCTGAGATTGCGGGGCAAGTGACAGCGCAGAGGCTTAATATGACAGATTTCCTCTGTAATGATAATGCAATTGAGCACACTGTTTGTGGCAAGCACAAAAGGGGCACATGAATAAGAGAAGGTTTGGAGTTAAAGTGCGAACGATCAGGAGGACTTTCTGGGCCAGCCTTCGTCTCCCCAGGCTCGTACAGTAGATACATTAAAGCATGGGCTTAGTACAGTCAGCTGTGTGTGTGTGTGTGTGTGTGTGTGTGGATGGATCACACACACCATATGGAAGTCTTCAGTGGGTGAAGTCAGCTATTGTCCTGCAGTGATGTATGAGTCTCTCTAATGGATTGCTGTCGACATGTGGTATTTGTTGTATATATTGTGTCACTCTGGCTCTCACTCTCCATTGTTTGCTTCGCACTCCTCTCGCTTATGAACATCTGGCGAGTATGGACACTGTGATGTACGATGCAAGTTACCCAGCATGCACGAAGAAAGTCTGAACATTCTAAACAAAAGAAAACTTTGAAATGTCATATTAAAGTCACAGCCATGAATCTCAGACACCCTGTAGGATTTAACACATTTTATCCTTGATTAAATTCATTCTTACTGTATCTCATTTTTCAACCTGCCAGTACCAGAGTTTCAGTTCTGATTCCAAAACAATACTTTAGTCACTTGTGGTAACAAATGGCCACCTGATGATACTATAATTCCAGTATTCACTCTTTTAGCTCTGTTTTTGGTCTCCACCAACTCCTAAGGGAAATATCTGGCTCTTTAGCTGCTAAATGCTCCACTATGTAGTTGCTAATTCCATCTGTCTGCTGTTTGGTGCTGAGCAGGTAGCGTCCTGAGTCCAGCATGTGGTTAGGTTCAGGCAACAAAAGCACTTTGGTTAAGGTTAGGGAAAGATCGTTGTTTCAGTTAAAATTTTAATAAACACATTGTGTCTCAAGTCACTGTGGACTTGTTCTGTATTAAACCGGATCATGATCTTTCCCTGACCTTATCAAGTGCTTCCAGTACCTTAACATAACCATAAAAAAGTATAATAATGCTGTAATCACTACAAGACGATATTGTATTACAAGATTTTATATTTTGTCAGTAGACAAATGAAATATGTTGTCAGTGAACATTTTACTGATACGTTCAGTATCAACATTTTTGCGATTTGTCAGATATTTTAATTAACAACATTTCCTCATTATGTTAACAGAAAACATAATCTGGTCGGCATACAGTTTCCTTCAAAACATATTGGTTGTTGCAGATTAGTTGTAGTCTATATAAAGGTCATTTTAAGGAGACAGGTTTGCTGAAAATGCTCAGTAGAGCTGAGGGGGAGTCAGGTGATAATTCTCTGTGGAGTCATCACTACGAGCAAACTCTAAATCAGAAAATATCTGACTAGACCAGACTAATGCCAAGATCGTGCTACATTAACAGCCCTATTCAATCAGTCAAATCAGCCCAATAGCAATGATAGTACTATTTTTTTTTTGTTTCTACTTGTGCCTATAGTTTGACAATGTCTTGCCTGTGACACTGATTCCAGATCCTAGTAGTCTGTATCTGGCCCCTTCTGCCCAATCACCTTTGCATGTCATGCAGGTCGTGAAAGACAGAAAAGCACGCTGTGATTGGTCAGGGTTCAACCTGTAGTCTGATATGTCTCTCAGCTAAAACATGACAGGAATTGAAGGCATCATAATCACCTAATCTGACTGTGACCATCTCACATAAATGTCTCCATCACAATCTGGCCAAGCATTCAGTATTTCTGTTACTTGATAGTTTTCAATACTTGGTTCCATTTTGATCAGTACTCAAAACGTACTGAGGTTTAATACCCAGCCAATGGGTTCCAATTAACTATTATTTCAGCCAGATTTGATTTGATTTCACTTTATTATCAGAATATTTTTCTGAAAGTCCCAAGCCGTACACTGTTTCACATAAATGGCAAAACACAAGGCAGGTTTCTGAAAATTAAAAGCCTCTGACACAGGTCAGAAAATAAAATGTGCCATGTTATGAATGGGTATTGGTATTGGATTTATAATGTACAAGTGAGCACCCTCAAATCCACTCCTTTTCAGACACTGTTGATTCTATCTAATCATCAAAGTGTTTCTAATTCAGTGTCAGTGAATTTGCGCATAAAGAGGTGCATTAAATGAATATCAAAAAGTGCCTGTGTATCGTGTCTCACGTGATCCAGACAGAACCTCAACATCAAAGCGTAATCTCCCATCACACGTCCACATGTTGGACAGATACCTCCACTCTGACAGAGCTGCTGTCATTTACATAGCATAGCAGAGAGACAGAATCAAAAGGCAGAGACATCAAAAAGATGCCAAGAATGTTTTTTCTCATCATTTCATTTCTGCCTTTCCAACCTCTCCATCCCCCCAACTCCTAATCATCAACCAAGCGGATTAGCATGTCACTGCTGGGTATCCCATTTTCCTTCAGAGGGGCCCCAGACTTTTTCTCTCTCTCTTTCTTTCTCTTCTTCTGGGGAATCTGCCATTTCATCAGAGCGTGCAGGAGTCACCAGTTGGCTAACTTCATTGTACAGATGGGGTCAGGGGCAGGTCAGCTCCCAGGATTCTCCAGAAAGGAGAGGCCCTGGCCTAGCCGTGCCCTGCGGTCTGCACACCCTCATCCCACCCTTGGCCTGTCCTCATCTTCGGCTTCCCCCCACTCTGCCCCCTCAGGACCAGAGACGCTCTGGAGGTCAGCAGCCTATTTGCGAGGACACTTGGCTCTCCACAGGGGGTGAGATATCCTTTACAAGAGCTCCTGTCATCTGGACAGTGACTAATGAAGCCAGCCTCGTGACAAGTACTGATGAGCAGCCCCAGGCTGGTTTGGGGTCCATTGCTCCCGTGCTAATGACACCAACTGTGGCTCTGACTCTCCGACTCCTGCCTTGGCATGTTTCTAATGCGGGTCTCATCATTCGTAAGTTCTCAGGCTACAAACACGTCAGCTTTTGTTTATTAATAAAGCTCAGGTTCATGCAGTCACCAGCAGCAAGTAGCTGCTGGCTCTTTAGAAACACTGGGTTCCCATGGCCTGATGCCTCATTGGCATCCACACAAAGGAGGGTGATGAATGGGCCTTAAAGGCCTGATAAAACATTAACATGGACAGTTGGTCCGATGGGAGGAGCAGCACAGATTAAAAGATGACTCAGTTTTTGCAAGGAAAATATCATCCTTATGATTTCTCAGTACATGGGGAAAAAAAAACTCTTTGCAGGGAAAAACAACAAGACATTAATGAAAAACAGCACGCTGTCATGTTGATGTCTCATTATTTAGTGTTTGTGCTGTGTAACCCATGCATGCAGGACAAAAAATAAATACATAAATAAAAAAAAATTAAAAAACAGAGCGAGACAACCTGTGGCGTCACCGTTTGGTTTGCAGAGATGCAAAGCTGAACGCAGAGCAGTGCTGTTCCACCTCTGGCACCACGTCAACTAGGACAGAAACATTCATTATTCACAAGCTCCATGCATGAATTATGTAATGTGATAGGTCATTCCCAACACTTTAGATGCAGGAGTTTTAATAGAAAGCAAATAAGGGCTGCCAGAGGACAAATTTGTCCAGAGTGGAGCCCCTCCAACAGCGAACCCCCCCCAAAAAATAAAAAATTATATATATATGTGTGTGTGTGTGTGTGTGTGTGTGTGTGCGTGTTGTTGTTCGCCTTGCTTGGCATTTTAACGATAACAAAAGAAACACAAGCGTTCAAAAACTGAAAGCATCATAATGGAATTAATGACTTTTTTAAAGGGCAGTGACTCATTTGACAAAACGCTAATCTTTATAAAAACAACATCCTCAGTGGATGAGGATGATGAAATTGGATGATAAACCTTGATAGCGACTTTTTCGAAACGCACCATTACATGTTCGAGAGTATCAGGGACATATTTCACATTTCCCTCAGTTTCACTTAGCACACACTGTCTCTGTATGTTATTTTATCAAGTCAAAGTAAATGCAGACACAGCTCTGTTACTGACTTATATGTAACACAAATGAGAAAGACAGGCTTTAGTCTGTACTCACTGTTGGCATGGTACCAAATATTACTAATTAATAATATATAAAAAATAATGTTCTAAAATAACATTAAAAGCAAAAATGTTGAAATGCATTGGTAAGTGGTTATACCCTTGCAGGTAGATCAGGGTGTTTTGGTGATTAGATTTATTGAGCTTGTCTCTACAACAGTTAATTTAAAGCGCACAAGGCAAATCAGTATCTTAAATCTTCAGCAGTCATTTTAGGACAATAGAAAAAAAATCAGGGAGGTAGGTATCCATTATGCAAGACTGCACCGTGACCTTAAAATGATTTCAGCACAAACGTAGAATAGTTATCTGCAGATTCACTCTGTAGCAAGATGATATAAATGACAAATAGTCTGTCAGAGAACAAGGAATAATTGAACCATCTGCACAGACTTTGCTGTAAATATTTCAACAGTTATGGACTAACCGTTCCATCTGTGTAAAAGTATCCCTTCCCTAGTTTTCTCTCCTCTTACTGTTTTCTCATAATGTGATTTATCAGGGGTGGGATTTTGATCTTTAGTGGGTTTTTTTTCCTTTTTCATCTTTGTGTCTTTAGTGTTGGGGGTTTTATTCTTTAATGTGCCTATTTCTAAATATATCTAGGTTCCTAAAGAGGGGAAGAAAAAAAAAAAGCCCACTCCTCCTCTCTCCCTTCCTCCCCCACTCGCAACCTGAAGCGCTTATAGCTCCACACCAAGGATGAGAGAGAATATTTAATTTAAAAAGATGAAGAAAAAAAAAAATGTGTCAGGAAGGCCACAGCTTGTTGCTGTTTCTCTCGCGCTCGCCTGCTGTGCACACATGGGAGGGAGCCGGACTTATTCTTTTATTTTGTTTTCGTTTGTCTGGAAACAATGAAATTAGTCAGAGACTGTAGAGATATACTAAGGGGCTGGTTGCTATACCAACAACTGTATTTGCTTGCGTAATGTATTCCCATTTTCTTGTTAGGCTCATTGCATGGAAGTTAATCAGCCACCATGCACATATAGCCTGTGTGTGCTGCAAAATGTATGTAAAGTATTGGATTTATGGATTATTTACAGCACTCTTTACATGCAATTTCCACTTTACTGGTTGGAATGATTCTGATTGGATGATATTTATTTTCTGTAAATGGATGATGACTCAAACCTTTGGAAGCCTGTGGCTGCCTTTACATCCCCACCTCCACCCATTTCCTCCAACACACACAGTATAGAGTACGCACATCCACATTTGGTCCCAGCTACAGGGTTTAGATCTGGTATTTTGCATCAGATATTAAACCTGGCACTTTTACCTATTTTCTAAATGTCTCTCTTCCCAGTTTCAAAAGACTCCTCTAACATAAAACGTAATGCGCAGAAATAAAAAAAGCTGCAGCTTTTACATCACACTCCCTTTGTTCTTATGTCTTGAAAGAATGATGGGAAATGGAAAAAGAAGCTTAGCCATAATACAGAGGAACAATACCGTATGCACAAGGACTTTTGGACCAAAAACTAATCTTGTTTTCCACAGTGGGATGGAGAGCAGAACCGCATGACAGAATTTGAACCCATTTTCTTTCTCCTGCTTTCCTCTATCCAAACACTGTGCGTCAGCGTGGGGGTGAGCAGGGAACGGACCCTACGGGATCGCTCTATTTAAATTCCCATACAGTTTGACTTGGGCCTTTGTCTGCCACTGCACAGTGTCTGCTCATTGTTCGCGTGTAACGTCCTATAGACTTAGAGTTTGAGTGAAAAAGAGCAGCCGCGCAGAAAGAACCTTTCCGTCCATTTTTCTGCAAACTGACAACACCGAAAATCCCACATCGAACATATGGAAAATTCCTCTAAAGTGTGACAGACGACATATAAATGGCCGGTGGGCCCGCACCAATGAATGGGGGCACAGACAAGGCAGTGTGTGCAGAGGTGGAGGCCTCATGAAGTTTCAGTCTTGTAAAAACTGCTCGTCCAGGAGTCTTTAAAGCCTCTTGTCACATACAGTACAGTATACATAAGGGAGGGGGGGCCAGGGAAGGGCCCCCCCCCAGCTGAGTTGTTTTCAAGAAAACGCAAAGCTAAGACAAGCAGGAAAAATCATTTTCACGTAGGTTTCCTGCTTCAGTGATATGTTTCTTACATAATAAAATTAATTAATTACAACAGCAAATTCATTGTCAACAGTTTTGAGTTTAAGTCATTTATCAAGCAAAAAAAAAAAAGTCACATATTTGCTGGCTCCAGCTCCCCAAATGTGAGGATTTGCTGTTTTTCTTTATATCATTGTAGATGAAATATCTTTTGGTTTTGGACTGTTATGTTGGACAAAACTAGCAATTTGAAGACATCATCTTGGGCTCTTAGAATTTTTTGTTGGACATGTTTTCACTATTTTCTGACTTGTTATGCTCTAGGCAATTCATCAACTGACAGATTATTGATAACGGAAATAATTGTCAGTTGCAGTCCTACATGAGACATGAAATTCACCCTGTAATAGATATCAGAGGGCAGGTAATTTAAGCTGAGATACATCCATCATATCCATTTTCCACCTCTATTATCTAATTAAAGACTGATCAGTTATGCAGAGGGGAGGAGTTCACATTTGTGTTTGAAAAGAGGTGACCATAGCATAGCTCCGTCCATCTCACAAGTCCTGGTCCCGGCACAGTAGGCAGTACGACAACAAGAAATGTCAGCGGCTTTGTGCATAATTACGGCAGATGGATGGCTCAGTCCTGTCCGCGCCCAACTGCTCCCGTCCATTTTTCTTTCTGATGAACGAGGAGAGAGACAGCGCGCTGTCATCTGCTGCGTCGCTACTGGCGGCAACAGTAAATCTCCCGCTCAAAGTCACCCTCGCCTCGAGATGGCAAGGGGAGGTGTGTGGTGAGACGGAAGCGGGAATACTGTGAACTCGATAGGTGCTCCCCCCGCCCAACACAGTCACATAGACACACGACCTACGCGGCTGTAGATTCTACCACATGGGAATATACAGCACTGTGGAGTCTTTCATGTGAGTGAATAATTGAGATGGTGGTGCAAAATAAGTCTGGGCTCCCATTTATCAAGCATCTCAGAATCATTCCTAGTTGTGACAGTTAAAGCAGAGGAATTGAGATTTGGCACGAAAATACCCCAGAGGACATGTATAAGTACTTTGAGACAGAATTTCGTCACCATTTGGGGACGCTCAAGGCTGTAAAATAAAATGTATGGCAATGTCTTGAAGTTCTTTTCTCAGAAACTGTATTTCTTTGTTTCCCATTAAGCGTAAATTGTAAGATAGACTATGTTCCATAAAGAGGGCACAGTTTAAGATTGACGAAATTTAAGTCCAATCATCATCTTTGAAGAAGCTTAATGTTATTTTTTGCTGTCAAATGGAATTTGTGAGGGTACACAACACGTTTGGTAATAAAGTGGTTTAAGTTGTGAGAAAAATGCAACTCAAAAACATCAAAAACTGGAGGCTGAACAACAAGAAAAGTAACCTCCACAGTTCCAACAGGTTAAGGCCACCAAATCAGGTCCTGCGGCGAAAACGCCAGTCTTCCCATTCATATGAACGTGGGTAGTGCGTTTAGGCTGCCCGCAGGGGGTGCCGAAAAAAACGCAGTGGCCCTGCGGCAAAAAGTTGAAACAGAATCAACTTTTGGAGAAACGCAACCAACGTCACACTGCGGTGGCCAATCACGCCGGTGGTCAGACCGGAAGACACCCAGGTGAAGAAGCCTTGTTTACCATGTAGCACTGTAGCATTCCACTGTTTACCGAGCAACTGTGAAGATGGAAGAGAGACTGATCGATTGCCGCCGTGATGATTGTACATCAGCTGTTCAGCCCTGCCACGAGGGAGTATAAAGACGTTAATCGCTGTGCAGTTTCCGGTAAGTCTGAATCTCAGCAGTTGGTGCTTATGTCGCTAGCTAACTAACAGCTACAGCTAACATCTGTACAGTCTGTCCATTGTCTGTCTGTGGGAAATAGAAATAACTGCGGACAGCGAAAACATTCCAGCGGTCAAATTCAAACAAATAAAGCGAGGCAAAATATTTGCTGCAGTCTGATTGCTGCTTGAGAATATTGTTAGAACAGTTAGCTACTAATCTGAGATGCTTCATAAACACAGCACTAGTAACTAACTGCACCAATGGATTTCTTGTCAACTATCCTCATTGAATACAGTGTCTCTATGAACTGAGAGATTGAGAAGAGGGAGAAAACCCCAGCCTGACCCAGATCCAGAGCAGGGTCCCCTCACACGGGTCTCTTTGAAGGATTTTTCTCTCTTTGTGCTCTCCCATTCAATCACTGAGTTATGCCTTTGCCTCCCGACTCCTCTTTGATAGCTGTTTGTTCTGTGTGGCTTTGGCTAAGGAAAAAACTGCGTATGAAGGAGGCAGGACATTAAAGTGCCGAAATGTTTTATGTACAGTATTTCTTTCACTGAGACTTGCTCTGTGTATCTCTGACTGTGACCCAGAGGCGCCTCAGATGGCGCGTGGATGTTTTTGTTGTGGAAATCACAGTGTGTAAAGGTGGGACGGAGGGTTACCGCGATGGGCCGTGTTTGTGTTTTGTTGTTGCTTTGTGTTTTTGTCGCTTTGGGTCGTCCCTTTTCCTCCTATTCATTTCACCATCCCGCAAACTCAGAAAGTCTCCTCACTCGCCTCTTTCTCCCCTCCTTTTATTTCTTTCCCTTTCTCCTCGCTCACTCCTTTTGCTTCACTTCTCAGGAAATAACCTTCTATTGCCTTCTCCAGTCCCAGAGGACTGAGAGATAAAATCCCTCCCCGGTCTAGGGGGTTTTGTGAAGATAGCATAACAGTCTTCTCTCACAGTCACAGCTCCAGGCACTGTGAGGAAGCCTCTGCCCATCCTCCCCTCCCTCCCTCCTTCTCCCCCCTCCTTCCTCTTTCTAACTTTCTCTTTGCCAGATCGGAGCAGCTCTCAGCAAGGTGTGATAGTTACAAAGAGGCTGCGGCGCTGAAGGAGGTTCGACTGCCGGCTGCCACAATCTCCCTCATGTTTTCATGCTTGCCATTCTGGCTGGTGTTGCTACTGTATGCTGGCTACAATTACCACCAATCTGTCAAAGCTTTGTACAACAGTTACCACAAAGGAAATTACTCATTGTACACAAAAGTGAAAGTAAATTAAAAAGTGAAAGTAAATTAAACCCAAACTAATCATTTTCACTTTTAGCCATGCTAGCGGCATAGCAATATCCGCCTGTCAGTCGGTCCGTCACTTTGGTCCAGACTGAAATATCCCAACAGCTATTTGATGGATTGCCATGAAATTTTGTACAGACATTCACTTTTCACCAGAGGATGAAACATGCTGACTTTGGTCATCCCCTGACTTTTCCTCTAGCGCCACCAGCAGGTTGACATTTTGGGCTGAGTGACATTTGGCCTGAACTTTTGTACACACATCCATGCACCCTTCAGGAGGAATTGTAATCATGTTGTTGGTGATCCCCTGGCTTTTTGTCTTGAGGTTAAAATGTGTGTGGCTGTAGACTCTTCACCAAAAACCACCCAGATTTTGGCTTAAACCAGGATTCTTTGTCCTCATGCATCCAACATTTGTCACAGTATGTTTCCTTCTGCAAAAAGCCACCATATCCCCATCATTTGGATTAAATTAAGTCATAATAAGACCAGCTCAAAAATCGTCTAGTAATCAAATTGAGAAGAATAATCTGCTTATTATAAACCACAGGCCTCTACACACATTTATATTTACAAAAACACAATAATTGTAATGGTTAAACTCCAGAGTGGTTGTGCTGATTCAGTTAAAAAAATAAAAACAAATATAATGATTCCTAAAGTATTCTCCACGTGGGTAGTACTAGCATTAGCTCCTGTCTGTTGGCTTTATTCTACACACATAATTTGTAAAGCACCTTCGGATGTAAACAGAGATATGCAGTAACAGATGACTATCAGCACTGAAGCAGTTTATAGAGAGTAGCAGTGAATGCGACCAGTTACAGATGAGGGCACGTGGTGGCTCAGCACAGATGTGTGTACGTGTGTGTGTGGAGCATGTGTGTGTGTGTACACTGTATGTGAGCTTCAGTAGCTCTGCGGGGTTGAAGCGGATAGGCCGTGGTGTTTGCTTAACCTTATCAAGGGTTGTCATCCACTAAGGTCGGCGCAGAGTGGATTTCAAAAAGGAAACTCCATTTATTACCTTCATGTGAAGCTCACTTCCCCCAGAAATGAGCCTGGTGCTATGAAAACAACCATTCATACGCAGTGTTATTTGAGCAGAGTTTAAGCCTGCTCTGGTTATGTAATTGTGACTTATCTTAAACTCTGTGTACAGAGGTTTTTGCCGCAGCGTTCGAATGTGCACAAGCCCGGATAAAACCAAAGACAGAATGAAAAACAGCTGTGTATTACAGAAGTGTATTCTCGCGAATGAATAAAGATCCTTGTTTTAATTTTCATTCATCTTCAAAATGTCTTTTTTGGGCTGGGGAACTCATTATGCAGCTGAAAAAAATGACACGGACATTTGAGAAAAACTCTTTGTCTTATTTTTTCTTTTCCTTTTCCTGTAAGGATTTATGGTCCGAGAGAATGATGAAGAGGCAGTGACCTGTTTGTTTGACCCCCCCCCATTCATCTTCTTTGCGATTTTAATGATTCAAGCTCATTCTGACACGTGGCACTGCTGCCTCAAACAATAATCGGGGAGCCTTGCCAAGAACCCTCTTCGGGTGGCGGTTAAGGATGCCGAAAAAAGGTCCCACTCGAGACATAAAGAAAGATAGAGAGTTGACACAACACTCTGCCAACGAAGGTTGATTTATGACAAAAAGTACCTTCTGTCGTGGAACGTCATCATTAGATCTGGTGAAGAGAAAATGTGATGTGGAAAGCTGATCTGTGTCAGCAAACCTATAATAATGAGATAAGTTTGTCATCACAGAATTCATAATTATTGGTTGAAACAGTTTGAAATTAATTATAACCATTCTAATGCTCTGCTTTGACATTTTCTCAGCTTCTTGTTGGACAAACGAGTTGTACAATTAGAGATCTACATGCTGTATGGCTGGCATACCAGACTACTCTAGGAGAAGAGTGGAATCTTTCATGATGATATACTGGCTTTAATGAGGGTCATGCTTTGTATGATGAGAATGTGGTATTCATTTTGCTATTAGTCTTATTGAAAGGAAATCTCCTGCAGCACCTGAAATACGTCACTTTATTCAGAATGCAACTATGAATGGGCTCCGTTGCTTGTTCAATCGCAACACCTCACGGGCGGTGTGGTTGGAAGCTGAGCATTCAACAACAACAACAACAAAAAAAAACTAATCCAAAGGGTTTGGCTCATCAGTCAACTTCTCTTCTCCTGATGAAGTCATATTGGTTACATTCCTTTTCTCTCTGCTCACTTCACCGTTCTCTCATTGCTCTCTCTGACCTAATTCTTTGTGTACAATGGAAAATACCTCAGTGAACAAATTACATTCATATGCAACCAATTTGCTTCAGCAATTACATTTTGGGGGAAAATGCAATGCCACTCGAACTGCATTCACAGCCAGTGTCTTTCATTTATTCCTTGAAAAAAACATGGTTGAGTTTAGGAAGATAAACCCTGAATTATGGTAGTGAAGTTTATGAACTGCAGAATATGATCTGCACACCGCAGACATTGACGCAGGGGCGTCGCAGCACACCACACACACACACACCACACACACACACACACAACAATGGAGGAGGGGCCTGCAAAAGCTGTTTTTCTGCAATTATGCCAAACATTAATAGGTGGAAAACATAATTGCTAATGCAAAATAGTATGAGCATAATATGTAGGAAACTGGTTTGGGATCTGAGACATATGCCTACATTTGAGTAGAATAAGCTACTCCTTACATTTTTTATTTAACTAATGATTATTGCAACTAATGATGATCAATTCATCTTTTACTCAATAAAATGTCAGAAAATAGTACAAAAAATGTGCTTAACAGTTTGCCAGAGTCACATGACATCTACACTTTTTTTTGTTTTGTCTGTCCAACAGCCCAAAACCCAAATATATACAGTTTATATTCACATAAAACAGAGAAAATCAGCAAATCCTCACAAATGAGAGGTTGGAACCAGTGGGCATATGGCAGTTTTGCTTGAAAAATGACTTAACGATCAATCCATTATCAAAATAGTTGCTGATTATTTTTTTCTGTCAATCGAAGTTCTATTGCAGCTCTAATGTTAATCCTCTGTTTCTGTGTCCGCTGGCCATTGTGGTGATTCTCTTGTTGGTCATTCTTAATAGTCTCTGGATTATAATGGCCGATTTAAGGAGTCTGTAATCATTAGATTATTACACCCAACAAAGCAAACCAATTTTTTATCAAAGTGTTTTAGTGCCAAATTACAGCTGGTTTCTGGTTGTTTTAATGCCTTCAAGGTAGAGAAGCATGCTTCTCTTTTCAAGCATGTCAAGCAAGATATATGTCAAAACCACATGCTCATTTCAAGACATTTCACGAGTGCCTTTCTACTTTTCGTGCTACTCCAAGTCAAGTGTCTCTGCTACAGCAACAACTCTGCAGTACAGACCCCTCACAGACTGTAACAACAGCAACAACAACATCCCCCAGACTTTTGGACAGTAGTTGCACTGATTCACGTTGCCTACACACTTGAGCAACGCATGTCTTCACACATAACAGGCGTGACTGGAGCTGAGTGGGATGCTTAGACAACAATTCTTACTGTTCAGTGTTCTTCTGTTTGATTTATGATGTTTATGTTGTTGTATGATTCCAAAACCTGTGGCACGGTCATGTCAGCGCTGGTGTCGTCCCACTCGTTTCATCCGACAACGCAGGACGCAGGACGCAGGACGCAGGATAAGCATGCCAAGTATGCCATGGCAAACTGCCTGAAGGAGAATCAGTGAGAAGCATGGTAATTGTACTTTCATTGTTTACTGTATAATTCTACACCTCAGGGGTGGGGGTCTTAGAGTTTGTTTTCCATTTTTAAGTTTTTGTTTATCGAGTATAAATATTATATGATTATCCAAAATTAAAGGGGACAAATTTGGGCTTGAAGCATAAAACTCAACAAAATGCAAATACAGGATGAACAGATTCCAGCGGGTAGGTGACATAAAAGTCAAAAGGGAATAAAGAAAAATCTATTGTGCATGAGCAGATTGTCTACCTAAAAAGGTTCAATAAAGAGAAAAGTTTTCTTCCCTCACCAGCCTCAACCTTAACCCTGAATAAAGTTTGCATACACCTGCTGTGCTTGACAGATTCTGCTTCCTATCGCATTGTACTCTGTGTGCGTTCCTCCTCCGCAAGGTCAAAATAATGGGTTCAGTGTGTCAAGCTCATGCAGGCTACACTATACAACACAGTCACGGAGAAAAGGTTATTTTACCCTGTAATTTAAAAAAAGGCAATGACGTCTGTGCCTTTACTGTCATTTTAGTTAAAGGATAGGATCACAGTTTCTAAAGTCTGTCTTAAAACAATAGTCAGGTGCCCGTATGAACACTGAAACAGGCTTTGTTTGCTGTAAACATTCCTCCTGTTCAGATTGGCTGGTAAAATATCCCGTCCTCGTGTGCTTTCAATGAAAGTGATGGGGGCTGCAGTCCTCCTTCTGTGCAGAAATGTGTCCAAAAGTGTATCTGAACCTGATTTGTTAAAGTGAATCTGTCCTCCCCAAAAATACGGCCGTATAGGTCGGATGGATGGGTCAAACAACACAGAACTTTCACCTAGGAGACAGTCGTTTGTGTCCCGTGTGAAACCAAAACTCAACTTTGACTTATTTTAACTTATGTAGCCTACGTAAGTTAACTGACGTACATAAGTTAAGTTATGTAACTAACGTAGTTATTTTAACCCAAACCATGATCTTTTCCTAAACCTAACCAAGTAGTTTTGGTGCCTAAACCTAACCAAACTGCGACCGCTTCACAACGTTAACCACGTGTTGTTGTTGTTACCATGATGACGAAGGTCTGGTATGCCTATATATGTAATTTTGGGAGTCACTGATAAACAACCTATTCTATCGTTTAGGTTGGAGGACTTGTTGGTTAAAGATGGGACAAAATGAGATTTTGACCTGATGATGGCACTAGAGGCAAAGTCAGGGTGTCACCAAAGCTTTTATGATGAGTCACCTGACTGGCATCTGTACTAACTTTTACTAATCCTTTCTGTAATTTGAATGTGAAAATGCTGAAGGCCTGTTTATTCCTGGTTTGTGTTTGTTTTCTTGATAATGTGGACATGTATTAGGCCTTTGATTGGTCTCAAGTTGATTGCATTGACCTTTCTAAATAAATAAAAGTTTACATAAATCAGAGTTATGAGTGCGCAGCTTGCCTTTCTCTTATTGTGATGTCCGCCTCACTTAGTGTTTTCCCTCAGTTTTTTAGAAATGAAATGGTGAACCACTGTTGTTTGAGTAAACCAGACAAGTGAATAAAACACTATAGTCCACTACATATTATAGTATATGTAGGCCTAGTGTATATCCTCAGAATCAAAGAGGGGGACTGAACTACATTTTGTGGGTGTTGCTTTTCAGCTTGACCTCCTAACCCCGTTCCCTCTCCGTCCCCCGCCCTTTTATACCCAGGAGTCCACCAAGTCAAGCAGAACAAAATAAACAGCAAACATACACTGTGACCACAGCTTAGAGCCTCAACCTTTCACTGCTCCATTCACAGAAAAACCACCAGCGCTGCCCCATTCAAATCCACACCCCCACCTACCACGGACCCACTCACGCACAATCGACTGCAGATTTATAAATCCTGCCAGCAGATAACATTGTCTGCGAAGGACATGATGGAACAGAGACACTCGACACATTTACCACTCCCCTGATGACACAGGATATCGCTATATGCTATTTTAGATCATGACAATCACCTCACTGTGACTTCAGTCCATAAATGTTTCAGAGAAGCTGCACAGGAAGCTCTGTGAGTCTTTTAGAGCCGGAAAATAAATAGCTGCATGCAATTTTGAGAAAGAGGACAGACCGAACACAGACCTGGCAGCGATATGTTAATCTCAGTGGTTGAAAGATGAACAAATTAAACCTCAAAAATAAGAGAGAGTGACCACAAAACAGAAGAAGTCCATAATTGGGGTCTATGTTACAGATAATATAGATGCTTTGTTTATATGGGGAAACATAAACACAATTAAGAGTCATATCACCTGAGGTAACATCCTTCAGTGCTCTGGCTACAAGGCACAATGATTTGTTTGTGGTTAAATAGCCATTTGTTTACTGAAGACTGTGACCTTTCTCTGGACCCTCATTCTCCGTTAAGCTCCCATCCCTATTATCCATGAGTGTGTGTGTGTGTGTGTGTGTGTGTGTGTGTGTGTGTGTGTGTGTGTTTGCATGTTTGTGGTGGATTTGTATTGTGCTGCTACATAGTCATCAAATTGCCATCTCAGTGTTCTTCTGCTCAATAATCGCATATGGCAGCGAAAAACACAACACGTTACTATTAATAAAACTGATTTTAAAGCAAGTTTTACTTCCTCTGTTCACAGGTTCTTTTTTGTTGTAGCTTTACACTGTAAATGAAGCAGCAGTCAAAAAGCAGCGTCAGCCTATCGCGGCACCCCGTGCGCAGGATGTTGAAAGTGTAAAACAACAAGCTGGCAGAGGAAACACAAGTAAATAGTGTACGTCTGTTGCACAACAGCATGCAGTCATGCAGAGTGCTGGAGACAGCGGTTTCGCTTCAGCTACTCCTCTTTTGGTGGAAATCCTAGACTGGGCAAAATTTCACCCGTGAGCTCAGAGACAACGAGTGGCTTGAGTCTTGTTTTTCAACCTTTCTGTCAATATGTTGTAGTCAGTTTTTTTCACTGGCCACACAGACCAGAAATTCAGCTTGTTTGCTGGTTGACACTTTTCTCTATTTTTTTTTTCCTTTTTTTTTTTTTACTCGCTCAGAACAGTTTGTTTTTCTGTGGCAGAAGTCACACTTTCCATAGCACTATTTCCGTCTATGGGTTAAAGTGCAGTGCAGACAAAAGAAAGAAACCACTCAGCTGGCTAACTTCCTGTTTTCTCACATGATGCCTGCTACTTTAGAGTAGAAGCAAAGGCAATACTGTATATATACTGTATATGATTGCACTGTGCGTTACATGGGTGATTTAACAAAATGCACCCCGGAGAGCTTTTTAAGCTATTATGTGTGTTTTTTTTTACAAGGCTACAAAATAAATTGAGTATTTCACAAGACAGAAAATAACACTTTTTCCAGGCAGGTTTGGAACTAACAGTGAAAGCATGCGCGTATGTTTTCCCTCGTCCCCCCACTCCTGTCTCATTCCTACCTAGCAGAGGTATACAGGTGGTAAACTGTCGATGCTTCAGCAGATTGCACCTCTGAGAGCTTTTAAAGTTACTGTGTTTTCACATGGCTGGGAAATAAATGGAGTGTTTCACGAGAAAGAGAATGCCCCCCCGTTTCCAGGAAAGTTTGGAAGTAGGAGTGCGAGCGTGTTCCTCTCATCCTCCCAATTTTGCCTCAATCACTAATGGCTCTCTTCTCCTGCTCATTACCCCTCCACTACACTACACGGCTGATGAAATGAATAAATCACAGCGGCAATGTGAAAGCTTGTGGGTTTAGTTCAGGCTGTGTCGTAGCAGGATGAAACAAGAGCAGATGCAGCCAATTTACACATTGTTTCGGATTTTCTGACAATGCCCTGCAAACCTGCCCCACACTTTTTATCTTTTCATGTCCTCCCCTTTATCTGCCTGATATTTCTGTCTTTTCCTGCTCGAAGTTCCCCTTCTCCTCTGCACCACAGTACCTGAAAAGTGAGGGTCATTTCTGCTTTTTCAGCATTTGATTCCACTCGTGTTCCATGAAAGCGGCCAGGTCTGCACATTTCTCCATGCAACCACCTTTTCACTTCTGTATCTCAGTGAAAATGCATGTTGCATAACCACAGTAAGACTGCCACAAAGCTTTATTTTTTTTAGGGGTTTCAAAAGATACCAAACATTTCCTGCTGAGTTGCAGGGGAGTGTATGTAAAATGCTCAGAATATCTAGAATACTTCTGTTTGATGTAATGGTGCAGCCATAAAACATCATGTGTTTGAATATTTTAGTCAGCACTGTATAAGCATCATATAGCTTCAATGAAGTGTTTGAACAAGGAGATGCAGAATATATATGTGATGTCAAGCAGTGTGAGGAAAAAAATGATTTCTGAAGCTACTTCAAAAGCAAAAACCAAATTTTAAGAGGTTAAAATGAAATGTTCAAAACATGAATTGAATCAATAGACTATGACTTCATCAAATACCAAAGTTCACATAGCAGTAAATATTTTTATCTTATGTAAAGTTAGTCAAAACTAACATCAGGATATAAACTTGCAACTCATTTAAGCTGTAGAGAAGTGAAAACAGCTCTATCATAAATATGCCTGTGAAAAATGTTCCAATGGCAGACTCCAGATTTAAAGCATTAAAAGAAATACTCCCCACCACCATCGGAACATATACACCTACACACACATAATCTCAACCCCTTCAATAACATCTGACTACACAGTATTAGTTCACCGTTTCCAGTGTACTATTGAAGAACAAGTCGTACTGTGTGCTTTTGGGTTTCCCGCCATCTCTGTGATATATTTAGCTTGTGTGACTTTGGAAACAGTAATGGACACACACATACAGTACAGACGAGACTGTCCTCCCCCAAAATACAGCTGTATAGGTCGTCGATGCAGCATCTTATTATGACCCACATTTACGTTTATTTGGGCGGCGACCTCTAGTGGTCGTAGTAATTATGACGAGACTGTCCTCCCCAAAAATACGGCCGTATTGGTCATCTGTGCAAGCAGCATATTTAGGCGGCGTAAAGAGCGCCAAAGTCAGCGTAAGGAGAAGGTCGGGTGGATGGATGGATGGATGGATCAACACAGGACTTTCACCCAGGAGACCACTGTTCATGTCCCATGTGAAACCAAAAGTCAATGTTGACATATTTTAACTTACGTAGGCTACCTAAGTTAAAATACATCAACTAAAGTACTTATTTTAACCCAAACCATGATCTTTTCCTAAACCTAACCAAACTGCGACCGTTTCACAACGTGTTGTAGTTTGGTACACCTATATATGTCGTTATGGGAGTCATTTGAAAACAACCTATTCTGTCATTTAGGTTGGAGGACTTGTTGGTTCAGACATGTGCTCAGATACATACACAACACAAATACACATACAACACACAATGGTAGAGATATGTATCGTGCATGCTTGTGAAGAAGTCATTTTTTTGGTCTCTTTATTGTTATTTGATTAATCACTGAATTTAAAAAATGTCAGAAAGTTGTGAAAAATGTCCCTCACAAGTTCCCCAAGGGCCCAAGGTAACGTCTTTAATTTGCTTGTTTTCAACCAACAGTCCAAACCCCGAAGATATTTCATTTACAGTGATATAAAACAGAGAAAAGCATCAAATTATCACATTTGAGGAGCTCGAAACCAGAGAATTAGCAACTCACAAGCAGTGCAGCTCATCAAAACATGCAAAATTACAGAGGATGATCACACGACTAGGAACATAATATACAAAAGCAGAAATGACCATGGGAAAAGGCCCTGCACTTCCCATTGTACTCTTTACTCTAGAAAACCCTGCTGTCAATCACAGGCAAAAACCCCAATTAAAAAGCCCTCAGTTAACTCCACTGCAGCAGCTGAGTGTTAAACAGGCTTCACGACAAATTACAGCATGTGATCATGATCGCACAAACAATCCTGCCCCCGACTCCCCAGAATATCACACTGAGGTGTCGCCTGTCTGTGTCAAGGCGTCGCCTGTCAGCGATAGCCCATGTGGTTTTGTTGACTGTGTCCTCTGAGGAATGCTGATAAGGCTCGGCGGCGCGATCCCCTGAGCTTGCAGGGCTCGGCACATGAGCAGAGATTCATCAAAACATATGTGATGTGGACTTGTGGCTGATTGAGGGCCTGATATCCTCTCCTCTGGTCTTCATTAGACGGAGGAATGGGGGGAAGGCAGGGGGGTTCCTCACCGCAGGGACTGCAGCGTTCGGAGCTCCAGTTCCCAGCAAATGGGTCAGGCAGAGTGGAGCCGCTGCACTTACTCATCAGATCTGGCAACCCTGACCTGTTGTGTACATTACTGCATTATTAGGGGTCCTGATTCATTGTTCTGTTCTTCATATATCTTGTGAAATACAGGTCCTGTTTACATGTGGCAGTTAAATGTGTCTTGGTTGATCTGATCATAAACAATGTTAATTTGTCAGTCTCTGAATCTGACAAATCTATCAATTCTTATTTCTTCAATTTTTTATTAGCAGAGAGCAATATGCAAAACTTTCAGATAGTCAGATAGCTGAAATGATGAAGGCCAAAAGAGAGAAAAAAACAAACAAACAAACAAAACAAAAACCCACACACACAAAGGCATGGCGGTTCAGTCCTGCGACCTTCATCAGATACAGGTACCATCACAGAAATGTCATGGCTTTATTTTTTTTTTGAATAAGTCTTCCATTTTTGGCCTTGAGAGAGTGTTATGCCCTTCATTTATCAAACAAGTTCTCCAAATGAAACAACAAAATACACCATTTGTAACTGCCCTGCAGAGTGACATTCAGTGCCTCCAAAGCCTTTACAAGTCACTGTTGCAAAAAACACTGATCCGACACTGCTATGATTCAGGTTTGATTAGATTAAGGTTAGGGACATATTGTGGTTTTGGTACAGTTAGGGTACATTCGTCTTCTTGGTTAAGGTGAAGTTACGACCGTGGTCATAGTTAAAAAGAAACCAGCTTCGACTGATAAGAAATGGTAAATGAACATAAAAGTCCAACATTTTGTTGACACCACCATCCACCCCGACCTCCTTCGTGGAGTATGTGTGGCTCCATAACAACGTTGCACTATTTCCTCCGATCAGACAGATCTGAGTCATAATTCCTACGGCTGCAAGAGGTATTTTTTGTACTGCACCTCTTCCAAATTTGGTTTTGAGCACAAGATCTCAGGTCAAGCAGACATTAAATATGTTATCTATCTGGCAAAACTTGAGTTTTTAGTTCTTTGAATGTCAGTCTTTGAGTTTTAGTTTAAATACAGAATCAAACCCTAACTCTAATCACAAATGGAACAAGCTCTAAATATGGTGTGATTGCACTCAAAATACATTACGGTAGCATCAGATGCGATTGTTCAGGCCACATTCAGAGGTGGTTTGGGATGCACGTGACCACATACAGTATGTTATATAATTGGAACACAAATGTGTCCACCTAGCTAAGCTCTGAGGTGTGCATATAGCAACACAAGCCCCCCGAACCACACAGTCCTCCCCTCCAGCTGTTTTTTCTGCTTAGCAGTGATCACAGTTCCCCACAAATCCCACAGATACCATCAAAGGTGAGCAGAAAGTGATGCCTCAACATTAGCGGCCACCACTAATGTTCCAGGCTGCATTAGTGACCACTAATGTTCAGGAACTGCAATTTGTCTCAACTGGATGTAGAAAATATGATGTGGACAAAAGACAGTAGGTCCTAACAGAGCTACAGACTGTGTGACCAACACTCCAATGGGGGTCCAAACTGAACCAACACAGGAAGATACGCACCAGCAGAAAGTAAAGGCGTACAGAGTGGTGTTTTTATATATTTTGCATGAATTGCAGAACATGTGGTGTAACACATTGGAAGTGACAAGTGGAAAAAGCTCTGGCTAAAGTCAAATCAATATCACATGGAGGAGTGGTCACAGCTTTTGGTCACTTTGGTTAGATGCTCCTGCATAACTAAAGGCACTGATCCTTAAAAAGAGCATTAAAGTGTGCTAAGTTAACTCCACATTTCCTTTCATCATTGTAAAATTGAAACAATTACATGCAATAGACTAACATCAGTATAAAAAATAGGATTGAGGTATATTTGGTATGACCATGGTTCTTATGGGAAACTTAGAACAGTTTTTCAACTGATTTCTTCAATCTATTGCTAATGCATTTTTCTCATCTGTATCTATTTTTACCTAGAAACAATAAACAGAGCCTTTCAGCAGCTGGTGAGTCACAAAATGGGCCTGAGATGGTGATCCAAGATAGCCAGAGAATAATGGAGTAGCATCAGTAGCACATGGAAAAAAGTATCCAGATGGCTCACAGAATCTATTTAATTTATTAATTGTGGCCTGTTGCCTTGGTACCTGGTCTGAGTTTTTTTTTTTTTTGCACAATAATGACAAAATGGCAGAGGTTCATCTTCTAATGACTACTCTACTTGCAACACAAAACAAGGTGTTGTTCCTGCAGGGCCGAAGCTGTAATAGCTTGGTGGGCGTTGGAACACATCTCATTGAAAGTCAATGTCAATGGTGGTAATCATTGGAAAAAAGCATGAATTTATTGAAGTGTTAGCCAATAAACAGCACTTTGGGTATTACAGTTCTTTGCGTTGTTGCTTCATCCCTTACTCACTTATTACACAGTTGCAGTTTACACCGTCTCTCCCTCTTCACACCTTCCTCATGACAACATGCAGCATGCCTCCCTGTCTTCTGTAGGTAAGTTCAGTTCAATGATCAGTAGCACCAGCTCAACGGGAAACAGGAAGGGGGTGGTGTGGTGTAAATTTGCTTCTATTCATATCCAATATTCATGGTTTGAGTGGCCAGACTGTTCGCAGTCATCTCACTCTGAGGCTCATCACAGTCACTCAAGAGGTGTTCCCCTGCAATAAACATGAGCCCGTCATTTCCAACGGCCGTGACACCCCACGCAACCCACCCCCTATTTTCTCCACTGGTTCCTTAAAAATGAGAAAGGTGCTACCACAGCCTTATTAAGATGTGGACGTTTTGATTGAGGTAACATATGGCTTATCAGAGTGACAGCGGTTTCCATTTGAGCAATGCAAGACAAATCACAAGATGATTAGCAACATAGGGGGTAAAAAAGAAGAAAAAACATTTATGCAACACAAACTTATGTATATTTTTCTGTCTTTTCTCCAATCCTTGGCCCCTTTTCTTGTGAAATAGTGAGTTTTACCTCTTCAGGACTATAAAAGCTATTCATATGAAACAATCTGAGAAGGGAAAACCAGTGTTTCGTTTAACTGCTCACAGCTCAGACATTTGCAACCTATGATTAAGGAGTCAGGAGTGGGCATAAAGGGTCATAAGCCAAAATGTTTGGTTACCAGAGCACAAATATTCAATAAAAATAGATAAATAAGGATTAAAAGAATGTATATATTTCTTTTATTTAGAATTTGCATTTGAGGTAACCATAACATCATAAAATATTCTTGAGGCAAGATGCAACACCTGCAAGCAGAGGCCTACATGAGAAAAGAAAATCTATCAACAGCAGCGAGCTCTGTGAAGCTGTGCGTATGGCATCGACTCACCAGGTGAAACCGTGTGAATGTCATCATCTTATTGATTTAACCTACAAAATCTACCTCAGTAGTGAGGCGAGGATGTCAATAAACAAGTCAGTTAAACCAACTGACACATTGAGGGTGCTGTCCTTAGTATATAACTGCAGGAGTACAACTATGTGTATGTTTGTTGCATTATTAACTTCTTTTATGAATAACCTTAGTAAACAAGTCAGGTCTAATTTAGCTGTTACCTTATGTTGCCTCAGTTAATTCTCCTCCAATCTCCCCTTATGCAGCCAAATACTGTAAAACATATCAAAATACTCGTGTAATTTAAATGTGGAGAACTGTTTTAAAATTATGTGAAAATCAAATAAACAACCAATATGGCCTGCGGTCTCATGATGTTTTTCCAGATGTCGGTTCTCTGACTTAGGATGGAGTTGGGCAAAAAAGCCAATATGCTGCCTTCAGCAAGAACAATGTCTTCAAGTGAAAACTGAAATTATGAAATTATTCAAAATTAAAACACTTGAATAGTTATATGGATGGTTTTTGAGGACTGAAATACCTGTCCCTCTTAACTGGGTAAACAGCCTGTTTATGTTTTCCGCATAGTTTTTATGTTGCCCTCTAAGCCAGGTCTTTCTTGAGAAAGAGATCTTATTGAGACTGTTACCTGGTTGAATAAATGGAAAGAAAGATTTACTCTTCAAAGACAAAGACCCATTTCTGGTTTTGGACTTGTCATCACAAAATTAATGTCCTCAGATCAAGTTCAAATGTTTCTTTCTGTCACTATTTTATCACAGCACTCCTCAGTGATAGATATTTAATGGGTACCAGTAAAGCCAAGGCTCCCATAACTCTTTTTTTTTGTGTCTCTGAAGGCCAAGTTGAAGTCCTGAACCCTTTCAGTGGCCAGCTGTCCGTCTCTCTGCTTTTCTCTTCCTCGTCTTTGTTTGTCGTCTGGTTTTGGAGCGCTCCGCGACACCATTTGTCTCCATAACAAGTCTCAGTAAACAGCGTTTTTGGTGGGCCCACCTGCAGGAGCCCCACTGCAGGTCACTGCTCACCACGGGCCTCCCAGGACTACCCACAGAGGAGGAGGCAATTAAGGCCTGGGGAAGGAGCCATAAATCTCCATAAACTTCAGCTAGCCACTCTCCCCCCACTTTCGCTGGACACTCAGATAAAGCATCTCCTCCTCAACAGCCCCCAGACGGAGTCCAGAGGAGACAAGTCGATCTCCTGATTTCCCACAACTGAGCAGCTCCTTTGCAAAGTTCCTCTGCAGTCAAGGCCATGACTCACAGTGTAACAATTTTTGACAAGGCTGATGGGCAGTCCTGCTGAAGTTTGTTGGGGTTTTGTTGCTTGAAAAAATTTATTTTTGACCTTGGGTTTTTCTAGTTTCGGGAACATTACCCATTTCTATCGCTGAAACAAACATTTGCTGATTTGTCTCAGTGTTTATGTGTATATGTAATTCTGTAAACCAAACTTGGCCATTTCCAAGAGAAGCATGATGAATGAACTGTGTATTGAAGCAAGAGAGAGTCAATACAAAGCTGCAACGACTTGTCTCATGACAGTTTCATGATAGAGTGCAAGCTAAAGCAGAGTTATGAATTATGGAGACACTTCTCAATGTCTCAATGCAACGGAGAGCATTTTCACAACATGCTGTATAACATGAAACCTTTTTTTTTCTGTAAATGCGTCAAGCGGTGCAGTTCAGGGGAAGAGGCACTGGTCTCACTAATCAGACAGGACGTGCAACGGAAAACATCCCTCTTGAGGAGGAAATGCCTGCTTCCTCTTTATCATATTCTTAAGGACATGCTCCTCTGCAAAGCTGCTGATGTATGTCTTCAGCACCACCACCTACAGAGACATAGGTGTGTGTGTTTGTAAGAGAGAGAGAAAGAGTGTCTGTCCAATGTTGGGAAATTAGAGAGTAACTAGCACTGCAATTAGTAACATAGCTCCGACTTTTAAATTAAGTCATTTTTCGCCATGCTAGTGGATTGGAAGGCAATGTCAATCAGATGGTTGGTTGGCCAGTCAGTCAGTCCACCTCTCTGGATTGAAATATCAAGAAACAATGATAGATTGCCTACAGACATTGGTGATCCCCTGACTTTTTGTCTAGCGCCACCATGAGGTAGAGATTTTTGGTTTTTAGTGAAATGTCTCACCAGCTACAGGATGGATTGCAATGAAATCTGGTGCAGACATCCATGTCTGCCCCAGGATGAGTTGAAATAACTTTGGTGATTTGGTCAAAATTTTAATTTGTCCAATAGGTAAAACTAATGACATTCCCATTTACTTTGTGTTTAGTGCTAATTAGCAAACCTTGCACTCACTGTCCAGTGAAAACCACGTTTCTCCAAATTTGGTGATTTTGAATTTTTTAGACAAACTTTAAGTGTTAATTATTCCTTCATGGGTTGAGAAAAATTCCCTGCTTCCTAAGCTAAATACACCATGTAAAAACAGTGTTTTTCTTATGTTATAATGTTTTAGAGATACATGGCGAAATGTTAGCATGTTGACATCCTAAATGATAAACATTATACCTGCTAAACATCAGCATTGTTGACACTGTCATGGTTAGTGTTTTGATGTTAGTATTTAGCGCAAAGCATCTAGGCTAGCATGACTGTAGGCTCTTGTTTTTATCAAAAATTACAGTAGCTTGAAACAAAGGTACTCTTTACTTTGAAGCAAAAGCAGTAAGAGGATTTTACAGTTTATTAATCCACAAAATTGGGATTTAAACAAAAATAGACCTAAGGTTGTGGATAGCTGTGGTGTAATTGCTGCACCTTTAGCTAACTGTACATAAAGATGGATGGGGCAGTATACTACACTGTTAGCTACATTATTGAAACAGAAGTGCACGCATTTTTGATTTTTAAAAGTTTTTCCGATAGTTTCCAGGCACTCATTTCAGAACATTTTAGTAGGCTATGGTATCCTACTAACTCTTGAAAACCCTACATTATCTGTGAGCATTACAAAAATAATAATAAAAAAGTGTCCATGTGGTTGTGTGCTCAAGGGCTGGTAAACTCTTAAAATCTGAGACTTGAGGGTGGGCTGCTTAACAATATTTATGACGCAAAAAAACTACCCAATTCCCAAATGCTTTTAATTACTTCCATATGTGTTTGTCCTGTTTGCCTTTTTTGATTTTACAGTGATACAGCTGATGAATCCAATGCAGCTTGGGAAAAACACATTCAGACATATAAAAATGTGATGAAAAGTTATTGGCAAAGATGATTTTTTTTCAGTTTAAAAGTGGTATTTTCACTTTGAAAATGGAAGCATCCTTTTTAGCCTACAAAATTTTAAACATTTAAAATTCTTACAAATGAGTATTTTGCCCCAAAATATGTAATTACATTTTTTTTTTAAAAATGTTAAAACTGTATACTCAGTATCAGTTTCTTCCTAAGACATAACTGTTACTGAGAAGATGTGTTAATAGATGTCTCTCAGCAGACGCCGTTGACGGTAATGTGAAAGGTGTTGACTTGATCTATGAACTGTCTCCCCTCTCCCTCCTCCACACAAACCTGTCTGGCACATCTCAGACACACATCTGGGGGGAAACTGCTGTTTGTTCTTGTGTGTGTCACTTAAATGCTCTACTTTCATTGATCTGAAGACACACCGTTTCTGTGCGCCGGTGAAACCACATGTGGAGGTGGCAGCACAACTCATTCGATCCCTACGCTTCTCTACTTTTCTTTTTTTTCCCCCTCCCCATTTCTTCTCTTGGTGGTGTGATATCACTTTACTGGGTCACCAGATTTCCCAGAGTCACCGAGGGGACATGTTGCTCACCTCTTGACTTCTTTACCTCTTGAACTGAGAGAAATTTCCCCAGATATAGGGTTAAGACTGCCAGCTGTCATTCTCACCTCCTACTTATTAAAGACTGAAACCAAGAGCGGGAGAAGGTGTGCAATTTAGTGAAAGTAAAAAGGCACATAACAGAGGGAAGCTGATAAGCATCAAGCTGTACTTGTAGAGCAGCTCATCCAACATTAATGGTAGAGTAATTGGTTTGTAACTGTAACACTTACTAGGCCATCAATAATGACCAGGGAGGTGAGTGTAGAGTTACTTGGTTGGGATAAGGGGCCATTGTGCCGGAGCTGCAGCCACAGGATCAGCTGAATGGGCCTGCAGTTATGTCGGACAAATATTTATACAGTATCATGTTACTGGAACATTCTAACTAGGAAAGACAAGAATAGGCAGGGTGATTGAAAAGTCAGATACACATGTACTACATTTCTACTTTATCTAAGGATCTACTATTGGATCATTCACTGATCAAAGCTCAGGAAATACAATAATGAAAGGGGCTCCTTACACTTAAGAGTATTTATTTTTTCAGATGCTGTGAGAGCTGTAATTCTGGAATGCTATTGTGCATTTTGGAAATATTTCACTGCCTGAACTGCATTTATATGCATGCAAATATTGCAGAGCTAGGCAAAATATTCTATGAAATTAAATTGAGAAACTGTTTATAGATAAAATAACCAGATGGAAATGTATGTTTTTGTCATATCCATTAAATTGATACCTGAAAAATCAAGGCACTTCATCAACTTCATCCCCTTTGTCACACTGATGCAGATGTTTTTGACTCATACCACACAGAGTTACCAAAATGTATACAAGTTTTTTTTGTTTATTTGTCAAAATGTGAATTCCCAAGTTAAGCTGGATGCATGCTTGACATTAGGGGTTAAAGGATAGGTTCACGTTTTTTTAAGTCTCTCTCAAATCCACATCTTTGTGCAAAAGTTTATCTGAAGCTTATGAGGCTTCAGCAGTCTGAGTTAGACAAACCAAGAGGATATCTTTTAGAGTTACAGTCTTTTTAGTATAAAATTCCCTCTTTGCGTTTCCCACACTGTTAACCCAGACAAGTTGACTTTACTTAAAAAATTTAAGGCAACTGATTGCCTCAAAGAATTTGAGTAATTGATAACTGAGAATTCTTGCATTTTTGCAGGGAAGGAGGACTGTGGGGTGCGTCTCCCGTCACTTACTTACATTGAAAGCCCATTAGGAGTTGTTAATTGTTTTTAGGAATATTACTCATTTAGTCCCCATCACAATTTTCTCAGGGATGTAATCTACTGTCCTCAACCCCACCATTCAAAGCTCTATATTTTCCCAACATTTGTGAGTCTACAAATGCCAGCTTAAAATTAAGTATTCGACCATCCACTCTCTGGTGGCGATATTCTGTTAAAACTCAAAATGACAGAAATTGCCATTATTTTCTTTAAAGAGCCTGTCCCATAGTGGCTGCATGTACCAGTACAAATTTTGTTTTAAGTCCTCAACAGCAAACCCACACTGAGGACAGGTGTGTTTACCTGGATGTAAGCTTCTAATCATGTCTGCCAACAACTGAACAATGGCTTGTTTTATGCATCTGGAGAGGGCAAAGTGAAACATCTCCATGTTAGTTAATCATATTAGCTAAATACATTTAACAGTTAACTTCAGCAAATAATATGTGTTGTTACATACTGTGGTATATCCCAAATTACAGGTGGAGGGCAAATTAAAGGAAAGTTCTTCATAAAGTCTTAGTAAGACTCCAAAGATTAGAGTCTGTGAAACTCTGGAGGGATGAACAGCATTCTTCCAAAAGATATTCCCTCCATTGGTCTTTTGATGATGGTGGTTGAGAGCTCTATTCAACACATTGCTCCAAAATCTCCCATAGGTGTTGAATAGACTGTGATTCACATCAGTGTCATGCTCATCAAACTAACCCTCGTTCTTTGTATGGAAGCATCTGCATTTGATACGTTTTCTTCACTCATTTATTCAGGTTTTTCCTTTAATTGTTTTACCTGTCTGTATAGGCGTTGTCTTATTCCTGTTGGCATTAGGAATAATTTCTTTCAGTTTACCTCCCAAGACAGCTTTAAGCCGGTCTTTGCCGTGCACATTCACTGGCAGTCTCTGCGACCGGCAACAGAATCCAACAAAAACAGTATGCAGTAAAACACACTGCAGAATAGTGACTGAAGTTTGGTTGGCATTTGTGGCCCAGCTCATACAAATCCAATTTAACTCTGAAAAGATACTATCAAGTAAGAATTGTTTAGCTTATGTCAGAAGTAAACTAGCCTTGATACAGCTCGATATAGCAATATTGAGAATATTGGCAAGTATTAACTTTCCCTTAAGACTGGGCTGTTGTAACTCTGCTGTGTTCCTAGTTTCTGATTCATTTTCTGTAGAAATGCTGGACCACTAACAGCACCACATCTATAGTCTGTCCCCGTTTCTGCTAAACTAACCTTGAATCCTGCCAGGTTGCATTTCAGTGCCTGCACTCATTTAAAAGGGAATGCTGTATATCAATTCCAGCCTTAACTTTCTAACCCACTATCATCAATTTGATAAATGCCAGAGCAAATCCTCATACTTGTGTCAAATCCTGAACTGTTCAGACTTTAGATTTCAAAAAGGCATGAAGAAAATTGTACACGTTTATGATTCAATCTGGTTTCTGTGCAACTTCCTCCCCAAGGTTTTCTCAGTATTAAAGCACTTACAAAGAAAATGCAAGGAGCTAGCTTCCTTCCAAAGCAAAATGCATTCTTTTATGCTATAGAGATTTTTGTATACAGTCAAGGGAAAAAAGGGGACTTGAGCACAATGATTGTTTTGCAGCCTTTAACTGTGCAAGTTGTTGTATACAATACGTGTACCCTATAGAGCCTCACAAAGCAAACACCTTTGTGAAGTAAATACATTGTGTCCTAGGAAAACATGACAAAGGGCCTTACTGTATTCCTCCTGTGATGAAATCTAAGGAGTGTATATTTCTCTCAAAAATGTGGAAATCAAGACAAACACAGCAACTTGGTTTTTAAGGTCAGATTGAGTTGCCATGTGACCCTAAGCCCCCATACCTCAATGCCCGAGCAGCCCTGTGAATCTCCCCTGAGAGCCACAGCTGTTGGGGACCTCTCTTTGAACTCAAGGTAGGAGGTCCACAGCACCCCCTGGCCCTAAGCTCTCCCTTCTCTCCACCACTGCCTCAGACTTTGCAGACTGTAACCATAGCCTGACGTGGACTTTTAAGAGGGCTCAAACCTCCCATGGCAGCTGCTCGGCTGGTAAACGGATCCACACTGGCAGATCACCTGAGAGCGCCGGGGGTAGATCTCTGGAGAGCTGCTCATGTGTCCTACTGCCTGCTCCGTTCACAGAGGATCACAAAGGAAAAGGCCGCGAGGACTCATGAGACTGAGCAGAAAAGGGAAAGTAACAAAACTAGAAACTTTCAAGGTGACCCATTTATTAAAAGAGAGCGCTTGGACTGCTTTGTTTAACAGAAGTGGTCCTACATGGTGTATTGTCAAGCAGCACATGAAACAGGAATAAAGCCCTGCAGGAAGCTGCAAATTTTGCTGCTTGTATAGCTTGTTGCCAGGTCAAATTTGTGTTTCTGTTTTGTTGTCTGTGGTTGAGATCTTCTCATTCACAGAAGATTGGATAAGGTGCAAAATTGGTGTTCAACGTGTTGTAGAGAAAATATCTGGTACAAAAGTTTAGACAAAGTGTTCATTAGCAAAACAAATACTGCTGTCTATGCACTAACCTCTGCACCTTCTGGTACCTGTATGGTTAAGGTTAGGGGAAGATCATGGTTATGACAATTTAACTATGGTTAAGATATGGTTAGGGTTAGGCAACGAAAACATTTGCTTAAGGTTGGGGGGAAACTGTGATTACGATTAATTCAAAGGCAAAGGTTAACCGCAGGTCTGTGACCGGACTCAAACTCTTGCATGAAAATTTGACTTGCTTCTGTACAGGCCCATTCACCACCCCAAACTCCAGACACCCTTACTTTCCACTTCGCTACATACAAACACAACCTCCTACTTCGAACGTCAGCATTGGACGGGAATTGTGAGGGGTCATGGACATCATGAGACAGTCGCATATAGGTCTGTTGCTGGGCACAATAACCAGGATGAGGATAATTTAGACTCCTGAAGCCTCATATTAGCTTTTGCTGAACTTTAGAACATATTTTTGCACATAACAAGGACTGAGAATTTGTCCCGTATTTTTATCACTTCATGGCCATAATGGATAGGAGGAATGATTACAGTGACCTCTTTTAATGTATGATTCAACTGTATATGTTATTCTGTATGGCATGTTATGGCATTCTGTTAAGACAGACTTGAAAAAATTGGACCTTTAATGGTTGTTGTTGAAAGTCAGTCAGTCTATTGAAAACCTAAATCAATCCATATAGGAATGATAGCAGGTTCCAGTTCTGTGCTTTGAATTTTGGTGGTGGCGCCACACTATTCTTTACATTTGTTTCATGGATTGTGCCTTTAAAGCAACTGACAGATTAAATAAAGGATTAAATGAAAAAATTCTCCTCCTCTTCTCCTTCTTCCCTCTCTTTTTCCCTTCTCACGCTGCCACACATTATTCTTTTAAATCAATCATTATTATATTAAATCAAATAAAGATTGGATCAGTGGTATAGCGGCAGCTGGGGCGTGCCGTGTGGGACTTGTAGTCATTAATGAGCAGTGACTAATTGCTCTGTGGTTCTGTGGGATTACAGTGAATCTCTATGGGACTTGTTCAATGCTAAGTTTCCCCCTTCAAACAACCCTCATGCCTCTCTATTTCTATCTCTCGTCAAGGTTTAAAGCTCACCTCCCTTACTGCATACGGCCGTTATGCAAAGGGAGATAAATTAGAAAAACCTGTTTCCCACCCTTTGGGTTTTGTCATTAAAAGATATGTATCATCCTTGGTTAGGTGTATAATATTGCATTTCCACAGAGAGCTAAATTTGTATGTTGCTGGGGGAAAGAACCATTGGTTCTGCAGAAAATCTATTTAGACAAACAATACGTCAAATACTGGGTCAGTGACTGCCAGGACAAAGTCTATGTTAATGACCCTATCTCTGTCTATAGCTGCAAAGAGATATAGAATTTTTGGAAGCAGTGGCCATGGCTGCCAGCTGGCTAAAAGTGGCATTCAAGAAACCAAGGACACAGTCTAATTTTCTAAAATGCATTATTTATTACTATTTCAATAAAAATACCAAAAGACAAAAAGACTATAAATCAGCTCATAAACATCCCCCTCATCAAGCTGATTGACAGGATTTACTGCCTGTCCTTCACTTCTCCTCATGTCCATTATTGCTATTGATTGCTGTCAGTTTGGAATGATATTCTATTTTCCTCTGCTCGACTTGCCACGGCTGCCTATGATCACTTACAGCATGAGCAGGAGTCTCCTAGCCTTGAGGTGGTCATTTGAGCAGAGCTAGCTACAGTATGTTTTGTCTCAGGTCTGATGGCTTCTCATGGATCAATAACACCATGTCAATGACAAACACCCTGCTTGAGTGAGCATCTTTATTGAAAGGGCCATTTTGTTTATTCTAAGACTAAACTCACTTTGCTGTGTTCCAAAACCTTACCGAGTTGCTTGTACCTTGAATGACTGCTGAATGTGGACTCACACAATCAATTAATGGTGAAGTTCGAACTGCAAAGGGTTGAGTGATTCTTTTTACTATTTTCTGACATTTTGCAGACCAAACAATTAATAGACTAACTGAAAAAAAGAATCCGCAGATACATCAATAATGATAATAATCATTAGTTGCAGCCTTCATTATGTTATGAGATGATGAGGCTGAGAGTGGTATTCCACACAACAGAGATGTCACATAAAAAGGTGTTGCTGACCTTGATGATGTGCAGCCATTTAACTGTGGCTACTTCTTTTACCATTCCTTCCTTGAAATGCTATACCTCGTTAAACTAATCCACCAGATTTGTATCATCAAGGAGTTACAATGAACTCACCACTGACCATGTATAGTAGAGTATGCATGTATTCTTCAATAAAAGCCAGCAAGAGTAGATGAAGTTGATCTACTGTACATGCAGCTCTGGATAAGTATTACATGATTTAAATATGTGTAATATGTTATCTAAATAAGAATAGACTCTACTGTTATAGGATTAAAAAACAGTTGCGAGGTATATTCTTAGCCATTGAAATATCTCAACAGCTATTGGATGGGTTGCCATGAAACTTTGTACAGATATTCGTGGTCATCAGAGGATGAATCCTACTGACTTTGGTGATACTCTAACTTGTCTTCTAGCACCACCATAAGGTTGACATTTTCAGATTTTTAGTGAAACATATCAACAACTTTTGCATGGATTGTCATGAAATTTTGTACAGACATTCATGATCCCAAGAGGATGAAGCCTACTGACTTCAGTGATCCCCTGACATTTCATCTAGTGCCCTCAGTGGGTAAAAATTTCACTTAGTAAAATATGTCAGCATCTACTGAATGGATTCACACAAACGTTTGTTTAGACATTCGTGGTTACCAGATGATGTATCCTAATGACATTGGTGATCCCCTGAAATGTTTCATCTGAAACCAACATGAGTTGGAATTTGTGGTTTTGAGTGAAGTACAGCATTTCATGGATTCATTGCCATGACATTTGGTATAGACATCCACATCCTCCTTAGGATGAATTGTAATAACTTTGGTAATCCTCTGACTAGCGCCATCATCAGGTCAATATTTAAATTTGTCCAATACTTTGGTTTATGACCAAATACCTGCAAAACAATCTCATCAGCCTCAGATGTAATTTGCATTTAGTGCTAATTAGCTAATGTTAAGATACTAACATGCTAAACTAAGATAGTGAACATGGAATACATTATACCTGCTTAACAACAGTATGTTAAAAGTGTTTGAAAAAGATTTTACATTTCACTTTTTGTCATTAATTTACAAATTGTTTAAGCTCAAGATTTCTTGGAGATAAAGCCAGCTTAAATGGTTTCTGTTAGCGTTAAAGTAAGGTTTTGGACACGGTTTCACATTCAGCTGTATATGTAAAAATGCACCCTGGTCGGGCACACATCTTTTTGAACCAGTCAGAAAACCCAGCAACATTTATCTTCATACAAATAAGCACAAATTTCCTGTGAGATCAGGTTGGTGTGGGAGAAACGATGGAAGGTGACTGAGGCCGCAAGGCAGCAATCACACAAAACACATTTGGAGGTCATTAGAGCCAGTCATGCTGAGTGACTCCTACAGGCTGAAACACTGCTTACAGTGTTTGAAGTGGATTTGATGAAAGCTTTCATTCAGTCCAGCTCATTAGTTTGAGACTTGGATAGTACACATTCTGAGATTACTCACTGTGGGCCTGCACTGAGGTGCCAATGCCAGGAGGTTTGCTTTTCATTTATTTCTACATAAATCACTCAGTAGAAACACAAAGCAGAACACCCAATATGTCAAGACAGCAGAGCAGTGCGAAATAATACATGAACACAATTTCAAAATATGTTCTGAAGGGAACAGTACATGGAAATTCATTCAGGAACCAGCATGGCATACTCTGACAGCACTTTTAAAATATTTTGTTATATTTTCCCTATTTTGCTATGCCTCTTAAAAATTAAAAGAAACCGTGTGCAGTGAACATAATGTTTTTCCAATATGAAGAGCAAACAGCAGGAACCAGCATGAGCAATTTTCTATTACTGTGAAAAGCACTGTGGTGAACACAGAAGGGAATGTTATGTGAACTGTAATTAATACACAACTAATGTACTTTGTAAGGAGCAAAAACAGAAAATTGGGGATAAGCTACAACAATAGGGCTCATCAAAACCCACAATTTAATCCATCATCAATGAATGCCTGCCTGCTACAAGACAATAGATCATTCTGTTGCTTGCTACTTCATCTACCAGTCCTTTTTTCACAATGATGGTATCATTTTGACAGTGATACCCAAATCCTCATAGGGAAAGTTTCTTTTAACTTGAATTGAGCGTTTCAGTGTCTTGCTCAAAGACACCTCTTCAGGGCAGACGTTTGCCAACATAGAAGCTTGAAGACTGTCTCCGTCCTGACATTGGTGCTGCCTATACATGGTCATTGTAGGGACACTGTGCCCTAACAGAATGACACTTTTTTTCCTGTTACCATTAATGCCCACGAAAAGCCTAAACCCAAATGCATTTACTACAGTCAGAAGCTATTAACGTCCACTCAACAGCAGGTTACTCATAATTTCCAAGAAACTGAGGGCTCCCAATGTTCTGAAAATCCATTAAAACTCTTTACAGCGGCAAAGTCTGGGTGCACCAAGTTATTTTGTGGCGCTTTCTCCTTATTCCCATACATAACTGGACAAACAGAGACAACGTGAAATCATCACGTTGGGACATTTCCTGTGAAGCTACAATGGATTTTCAAGGCAGAAAATGTTTCCTCATCTCAAATGTGTCTGTTTCATGTAATTGAAAATTGAATATCTTTAGGTTTTGAACTGTCGGTTGGACACAAGGAAGCAATTTGAAGACATCACCTTGGGATCTGGGAAATGATGATGACAATCACTATATTTAAATCAAAAGGCCCAGTCTTTTTCAGTAAGGACTGTTGAAAAGCATACTGGGAGATGTAGGAAAATCTAGGAAACAAAGGAAATGACCAGTATAAGTTGATTATGCAGGGAAAGTAAACAACACTTCATCACAATTCTCTATCTGAAAATCTAAACCTGATATCTGAGTGTGAGACTATTTGAGGGTAAACTATCCTCACTGCAAGTCACTCTGCAGGGTCGACATTTAGCTGATGCTCTTATCTAAATGTTAAAGATTGGAGCCATTTTTCTCCTCTGCTCTCGTCTCCTTGCCGCCTCGCAGCCCGTGTTCGAGGGCATTCATGCGCACGGAGGGATGCAGGCTTTTGCCAACGTGACCCTGGGTCCTTGCAGACGGAAGACGGAGCAGGCTCTTGTCTGACTCAGTTCAGGTCCACGCAGCGGGCTGTCAAAGTCCATCATCGTCATACACTCCTGCAATCAATACCTTACAGCCTCCTGACAGAGTGTGTTAGCACAACACACTCCTCTTTCTCTCTTAGTCTTAACCGGAAAAAGCCACAGAGAAAGGAAGCAAAGAGCACACGTTTTTAGTGACAATGTACATATTTCTAATTTATGTCTCATTACAGTATGTTGGACTTAAAATAGACTCTAGTTCTGTAACAGTATAGTGCACCGTTCAATGAATTTCTTCCATAAATTCCCACCATTTAGAATAAAAAAATGCCTCTCAGCTATGACGCCACATAAACGGAACATTTATTTTCTCTCATCAGCTGAAGTGACAAGCAGCGGTATTTTGCAAATGTTACAAGTTCTTGCAGCAATTCTTGCACAGATCATGATTTATAACATGGAACTTGAGGCTTTCCAAACAGTTTTGAAATACAGCTCAACTTAGGAAACACTGGCAAAGAGTCTATACAATAACGCTACACACACGGCACTACAGTGCTTTTATCAATTGTTGCAGTGATGTGTCCATGCAAATGATCCATGCTAAACTGAAAGCTGTAAATTTGCAGATCCTTTAACGCTCTACATGAGTTGTTGTACAGTATTTTGGACTATTTTTGTGGCTTATTTTGAGCTACATATTTCTCTTTTTCTCTGAAAAGAACCAAACATTGCCAAACAAAGCCAAGTCAAGTTTATTCTGAATGATTTATAAGTTGATGAAACCGTCCTGCCTGGGACCAACTCACCAAATCAGTATTAAAACCCTGTTTTCATTTTAAAGTGTTGGTATCTCCTTCTCTGCAGGGACCGTTGGAGCAGAGTTGAGCCCTCACCACTCTATTGATTCTTTTCACAAAGCCCATGTGGGTAAGGCAGAACTTTGAGTGATCAATGAGTAAGATATTCCGATGAGATAAGATCACAATTTTCAGAATCTGAAGATGTGAATATTTAAAATATAAGGATTAATAGTGAAAAATTAAGATGGAAATGAATGGCAAAAAAGGTAAAAGAGGCTTTTACTGGAGCTGGTTTACGTGGATCCACCTCTAACAGTACATATATGGATGAAAGATATTGCAAAACAGTGGGAAAAAAAGACCTTTGACCTACAGTACAAAATGTCTACAGGGTCTTAATATGTATGAAGCAATCTAAAATACAATCATGAAAGTTGGTGGGTGTAGTCTAGCCTGCCTTCTAAATCGCCATAGCTGTTGCAACAGAAACTGCTTGCATTCCAGGGGTATGTGCCAGCTCCCCCTTCAAATATACACGCACACACAGACACACTACGCTTAGACAACACACACTTGCAAAATCAATAATCTCCAGTCCCGCTTGACAAACAAACACACCAGAGCTTCTCTGTGGTATGAGGGTTTTCCATCCTGCCAAGTCTTGGTCTGAAACTTGTGTACAAAATTGAATCAAGTTTAATCTCTTTTTTTTTCTCTTTTCTTTTTTTAGATGTCTGAAATCCAAGAGTTTGCTTACAGGGCCTTTGTATGGCACCAGACCTCTGCCATCTCAAACAAACATGAATATAGTGTGGATACTGTAGTAGCTGCAAATCTTTACAACACCAATTACCTTTAAACTACATAAAGGGTGTATGGTTTAATGCCAAAACAAATGTATGCTGTCAGTTATAAAAACTATCAAATCATTAAGTGATTTCAGTAACAGCAGGATTTTGAACTGAGGCAAAATTATAGATACTCCGCAATTTAGCACTTGTGCTCTGTACTGTACTGTAAGCCTTTAACATACAAAGTTACAAAGCTATTAAGCAAATTAAGAAAATAAGAGTCTCTCATTTTGGTAATAATGTAATGATGATAATCCTTCAGGTCACAAGCAAATTAGTCAAGCCAGAAATGTCAAAATAAAATACTATAAACATAACATGCACATCTGTCCACAAGCTACCAGGGTTAATATACAGTATATTATTTTTGATTTCACAATAAAAACACGTGTTTGACTCACCCATGCTAACGTCCAGACAGAAGGGGTCCATCTTGAGCTACCTCTGGCAGACAGACAGATCCAAAGATTTATGTCTTCCCCTATCAGGTGCAACTTGCCCTGGAGATCAGACGAGGTCTATTTCAGACTGTTCTCCCACCAAACTCTTTCTCCTCTTTCTGGCCAGCTCACGTCCAAAAGAATGGACAGTCCCCTGTTGCAGATCAATCTGTTGAGAGCTCCCCATTCTGGGCATTAGGAAATCCTGGCTTTCTTTAGTTCTAAGGCAATCGAAAGAGAGCAGTGCATGGCTGAACTCCGAAACAGGACTTTCTCATGCCACTGGTACCTTCCAGGACAATGCCACTGCTGGTAGGGGTTTGTTTTCTGGTTGTTTTTACTATTTGGGGAGCTTCAACACCACTTTGTTTCATGGCTGGGATTTGCAGGATATCATTCAAGAGCTGGAATATGAATATTATCAGGGCTTCACACAGGTAGCACATGCTAATTAGCCTGACCAGAGCATAAATCCTGTATGCACTATGTTTCATTTTTAATTTTTACTGACTGAGCACCATTATTTTCTCTTGTACAACAATAGTAGGAAATTGTTCTAATAAAAAGTACTATACAGATGTGATAATTATCATAATTTAAGCCAGCAAGCCCTACCACTGCTTGGCAAATATAATTACAGGTACAGTTTTTAGCTTTAGTAAAATCAAGCATCACATAAATCTTTGCAAATTAGACCAAACATCCCATCTATAAGACTTTCATCAGACCATATGTATATCGTGATATGCAGAAGATAATTTTCACAGTGAATTCCAATGTTTCTTCTAACGTTTTAGTAAAGATTGTAAACAATAAGCAGTAGCCACATTACACAACAGCCATTACAAAAGCTGATTTAGTTTGCTTAATTTTCTCTGTCTTTAGTTATATATTAGAAAAACTGCATCAAAACCAATGGACATTCATTAAAGGCACATATATGGCATGTACTGCAGTTTTTAACCCGCACATGATGCTGTTAACCACCTCAGCAAAATAATACTGGTAGAAAGGAGTGGTGGTGTGACAATCACATCACAACACATCAGTGAAACATTACAGCCTCTCTTGGAACTGTCCTTGTTACACACACACACACACACACACACACACACACACACACACTTCTCACACGTCATTCTACCACTTTTAAGTTAGTCTCTACCTTACAAAAATCGTATTAAATTGCTAGTATCACACCAAAAGTCACAGCTAATACTGACAAAAGTCAACTGCCAGTGTGTTGAGCCTCTGGGCAGGACATTTGTCAGATAAATTTGCAGGCTAGGAAAGATTTATAACATCATTCCATCACATACACTGTGACATGAGGCCATGGACATATATGAACCTATTTGATATTTAGACGTCTCAGGGTTAGCGGTTAAGTATCTGGACTGTAAAAGGCCAATTCAGTGAGTTCTTAATGTCTTTTTGGAACTCATGCTCATTGCTATACTGTTCACTTTCAGAACCAAGTTATTTTCTGTATTGAGGGAGAAATGTGTTTCCATAACTCATTTACGCAAAGGAAAAAAAATTGCTTGGTTCGGTTGTGCTAAGCTTTTGGTCATGACCATTTTCTGCTGACCAATTATCTTTGTAATGGACTTGTATTGTTAAAATCTGCCACTCACTTAACATCTCAGGCAACCAGTGAGCTGCAACATTTTGTACAACAGAAGTATGATTTTTTGAAAGAAATATGTTCTAAAACATACTGGGATTTAATGTCCGCATCCAAAAGTTGTCCTGTTTGTTTCACAGTTTACACTGAATGAAGTCCTCCCAGAACCCCAAAAGAATTCATACTTTATCCAGCGATATTACTTATATTACATAGGAGAAAAAACAAAGCTAGAACTGGTACCATATCTTCCACAGCCACAAATGTCTACCAGGATGATCATGTTGTCTTAAACAATCTCCTTTTGTGTCATTGGACAGATCTCTAAAACACCTAAGAAACAAGGACAAGAATTAGCCTAGAGTTGAATACAAACGGGTCTTGAAAATTCTCATGTTACCATAACTGTCATATTCACATGTGGAATTGTATTTCTGACCCTGCATGTCTGAACTGTCAATATAATTACTTGGTCTCCTTTGTTAACAGGCTCAGCGGACCTCATGCAAGAACCACTCGTACGAAAAGATTTGTTCTTAAGCGGCATGTATGAGTGATTCAAGAGAATTTTTGGCAGTCACCAATTTTTTCCTACTTTGAAATTTCTCTTAGGTATGAATGAAATTCAGGAGTGGTCCAGATCTGTTGTACAAGTCAAGTACAGATAGCCTGTCTTTCTCTACAGAAGGAAAAAACACTCGTCATCATCAGTCATAATGCCTTAATCTGAATGAATTAGGACTTTAAATATGACACCAAAATTAACTAGAATAAAATATTAAATTAAGATGGACTGCTGCAAAATGAATATTCTTTTCACCATATCATCATCATGGCTTGCCAATTTACTGATAGGTTTATTTTATTTTATTGGCTTATTTCGGCAAATTAATACATACATTTCACTAGCTGATAGGTAAATTCTCTTGGCTGTCTCAGGGTCTTTTTTTTAGAAGAGCGTCTGTAGCCAGTTCTCAATTCACCCCATGAAGTGAATCACCATAAAATTACCACAAGTACAGTGATTCAGAATACCACAAAGAATGTTATTAATCCCCACACAAACCTGTTACTCAGATTATGCCATCCAGTGAGTGACACGTTTAAACATTTCCATACCTATGTCGCCCACATCCTGACCTCCAATTTGACCTGGAGGTCACAACCCCTTCACACCAGCACTGGGTAAATATTTCCTTCCTCATTCAACATAACACACTGAGCTGGGTGGGACAACCTGGCTATGGATTCCAGTGGCTGAGTCAGAAAGAAAGACGTGGTGTGAGAAACAAATTAGACAAGAAGAGAATAAAGGGGAAATACAGGCTGGCTGGTGGGTTTATGTGTGCCAGGGGGAGGGGCGATTAGGGCAAGCCAGACCTCTACACGTCTATCATCTTAAAAGGCAGGGTTAGTATGTGGGTCCATCCTGCTTCAATTAGAACTTCTGGCCTGAAGGGGAACTCGACCACCGCTCAGGGCTCCGGCAGGACACACACCACATGTGCAACTGGGGGAGGGTGGATGTAGGAGATTGGGGTGGGATGGGGACTGCTGGGGGGGTGGGGGGGGGGACATTTGAGACTGTTTAAACAAATCAGTGAAGAATATCAGTCACAGAGGACCCTGCGGGAGATGCTGTTGGTTTGTTCCCCTGCTGCAGAGGCATTTGTCTCCCCTTGAGAGACCATTTTGTCATCGGTAGAGAGACAGAAAGAAAGAGAGATGTTTCTAAATGCAAAAAGAGAGTGAGTACCTGCATGATTGCTCCAAGCATAAAAGCATTCTGGCAAATTATGGCAATCATGTGTTGCTGGCATTTGAGTCGAATGCAGCTAATAAGCTATCGGCTGTCTGCACGACCTCTGACCTATGTGTGAGTGCACGGCTGTGTGGAGCTGTGTCCAGCAGACATGCACGTGTAAAACCCAGATGGTCAGATGTAATAAACATGGCCAGTTTTTTTGGCTCACATAAAGGGCATGGCGCTGGTGTTTTATTTCATCAGGGCCTCAGGGCATAAATGTGTTCACCCAGGCTCTCAAGTGGGCTTTACGAGGGTGGAGAGGGAAGCCTGTTTCCACCTTGTTTTTTTTTTTTTGTTTTTTTTTTGCAATGGGGCGCGGCAATGAGGAGGTGCTGGAATAACGGAGGCCATAGGGAGTGGGGAGGGAATTCAGGTGGCCTGCTATTGGTGCCGGATGTTTTAGTAAGACAACATGGCGGAGAGGGGCTTGTGACAGAGGTCTGTTCAGAACCTCCGTCAAGCAGGCTGCACTGTGAAGCAAGCAACCACATCTGTTTTCACTCAAAACAATCAGGGGCCGGCACTGCAGGCAGCTTGAGCCTGTTATTAAAGGCTTTCTGGGGCCTGCTGAGGGACGGCCCAGACGGAGTGATTTATCCACTCTTTGCTGAGTGGACGAGGATCGAGTGTGATGTATATGGACATGGAATTCCAATCAGTCATCCTTGCCAGGACACCTACCCAGAAGGACTGACGAATCTGGACTGTCTTCTGCAACAGGGTGAAACTGTGCCTCACGTCCTGCGTTAGAAAAGGGATTTCACTATGAAAGGCTGTATATGCAGATTGGTTTCTGTCCTCACCCATAGTGTCTTACATCATTCAAAACCAATGACTTGAAGGCTAAGACAGTAGCGAATCTGTAATTAGGGTTCAACTGCCATGCACAGCTTTTTTTCTGTATCATTTCAACAAGCAACTGCGCTTGTTGAAATGATAAGTGCTAAACTTTTCAGACAGAGCCAACTACACGATCTCATGTGTAGAAGTCAACACACTAATATGCATAGTGGTGGTTTACTCAGCAATCTGAATTCTGAGCAGCTTCATTAAACAGGCTTGAATCATCAGATCATTTTTCGCTGACGGCAGACTTGCAGAGTCATTTATCTTCCAGGCTTGGGGCCTTAAAGGAGATGGGTAAAACTCATGGAAACCTAAAAGACAAACTCTTGAGTACTTCTTTGGGGCCCTGCCTTGTTCATCTGAACGCTAAAGCGAGCTTTTAAATAATTTGGGGAGAGCCCTTTGGAAGCTGAATAATTCACTGCAGCATGATGAAGTCTCTAGCCAGCTGGGTGTTCCATTAGTAGACTCACTACTCGACAGCTCTATTGCCTGGCAGGCCAGCGGAGGGAAGGAGAGCTGGGAAGATGAGTATGTCTCTGTGAGGGGGGATCATCCCGTCCTCACTCTGCCCACTTCAATTACATCAGCCACAGGCTCTCTGAAAAGAGAATCATACAGTGTCTGCCCGTTTTGCTTCAGACGAGCCTCTATCCACCACACCCAACACGTGATAGCCATTCAGTTGTTACAACGCAACCTAAAAAAGGACCCCAGTGCTGGACATCTGACGGGAAGGGGAAAGAAGGAAAAGCATGTCCTCTGAGTGTTTGATAGTGCAGACTCTTGACATCTAATTCCTTCTGCCACATGACCTAAATATACAGCTTTAGGTGTAAATTGCTGGTGAAGTGAACGACCCTGTTCTTGTCCAGATGGCTTCCATCGCTGGGCAGTTTTCTCCAGGACAGGCTGGTGAAAAACGCTGGCCTGCTGTGGCATCATCACCAGTTTAGCTCATCTAAGCTCCCCTGGCAGAAGCAGCAATGAAACGAATGGACATAGCAGATCAAACGCTGCTTGGCTGTGACTAAAATCTCCTTTCCTGTTAGGCATCAAAGCAAAATAGGATTTTCTGCTGAGGGATATCTCCCTGCTTACTGTCTCTCCCACATGCCAATTATCTGTGATAGTTGCAACAAGCATTGACCTGTCAATGAGTTACTCTACCATGCAGGTACACACGCATTGCAAGAATTCCACATAGTTTCTTCATACAGGACTTATCGCGGCAGCCTCATACTACTCATTCATCTATCTGGTCCTTTCTGAGTATGGTCACTTTCCTATCAGTTCCAGGTATCACTCAGGTTAACCTTGCCTGCATTCCCAAGGCCTGTCTCCTTGTCTGTGCAAAGACCCTGTCAACTCTTGCCCCGAGTGACAGAGTGGCCAGCCTTACCTTGTGCTGCCAGCCAGCCTCATTCATAACATCATCACCTTCACTTGGCTATGTCACGCCTCTTACGGGAGATGGATGTCACCCACCCAAGGACAGCTGGGTAATGGCCCTCATCCTGACTTCAAGACGGGGCACAATCACCTGTCATTCCCAATCTGTATGCTTCAAGCCAGAACAGATAGACAATGCAAAAAGAAAGAGGAAGTAGTGGAGTTCCATCAGAGGAAAGGATGTGCACTACAGCATCCCACAGTTTGGATCATATGTTGAAAGTATACAGTATGTGATTCGGAATGCTTCTGTACCAGTACCCATATTTACTTATGCTTTGTTGATCTGTTTAGAACCATTTGAAACAATGCATAAAACAATTTAGTTATGCCTACATAGTACATTAAAGGTCTTTTAAGAGAAATTTTGATTAACGTTTAAACAAATTCATCCCTCTAATGTAAAAGGGTTGCTTCCAATCCCATTGAGAATCCCACAAACTGCTATGCTTATTCACCGAAACCATACAGACTAAGTTCTTCAAGCTCAGGACTCTTGCATGGTGTAAGTCTAGACCTCTCTGATAACATCTGCCAAAAGTTCTGTGAATCTTTCATTTTCCTCTGGGGCACACCATGATGAGTCTAGTGAACACTAATGAACATATAATGAGCTACAAATAGCTCTCCAAATGGTCTGGTTCCTACACTGTTTCCTGTGTCCTTAGATTCATCTCAACTAGAAAAAAAACATCAAAACAATTAAACATGATTAGTTTATATGGTTACAGAGTGATATGTAAAAAGCAAAAAAATGATATTCTAGTGACTGGTACAGTTATAAGGAAGAATACCCGGGATCTGTGACACATTATCAACACTCTGCTATGACTAAACTGGAAGAAACAAAATTTATAAGACATTTTTCTATCTCTCTTTTGGAGAAAAAAAACATAACACACAATGGTGCCCTGTGTTCAGGGTGGGGATGCTGTTCGAACAACTGCTAGCTTTGTACAGTAAAACCCGGCTAAACTTTTGCTGATTTAATCCCTTATGTCTTTATTAATAACAGTGATGACAGCATATCCATGACTAGGGGCGCTTCCTCTTTGGAAGATTACTTCTAAAATCTCTTAATCCGTCACCAGTTAGCTGTTTTCCAAACATCCCAACAGTCATCTCTGCATGTGAGGCAGGCAGCTTTCTAGAGGGTTTGGACTCTCTCCAGCTCCGGGCAGAGGGAGAAAATGACAGAGGGATGACAAAATACGAATGTAGGACAGAGGTAAAGAGGTAATCATCATGCTATAATTCACCCGGTGTCTCCTCCAAAGTGCTACCTCAATCCATTGTCTATTAAGAAAACACTGACTAAAGTGCTGAGTAAACATTGTGGTGGAGGAGTAGCTGCTGTTTTCCATAAATGTATTAAATACCCCACAACAGTGACTGATGCTGGTAGTTTTGCGATGCTTGCCTTCTGGATTAAACATGCAACCCCACCCTCTGTCTGTCTGGTTATCTGTTGTCCTCCTAGATTTAATTTGACATTTATTTGTTATAGTTATTTTAGTTGGTGATTTTAATATCCATATAGACAAGTCCTGAAACACATTTGCCACTGAGTTTCTGAATATAGTTAATTCTTTTGATTTGTTAACAACGTATTCTAGGGTCAACACATAACCATGGCCATAAGTTGGATCTGGTTTCTACCTGTTGTGTATTGGCACAGTTAATCTCAATAATTGACTGGCGTTCTTCTAATCATGTCATCTCATTGTGACCTCTTCTTCTGCAATGGTTTAATGGCACCTGACTAATGAATTAGCACCACCAATTGTTTCTCAATGCTCCCAACTTCTAATAGTAGCATAAGACCAGTGGATGGAAACGGTGATTAATTTACATTTTCTTTTGCAGATTTTCTGGAATTTTGTTTTAAATGTGGCCTAATTTGAATGGAAACTTGGTTATTGACCTCTATGTGTGATAAAGTATATCATTCAAAATATGCTCCATAACCTTTATTGGTATTATATTTTAGTGCTGTTTCTTCATTTTTTAGTCTTTTGGTTGGCCAGTCCATCACTCTGGTCCTGATGGAAATATCTACGCAAGTATTAGATGTGTTACCATGAAATTTTGTACAGACATTCATTGTCCCCAGAGGACAAACCCTACCAACTTTTGTGATGCTCTGACTTTTCCTCTAGTGTCATCAGCAGATCAAAGCTTTCACTTATCTATTCTACAACACTGGATTGGCACAACAGACATTCATGGTCCCCAGACAATGAATCCTAAAGACTTTGGTGATCCTTTGAATTTTCCTCTAGCACCACAGTCAGGTCAACATTTCTGTTTATGACCTGACATTCCCATCAGCCTCAGCTGTACTTTGTGTTTAGTGCAAATTAGAAAATGCTAGCATGCTAACACACTAAACTAAGATGTTAGCATTATCATTGTGAGCATGTTAGCATTTAGCTCAGAGTACTGCTGTACCTCAGTATGGCCTCACAGAGCCCCTTGCGTGGCTGTAGACGTTTAGTCTTGTTTATTCTCATGCACATTAATAACAGTGTCATTTTCATTTTACAATGTCAAGAGTGTGATAGGAGCACTGTTGAAAGCCTGTAATTTTGTTGTGGTTGATGAATGACGAATCATGGAAAATAAATAGGTTAGATAATGAGAGAGCATTCAAGGAAGAGAGAGGTAGCACATAAAAAAGAAGAGACACACAAGGAGGTGAACTAGAGAGGTGATTGTAGTTAGAAGATGGGAGAATAATTGGAGCAAAGTATCTGTTGTTATTCTGTGGATGATTTATAAAAGGAGATCAGTTCTAAGCTTTAATTTGTTTGAATGTGTCCCATGCTGGAGATTTCTCTCTACAAATGTTAGGAAAGTCCAGGCTGTGCTTCTGGAGGCGCATGATATCGAAGGTTGAACGTGTGTACATGGAGTGGTATTGAATGACAGACATAAAGAAGGCCAACAAGCTGGAGCAGGTGATGGCAGGATGAGACCGATGTGCTGAGAGGGATGAGAAAAGCTGCCAAGAAAAACCTCATTCCTACCATACAGTTGCTGTGACAGGCTGAGGACCCTAGAGTGATTGAAAAAAATACATTAAAACGGGAGTTGAGGGGGTGGGGTGAAAATGTGAAAAAAGAGCTAACTCACTTGGGTGCATAAGCTCTCCTCCTCTGCCTTTCATACTCTACCTCTTTTATACAGGATCTTACCTGAAAGCAGATAAGAATCCAGGACGACAAAGGACTGATGTCTGCAGCCTATCACCCACTGTACCATAACCTGCATCTCCTTTAGTGCAGTTTCTAGTTGTAGGTCTTGATAGAATACAATCAATATAGCATTACAATCAGATGCATGAGGGTTGTAGTGCTACTATACTTTCTGGTAAGAAAATGAACATTGACATCTTAAAGCTCTTTTGAACAATCCATGTCTTGATTTCTCAGGGTTTAAACAAGTCTCTCTTCAACCTCTATCCTCACCTTGATGTACAGACACATTTAATAGATGAAAATAGTAATTTACCAGTGCTTTTGTTAGGATCTATATAATTTTAATGATATATCAAGTACTTTAATACCTTGTAGACTCAATGCACATGAGCTAATAATGATTTGTTTTAGACTTTGGCAAAAAGGTTTGACAAAAGTTAAACTTTGTATTTTTTTCCATCATGGAGTGTTATACAAGTCACACTATTGGTTTAGCATGCTGACTTTTGTATCAGACATGTGGACTGGGGCAGGGGTTTGTACTTACATGAATCATGCAAATAAAATGATTCATGTAGTGTTACACAACAACTAAAAATTACTCTTTTTTTTGCAGTGTCTGTGCCTTCAGTACACATGGCTGCTTAAAGTTGTCACCACAAAGAGTTTACAGTGAGGTTGGTGGAAAACTTTAATTCAACAATTCTGCTGAAAACGCATTAATTGAACGTGAGAACTAAATGTTTTAGTGAAAGAGCTACACATTCTCTGTATTCTAGCCCTATATTTAAATTCATAAAGGTGCACAGGAGAACGCGTGCATAAACCAACACCCCCACATATTAAACTTTAAATTCACAATCCAGGCAGGAGCGGAATGTCTATGCAGAACCTCACAGAGCAGTTGTCACAGACCGTTGAGCACTTCTCCCTTCCACGGTGTATTTGTTTCTTCCCTGTTATCATTTTTTATCTTAAATAGAGATTAATTGCTATCTTGTCCAGAACGAGGCTATTTTGTCCTTGTTGGTTTTAATTTGATCATTCTCACAGCTAGCCAACACTGTCTCACCGCAGGAAGCAAAAACAACTGGCGCAGAACAGAGGAGCAGAGCAGATCAAAGAAATCTACAAAGAAATTATAATGCAGAAAAAGAGGCGGAGCAGAGAGGGATACAAAGACAATCTGTAGCCAATTTAAGTCCGCAACCACTGATTATTCTCATTATCGATTAATCTCTCTCTCTGTCTGTTATTTGATTGGTCATTTGTTGTAGAAAATGTTAGAAAATAGTTTCCCCAGGGCCTAAGAATTCAATATAAAACAGAAAAAGCCACAAATCCTCACTTTTGAGAAGCTGGAGCAACTTTTTGGGCACTTTTTCTTGATAAATTAATTAAAGGCATAATATTTCTGCATTAAAATGTCTAAAAACAACTAGACCTATGTTATATATTTTGTTGAGTTGTACTTACATCATCCTAAATGTTTCCAACAATCTTCAAACACAGAGAAATCTGTAATTCGATTCAAGGTAACGGTCCGTTTCATTTTGTCGCCTGTCAGTGGGTGAAAGGGTTATGTCAGAGAGTGAGCAAGGAAGGAATACAATGTCACAGAATTATACTCCGTTACAGTAATACAGCATTTTTTCTGCCACACAGCATATGTTTTTCATTAATTGCATGCCATTTTGCAACACAGTAATCCAGCAGAGGTCTAATTAAATGATATATTTCAATATCGATCTAGCTTGCTACGACGTGCTACAATGACAAGCTATGTGTGTGCATGGTAACGTTATAACATTACAACAATGTTCAACAAGCTCATAAAGTTATTTTTAGTATGACTGTTTTGACCACGGATAACAGCGCTGAACGACCCCACTAATCATGTCCCACTGCGTTCTTCTTTTAAAAATAAATCCCATTTCTCTCCCATCTCCTCTCTCTCATCCTCACAATCCATCTTCATCTCATTTGACTTCCATCCATCCTCTTACAGCAACCAACCTGCTAGACGCTGATGAAGTTATCATTCTCCTTTACCCGTCCCACCCTCCGATACCCCCTGACAGCTCCCCCTCTCCCCATAGTAAATGTTTGTTTTCCCAACAAATGTAGGGCAGAGTGTTGGGAAGCTGACATCCGCCCCCCTGTGTGGCAGACGCCCCCTAAGGAGCTGCACTTACAAGCACTGGAATCAAATACATGAGACATTATTGAGATGGGGGGGGGGGATCCCGCTAAGCCTCTTAAGGAGGAGCATGGATAATTAGCATTCACAGAAATCAAGAGTGTGTCTGGCACCATGATGTGTGCCTCGTAACCCTGCACTGTGCTCTGTGTTTTTGAGTTAGTGAGTGAGTAAATGAGAGTGAGTCAGTTATATTAAGATTTTGTTTGAAGTTTTTAGTGAACTTCTGAAGTTTTAGCAGAATGAAATCAGTGCACGTGTCCATCAAGCTGCCTTTATGCCAATATACTGAAGAGCACATGACAAGATTACTTCGAGCACCACCGCTGCTCCCACCTGTTTTCATGAATGAATGTATCTCTTCTGATTCATGCGTACCCTGTTGTGTTTTGATAAGCTGCTATGGTAATAAAGAGTGGGATGACGTGCAACAAAGGGACGTGCAATCTGTTTCCATTAGCCTTCATCACATCCTCTCTTTTGTTTGATACACCAACATTTCCATCTCTGCCAAGCGCACAAACTTTATACAATATGTCTGCCCTTTTTTTTCCTTTTTGAATTTCTGCTGTTTCCATAAAGGTTTCTTTTTTTATGTGCAAATTCAAGCTGGGCAGAAAACCAATTAGATGGAAATGGAACTGAGTAAGTGAGAGAGAGAACAGGACACAGATGACAGATATAGAACGATGCTCAGTCAGCTGAGGCTGACATGAAACAGTATAGCCAGACGAGAACGTCAATGTTGGACGATTCTGCAAAACCCTGGATTAAGTCAAGTGCAAGTGTTTTTAAAATTCTCGCTTCGCACAATATCTACGCATGGCAACTATGGTTTGATCAAGGTTAAGGAAAGATCGTGGTTATGGCAAATAAAATATAGTTACAATATGGTTAGGGTTAGGCAACTAAAACACTTGGATAAGGTTAGGGAAAAATCATACTTTGGGTTCATTTAAAGGAACATTAATTACAGGAGGCAAACTCTGGACCTCCACACCTTTACTTTGCTCCTCGCTACATAAAGGGCACACTTGGATGTACATCGAGAGGTGCAGAATTGTCCAATATGGACAGAATTCATACGTATACTGCACTGCTACATCATATAACTGACCTCCTGTTATTAAAAATGACCTGGGTTTTTTGATGCATGTCATCTTGTTCTTTTTTCTCTACATATCTATTTGTCAAACCATGGCACAAAAAAGGGCTTAAACCTGTAAGTATATAAGTATAAGTGTAATATATATATATATATATATATATATATATATATATATATATATATATATATATGATATATATATATATATATATATATATATATATGTTTGAGACCACAGGTATGACGACATCACATAGCAACTGTAAGTGAATCATTATGTATTGTTTGGTCTCTGCTCAGTATGTATCTTTCTTGAGAGCTTACAGAAAGAGGAAGCTGCTGTGAGGGCATTTTAGTGCACAGTCCCGAGTTATCATAGATATAATTTGGCCAGTCAGGTTCCACAGCTACAATATGGATAGATTTGGATAGATATGGATAGAAGTGCTTCTTGCTGCATGACGTTCTTTATCCAAATGTAAAAAAATGTTTGTGTTTTGTCTATTTGCTCCTATTAGCACAAACCAAAGCAATTTGTTTTAGCTGTCTAAACCTAACCATAACTTATTTGCCATTAAACATGATTTTCCCCGAACTTTAACCAACTAGTTAACACTGACACATAAGCATGTTGAGGAGGAAGAAATATAGAGTATACAGCACAGAGCGCCCTACTAATTTATACATGTATCATCCTACAGCTGTCTGTGTTTTAGCAGTGCCACATACAGCTGCGCAGGGAGCTTTAGTGACCAATGGTCCATTAGTCCAGTGTAAACAACCTGTGTAAATAAATGGGATGTAGCTTTGAATCCAGCTTAGGTCTGCTGAAATGGTGCTTGGTTGCCATTTTTGTGTTTACTTTAATAAAATGTTTCATCATCTTGAAAGCCAAAGATAAAATGCCCCATTTTTTTCAGTAGTGTAAACAGGGCCTGTGCATGCCCCAGATCCTGACCAACACAGTTCTGTACCAACATTAAGATCAACTGTACATAGTGCTCCGTTCAAGATAAACAGAAAGGATTCCTCAAATAGAGATCATGACAGATATCTATATCTCTCTCTCATATATATATATATATATATATATATAGAGAGAGAGAGAGAGAAAGAAAGAGAGAGAGAGAGAGAGAGAGAGAGAGAGAGAGAGAGAGAGAGAGAGAGAGAGAGAGATATCTAGATAGATAGATAGATAGATAGATAGATAGATAGATAGATAGATAGATAGATAGATAGATAGATAGATAGATAGATAGATAGATATAAAAAATCATTCTGGGTACTAGAAGTAAAAGTACAAAGCAGAGGCAAACATTTGCAGTATCTTGAAAGTTTCTATTTCTGTCTTGTGAATGTATAGCATCTTCATAATCCCACTGGTGGGTCCACAACTTGCTCAACTATCCCCACATGTGATCTAATTTACATTAACATTGTACTATTTTGTACAATTCCTTTGTGACGTTGTAAGCTAGAACACATAAATAAGCTAGAATGCTAAATAAAGGTCTTGAACCTAGCATGTTATTATCAAATCAAAGAAATGTATCTTTTCTCTATAACCTTAAATATAGAAATATTTCATGTTTAGAATGAAAATGCAGTAATCAAAGTTGAAGAGATTTGGTTGACAGTGGCCTGGCAACATACACAAACAACCCACCCACTGTCACCAGATTTTGACATACACTGTATATAAAGATGGACGACATGACAGCTCCCCAGAAGTGAAGCCAAAACATCTCGATCGCCCCCTGGTGGCTGGCTGCAGTACAGGTCATAAACTCTGCCCCCTCCATGTTAGCAGATGGAACATGGGCCAGACAGAAAAATCAAAGTACACGTCAAATAAAATGTTCCCAAAGATGGTCATTTTATGTAGTTCTTATCACGCTGAAGTTTGTTCAAGTGTTCGTTTTTCGGATAAGTTTGGTTTTAATTAGTTATTTGATGCTATAAAAATGGGGTGTGATGTCATGATTTACAACTGTGAGTGTGCTCGCGATATGTTCGGGTGGGTGTATGGGCGGGACCTCGATACTACTGTGCAGACTCTGGCTTTAAATTATGTCACCAGCGCAAGATGGCAGCACCCGTATACGGGATATTTTGGCTTCATTTTTGCACAGTGAGAGGAAGTGGAGATGCGTCGTCCGTCTTTAAATACAGTCTATAGATTTTGATTTAAATGTTGCTAAATCCTGATTGTTGCTCAGAAGTACATGACGTCACCTTTTTCCAACTGAGCCCCGCCCACCTCAAACCAATGAGAAAACACAAAAAACACAAATACAAAAATCTCTTAATTGAAATAACCAAAACCGTTGTGACTTTGGCAGAAATGTTTGTCTTCACGTAGGACCCCAACACTTATAGTAAGAAGCTCATTGAGAGAACTGTATTCAGGGCCTTTAAGTCATTTATCAAGAAAAAATGCCATACATCTTTTGGTTCCAGCTTCTCAGGATTTGGTGCTTTTGTCAGTTTTATACAATTAAAACTGGGGTTTTGGACACTTTTCTTATGATAAACAATTAATCAAAAATAATAATTGATAGATTAGTCAATCACAAAGAAAATATTGTTCATGCTGGATTTACATGATGTGAAGTGTTTGTTATTTGGCATTTAAAGCTTGGTTAAATCTCATCAAAGGGCAACCTAAGACCCTCTGAAAATCTTTTTTTGCTGTCCTCCAATGCTAAACTACAGCCTTGCTGAAGTGATGCAGAAGTGTACTCCAGGGTACCTTATTTTGTGATATACATACTGTACATCTGACTCATACTACTATCCAGACTGTTTATGAGAAGAGAGGAAAAAGTGGGAGAGTGTGAGGGAAGAGACCCTCTCCCTTATTCCTTCACATGCAGTATTGATTTAAATGAAAATGACATATGCAGCAGAATCCCTTTTCCATTCATCACGGCTGTGGATAAGAGTAATGCCACATACGGCACAATTGATCACGCTGGCAGAGGAGAAAAAAACATGGCAAAGCACCTCTCAAGAGTACCACATACCCCCGGTTCAGTCGTTGTAATGTGATAGATGACTTTATTGATAAATTAAACAATAAGAATGGAACTAATAATCGTTATGGGATATGACAGTGAAATGCGTGCTATAAAAAGAGATTCATGAGGATAGAGTCATGCTGTGTTCATCGTTCCTGTGATCAAAATATGCATGCTTTTATAGTTTCCTCTAGTTTCCTTTAGTGTCAAATGCTACGTTTTTATTTTTTGTTGCAAACTCTCACTCTTGGCGTAGGCTTCTTTCTCTTTGGTTTGTACTGACTTCAGGCATCTAAATGGAAGGAAAAGGTTTCTGCGGTATTGGCAGAGTAAAGAAAGGGGTATATAAGGGAACTGGCTGTCCAAAAGCCAGGGGTAAAAAACACTGAAAAGCATGTGTTTCCAACAAGAGGCCCACTTCATAATGTGGCCTCAGGAATTACATGAAAAGCTGTAGTAAAAAAGAAAAAAAAAAGAAAAAAAAAAAAAACACTAGACGCTTGGATTGTGGCTGCACTAAAGGGGACAGAGATAAAATAGTTTTCCAGATGAGAAAGCATCCTTCTTGCATTAATGCTCTCCTACATTTTGTTTGAGACTTATTGTGTGTAAATGAGCCCCTGGTACTGAGCTCTCTGTGTGACAGCAGAAGGTCAGAATCACACAGAAAACCCAGCACAGCTGCCAAAGAGGCAGGGAGGCAAGCAGTCGGGCCAAGTTTGGCACTGCACCCACAGGGGCGGGCCGAGCTCTTTGATAAACACTGATGTTTGTAGATCTGTACTCTTGTGCTGTTTGTTCTGCTGCACCTATATGCCCATCACAACCCCTTCATCAGACTCCCTTTATGTGCACTACCTTTTATTTTCTCTGCTTTACTGCCTCCCTCTGTTCATTTCTTATGTTTTTGATTTTTGGTACTTTATGGTGCTAATGAGTCCTCGCCTCTCTGAACATACACACCGGATGAGCCACAACAGGTACATAAACAAATCTTTTGATTATACAGACACTGTAGTGTTGGAGTGTCCTCTTATTTTTGGCACACTGCACATAAAGCAATGGATCCTTGCTAAAATGAGCACCAATTATAGAAACACAGTGAATTGTGTCTGAACATCTTCATGTGAGTCAGTGAAGTCAATCAAAAGTCAAATGTTAATAGATGCATTCGCCTGCAAATTCAATTGAGTTCTGTCTGTCTGGTGAACTGCCTGTTTCAACGTTTAATACTTGCAGATCCTTAAAGAGATGTCTGTTCAGTGCTCACATGCCTGGTTTATCAGCACGTATGGAACGCAGGACAGGAGGAGGTCAGACAGAGGCTAGCATCTTAAACTGCTCATTTAGGGAAGATAATGGATTCACAGGAGAGTGCTTTGTGCTTGGACAAAGCCAGCCTCGGCCGAGTCTTCTGTAACAGAAAAGTAGAATAACCTGAGCTGAAATAAACGCACTGTTAGCCTCTCACAGGACTGCCAAGGTCTGTTTACACTGTACACATTCAACTCAGCCAACAGAACACAAAATGATTGTAGAAAAAAGCCATAAAATTGAAATCCTCCACTATCAAGTTACATAGTGGCCCCACAAATGTAGATTTTTGTTCTTAGGAACATGAGGGAAATGATCCTGCATGGAAGACATTTTGACAAAATCACTTCACTTGTGCCTTTCACAAACATTGACTCAATTATTACAGTTTCCATGTTGTATTGTGTAATTGATAACTTATGTTCCAGGCCTAAGTTAAATCTCAAACACCCTTTCATTACCTCCTCCGCTCTCTACATGTATCATTCTATTTCCTTCCCTGTTCTCCCTCAGTGTGCAGTTCTGGCCAGCACACATGTGGTTAATGGGATGATGGTGTGCAGACCTCTCAGTGCAGTAAGGGGAGGGGGATACAAGCCCCAGTCAACTTAAATAACCAAATAATTGGAATTTCTAAAAACAATGGTTTCCTGACTTCTCCACGACCCCTCACCTTATCATTTTAGGGTCGCGGGGCCTAAACTTGAACCCATCTGCTCCAGAGCATTTGGCTAGCTGCCACCTCAGGTTAACCCCACAGCCGGCAGCCTGCCACAAGAGTTACAGGCCTGTCAGTCTGACTCAACGGATGTGGAGTGCTGAGATAAGCCCTCCCACTGGACGGCTATTGCATTCTGCTTCCTTCCACTCTCTCTTCTGGTCTTTGCTGTGGTTTTCAAACACCAACAACAGACCTTTGTACAAGCTAAAGAGCTACATGCTAATGATGGGGCAACTACTGGGAAACATTTTGGACATTATTTTGAAATGGTTTAGGACATTTTGCACCCCTTTCAGCATTATGTTATCAACCAGTGAGCTAACCACGCAATTCATGCCCATCCTTGAAAATCCAAATAACCCATGCAGTACAATGTGGACACACTGTGGGTCTAATGATGTGAGACTACAAGTCTGTTGATCCAGGTTGGTACCAGGGAAACAACAGCTAGTTACCTTGGTTACAGATCTCTTTGACTATCTCTATCTCCGACCTGCTGCCTTTTCTAAAGAGGAGAGGAGCTGAGAGTTGTTGTTATGGCAAAACTGAAATGGATTTCTGCCCAAGTAGTCTGAAAATAAAAGAAATGCAGGATGGAGGTCTGTTGCAGTCTTCAAATGATTGGACATGTTCATTAGTTTGCAGTGTTTAACTTTGATCTCACCTAAGAGCTACACAGGATTTGCATTCAGAGGATATTAACAGAACACATGTAAAGATGAGCAATAAAACCTGAAATATAAGTATAAGTAGAATTATATGAATTCATAAAACAATGTTACAAGGATTAACTTAAACTGAAATTAGAGTCACAATTTAGTTTAACTGGACTAACATGTTTTAACATGATAAAACCTTGGTGGTTGAAAGACTCAAATAACGAGTCGTTCAATAAAGTGGCAGATTAGACCACTTTGCGCATGTCAAAAAAGTTATATTCTGATTAAATGCTTTGGGGCATGTAAACACACATCTTGTATCAACGTCCGTAGACTGTACAGCACCCTGACGTGCTCCAATCAGTAGAGCACCATGGAAATTAACAGCACCTCAAATGTCAGTCACACACACCACCTTGGGAAATGCCCACCCAGAGGCTTGAAGTTTGGACACTGTTCCCACAAATGTCCAAAAACGTTTTTATCCTTTTATTGATATAGCTGCAATTGCTGCATTTTCTTTTTAGGATATATTTCCTTACACAAAAAGTGCGGAGAATTTCAGTTTGGCTTGCTAAGTTTTGTAGTTTACTTCTACTTCTTTGTATTTATTGGTAAAAGGCTTGGTTGTGTCCCTGTTTAATCAGTACAAGGCATTTGTGCACAGTATCTCTGACAGGGAGGTCCATAAATGAAGAAGCCACTCTGACAAAGCCTCATTTCCATTTCAAACCTCAATTTGAAAATGAATTAAAACATGACCCTGTCAGAGTTTCATTGTCTTATTCTGCCGTTTGTCAGATCTTATTGGCAAGAAGGAAGGGAAGATAAAATAACACCGAATGAAATGAAGCAGCGAAATATAAATAATTTGACGGCATTAACAGCTCGATACAGGATCAGAATATACTACCACCTGCAGAGCTCAGACACCCTGCTGTTGACAGTTTATTTTATTATATTGGAGTTGAGAGCAGATGTGTGTTGTGCTTCACTCAGCTCAACACAGAAGAAAAAAAATCTGGTTTTTCTCACCTTCGGTTTTTTTTTTTAATCTGTGTATTATCATTGCTTTCTGCTGCGGTATCCCAGTGCATTTCTTTATACCTTCATTACTCTCTTTGATCTCAAACCCGAAAGGAGCACAGGGTTGCATTATTATACATAGATGCATCTTCTTAACACATCTTTGATTTTAGCTCTTCATGCCAGCAAAGGATGCCTTTTAAGCAGTCAGAACAGAGTATTAACAATAGATTGAAAACAATAACAACAACCAGACAGACAGTGATGGAAATCAGCTACAGAGAATGATTAGAATTTAATCACAAGGAATCATTTATTGGACTATTTTTAACCATGAGAACGGTTTACTGAAAAATGATGTGGGGACAGAATACAGGAGAGGCTGGTTATGCATTTTTTTTCCCCACTAGCAAATGTAGCCACACATATGCTGCCCTCTTGTTCCCTCTATATTTATTCAGGTTTTGTTCTTTTATGTGAAATATCCAACAGTTTTGGCCTTTCAGCCCCTCTCATAATCAAATGAAAAAAACGTTTCACCTTGTTGCAGCCCATAATTGGAGGTAGCCTACAAGACAGACATTGAGAATTCAGTTTGATAATACACTGAAATTCTGATTCTATTTCTTATTTTATCTCCACTTCTTTTTAATTTTGTGACTCATTTTTATGCAATCTGTAACATAGTTAAGTTACTTAATATGTTTTTACAAATTTTATTTTTGCTCATATTAATGTTTTATGGGAGACCACATTCCATTTTTTGACTCCAAAATCTACAATTTAGAGAACTGATTGTCGCATAATCTGTAAAGACAAATTGGTACACTCAATTCCATTGTTTTCATAGTTTTTACAGTCCTTCGCGTGTGTGCAAAGCTATGGTAAAATCCAAAATGTTTATCCTATCACTGGCCATGCAGATACAGTATGGAGTCATGTGACAATAGACACATCCAGATGCTGACAGTCACAAGAGCCTTTGCTGTCAAAACTTTTTGCCTTCCGGCAGTCCCTACAGCATGCATCATACAAAACAACAAATGTGACCTGAAGAAATTAGAGCTGCGACGATGTAAGCACCTCCACGTGAACACAAACAGTAAAAAATGTAGTTTAAATCATAAAGATCACAATCAGCAGCAAGCTACCCCTCAACGTTTTTTCACATTGATGGAAAACACAGATACTACATCATTATTGCCTCTGAGCAAACACCACTTTCCACTCAAGTAGCATTTCTGTGAGTGAGACAAAGAGGCTTTTGTGTACGGAGCTGCCCGGCTGCCAAAGACAATATGATGTGGAAGCTCTACCTGTCTGCACACTTCCTGACTTGTGCAAAGCTGCTTTTATTTACAAGATAGGACTGGTCTTGGATCAGTTTTAGGTAATATGATTAATGCACCTAGAGGCCTCATCCAGGGCGGCACAGAGTGACTCGCTTTAATTAAAAGGCTTCAACTGTAACTAGGCTCTGGCTCCTGGCTACATTGTGGAGAGAAAAGTGAAGGGTTTGTATGGCTCTGTGACGCAAGCTGTGTACAATGAAAGAGCCAACTGTGAGAGTGTTGAGGGGCATGAATTCACATGTGCTCTCTCTCTCTCTTAGACACACATCCATATATCATATACACAGGCCTGCGTACGAGGAGATCACACATGTATGCACACGTGTGTGAGCACACACACACACACACATATATAGTAAAAACAGTTGTGCTGCTTTCTGAGGAGGGGAACCTTCTATCTCCACAATGTCAAACTTTCCAATAAAGTAAGACTTTGTTTTTAGCTTGACTTTAGCTGACTTTTTGAGTTTAACCAGGCTTGAAGGTTTTTTACATTAACAGCATTTATGCAGTAGCACAGAATTTCACGCACATACACACACACACACACACACACACACACACAGGGTGCAGAAATATAACTAACCTATAAAATCTATACTTTCACTGATGAGAAGCAGGAGTCCTGACCGGGATCTGTTTGACAGACAGCTAACTTGGCTGGAGAGAATATTGCCTGTGAATGGAAATACTCCTCTGCGTCATAACATTTACCTCAAGTCATCATCAGGAGGACGACGGCACAATGGCTGGCAGTGTATTTTGCTCTGTGCGCTGTGCCTCACTCTGTTATTAAACATCATTAGACAGGCAAATATGACAGATGATGAGGAAGACAGCACAGCAAAGCCCACCCGAAAAGAAGCCTTTTTAAAATCCCATCTCATTTTTGCCCACTCCATGAAACCAATTTCTGCAGCAGTATTAAGCTGTCAGTTGTGAGTGTGGCGCCACAGACTCACAGTCGGGCTCCAAAATATGGGGCAAGGGGAGGGAAATGGGTGGGGTGGGGGGGGTGGGGGGCAGTGGGGAGGCTGGACAGACTGTGGGTGAGTGTGTTAAAGTAAGCTCATGGCGCTGTTCACATTATGCCTTGCTGGGAATGGAAACATAAACATTTTACAGTAAGTCAGTCATAATGTTTTCTTCAATCTTCAATTGATACTTTTCCCACATGTCCCTGAGATTTATTTTACTGTTGCAAGTCGCTGAAAATCCTCTGTTCTCTGCTCAGCTGGCAGAGGAGCTGCTGCCTATCAACTCACTCCTCTCTGCCTTTTACATAAATAATAAAAAAAAAAACATTAATGGAGGCCCCGTATTTATCGTTCCTCCTTTCTTTCTTCTTCTTCTTCTTCTGTCTCCTATACTCTTCCCTCTCTCACTCACACTCTTTCAGCAACTTTCTCTCCATGATGATGATGATTCATTACCATCCCTTAAAAAGGAAATGTTTCACCATGCAGGGTCATTTAGCAACATAACTTTGATCTGAATGACTCAGGTCCTATATGTGGAACTATATAGGTCCAAACTCTAAATTCAACAGTTTTAGAAGTTGAGTAATACCTTTTTTTAATTGGTAAAGAGAGCCATCTTGTGGCCATGTTTATTAAGCACATGGTTTGGTTTGCTTTGGTTCGTTATACAAAGTTAACCTGCATGATACCGCAACTGGAGAGATATGGTGATGGCCGATGGTTGAAACAAACAGAGACACCATATTACTTTTTCTTCTTTCGAACTAGGGAAAGGTTTGCTCACACAAAGGCTCTTTTTTTAGCAGCGCCCTACCTTACAGAGCTTCACACCCACAGCTGCCCAGTAGAGAAGCTACACTGGAGTAGTCTTACTTTCATCCACCTGGGAGGATGGACATTTGTGATATGTATGTCCTCAGTCATTTATAGCATCGAATTTCTGTTAAGAGCCAAATCCAGTGTTACTCCATGGTGTGTATCACACAGATCCACTTGACATGAACCAGTCCCCTTTATTTGTGAGATATTTGTGAGATCTCACCCCACTGAAAATACTACCTGGTGAAACTGTAAACTGAATTCAGTGCTTTTTGATCCAAGTCAACAGGACCCAGGGATGAACTGTGCATTAGAGCCATTGCTCCATTTGTCAATGGGAGGGACTGAAGGTTTAAAGTCTGATGGTACACTTGCACCCTCTTGTGGGCACAGCCTGCACTGCATTCTTTTATATTCTATTTAGAAGAAAACACTGCAGAGTTGGCATTGGCTGGATGGTTAAAAGTAGCCAAGTCAAAGCTTTACAATTTGTTCATCATACAACGTGTGACTCATGAAGTTATTGAAGTTGGTTATCCGTAAGTGGTATTGGAAAATGAGCTAAATGTAGGTTTTTTTGGTGACAACAAGCATGCCCCAGCTGTGTCTGGGGGTGTTCATCAAACACTTTCCGTTGTCTCTCTCATTTGTACTGAACAGGACGTTACAGTAACAAAAATACAACATTTCAGTCATTTCTGGTGAAACTATGTAATGGTGATACTTTTTCTACCTCAAACATATCTGCAAACCGGTATTTCTGTACTGCAGTTTCTTGCATTTGGCCGACATATATACTGATACCGACAAAAGAATACTGGGATGACGCATAACATTGAAATGTCGTGCCCATATATGAGGGGACAAATCTTACATGCAAGTTTTTTAAAATCAAATTTGTAGAAGACATTCTGCAATGACTGCACTTTCTGTCCTCTTTCTGATTTACGTTGACTGTGCTGTATAGAAATGACTGAAGTCAGTCATGTAATTCAGGAAGACCTCATAAAGCATCATTTTGAATTTCATCTCCCTTTGTGAGATGACAGACTGCTTTGTCACAAGCACTGGGCCTGTAACAGCCACTGTTGTTTGCTAATGTAGGCAGTGTGCACAAACAGTGTAAATTGTTAACACATTCAGTTTTTCCATTTGCCATTTTGCTGCCATTTTCTATGTGAGTTTTAGCTGCGGCCAGCAGCAATAAGCCACTCAGGTATAAATGCTGCACGTGTACCATTAGGGGACACAGCTGTAATAGCAGACGTGGTATATGAGATGGTAGCTGAACCACTGAACACTGGTCTTTTTTTCTCCTGATTTTAAAATGTATATTTGAGTCTTACTGTGTAATGAAATTATAATCCAAGGAGGGTAATAAACATTAAAATCTGCAGTGACAAGTTTGAATCATATTGAGTGATACCCACAAAAATAAATGGAAATAATGGAAGGAAGGCATATATGCCGTACATAACATACAAGATAATCTGTTTGTGTGGCAACAGAAATAATTACTGCAATTATGAACTCAAAAGGATCAAAAGAAATACAGAAACATATTGATGATCTGGTTTTCAAACAGGAGAATGAGCACTCACGATTATGCTAAAGCATAGACAGAAACACATACTGTACATAATAATATATATTCTTTCCTTAACGCTCATGAATACAAAGTGATACTTTAACCACACATTGCTGGCATCATAATAGTTGAAGAACTCACAAAATGAACCCCTGGCACATCTGCAATTAAAATGCATGTTGGGTGATTGGGTTGGATTGCATGGTGCTTAGCTGCATAAAAAATCTAAGTGTAAATGCTGCTAGCATGCATTGAAAATCCAATCCTCTGAACCACTCCCGAGGTGATCAGAGATGCTTTTGGTTAACAATAAATCAAATGACTACCTGTGATCCCCAACATGAACAACAGCATCAGTCGTATCAGCGAGTGCCCCAAAATGACATGTATTTACGTTCAAGTTACAAAGCTCCAGCAGCCAATGGGAGAAAAGGAGGAAGTCAGGTTACACTGCTAGGACGTCAAGTCTGTAGGGATCGGTAGGAGGTCGGGGTGGATGGATGGGTGAACAAAACATCAGACTTCAACACAGGAGACAGCAATTCGTGTCCTGTTTCTTACGTTCTGTAACCTTAACCTAGTTATTATTGTTTGACGATGAGTCCGTGACTTTTACATATAAATGAACGTCCGTTACGTTCAAGCCGTTGCCAGACGAGTTCACACAATGCTAATTAAGCCTATCAGCGCCAGGTAAATCTCTCTGTATTTCACAGTATACCGGAGTTTTTAAATCTGGTGTGTGGCGACATTACTGCTGAAGGTTTGAATATTTGTTTAACATCGTAAAAGCCATTATATGATGCATTAATTGCTGCTTGGAAGGCAGTGGCGTTAATATATGTCATTACTCAGATGCACCCATCAAATGGCGGCAACCGTATTTAAAAAGGCTGGTGACAAATTATGTGCGCCATTAGAAGGAAACATATCATTTAACCAGAGAAATGTCATAAAGCTATTTCATGCACCCCAGGTGGAGGCTGACATTTTGGTCTGATGAAAGTAGTAATAATATTGACAATCATTGCTTAAATCTGCCTTTTCCTCCGCTTGTCCCTGTGGCGTAGTTGTTGTCTGACACCCCTTTTATAGAGAAAAGTAACAGGGCAATTTGAATGCCAGGTAGATCTAATGTTTTTAGGAAAATACGTAGCTCCATAGCAACATTTTGAAATCAGTCTCAAGTCACTAGAGGCACCTTGACTTCTCTGTTAAATGGCTGAATCGTGTGTGTGATTGTGCAAAGGTAGTGTCGGCGCTTGTGTAGGCTGAAGACAAGAAGATGTTTTTAATAAAAGAGACACAGAGGGAAGGGGTTGTTGATTGACCACAGAGCCCTGCCTTCGCGTGTAACTGTAGCAGTACAAACCACACTTTATCATTGTGATAGAAGATGAATAACCCGGTGAAAACTTCTGTATCGCAGCAATGCTCTTTGGCGAACACAACAATTGTTGAAGAATGAAATATCTAAAAATTCAAGTTGACATGCTTTGAGATATAGAGGATGTGTGAGTATTTGACATTTATTAATGGTATCCACTATTCTGGAGGATTTATTGCAGTATCGATTGGTACGCACTATGAAATAATCTTGTAGCGCAAATGGCAAGACCAGCTAATTGATTATGCACCTAAAACCTCATTTATCTGCAATAAACAATACAAAAATTGATTGATGCCTCTTGGTTTGATGTCAATGTATTTTCCATTATCCTGCAGTGCCATGTTGAGCCAGAAGCAGCATTTACTCCCATCCATTCTACTGTGCCTGGCACAAATGGATGTTGATATTAAGAGAGGTTGCGCTGTTTGATGATGACAAAAAACAGGGGTGAGACAGGGGTGAGGCATAGACAATCAGGACTTAATTAGAGCTGTCTTTAGTAATGCTTTATCCTCAGCTGGCAGACACAATCACAATAAGATCAGAATATTTTAGCCTCTGGTCAGTTGGAGAGGGAAAATGACAACAAAAAGTAAAAAAAAACAAAAAAGAAAAAAAAAAAACACTAAAGCAACACAAAAAGAAGCTGGTACTAAACTGAAATTAACTGGTTAATTGAATCTGCAGCCACAGCAGATGGCAATGTTGCTCTGTCTTTGCTGCAGGAGGGCATGACAGTGAGAAAGAGGTAAAATCCCAGCGGGCAGTAGATGGCAGTCTAGCTTCATTACACTCTTGGTTGGCTGATTTTGAAGACACTCCGGGGGATGCGGAGGACTCCATCGTCAGACGCATGGGAAGACGATGGCAACGAGAAAATGATGTCACGACCAGAGATGGCAGTCTTGCCACAGCGTTGGCTCAGACTGGGGAGAATGAGAGGAGTGGAAAGAATGGGGTGTCAGAGGGATGAAGTGGGAATAAGGGTTGGAGGTCGGACAGAAGGGCAGAGTGTGTGAACGACAGAGATTAAAAGGGGCTGGAACACATGAGAGAGAGGGGATAGCGGCAGAGGGCTGGTTTCATACAGATGATGATGCAGCAAGGGGCGGGTGGGCATATTTTTGTGCCCCTGCCTTGGACCACTTTATCCACAGGCTTACATGGGAATTCAATTTAATTGCATTATTAATGCCTTTTGATTACATTGCGAATGTCACACAATCATGCGCCCGCAACCTCTGTGCCCTTTGCCCAGGTGGTGTGCTTGATTGTTTACGAAAATCAAACCAGTCACTGTGAAAATGTGTGATAATTCTTATAGTATACGCCTCATCTCATGCCCCCAGCCTCTCTCTCTCCTCCTATGTCACCCCCTCACTCACTGTGTGAGACACAGCAGATAGCATGCAAACTAATGCACATCTCTTCATGTACATTTATAATCATTTGCATACAGAAGACAGACAGAAAAAAACAAGAGGCTAAGCAATCATAACTTGCTCAGCTTGTTTTTCATGATGTGACTCGCATGGATTACTGTGCCCCTGGCACCTATTTCATTTCCAAGACTGCGACATACTGGCACTATTGTGCAATTAACCAAATGACCCCTTAATCATGTCATTTTGCTGTCTGTATATCACTGACAGAAAAAAGCAAATCTGATCGCTCATTTCAGCCGATCACCCAAAGCAAAATATAATGGAAACCTAATGAAGTGTATTAAATGTCCTTATATTCTATTCCCGCACATTAAACAGAGGCAGCTCCTAAACAGAGGTAGTGCTATGTTCATCACTAAAGACAAAACACAAAACATACAAAACCTCACGGGGAGCATTTCAGAGTTGCAATTGAATCCTCATGATTCATTTTTGCATTATAGTATGGATCATCGTTTTCCTCACAATGAATGCCAGTTAGACAATGGCAATATATGCACATTGATGAAGGAAGTAGCCTTCCTGTTTGTGTGCATGACGTCCTAACGCTGGTCATTAATTTTCATTAAGTGCTGTCAGGAAGGACCATTAACCAGGCTAGAGAATAATCACCTCCCTAGAGAGTTAACCTGTTTATGGCACAGGTAAGGGTTAATAGAAACAGCCCACCTTAGTCACACACACACACACACACACACACACACACACACACAGTAAGCATTCTGTAATGATTCATTTTCATTTAGGACATTCACCTTGCATCTTCTACGCCAAACAGGAAAACACTTCTCTGAAAGGGCAAGCAATTACAGCCATTTGTTTCTGTGTTATGACATTATGAATGTGGTACCAGTTGGGGGAGGATTTTGCTTATCAGACAAATTATACCAACTTAAGTCCCACTAATCAAAGGTTCTTAAGAAAGGCGAGATGATCATCGGTAGCTCAATTCCCAGAAGTGATTAAATATTGCATGGCTCTCTTTCATAATGTATGAAACAGACAGGTCAATGGAGACCACCCACTTTAGATGAACTGACACTGACCTCACAGCTTTTACTACTGTATGTTTTCTGTATTTGCAACCTGACTTAACTATGTAACGAACTGTTGGATTATTTTATACAGTTAAGAAGAAATAAAGCCGTTTCAAAAACAGTGAATCAAATGTCAAAGGGTTCGTTCTTAAATATCAAACCCACAGAATTATCACCAAACTTTGCAGCTCTGGAGCTTTTTTAATCTCTTTTAGCACATTGTTTTGGTTTTACAGAAGATTGAATGTAAAATCGGGGGCAAAAAACATCTGATACACCCACTGTACGCTACCTCTCCAGCACCAAATAGCAGAGAGACAAAGTTAGCGACTAGCTAATGAAGAAAGTTGTACATGTAGCTGTTAGAGGCAGATATTTCTCACAAGAGTTGGCTGAAACGAAAACAGAGCTACAAGGCCAAAGGTGGATAGAATAATGACTACAATGGGATAATGATGTTGCACTGTGCCTATTGTGTAAGTAGGTGACTGTTTGCCAACAAGCTAGCTAGCAAGAAACTAGAGAACTGACTATTTTGGTTTGAGGAAGTTTCCAAAAATATTAGGACTTCATGATTTCTAGCTTTAAGGAAACAGGTGATCGCAATGCATGTTCACAAACACTTAACTGTACAAAACTGCACAGAAACGTGATTCTTAAAATGGGTACCAAATGGGCACTACGGCTGTAACACTCCTTTTTACCCTTATCTTGGCTGTCTGTCCCTGATGCCAGTGCGTATAGCATAATCAGCATGCAGAGGAAGTCTGATACAACTCAAGTGCAACATTATAAGCATGCAGGTGTCACATGAGAACTATGCTATCACCACAAACTAGCTGTCATTACAACCAATCAGTAGGTACTGTGGCAAAGTTGGAGGTGATTAGAATAATAGCCCACTTGACAGTTGGGATCTTTATAGTTGCAGAAAATTCACCACAGACTGGATTTGAAGGATTATGTTTGCTACTTTCTTCTCCCTAGTCTGTGCATGGATTATCCTGTGTATATGACATGCTCTCCGAGTCATTTGGTGAGGGTTGAAAAAAGGATTTAGGATTATATGGGCTAAATCTGCTCCGTATCTGCCATATGGAGGCTATGTCTATCCATTATCCATCAATGTGTCAAACACTGTGCAAGGGAGCAGCTGTCCATAGAAGGCCAGCCAATTGGTTTGATACAGGTGAAAAGTGATGTATGATTGCCTTAGCAAACCTATCACTCTCGGGCTGCCAGATGGCTTTGGCCTGGGGACACTGCAACCATATTAGACCTTGATTTCTTCACTCTCTAAGGGTTTCACCTCAGTGTTACTATCTTGGTCTGGCTTGCTTTCCCCATGTTGATAGGTGACCTCCCTGGCCTCACTCCTTATTTGAGCAAACTAATAAAGACACTTAGAGGCAGCAGTGCAATCCTATCCTGTTCTGTGTTTAATGGCAAGTCTTCACCGACAGTGGCAAACAGCAACAAAGTGACTGGAATACAATCATGACTGTAGGGAGAAGCAAGGAAGAGCTGGGACTGGTTGGAGTGGAGAAAATGACTTGGAATGGAGAGAAAAAGAAACTGAATTCAGGAAGGTCAGTTTGAATAAAACATCCATAAGTTTAGAGATTTATCAGACAACAACATACTGTACAGTGGTTTATGATAGGATATTAGGATTTTACATTTGTGGAACTTTATCTTGGCAGTATTAATCTTCTCCAACAGTGAGTTTTGTTGATCATGTTGCATTTAATTGTTGCAAAACTTGAGCCAGGATCAACTTTTGCTGGACGAACTTGCATTTTTTTTCCACTCTCGTGCCAACAAACGAATGAGGCTGGATTGTTAGATATGGTAATATTGTCAGTTTGAACACAGCCATACAGGCAGTCAACAGTGGACCTGATTCAGCTGTGTTTTTGTTTCATGGCTGTCTGACAGAACAGATACATTTCTCTTTTAATCAATACTTCCTTACGCACGTAACTGTGATTGTGTATTGGGCAGTGAGCGCTGCCGAAATGCATCTAAGCACACAGCATGAAGTCATCCAGAGTTGTTGTAGAATAGAGTTGGATCTGCAATCATAAATGAAAATTCATTCACCAATGCATACTAGGTAAGTACTATATGGGCACAGAAATATTTGCCAACAGAAAGATTAAGTAATTTTCCAACAAGACGGGCAAGGTAAAAAGAATAAGGGAAGAGAGGACATACTTGTAATGCATTTTTCTCCAGACATGTCCAGAAGTACCAACAGTTGGAACTGTTTCAACAGACATCAATACATGTCCAGGTTGAATGAATTAGTTGCTTCCTAGCTACAAATTGCCCTACATACAGAATGTATGCACTGTCCACTTATCACATTCTTTGTTTTTATAAGCAACGGTGTCATATCACTGTTTCATTCTGAACAGACAGCGAACAATTACTCATCATGTTAACACATTACCTTGATTGTACTTTTTTTATATACACACCTCTTGACTGTTTGAAATGAACCCTGAGTGCCTTTTAACTTGCTGAGGGACTAATTACATGGTGCTGAAAATTACATTGATTAGAAACTAACTTTTCCAAATTGAACATTGTGTTCCTTTTTTTTAAATAGGAGAAGGAGAAGAGAAAGAACAATTAAGCTGATTATTAACGTTTTGCATTTTGCCCTCCGGACACAAATCCTAATATGGCTTGTTCATTTTTCTGTATAGGAATCCATGTATTATGACAACATTATAACAACATGGTGGAGAGACTGTAAAAAATAATACTGAATCATGACATTCACGTTATAGTAACTATTAGGGATGGTTTAAAAGGGTTTTTAGGGCCTATAAAAATCAATGCAATGTCACTGGGATTGTCAGTCTGATACTGATCACTGCACTGCTCTAGCATTAGAGGCTTCTTAGACTACTTAGCCTCATGATAAAATGACGTGATCCTAACTATTCAAAATATCTGATTTTATTCCTACTAGTTACTTATTTCAAAAGCAAAATCTTATCTTACTTAAAGCAGTGATTCTTGTTACATCCTTTAACACCTTCCAAAAGCTTTTGTGTCCTCTTATTCCAATTCTAGAGAGGTTTCCGTCCCCTGGATGTCTCTCTAAATGATCACAAAGCAGCGAGAAAGATCAAAACGATATTCCAAACATATTTTCTACATATTTTTCAGAGCCAACATCACAGACGCCAAGAACATAATCTCACTTTGATGGATCCCACAGTTTCCATCCAAACTGCTGAGTGAAGCTGATTTGTTTTAGCTCTTATTTTTCACTTGGAGTTCATGATCTGTAAAGTTAATGACCACCATAGAGCCATTTGTGATAAATACCCTCCGATTATAATCAGGAGCATCATTACTCAAACATGATATCCCGTAAGTGACAATTTTTCTAAAGAATGAAAGTTGTTAATTTCTGTGTTATGTTGTAGGGAATATGAACTTAAAGGCTAAACCACATGCCAAAAAACAAAAGAATTAAAAAAGAGAAAAGGTGAAAAAAAAAGAAAAAAAAAAGAAGCTGGCAATGGGTGATAGCAGTGATCAGAGGGAGAAGGTCTAAATTTTCCTGTTATCAGGACAGGACTATGAGTGAAGTGAACTTCTTTTAAAGAATTAACTTTTCTTCTTTTTGGCCGCTCAACTGCATGCAGTTTCAAAGAAACAACTACAAAGAAAAAAAAAACAATATGAATAAATGTTTAAGATCAAATGACACTGGTCCTACATGTGGTGGTATAATGTAATCAACTAGAGTGGAAAAAAAAAAACTGTCTAGCTGTTACAGATTAGTTGAGAAAGATGGGCTATTGAAGTCTTCTCACACGTTTACCTCCTTTTATGTAATCACTGGCTAATCTGCACTCTGACAGGCGTAATTGTGACAATGGCTGACCACCGTAACAGCACAGCTTCAGTTATTTAATAAAAGGTGTCAATCAGTGCAAGATTGTCCTGTGTAAGTATAACTCGTTCTTGTGTTAATAAATACCCATCATTTCCCACAACAGCACAGCCTCACATCAGGCTACCTCACACTGCACAGGTTTTTCTATAAAATTAAAACACATTGTCATCTTTTAGAAGCGTTATGCTCTGTGAGTTTGATTGAATCACACCTCCGTGGCCACAAACATGTGCTTATCTTTTTTTCAGCCCGCTGAAATAGGCCATCATTTTAACCCCCCCCCCCCCCCCCCGTGGTTCATCAAAGATGCCATTTCTCACCTTAAGGTTTGAATTCTTTATCTGTCTTAGGGGAACATTAAAGCAGGCAGACCATAGAATTGCCTCTTTGTTGTGTGTATTGGATTTGTGTTTGAGCAAGATGTAATGACATTGTCTGCTAGTTGCCATGGTGCTAGAAAGAGACCTTTTTTTCCCCTACAACTGTCTGAGAGCTTTTTGTAGTCCTTGTCTATTCTTTTCTTCCTTCATTCCCCACTTTGTTGTCTTTGTCCTTGCTTGTAACTGTCATACGTTTGTTGCACCAATTATCTCAAAGTTTACTTGACACTTATTTGATGGTATGAAAGCAGAGCAGATGTTATCAGCTACTATTAAGACACCCTTAATATACAGTATACACACGGAAAGGACAAAGACCAGTCAAAATAACAAAGGAAAGGATTTAAATAGTTAAACCCAATATAGATCTGCTCTTAGACCAGTCTAAAGCAATTTTAAATGGTTCACAATAATAAAAATTGACTAAATTCAAGCTAAAAAAGTACCCCTCTCAGAGCTAAGAGCTGTGTTTCTGTTGTACCAATCAATGTCACTTGCTGACAAGTTACTGACAAACAATCCCACCTGCTCACAACTGTCAAGAAGAGGAAAAACATGGCTCAATTTGTAGTTTGTTGTGAGTGAGCAGGGAGAAGAGATTTTAGAGAATGTCTTAGTGACCTCTTGAAAAACTTGTTTTTCCCTGCTGTTTCTTCACTCATTGTCACCAAAGTGTCATAAAAGTTGGGAGCTTGAAGCTGTATAGCTCGTCTGAATAGCCCAGAGTCCACCGCAAAATAGACCTATTTATTATAATGAAGAATTAAACAGTGGTGTGCAAACTTAAACAGGTCAAATTTAAGCCTGGCAATTTGTTTTACGTAGGCTTTTTCACTGAAGACATTTTGACATGCCACATGTGTGTAAATAATACAATTAATGATGGCTGAATTCCATTTAGCTGCTTTAGTTTCAGGGTCCTGGTAATGTGCATGCTGGCTCACTGCCACACTATCATGGCTGACTGGGACACTTGAATAGAACCGTTATTAGTTACTCCAGTGCTTTTCCTGCTGTGAGAAGTGAAAATGTGAAATGGGCCTATTTAAACTATGTCAAAGTATCTTTATGCCAGTGCCTTCTGCGATGAGTGTTTCACAATAATACATATTGACTAATTTTACCCATTAAAAGTTAGCCACTCAACTACGATGTGTGTCTGTAAAACCAAACAGAGACACGTTAGAAAGATCCACATTAGCCCTTTGGAATTTTCTCCAGTAAAACATTTTTCTCCATTAAAATCCTCCACAAGGCACAAAGTGTTCTGCTGCAGTGAACTGCTTAACCGCTTGAAGCTGTGGCTCAGTTGGCCATGTTTCTAGTTTAAAAAGATACAATTTACCCAAAATGCATTGCAAATGAGTCCCACATAAGATAGCCTAGAACTAGACAACTTTACTAAGTGTTGGATGAGAGCCATAATTAAAGTCCGTCTCTGTGCTTTTAAATGCAAAACAATTACACGCTCAGTTTTATTTTCTCTGAGCTATGCAAACAGAGAGCTGTGTCCCAGTGTATGCTCACTGACGTCTTCCGTGGAGCTACTCTATAGAGACCCAAACTGCAATCACAGTTGTTTCAGGGTAAACTACACTTTCCATGCTCATCGTAATAAAAGCCTATGTCACCCAATGCAGAAGTATGGCTCTATAATGTCTTTATAATAGCTTTCGGATAACAATGCAGTTCTGCGGCACAGAAGCTACATCAAGCTGTGGATACACAGGTCGTACTTGTTAGCAGGATAAATTCATTGTTGGTTTTGGTCTCTTCAGGGGATTTGTTGATGATAATAAAAAGACAAAATAACCCCCGTTTTACCCTTTAAGCGTAATCATACAACTGTGCAAACCAGACCAAAATGCTACTATCAATTTAAAAATGACCCCTGCTGACGGAGAAATAATGACATCTTATTCAAGCACTGGGAGCTGTCAGGCCTAAGGGTATGTGACAAAGGCAAGATGGAGGCCCTGACGATCAATACTTCAGTCTGTATGAGGCAATAGGCATTAAATACTCCTCTTTCTGCTCCCCTAGGAAAAGAGCAAACATATCAATCACAACCCAATCACCCATGGCCACTGTATACACGCATACCCTGAGGATACATGTCAGCTGTCCCATAGGATAGAACGTTCTTTTTTTAATTTTAATTTTAATTGTGTTATTCTAATTATTTAGAAGAATTCAGACATGTATATTTTGTTCGTGAATGCTTGAATGACCTTAGTAAAGGTTGGAGGCTTACGGAGGGAACGCGGTATGGATTCAGGAGGGAGAATTTTGGCCTCCCTCTGTGGAGGAGTTTATGAGAAGGGATCTTGCAAATGACTGTTGACAGGGCAGGGGGCATTCATCAAGAAAACAAGCCACATGAGCACCGAGACCAGAGTTAGGGCTGGAATGAATCTCATAGAAACAAATCTAATCTAAGCGCTGCCAGAGAACCCATTTATAATGTTAAGATCACAACATGAAGGGGAGTGCACGGGGGGAGGGAAAGAGAGAGAGACAGAGGCACAAGGGTACCAATTGAATAAATGAACGTATAAACTTTGTAGTTGGAATATAGTCTTTTGAGGCATTATTCTGCTGCCCCATTGTTAAGCAATGAGGGAAAAGATTTTGAAAAGGAGTCATTTTGGTGTTGAAGGGTTGCTGTCAGTGAAGCTCCAAATTCCTAGTGGTTTTAGCCCATTTACAAAACACAGCCTCGCATCCTCTGCACCACCTTGTCTGCAGACAACAGCTCTCTCGGGTAGGCTGGTTCATATCGAGGAATGGCAGCACGCTCTGTCTTCCACAGCAGATCGGTCTCTGGCAGTCCTGTCTGTTTACTGATTTTCAACACAACTGAAACTCTGAGAATGGAAGTCAAACAATAGATGGAACTGTGTTGAATGCATCTCTCGTCTCACAATGTAAATGCATTTCACAGAAATATTGACAGGCGACAGATTAAAAAAAAGTAATCAACATAATGAGAAAATGTTTGAACATATCTGCAAAACATAGACTGACAATATACAGTTATTCATGTGCTTTGCCTACAGTGCTCTCTCAATAGCAAATTAAACATGATTGATGTTTTTATGGTTATGTTAGACCAGTGGTTCTCAAACGTTTTCTGTCATGCCCCCCTTCAGAAGCCAAAAAACGTTCACAGCCCCCCCAACCACAGGTAAACGGTTTTAATTCTTATCATTAATGATATTGGGGGAGCAACAAATAAAAAAAGGAGCCAAGTTGAATTTGACTGAAAAAAAAAAAAAAAAAAAAGAACTGATTCAGGTCAGCGCGAGAGCATCAGAACTTTTTTTATTTCCCTACATAAATCATGTTCATTCAACTTAGTTCCACTCCATATTTTTCCCCTGGTCATCCACACCCTCCTGCAGTGGCTCTATGCCCCCCAGATTGAGAACCACTGTGTTAGACACTCAAAACAAAAGACAAAGTTAGGAAAAGCGTGTGTTGAATATTGAAGAAATCAACACTGACTTGAAGCACAAGACAGAACATGATTATTTTTTTCAATATTTACCAAAGCCACAATCGTTCCCTAACCAAGTTGTTTGTTGTCTAGACCTAACCACAAGTGGACTCAGGACACAAACCCCATCCTCTGGTGTAGTCATAGATGCCCAGCATCCACCTTGCCCACCTCCCTATATGACTTCTGTGCAGTATGAGAATGTAGCACCTAGACAATATTATTTATAATATCAGTACAGATCATACCTTTGGACATTTAGACCACCTCTCATCCCCACCATTAAAAAATACTCTAGTTCAGAGGCAGTTTTGAGCCAACAGCAACATTTAAGAAGTGTGGTGTAATAGTAAAATGTCACTAATACAGAACACATTTTTTTCTTCTTTCTTTATGCAAAGTGGCTCTGCCCACATCACTGATGCAAGCTTGTGTGCGTGCTAATTGCAAACTCTTGCTGCAGTTTATTTTGTGCGCTCTGTGGTTCATTGGTGCAATGATGCCGGCACTGAATTGACCAGGCTTTTACATGACCAATACCAATCCATCCAAAGAATGCCTGGACTGTATCAAACCCCGATCCTTCGGATTAGCTCTATTCATTTATATAGAGTGCTGCAGGGATGATGTATTTTTGTAGGCCAACCTGGAAGTTAACATCACTCTGATTCCCTTGACAAAAAGCCAATGGGATTTTTCCATTGGATTTTGGATTATTGCAGAAAATATTCTCTGTGACAAACAAAAGGTTTGATTCTTACATGTTTTGTTCAGCAAGATGTTCTTCACAAATGACCACTCTTATGATTTTAAAAGTGTAAATGCAATCACCAGCTACCACCACTAAGCTTCCAACTTGTAATTTTAATTCACAAACTTACCTCTTTGCCTTTGGGAAAGTTTGAGTTAGAATAGTTTGCAAGAGCGTGAGTATAAACACAGCGAGGCTATAAAGGCGGACGAGTGAGTAGATGAGTTTGTGTTCGGCGTGATGACGTTTAATGTCCCCGACAACCTCTGTAGTCTCATTTAGCCACTTGTTAGCAACCGCCTTTTTTAAAAACGTAAAAAAAATTCAAAATCCACGAGTAGTGGATGTGGTATTGTGCATGTGGTATTTACTGACGTATTTTCTGTTGCTTGTGTTAACCACAGACCTTATTTCAGGCATCTAAACAAAAACCCATTCAAGAAACCCATTGACTTTGAGACAAGGGAACCGGAAGTACAGAAATGCTAACTAATTTCCGGGTTTTAGGACTCATTCCTGCAGCACTCTTTCCATTAGTGTGGTGGAATCTCATGGAGACGCTCACCACACTCTGTTACTGAGAAATGTTAATCAGCTCGTCATAGTTTGTTGGGTCGCACCTGAGCTGCCTGAAAATGCCAAAAGCCAGTTCAAAAACAGAGCAAGCATAGTGGAAAACATCAAAATCAATCACACTTTTTCTGGCACATCTTTTGTAATAGCTTATTCAAATAAACAGCAGGCTTCCACATAACCAGTCCACAACACACTGCTGCAGAGAGCAACAATATGGGGGAAGTCTTTGATATAATAAGGGAAAGATATTCTGGTCTAAAGAACCCAATGTTTCATCCAGTTGATTTCAGGTAAAATATATAACAGAGTCTCTTCTTGGATTGGTTGTTGCTACGAGCAATTTGGATCAGACCTTTTTTCTTCTATTCCTGCTCTCTACTGATGAAAATTGGCAATCATGTAATAATCCACTTATGAGCGTGCAAGCTTGCTTCACAGCAGACTCAGCAGCAGTTTTCACTTCAGAGGCCACGACCACCTCGGGCTGCTCTATCATGAGCTCTCCCAGGCCAAACGTAGAGCTCTCATCTTAGAGCTTCCTGTGTAATCCCAGATCAAAGGTCCCAGGGAAACGGGAATGGATTCTCTGCTCTAACAAGCACACTTTCTCAGATGGAAGAAATTGAACCCATTTTTCTTTATCTTCCTTCTGCAGGTTAGCTCACTCAGAGCACTGAAAGATAGACCTTGCCATGATAGTGCGGGCCTTGCTCATGGCAGAACACAGAGGAAGATAGGCCCCAACGCCTCTCCGGCTGTTGTCTGTTTTCAACCCCCTGTTTTCATGCTCCCCAGAGTAACAACTGATGATAAGCAAAAGAGCAGGCAATACATTTCAAAAGAATGAGTTGTCACACAGGACACACCAGGACTTTTCAACAAAGCAGACTACCTTACTGATGTGCATTTAATCTTGACTAATAACACACAACAAAACACACTTTTTTGTCAGTGTCTTGTTGCTTGGAACACAATCCCAACCGTCACCTCTGACACCGTGTTTCATCAGGAGCTTGGCGTTTGTTCCGAGAAGTAAAAGAAAAGTAGTTATTGGTGTGACAATCTGTTGTACTTCTCAAACGCTGTTTTACATTCATTTACAATATACTCTTAATAATAGAAAACTCAAGAATTTTATTATTATCTTTTTATAACTTTGTTTTGGCTCTTGAAAGATTCCTTAGTGGTGGCAATATGCAGTGCAAGTACTAAACAGATTTTTCAGCATGTGTATATATTGGAGGTGTGAAGATTAAAGGAATAGTTCAACATTTTGGGAAATACACTTATTTATTTTTTTTTCAAGAGTAAGGTGAGAAGATTGATAATCTGATGTCTGCACATTAAGTATACAGACTAACAGGGAGAAACAGCTGATATAGCACCACCAAATCTCACCAATTAACACATTTTAACTTGTTTTTTAACCTGAGAAAATGCACAATTTGTTATTTGAACGGGTTACGTGCTGGAGCTATTTCTTGACAAAATAAGCCTCAATTTGAGGTTAAGAGTGTTAAAATGTTCCAGCACTTTTTACCCGAAACACTTAAAGCAACATTAACATTCCCATATCAGACCTCTGTCAGTAAGCAGACACTCTCTTAATTCTCTATCCAACAATAACTATTGTGCATCAACCCCGTTTCCTAGATATTCTGTTTATACACTAGTAATTTGCAACAGCAAATACTTTCTGAAGGAAACATAATGCCACCTGGATTACATCTTATATAAGCAAAATGAGGAAACATGAATTAACATATCTGGCAAGTCGCAAAAATGTTTCCACTGACACCATATTTAATTTGTTTTCCTACAATATCCACTCGTAGCAACAACTGTTTAACTTGTTTATGGTTATGTTTAGGCACTGACAACACTTCATAATATGTATAGGCTAAAGAATGGCAAAACATGGGACTTTAAAAACTAGAGTGTAAGTACATGTGTATATAAATGAAAGTCCATTGCCAGACGAGTTCACACAATGCTGATTAAGCCTATCACCAGCAGGTAAATCTCTGTATTTCGCAGTATACAGGAATTTTTAAATCTGGTGTCAATCATTCCCACTCCCGGTTTTATTACCGGCTGGCCGACCGGTAGTAAAACCAGAGCCATGTAGAGAGAAAGTCGCGTCAACGGAAGTTCAAAATGCTTGATCATCACGATTCTCGTAGACTTCAGATAGTTCTCTCTACATGGCTCTCTCTACAAGGGAGAAACCGTAGAGACAGAGTAGGCTACAGCAACTAGGAGTAAGAAGCGTCCAAGAAAAGCTTTTGATGCTCCAGATAAAAAAGACAAGCGGCGTTCAGAGGAAGGGTTACAGTCAAAAAAAGAAAACAATTGATGGTGAGGACAAACATGGATAATTATTGGTGTAGCCGAGAGTGCTGTAAGAAGAGCAGGGACTAAGGGCAGACAGGTTGGTCTTCGTAAAATATTTGGAGAAGGCTCAAGCTACTATATTTACTCTACCTAAATAATGGATTATTGTCTTGGAACTGTGGAAATTTGAGCGAGTTCCCCTGTAGGCATACGTCAATATGTCATGAGCATGCATCAACAGTGTTTGTGTAATTACACTCACTGCCTGAAGGAGGAGAAAGTTCTGCACTCCAGCTTTAACACAAGAGACAGCTGTTCGTTTCCAGTTTCCACCCGACACTCAACCTTGGTTTCTTTTAATCAAGACCGCGGTCGTTCCCTTACCGTAACCAAGTAGTTATCATATGATGACGAAGGTCCTCTAACCTTAACGAAGTAGCAATTTTAACCCAAACCATGATGTTTCCCTAACCCTAACAAAGTTGTATTTACTGTTGTGAGGGAAGCCATCAGTCAACACAATGTATCATTAGTATAAAGCAGTAAAAACCCTTGAAGAAGTTCTCAGTGGTACCATGATTCAGTAGTTGCCTGTTGCATGCCTGTCTGCCACTCTGACTATCAGGAAATAAGAAAGAGACAGAAACGGAGAGGCTTACTGAGATAGAGGGAAGTGAGAAGGGAAGATCAGAGAATGAAAATCTGGTCCATGTTCAGAGTCTCTCTTCATGCTCTGGAGCCTTTGAAAATCAGAAGGGCTGACTGGCAGTCAGATCTGAAGTGAAGACAAAAAGAAATGCAACAGGAAACATCAGACAGTCAGACAAATCTAAAAGGCAAACAGACTCAATAAAACATCAGTCACTTTGTCTTGTTTCTACAGCCCCCCGAAAACAGACAAATATGAAAACTGAAAAAATGATGTTGACACCACTTTGAAGAATTCCAACTATTTCAGTGAGACGACCATACATGAACCCTAATTTCAAAATCAGAAGAACATTGGTGATACAGAAGATCATGATATTTATGGACTGTGTGGAAATTAAAACCTCTGATAAGTTAGGAGGATGTTTCATGCAAACAGAGAAGATTACTGTATTTGAATGTTCCTACCTAGTTGTTTACAGAATTGAGCACTTATTACAGAGGGGAACTATTTTCTGCTTCATGTGGGCAGGATGCAAGGGCAAATTAGCACACCTCCTGATTTTCACACTATAAAAAACATCTTCACCACAGCAGGCTGCTAACAACTTTGAGAGACGCACTGTGAACCCTGACATTATGAACAAATTGGCGAGGCTATTCTAGCATATCAGAGTGCCAATTTATCTAATGAATGTGATGGGAGTGCTGTACATTAACCAAAGCTTTGATTTTCATCACATGGCTGTGGTTTGAACAACAAGGTCACAGTGAACTGCCTCTTTCCTCAGTAATGTGAAGTCACTTCGGAAAAGTGTTTAACACCAAGTACAAGTTTCTCCTGCCAAAGACTTTTCAAATCCTTTACATGTTTTTACATCTAGTCCCCATCTGTTCAACACTGTGCACTTTGTTTCAAAATTAACAAGAATATGGGCATCTAGTTTCGTGTCATATACTGTGATCACAACGTCCAAGGTTTGATTCTGGACTGGGACCTATGCTGCCCTCACGAACAGCAGTCTCCTGTATGTCCAATAGACATCAAATAGTATTCATGAAATTTTGCACAGACATTCAAGGTCACCAGAGGATGAATCCTACGGTCTTCGGTGATCCCCTGACTTCTTCTGGTGCAACCATGAGGTTTCGACTTTTGTTTTTTTGAAATGTCTTGACAACTATTGGATGAAATTTGGTACTGATCTCCATGGTGCCCAGAGGTGGAATCCTGATGGTCAGCAAGATGGGGGCTGATAAAACAGTCACTTTGTGAAAAAGAAAGATGGAAGGCAAAAGCGACCATATAGGATGAGATTCAACAATAAGCTTACACTTCTTGAATTTTGCAATACAGCAACACATCACACACACACACACACCTACACACATCACTCGTCACACTTGATCAAAAGAAAAAAAATGAATCCTGTTACTTCACTAACAGTCTCTGTAAACCTACCTGTAAGTCAGTGATGATTATTGAGAAATATAAAGACTTCGACTCTGCCTTTCTTTCTTTATAAAAATTGTGACTTGTGACTTTCAATATAACGATAGTCTCAAACAATTGTTCTGCAATGTCCAGCATTAAAAATGCAACAGGATATCACAAAAATCCCAATAGCAATCTGTAATATTACATATTTAGAGTACTTAAACAAAAATGCCACCTTAGGAATTGTATTGTATCAAGAGATTTGTGAGTGAAGAACATCACAACAATGTTTACCTTAACTGATATAAGAGAGAAATACTCTTGAAGGACGTTTGTCAACCATTCCTGACAAATGCAATGAAGTATTAGATCATCAGTTTCTGCTGGAAAAAGTTTTGTCTAATCTAAGATTAGATCAATTCAAAAACATCTTTCCCTTAACCATATATAGTTGTGGCAGAACATATTTTTAACAGTGTTTCCTCATCTTGTAGCACAGACAAGTGGGTACTCAGTAAATCAGTACCAACATGTGAATGAAACAGTATGAAGTAGAATTGCACTGCAGTCAGTTAAGCCATGTATAAAGATGTTTATCTGCCGCAGTGTGTGGGAGGAAACTAATAATGTGACAAAACATACACCCACACAGGAAAAGCAGCATTATTCCCACACACACACACACACACAACACATTCAACATCAGACCTTCACCGCAAGGATGGGTTCAAACTTTTACAAGAGAGCGTTTAACGTTTTGCTGAAAAGTGCTCCTTGAGCATAAAGAAATGTTTTTCTTTCTGCCCGTGGTGAGTAATCCGGTGAACAGACCTGTTGAAATCAACCTTCACTTGCAAGCAGCTGCTAGGTGATTAAAAAAGGGAATATTCAACAACAAATCTGTTGCATCTATACAGACAATGTAACCCTGACCTTGACCATAACCTAACCCCCAGACTGAGTGTAATCTCCTATGGCAGCATATGTAGGCGGTGAGGTTGTCTAGATAACCGGAGGAGGTATAGTTGTGTTCTGTATTTGCATGGTCATCCTTTTTTTTTTCCTTGTAGCTGCAGTTACCTTGTGATTCTCACGACACGCAGACAGTGCCATATACTCACTTTCTAGTTCCATTAAACATGTCTGCTGAATCAGTTGCTTTGTTTGGGTCATGTCTGCCTCCTGCAAATGTCTTCATTTTTTGTGTGTCTTTATTTAATTCCATCTCTTGTATTTCTGCACAAGTTTCTGTAATGACTCATACTGCGTACATTTTACAATGCTCTCTATTAATAAACACAACAAATAAAATTTTATGAGTAATAGATGCCAAAACAAATTTTCTCAAGTGGAGCTGAATTGCAATCCTGGGAAATGTTTTGTATTTAATTTATGAGTACATCTACTTAATTTTCATTTTCTTTATAAACTTACAAAAATGTCACCCTCTGGGATTGAAAATGTTGCAGGCATTAACGCACGCACACACACACACACACACACACACACGCCAGTGTTCTGTCAAAAAGCATTGACGTCACATAGCAAGTAGAGACGGCACTATAGTTTGATTTGCCAGTGCAAGTCTATTCTTGGGGTTGCTCCCTGCTGCGGCAATAAAGCACATCAGCATGGAATACATAGCAACATGCAGGGAATGTTATAAACAAATCCCCCCATGGGTGTAAAGTAGAAACAAACACTATCCAAGGTGCACATACAGCGTAACCACAGCAGGTGGGGGGCGGAGGTGGAGCAGGCTTTTACCTGGAACAGCAGCAACAGAAGCAAGCAAACAAACATCAACATTCACTGGGAATGGATGATATGGTTGAAATCATTATACAATATCAATAGGAATATTTTCTGATATATCACAATATGACATAAATTTGTCACAATATGACAAATGAATACAAAATCAAAAAAATGAACTGTGTTCCACTGATATGCATTACATGAGACCAAACTCCTCAAACTGGATGTTTAAACAAACACTACAACTCTAATTCATTAGGACAATTGAAAACAAACCAAAAATTGACCAGATATTTAATCAACACATCATTCTTTTGTAGGCTAAATGTCAGCTGACACGACATGTGACACATGACCTCCTGCCAGGCTGCCTGTCATTTACGATCGCATGGTCATTTCTGAACTACGAGTCTATAGCCATGCAAGCGGTTTAAGCACAACTGTGCTTTGAGCTAAATGCTAATGTCGGTATACTAACATGTTCACAATGATAATGCTAACATGCTGATGTTTAGCAGATATATGTTTAACGTCTAAGTTTAGCGTGTCAGCATGCTAACATTTACGAATTAGGAATAAACACAATGTACAGCTGAGGCTGGTAGGGATATTAGCTATATTAATTAGCTTTACAGGTATTTGGTCAGAAAGCAAAGCATTGAAGAGAACTGAACAGAAACCTGAAAGATGAAAGGTCACAGAATGAAAGTTTTAACTAAACATCCTCTGGGGACACCGGGTATCGGTACCAAATTGCATGGCAATTAATTCAGTAGTTCAAGATATTTCAATAAAAAACAAAAATGTCAAACTCATGGTGGTGCTAGAGGAAAAGTCAGAGGATCACCAAAATCGTTAGAATTTATCTTCAAGGGACCTTGAATATTTACTCCAGACTTTATGGCTATCTATTTAATGATTGTTGAAATATTTCACTATGAATCACAAATGTCAACTTCATGGCAACAAGGGAAAAGGTTCATTCATCCTCTGGGCACGTCTGCACAGAATTGCATGGCAATCAGATACTTGTCGAGATATTTCAGTCTGCACCAAAGTGGTGGCCCGACCGACCTACCAACAGACTGACCATCCACACTCATAAAAATATAGACAAAATGTATATATAGGCAGTAACCAATACATTTATAGAAATACACTGCTGAGACATGCAGAATATATTAAACATAAGGACAGTAAGAAGGGCAACCATGTTTTGTTTTATTTATCCATAAAGCCTATGTTAAACGTACCACGAGAAGCACTATGGAGCAATGTTCCACTGATCTACAGGCGGTTGTAACATGCGTAGCAATGCAGTAATGCACCAGCATTGCAAGGGCAGGGAAGAAGAAGATAGCAACTTAACCTGGATTGAAACAATGCAGGTGTCAGGCTTCTACGGAAAATCTTCTTTGCAAACATTTTATGGGGAAGGAAATGCATTCTACATGTTTGTTAGACCTTAAGAAGATGTGTTTACAAGAAAACGCCACATGGCATGTATAATGAAGATTACTGTTTCAGGTTTAGCAATTTTCCACAATGCATTCCTCCTGTTTTGAATAAATGGATACAGAAATATTCCTCCATGCAAAAAAAAAAACTTTTTTGGCAACTGCACAAGCTACAGCCAACCACTTATTATAATGCTGATTAGTCAGTCTAGAGAGAACACTATAATGCTGGATCTGCCTCAAGGTTTAATTTTGTGGAAAACATGAACCCAAAACCTTTGAACTGTTACACATTCCCATACCATATGTAGCCATGATGCTTCCTTAGACGAACATTTGCAGCAAGTGCCAGCTGGTCTGAGACTGACCCTCTGTAATTTAGCTGGAATCAAGCAATACCGATACATTGTGTTGAGCTGTGTCAATTTCAGTTAAATGTCTGTAGAAAAATTCAATGAGCTCTGTTCCAGACCTTGTTCCATTTGTCTATGATTCCTGCATGACAACATATTGTAATTTAATGTTTTATTCGATGATGCCTCACGAGATACACATCCCTGTGGATTACATTTAGTTTGGATATCATTAGTGGTCGAGTGAAAATAATTATCATCTAGATGTAGGGAAATAGCTGGTATGATAATTGTTTCTCAGTGTGCACAAATTGCCAGAAGGAGCAGAATTGGGCAAATTGGGAAATTCACAGTCACTCTAGCTATACTGAAAACACAACTTACATTCTTGATAATAGATTAGCAATGAGAACACATGTTCAATGCAGGGCCACATGCCAGTGTTGCAATGATTATGTGCTGATTAGGACTGCAACTAAGAATTGTTGTCTTAGTTGCACATTTGCCTGTATGTCAATATTCTTATGGATGCTCTTGATTTTTCTGGGTAGTGATGGCAGCAGAATGGAGAGCATGTTGAAGTGATCTGTTGAGTTTTAAGATAAATGGCACAGTGCAAGAGGCACTGACAGCAGGGGACACATGTGTGTAAAGGCATTAGCTGAATGACCTTCAATGACAGGCCACAGCTAAAGCTGCACCATGTGTCCTGACATGGCCTTAATAGAAAGGGTGACTGGGTTTCCTTGACCATGCTCTGCAGCAGATATGAAATAATACTGAGCTGTGGGGATTGACCTCTCATTCTCTGTTTTCCTCCTGATGTCTATCTCACACACTCTCCCTCCCCACCTGTCGTCCTTTCACTTGATTCATTGATTTAGTCCTGTAGGCAAGATGAGAGTGCTGTGGTGGCTGGATGAAGCACTTGCTGAGGGATATGGACATGGCTGTAGCTAAGAAGGAGAAATTACAGCTTGTTATACAAAACGCAGGCAGTGGTAGCCTAAAGGCTGAAAGAGTACAGTTCTGATTGGAAGGTCAGCAGCTCAAATCCCCAAAACACCTGAGGAGAGTGACCGGGTAACACTTTTCCCATGGTCAATAACCACTGCTGAGAAAGGCACTTGAAGGCACACTTGACACACTGACTTTCAACCTCATTCCATGTATTATCCAAACGAGCGCCATGTCTATAACATTGCTAGTCATCTGTGTATTATTGTTGTCAGCTATGGCAGTCTGTTTTGAAAACTGAAGGTAAAGTGTGATTAATCTTCTCTCTGCCTCTGGAAACTCAATAAATATCTATATCTACGCCGTTTTAGCTAACATTTACATCACTGCACATGTATTCATAATCACTTTTAGCTAATCATTAAATAGTGCTATAAGGCATCTTTGCTGTCTTTATGTGTGATTAAGAGAAAACACACCTGACACCCAAACTACTGCTGCCACAGTGTAGCTCTGCTGTGCAACATAGCTGTTTACTCTGCACCATTCAATTAGGAGCTGGAGCAAAGTGGGATCTATAAAACGAAGCATAGTAATTGCCCGTATATGTCAATGTGAATGTGAAGGGTTGTCCGTCACTATGTGTGAGCCCTGTGATTGACTGGCGACCTGCCTTTCGCCCACTGTCATCTGGGATTGCTTTGGTCCCCCTGAGGTTGATGTTGAACGCAACAAACGTAAACACAAGCATATGTTGGATGCAAATTAACAGGATATCCGCGGGGTATTAAAGGTATTAAATCAGTTTAGCAAAAATTAAGACCCTTGAAAAGTATTAAAACGTCTTAAATCAGCATTTTACGAGGTATTATTTTTTTGTGCCTTTTTTCCCCCAATGTCAATAGCCTATACCAAATAGTCCAAACAGTTTGTATGCTAAAAGTTTGCGTGAAGTGGCCAGCGCGTTTTCTATAGACTGGAGTGAGAACAGAGACGTTTCAGAAAGCTGTTGTCACGTCACGATCTTCTCAATAAAACATCTTTGGTGAGACGTGTCGAGTCTTGGCCAATCAGAATCAAGATAACTGCATCGTCTTCTTTTCCCTTTTGCTATTTCCTTTTGCTTTTCCCTTATACGGCCAAGCTGTCAATCAAGTGGCTTTGGGCGGGCCTTCATGCCCAGGCTGAGTAATCAATTCATGCACACATGAATCCTGCTTTGGTGGGAGCTTTTTAGCACGGACAACAAGAAATAGACATCAAGATAACTGCACCTCCTCCCCTCCAAAATCCCCGGTCACAAGTTTTGGAACTACAGAGTCCATAATTTGGGGGCTTTGGGGGAACCTCAACTACACTGTGTACACAGGAAGTATAATGTTGCCATGGAGTCAACCCCATATTGTTTTTGTTTACATTTTGGCAAATTGGCACCATTACAAGTATAATGAATTAGCTATTAGCTATTTCTGTTTGCAATGTACCCATGGATGTACAGACAACTATCACATTACTGTGATGCTGAAGAAAACTTAAAAACATGATTCTAAGGCAAGTTCTGGAGTTATAAGGAGTGTCTCTTTTCTGTGATTTCTAGGCAGATTTATTCACAATGGACATTGGAGATAATGAGCTTTGATTTGAGTTAAGACCCGGAGAAGGAGTACGATTTTTGACACAAATTTCGGTAATCTGGTGCTAAGGGTTTTAATTGCCTGATGCAGTGTTGTAAGTGGGCCAAATCAATGGGGCAAACAACAAAAACTAACTAGAACACCGGTGTGCAGCTGTCCCTTTCACCTCACGCAGTATTTTTGCGTCGTGTCCCTCCCTCCGTGCCCCTCCTTCACATTGTTCTCACAGTTTGAAAACCTCTGATCTATAGAAAAGGTATTTTTATCATTTCTTCTCCTGATTCGTAGAACTGATGATATGAACCAATGTTTACATAATGCACATCAAAGTTTGTCATTTTTCATGACGCGTCTACATCATTTTGTCTGTGCTCGGCCCATGTGTAATCATTAAGGTTATCTCACTAGAGTTTTTGCAGTGTACTGTCTTGTTCTAATTTCCGTAAATATTTAATGAGCTGTGACAAAACAAAACTGAAAATAATCGGGGAACTCATAGAAGGAATACAAGCAGAAAACAATTACAGATTGTCACTTAATCATGCCATGAGCGTGGGAGCAAGTTGACAATACCTTAATTACAATGTCACAAAACTGGAAGGGAGTTGGTTCAGTCGGCCGACGCACGTGGAACCGACTTATTTATGTGAATGCAGAGTATGCACAGAGTTGATATGCAGTGTCTAGGCTCTGACCTTATCACTCCCCGCAAGCAAACACCAAGCTCAGCACAGCGGACAGTGAAGAGTGGTGATATAACGCCAAAACCACAATATATACAGAGCCCGACACCAGCTGTTATGTGAAATCCACACATGCCACATGAGCACCAGTAGCAACAGCATAAACAACAGAACAAGACCTCAGTAGTTATCTAAAATAGGAGCTGAAGAAAAATAAAGCAAGCTGTCACATAAACACATTGCTTGAAGCTGAAATGTTCTCTAATGAGTAGCTCAATATTAAGCGTGTGGAGAAAATATGAACGTGACTGAGCATACTATGTATGACAATAGCCATTTTAAGTTTCAAGCAATGGGCTGTGTGCAAGACAACAGTTAGATGTATATCATTGAAGTCAATATACAATACTACCTTTAACTAGAGACCTGTGTTTTTATTGAGACAATAGGAAAACCCCAAAAACAGCCAGCAAAACCAAATTTAGCCATGGCACTCTAAATACTTATGAGTATTCATATTTAAGACTATTTATATAAACAGCATGGAAGCATCACAGTGTATGTGCCAAACAACCAAAAGAAGAAAGTAGCAATCTCTCAATAGCAGTACAAATACAGCACAAAGCGGCATAAGAGAAGAAATCAGCAGGCAGCAGACCTGCACTCATCAAACAGCCAGCAGAATAGGTAGCCTCATAGCTATATTAGAAATATACGTTAGCGCAAACAGCAAATAGCCTACCTTGGTGAAGTGAGGCAGGGAGTTGCCGTGGTCGCAACCTGTGAACATGAAATATGATTTTGTAACATCTGTCCAGGAACTATGGATGACAAACAGCCTTTTGGCTAACTGTGGCACATTCACAGCGATGTTGTGCAATGCCCATGTTAAACACGTCACCATCCCAAATTAAAAACCCAGTGCCAGCCCCATTGGTAAATAGAAAAAAGCTATTTAGACTGACCAGGGGGTCACTCACTAGCATTAGCTAAATACTTAAATGCCAACACAAGGCACAGTTTGAGAGAAACCACTGATACAGACCAACAGCATGATAGAACTACGCTACTAAACATTTAACACAAATATTCTTTACAGTTAGCCACATTATAATTCAGTACCTCATCAGTAATTCATCTTACCTCTATGACGTTAGCAAGCTATAAATACGTTTGTTAGCTTCATTTGGATGCCTATATTTTTTGTTCTGTGATTATCCACTTCTCAGACAATGCTCTATAAACGTCAGTTTGAAAATGTCCTTTCACTCCTAAGTTTAATGGCCGCCCCATAGGCCTTTTCTCACTGCAGACCTTTTGATATCTCATAGCAGGAAAGGAGGCACAGGTGCAATTAATAACATTAATTGATGGCTGCGCTCTACTTAGATGTGTCACTTTCAAGATCCAGTTAGTGTGCATATTTGCTCACCGGCCTGGCTTACTCAGGCACTTAAATGGAACAGAGCCATCATTAAATGAATTAGCTCCACCTGTGCTTTTCCTGCTATGACAAATCAATGTCTGCAGTGGTAAAAAGGCCTATGGCAATGCTCACTATCGCTAGCTAGCAGCGCTGTAACTAGTAACTACTGCTTCAAACAGTACAATTTCACACTTTTTTTTTTTGCCTTCAGTCAGTAGAGCTTTTGCTCTCCCCCTCTTTTTCTCTGCTCCCTCTTTTGCTTGCCTTGTAATGTTACCCCGATTCATTTTCTTTTTGGCTCACCGGACTTCAACTTTCTGCATACTCTCTTTATATTTCCACTAGCTAGCTCGCTACATTGCAAGGAGCCAGGTTGCAAGCTTTTTTTTTTTTTTTCTCTCCTCTAAATTAGCGCAATAATCCATTCTGATCAGTCAAGCAGCCCGTTGCTGGATGGCCCTGATGGTCCAGCCTGACACTGCTGAAGTGACATGATCACAGACTGTTGGCAGGCAGCTGGCTTCCTTATTCAATGCTACTGCAGCAGCAGAATTAGCAGCAAGTGTTAACAGCAGAGTTTGAAAATGAGCAGGACAGCAGTGGCATTGACAGAGAAATACAGTGGGCAGGGCATTGACAGCTTGGATGAAGCCCCTTATTAAAGAGTGCATTGAATATATATTCCAGCGAGTAAACCTTGTCATGTGTGTAGCAGCCTGGTTGAGAGACACAGAGTTATAGTTTGGTTTTGGTCCTATTAGCTGATATGAAGTGGTATAGCTTTGTCTTCTGTTGGGAGAAATATATATATATAGTTGAATAAGTAAGAAGAAAATGTTTCACCATAACAAAGCAGGTATAATCAACATGAGTTGCACTTGAATTGTCCTTATAGCTGTGAACTCATATCACGTGACTTTCAATTTTTCACACAATTGGTACATTGTTGTATTTTATCCTCGCCATTTGGCAATCTCGTAATGCTTTGACTTTTAAAAACCTATAATTCAGATGAAAGATTGAGTGAGTGACTCACAGCCAAGCAGAGCTGTTTTTTCCAATGGCCTTTTGAAGTTCAGCCAAGCAAAATCTCAGTTAATTAGAAGTGAACAAAGAGGAGGGAGTGAAGGAAGAACACTGAGGTTGACAGCCGTTTTCTTGCCCTGGAAGAAACAATGATCTGCTGTGGGTGGTGGTTCTTTGGCAGTGAAGAAAAAAAAAAAAAAAAAAGAATGACGACACAAAGTGACAGAAAGGTGGATAATGTGAAGCAACCTTTGATCATCCATTAATAGTGATTTCATAGAATCTTTATAGAAATGGAGCCAGATGTTTTAGTAAATATCAGCAGTGGGAACCGTGCAAATAAATCTGCAAATCTATTTGGCATTGCAAAGAGAAATTGCTTTGAAAGAAGTACAATATTTATTTTGAATAATTAATTCAGAGACAGACATTCATTTTATTATCAGTGTTATTTGGTCTTCATATTTGCACTCAAATTATTATTATTATAATTATTGCTGAACGAGTTTGATAAATTACTGAAAGAGTGTTTTCCTTTCTTTCTACAAAGTCCTCCTTCAGTTCTACTTGGTATGTCTTTCTCATCCTCTGCAACAATTAAAGCCCTGTTCACACAGGACTTATTGGTTGTACCTGAGGTCCTTGTGTGATTTGTTTAATTGCTGAATTCATCTGCTTTATCGTTCCCATGCGAATCCGCCATGTTTTTCATCTGTAAAGTAAAAATTCCACCGTAAATTACCTGCCACATTTCCCTTAAACACACGGGCCTGATAATCTGATAATATAAGTCCCATGTGTGTGTTTCCTTTTTGCTTAGTTTTTCTCAAGGATTTCTTAGATTTCTGTACTTTTTTCCTCCTTCCTCTTCTGGATTGAGAATTATTGAGGCTGCCATAGAAATAATTAATGAGAGTTTTGATAGCATTTTGAGTGCAAATGCGGGCTCATCTAGCTGCGCAGCATGGAGACCATTCAGGCAAGGGGCAAGCTCACATCCATCAAAAGAATAAAATCTTGAAAGATAATGACATGGATGACATGGATGAGTGAGTATATTCCTAAATCACCAGTCCTGCGTGAATGTGGATGTTGATAAATCTATTCTGAATGTTCTGAAACCTGGACAGTACTAAATAGGCCAGCCGGAAATCTCAGCCTTGTGATAAATTGCAGAAGCCTAGATTCGGCATCACGAACAAAAGCACATATTCAGGCCTTTCCAGGATATGTGAAGAGAGGAAATAAACCTTTCAGATCCCCACACTGTCCCGTTTTTGTTTTTTTTTGTTGTTGTTTTTTTGCATTGAAAATGTTTGGAATTGTCAAATTAAAGCACATCGTTCTTTGAAAGTCGATCCTTTTCATGCCCTTGATGCGAATAGACAAGCTGTTCTGTAGGAACTGCAGCTCAAATGTCAAAGCTGATAGTCTTTCTTTGACACAAATGGAAACATTACTTTTGGCTTAAAGGGAATGAATTGTCAAAGTGACTGCTTTAGTGTATTCCTCTGAATCTCATCAAATGCTTGGCACTGTTCTGTTTCTCCACAGAAGAAGATTGGTTGCAAAGCAAACCATTTTGGTAGTTCATTACTGGGTTTTTTTTCCACGGGAGAAGCATCAGCTTAGTGTCTCCTTATTGTCTGTGGAATAATAAGGCACAGTGGGCTACCTGAAGTCAAGAGCAACTTTCACCTTCAGCGTGGCTTTGAAGGGACGGGCATTTATCACCATCAGCCATCCACGAGGCTCCGCTGCTCATTCACACATTAACTTAATTAGGATTTTATGAGAGGTCATTCCTCTTACTCTGCCACTTAAAGAAGTGCACTGTAGACATGAAAGGGGCAAAACAAATCACATTTATTATCTCCGTTAACTCACCTAAATTCACAGTGCTCCACGTAGCGCCATAAGAGATGTTAAGAGCGCTACTGTAAAATTGGACTGTAAATGTACTCACTAGCAATTAAAGGGTAATTTATAGTTTTGTGTTACCAGCAATATCCCACTGCCACCACCCCCATCTTCCATCATCAGACAAGCTTAAAAGCAGCATATAGAGTTCATCAAGTCTTGTTGGCGTAATAATAACTTATATACATCCATGGTCCACAGGGATGGTGTTGCAGATGTTGAACCTGACTTGATGTGGGCATAAGCTGTGGGCGAGATTCTCTTTCTCCTCCCGCACATAAGCCTACTGTTAAGTCAAGATGGCAGCCAAGGTCAGAGAAGTAACAAAAACATCTGTTTATTTTCTCTGCTTATGTGGTATACTGTGAAATTTAAGATACAACATTATTATTGAGTATAAATTACTGTTTCAGTAAACACAATAACCCAGATATTAAAGACACTGCAATAATAAAATAACTTTTCAGAGATCTTACCTTGTGTCCCTGCATTCATTTTTCAATCTATTTCTTTGTATCTGTCAGATCAACCCTGTCCCCTGAAATAAAATAAATTTACTGTACAACAACTCCTCATTAGCGGGTAAGTTTTGTAGGGAAGTAATGTCACCTGGATTACTTTTTTTTAATGAGCACTAACAGGGAAAGTTTATATTGAACATATCTGCAAACTGTTCACTGCCAATGTAAAATGTTCACACTGAATTTTGCTGCTCCCTTTGACCACTGTGCAGTATAAGAACATCACAGTTCCTGGAGTGGAACATTCTTTTCTTTTTTTAGAGAATGTTATCCAGGCAGGAATTACCTATCTGTTTCCTCTAACATATTTTTGGAGGAGACAAGGTTTGTCTTAAATGTCAAACAAGAGTAAGAGCCTACAGCCATGCTAGCGGCTGTCTTTGGCTGCACTTGGGCACAGCAGCCCTTTGAGCTAAATACTAACATCAGCATGCTAACATGATCACAGTTACAATGCTGACATGCTGCCTAGCAGGTCGTATTTACCAGGTTCACCACTATAGTTTAGCCTGTTAAGATGCTAACGTTTGATAATTAGCAGTAATAATAATTAACATAAAATACAGCTGAGGCAGATTTTACTTATTCTATTGTGCTCTTTGGTGGCTCCTTTTAATCATGTTGATTTAGCTTTTTCAATGTATTGTTCCATAAGGTACGCTACCTTAAATCAATGAAGTGAAAATTCAGTCAGATTACAGGCAGGATGAGTTTCTTATACATTGTTTAAATTATGTTTTAACTTGTTTCATATGTTAAAGTAGGCAAAAGTTGTTATAATAATAAGTATAATAATAAGAAGAATGGTTTATTTATATAATACATATTGATATTACAATATGTTTTGATCGAAGCATGACCCCAGGCTGATTCAAAGATTTCAGGACTAAGCCACAGATCTCCACTGACCCTAGAACCTAGGCTGCGATATTTCAGTCTGAACTAAAGTGGAGGACTGACCGACCGACCACCAGACTAACATTTCCATCCCTAGAACCAAGCTGCTAGCATGGCTAATACATAGAATATCTTACTCTTCATGTCATCCATATATCTCTTTTCTCTCCCTCTGAGATATTAGAATATTCTTACTCTTGTGACCAGCTAATCCGTCCCATCATTTAATCTGCTTGTGGGTCATAGTAGGTAGCAGTGCGATATCATCGGAGGTGTGTGTTTGGATGTCAGTTTGGTGGAAACTTTGTTTACGTTTCCAAAAGTAAAGGCTGGAATTCGCTTCATTTCGCCCTCCTCTTGCCCATCCTGATCCAACAACATAGGTGATGCAAGTGTGGGTGAAGTCGAACATGTGTCCAGCCCCATATTGCTGTGGTTCTCCTAAACAACTTGATAAAAGGCTCTGTCTTTTATAGGTTCTATGAAAGGTCTCTGTCTTTAAGTGACTAACCTACACAAAATCCCGTTCCACAAACTTTTAGTGAACTTCCCAATGAATCAAGCTTTAGTAGACAGTGATTTCATTCAAAGACCAACCATTAGGGCTGGAGGAACGGAAAAGCGCTTGAAGTGGCATATCTTTGATAGATCCCGTTAGTCAAAAAGTGCTTTAACATGAGTCATTAGACTGTGTGACAGGTGCAGTCAATACCGAGCCTGTTCTGTGGCACTAATCTGCCAATCAGGCTGGATCAAATACGGACGTTTCTTGCTCCATCACCCTCCTGTGTAACTCAAGTCAAGGGCTCTGTCCGGCGATGTGAGCAGCACCTTGGGGGGGATGGTGAGGAGTGGAAGAGGAGAGAGGAGGAGAAGAGAAGAGAAGTTGTTAAAGATCATGAAATCAGAGGAGAGGCCTCTGACACCCTGATGGTTAATTTCCTCTCATTAGTCAGATTCAGAATCCAGGACACAGAAGCAGCAGCCTCATGCACTGACAGCTAATCAACTCCTCATTCATATCAAATGTCAAATCAAGGCACCAAATCCGGACTGCTCATCCATTTAATATTGTGTTATGGCCAGATTTGTCTTTAGCTCAAACAATCATGTCAGACCTCTATCATCCTTGTCATTCTGAAAACGAGCCCATCTCCCCTTAATAAAAAAGAAATGAATAATCTAATCTGCAGATATTAGATCTGTCTTATTTGGAGTGGGCTGAAGGGAAGGGAGGAGGGGGGTTGGCGGGGGAGAAATTCTAGACTAGTGCACTTTTTTCAGCTCTTGGCCAAAAATGGAGGTTTGCTGCTTTTTTGTTGACAGTATTTACTTACTCTGTTTGAGAGTATGGCACTGTGTCTTTGTTCACCACGAGTATACAGTATATACCTGCAGAGAGACTTGCAAATAGAGATGTGCATTTACATCTTTTGAGTGAGAGGAGATACGTTGGTTTTCCACGAAACAGAACCCATGTATTTTGTTCCACAACGAAGAATAAAGTATCAAAGTATAGCCCAGGCCACATGGCGACATTTTTTATCAATGTTGTGCTGACTCGGCTGAACTCTCCCTCTGAGAGGCTGATGAGAAGGAATGGCCTTGTGGGTGCATCCATAGCTGCCGTTATCATTTGATTCCAGGACTGCTGAGTCCGTAGCTTCGGCCCCCTGCATGGATGGGAAATGACCTGTCTGTATCTGCCTGGCACTCTCTCTGTCTCCACCCGACTCTCCGGGCCCTTCCTCAACACAAGCTCTCATGACCTTTTGACCTTCTGCACACTAAGTCTCAAGTCTCCGGAAAACGCTCCGCAGCACAGTTGCATTGTCTTGTGACCTGTTGTGTCTGATCCATGATGCTTTCAAGAAACGCAGCAGGAGCGTATCCGTGCAAGTCTCTGGTTCCATCTGCTCGGGGGCCGCCAAACTGGCTAGGGCTCGTGTGGCAGATAGGAGGAAGTTATCACGTAAAGTTGTTCCGGGCATCGTGCCTGTCAGTGATTCAGTATTTTTGGCATGGCCTTTTAACGCTCGTGTGCAGGGGAAAAATGCCCTCCGCATGAGGGAAAGTGTGACCAAATGTGTGAGAGCAATCTGAGCTTTCTTAATCACTCCGACCAGCAATTGCAGAATGTGCCGCTCACGTGCCAAGACTCTCTATGAGTAAACATACATGACACTTTCTACATTTAAGGGAAACTGGGGCTTTCCAAAATACTCTGATAGCATTTAGTGTGGGCCAAATCCATATTTATAAGCGACAGCCAGGCAGCATTCTTTGCCTTCAGCAGGCTGTGCAGAGCAGTAAATTGAATTCTGCCACGCAGCTCTCCCTGACAGAATGCTGAATAAGTGAGAGGATCTGTATTTTAGAAAAATGCATGACTGGTGGCCCGCATACACATTAGAATAAAAATGATATGTTGGGTGGAAACTCGTATGGCACTTGACAGACAGTGCAACTGCACAATAGCAGCTATTTTAAAACTGGACATGACACAGAAACTGTTTTTAGATTGTCAGTAAAAGGCAAAGATTAATAGTATTAGGATTTATTTAGTCTTGGGGCTGCTGACTTTGAAAAAATCTATATAATACTGGAAGGCATCCAGAATAGATGAGTGCAATGTAAATAAATATTTTATTCACTCCATTTTCTAATTTGGTCAAAACTTCATAGATTGAATTTCTTGCAGCCTGGGAGACAGAAGATGATTCCTTTGGGCTTAGTGCCGTTCGCAGCCCTTTCTTCTCTGAATTACATTCTCTGATGCTATTGCAATGTGGATTATTATGCATAATTAATAACAGCCACAGTAGTATCATTTATAAAGTCTGACAGGAAAATAATTTGGGGCTGTATGAATGGGAATTAGAGCAAGCAAGGGCTCTTTGTGCAAAAACATACCATTGCTGGCATCTGTGCATGCATTATCTTGCCAGTTATCCAGGTCAGGTGCACAGGGGTAACGGGGCAATCTTGGCAGCCCCCACATATTTTTCCCCAGCTGTTCATAGGGGATCCCAAGGTGGTCTGAGGTCAGCTGTGTGAAGCCCCTGATTATAGTCTGGACTACAAAGACCACCAACACACACTGGATGTCTAAATAATGCATGTAGTGGCCTGTACAAAGATATCATTTCTATGATAAACTTTGGTATTGCTGCTATTTGGGCCTGCTAGACTTAACACATGCTGAGGGTAGAAGCTCTTCCTGAGCCTCTCATAGCTAGCCTGGTGTATCCGGTACCCTCCCGACCACAGCAGGGAGAAAAGGCCGTTATCTGGGTGGTTGGGATCCTTAATGATTCTCCTAGCCTTATTCTTGCAGCGTCTGGTGTAAATGATCCTTTAGGCAGGGTAGAGAACCGCCTATTGTATGTTCAGCAGAATGAACCACTCTTTGCAGGGCCTTGCGGTCCTGTTCGGGGCAGTTTCCCTACCAGGCAGTGATGTTCCCCGTCAGGACGCTCTCGATGGTGCAGGAGTCGAAGTATCACCCTCATTTGTTGTATCAAACGTTCACCCAGCTATTTAAAGATCAGAAAACGTCTCCAAATTCAGTGAATCAGAACATACACAAAGACAATAGAAAAACAACAGGAACAGTATACTGCAATTACAGATAGGTGCTTTAATTAGATGTCTTGTTCTATGTCCTAGTTTAAAAATTCCCTAGCTGCCAACTTGGGATTGTTCTTCAGCATGTATCTTCTCTGTGTTCAGCGTTCTGCCGCCATGGCCCGATTCATATGTCAAAATAATGCAATGCTGTTTGCACCATATTCACAGTTTTATTCCTGCACGCTCTTTTAATATATAGTAGCATTGCTTCACACAGTTTTTCTTGTACATACAACCACGGAGAGGCAACAGTGATTGGCAGAGATAGCATCAGTGAGCGCAATCCAAAGAAAAGCCATCCATGCAAGAACACCCACAGAACTTGCAGAACTTGGTTGATTTGTCAGCGTGCTCAGCTTGTTTGTGGATATGGATGATAGAACTTGGTGAGAAGAAAATACTGTCTTTTGGCAGTGTAGAAAAAAAAAAATGCTCTGACAGACATGAATGGCACCATTGTCTTTAATCCACTTTGAGTTTTCATGTGTAGTTGCGAGGCAAAGGCTTTCTCTGTGTGGCTGTTGGGGGTTCTGCCCATCACACTTTAGGCATGTCAAAAGCGCCTTCAGTACAGTATATCACAGCTTTTGAAATCTGGTGTTGTCTCTCTCCATATGAACATTTTTAGCATAAATAATCAGCATGCTGGAAGACAGCAGGTGAAACGACCTCATCAATAAATGCATTTCTGAAATAATTAGTCAATTCTAACTGGGGCTTTTGTTTTGAAATGGTAATTAAATGCCCTTTTGCATTGGCTGACAAAAGGTAACATGTAAATAATGAATGCAATAAAGCATAACAGTGTGCTCACACATCTTACGTGCAGTGACAGATCATCCCCTGGGCCTGTAGAGCTGCTAATCAGGAGCTACTACAGTAGCTCCCAGGCGTTTAGCATCAGTAGCTACAGATTCTCTGCGCTTTTGAGGTCAGTCATGGTGGAGGGCGACAGCAATGGTAAAGATTCTATGAATAAGATTAGCAGAAACAACAAAAAAGCAGTGCGTAAAGAGGTATTGCAAACAGGCAAGCAGCTTCTCATGGGTCATCCTGATGCTTGAAAATAAAACAGCTGAACAGATTAAAAGAATAGTTGATGTTATGACATTAGAAAAGATGGCTTTTTGAGGTGATTTTTATGACATTCCTTTTCATTTACAAAGACCAGAGTATAAAGCAACAGGGAAGATTAAAGAGAGAGAGGGGAGGGAGGGACACCACACAAATGTCAGACATGAAGCTGTGACATCAAAAGCACACGGCACACTCCCCAGCTCTTGGTTCTTCTGGCCTTGTTTCTGCTTCAGGTTTGAGTTCTGCGGATTTGTATGAAGCTATTTTTTTTTTTTTTTTTAGTCCATCTGAAGCTCTTCAGATTTCCTTTTCATCACTTTGCGTTTGATTTGGAGCTGCTTCGCTCCTCGCTACCCACCAGTTTATACAGTATATTGTGGAATGAGAAAAACTTTTTCACAGGTATTGTTGCCTTTCATGATATAGGTAGAGATATTGGGAGAGATGAGGGCATGCCTCCAATCCCACAGATTGATGTGTTTATTGTTTGGACTGTTTACTTTCTTTATCGGGCACCAGGGCGGAAAATTGTCTTAAGCTCACCAAGACCCACCACAATCAGACAGGCCTATGACATATACAGTGGAATAAAAACAATTATAAAATATAAAACACTGTTCTATAGAGCAGTTATTGGTGCTCAGTTTGTAGTTAAATGCTGTTTTCACTTTAAATCAGCATTTTAAACTGACCAGAATCTATCTACTGTACGTTTTTATTTCAACCCATCTGATTTACTGAGAGAGATGATAACTTTGCCCCCCCCCCCAGCTAAAGTTGCGATGAAACCTTTGCCCTTAGCTGCGAGGTAGTGCTAATGTCTGAGGGCGTACGCCTCATCTACTGAGACGTTTCCAAGCAGACAACAGATCGATACGATTTGATTCAGCCCTGATGGCTCCCTGCAGTATGATGTGGTGCAATATGATACTATTTAGTACAATGTGATGCAATATTCTGAACATGTTTCTTTGTAGCTCTAATAACATGTGACTGCTTGCAAGAGGAAATCTTAATTGGTATACATGTACTCACTGTAGTAATGGGGGAGGGAGAGAGAGAGAAGGGTGGTGTTAACATCCTATTTGGATCTCATTCATAAAACATGAAAATTAGTCAGCTGTAAATAATGCTTTCAAACAAGAAACTGTTTATTAATGATGCATTTCTGTAATGAGATATTCTCTGTTAACAATGTGAAACAAATATGTTGTTTTACACAAGGGGGTCTCTGGCTGTGCAAATCCCTTTTAGAGATGCAAATAGTTCTGTAACACAGCATCGGTTTGACTTCTGTGCGAACACAAGTTTTGAACTTCATGCATTCTGGTGTAGTTTGAATTAACAGCCGTGTCTCCTAGAAATGACATTTAAATACAACTCATTTGTTTTCCGTTACGTTGTGAAGACAAACATAATCACTGCCTGGATTATGTTCAGAGGCAACGTTTTAATCGAGTAAATAAAGCGCTACATTTATGCACCACGCAGGACTTTGACACCTCCTTCAAGTAACTGCTGGCTTTTTTCTGTATTAAAACAAGACCTTTCCCTAACCTTAACCAGGAGTTGTGAGTTGCCTAAATAAGTCTAAAAAAGTTGAATCATGCTTTAGTTGCTACAAGCATATATTGTATTGCTAGATCAAATGTTCTGGTGGAAAACAAATGAAATATGTGGTCAGGGAATATTTCAAACATGGGGTGAAGAAGCCACAGGAAATGCAATGTATTTGTCATCACGGTTAGCGCTAACCACGAACCCCTTCCTGCATTTTTGGACCGCAAGGTCAGTTTTAAATGTTGCAGGGAGGAATGGAACAAGAAGGAACGGCCACAGTGAGCTGTTAGCTGAAGAGTTACGTTTAAGTCACATGCGACAGGCTGCCCGCTATGGAGTTAATTTTGTGTCTTTTTTATGCAATCAAACAGAATAGGTTTGAGAGAAAAACTTTCCACACTGCAATCAAAAAATAGGTTTGAGAGCAAAAGTATTTACACTGCATTTAAAAAATGGTTTAGTTTTGCTTGTGAATCTATAAGTTTTGTTTGCGAATCCAAATGTTTTGCTTTCGGTTCAGCTGAATTCCGTGGGCGGGACCTACGCTGAAAGATGCAAGACACGTTTCTATAGGCCAGTCTTGATCAGAGTGACAGCTTGGCAACATCCGCAGTCAGTTAACAGAAAGAAGGTGTTTTGAACTCATGGAGAAGAAGATCGGAGAAAGTCAATACGCATTTATGTTTCTTTACACATCCCACCACCGTTTTAATGCACAGGCTTACCAGGGCTCAAGCCCCGCGGCCCGATGACATGAAAGGGCCATGAGGATCAGGGAAAAAAATTCACAGGGAGAAAAAAAAAGCTTGACTTTGTGTGGTACTCAGTCCCGACTGTTGTGTGTGTGTGTGTGTGTGTGTGTGTTTGTGTAAGCGCATATGCACGCATTATGTGTGAGAGAGATTGATACTGGCCTACAGTGAGCCGGCCTGTACCTTTGGTGACAACATTTCTGTATCCAGTGTGCAAAATACGGGGGTCTTGGGCCCCGACGACAGCAAAATCAAATTTTGAGTGGGTCTCAAAATTAAGCTAATTATTTATTGTAAAATGTGTCTTCATGTTTAAATATTGAAAGGTAAAGAGCAACACAGAAAATGTGACTGATGACAGTGAACAGTGACAGTGATGTAGCCAGCAGCTGCTGACGTGGTTACCGGTGCCGGTTGTAATTCTGCGGCACAATAATACATTCTGAGTCCGCAGTTCCGCTGCTGTTCATGATGTCGCTGTATAAACTGTGACGCTTTCAGAACAGCTCACAGAGTCAGAAAAGCTCACAAGGTCAGTTAACAGTTAAATCCCGGTGAGTTCATGAAGGTATCCACGCTGTGCCAGCTGTGCGTAATATTACGCACTGACTGATGTGTATGTGTATACACACACACACACACACACACACACACACACACATATATATATATATATATATATATATATATTTTTTTTTTTTTACTGGCCTTGCCATGAGACCCCCCGATTGTCATAGAGTATTTCGCACACTGACTGTATCATATATTTACTGTATATGGTCTTATAATGATTGATAAAATTAAACAGCGGTCACGAATGATTTTGATGTATGATTATTGTATGTAAATTAAGCATGGCTGATGTTTGTGCTGGTTGGACAGGGCAATAGTTTATTGTGATGGTGCTGGGGGGGGTGTACTTTAATGCGGCCTTGCACATAACTTCCGTCTTAGTGATAGTAACAATGTTGTGTTTGAGCCAGTGCATGTAGATTGCTTTTGTTTAACGATCTGTGCTGTTGTAATGGGTTAAACAAATATTGCGGAAAGTTTTCTCTCAAACCTATTCTGTTTGATTGCCTAAAAAAGACACAAAATTAACTCCATAGCCTGCCTCCCAGCTCCTCAGCAAGGCTACCAACTTGTGTGCTGTGCTGTTTGGAGCATGAAATCAGATTGCGGTTTGCTCATGGCATGATGGAAAAAGCAGATTATTGACCGACATTTATTAAAACAACAGGAGTTTGTTTGGCTGTAAACAAAGTAGCTGCTCTAGGAGTGTTTGCAATAGTATTAATCTGCTCTTGCCGTTGCCATGGTAACCACAGGTGTCAGCAAGTCAACCAGAACTAAAATCTACACTAGAGATAGATAGACAGATAGAATTGGAGTTTACTGCATTTATATTTTATATTTAATTTCCTAAACTCAGCTTGATACAAGCAGTTTGAATTGATATACGTTAGCTCTATCTATAAGCCAGAAGCTTTAGCTCAAATCTATGGATCCTTACATCTGTTCTAGTGTGGTCTAAATATTGACTACAGTAACAAATGGGGATGTTAAACATACGGAGACAGTAGCATAAGCATCAGCACTTTACCTTTGTATTATAGAGGCTTAGACACAAATGAGGATGTTACAGTTTACACTCAACTTGAGTCAAACGGCCTTAAGGACTATGCGTGTGTGTGTGTGTGTGTGGAATGAGGGGAGATAGATGTGTAAATGCGCTCATAGCTACCTTGGTGTTAATTGTGAATTGGCCTGTGGTAAATTTTGTGCTCTATTTCTGTAGAACTCGGGGGTCTTTAACTTGACGAACACGATGCATGGTTTTTCAATGTGAACATAATGTACACATTCACACATCCAAACACAAAGACCACCCACACACATGCCCGCACTGCTATTAGATGCTTAACGGGACAAAATCTTAGTACGCATCCGTACAAGTCACTGTTGTGTTTGGCAGATGGTATTATGCAGAATTTCCTACAACAGCACTTTAGCAATGTGACACAGAATACCTGCCAGCAGATTCTCATCGGACCGAAACACAGAGAAGAACACTTTCTGGATCGCTTTGCAACTTCATCTTATTGCATTAGTGTCCTTATGCTGAATATTGCTGAAGGGACCTTGGATAAAGTAGACTATATTCCAACGAGTTTGTGTTCCTTTCTACACAGTAAACGGTGATTAGCCTGAATTCATATTCTACCTTGAGGACCAGTGTCTTCCTCTGTTATTGGGGGGGGGGTTGCTGTTGTGAAGATCTGGCTGCAGGACAGTTAATGATGCAGGACAGGTAGGAGCAGAAGGAGGCAGGCTGGCTCTGAATGATGACAATGGTTGATACCATTAGACTACATATATTTCACCTGGGTACATATAGATGAGCTACTTCCCTAAGATGGACATAAAGGAGGAATACAGTACTTTTTAAACCAAGACTATCATCATCATTAGTGCTGCGAACGATGAATGGTCTAGTATATTTTTACGTAATGTGGCAAAGTAGAAATATCAAGCACTCTTAAAGTTACAATGATTAAGAATTTTATCATCATTTATCATTCATCTTGGGATGGCAATGTCTGTCTGTCTGTCAGTCGGTCTACCACTTTGGTCCAGACTGAAATATCTCTACAGCCATTGGACACATTAGGATGAAATTTTGTACAGATTTTTATGGTCCCCAGAGCATGAATCCTAATGACTTTGTTGATCCCCAGACATTTCCTTTAGCTCCACGAGCAGGTTCATATTTGTGGTTTTGAGTAAAATGGCTCAACAACTATTGGATATTTATGTCTCCCTTAGGAGGGGGAGACCAAATAATAATGACCAAATATCAGCAAAAATAATGACATTCCTATCATCTCTAGCTGTATTTGTTTAGTGCTAAATAGCAAATTATAGCATGCTAACACACTAAACTAAGGTGTGTTAACATTTAACCTGACAGAGCTGCTAGCATGGCTGTAGAATCTTAGTCTTATTTCTTATTTTCTTCTTATTTCAAAGTCAATTTTTGATTTATGGTCATCCTTTTTTTTCTGCAACAGCCATTCACTGCATGTACAAACTGCAATTACTTCTCTCTATACGGGTTTGCATTGTCAAATGGCAGGAAATGATGTATGCATTTTTAACATTAATGTTCGTGATTTAATTTCAATGATAGAAGCTGCCCTGTGTCCAGATAGCTCTCATATAGTAATATCAGAACTGTGTTTTCCACTGCTCTTGCTTCCCATTAAAAGCTTTCAACTGGCGAACCATGAAGTTGCTTTTATTGTGAAGCAGCCACAGAAAATATAATGTATTTTTCACAGAGTTTAACCGCCAATGACCACTAAAATGTGATAATTGAGATGATGATTTCGAACGGAACTCTGGGACTTAAAACACACTTTCCATTCCATTCCATTGCCACCAGTAAACCACAGGTGTTACCAAATCAACCAGGGCTGAAATCTTAAGGATTATAACTTTAAATATACTGTGAATTTATAGACCATGCAATGTGCTATATAAAGTGTGAAAAGAATTGTTAAATATTTATGCAACATTTTTATGCATCATACATTATGAAAAATTGTATTTTTTCCTATAATTAATACAAATGGTAGGTGGTGTTATGGTTACATTTTTTTTTTTAAAGAAAAATTTAAAAAGGGCCCTGCTTGAGTTCACATGGTCCTCTCTTTTGAAATGTATCTGATGAAATTCTTGGCATCTGCTTTTCACCCAAATTTCCCGTGATAGAAAACTGACATTAGTATGCTACTACGATGCCTCGGGGAGATCTAAATGAGTTTTGCTGCAAAACAGAGAAGCTTCACATCCATCTTGCATTGGGAAAGATTCAGTTTTATGTAACATGTGGGGGCATTTTATTTCTGATGAGCAGACCACGGCTGGAATGATTGCCTCACATTAAACAATGCGAGTTTGCGGCAACCTGACAAGCGTGCCGCTCATCAAGGATGAGAATGAGAGCAAATCGGCTGATTATAGAGAATCCTCCCTCTCAGCAGGAGCTGCTAATTCTGACGCCTGCATGCACAAAATCATTAATCAATGAATGCTTCCAATTATGCAGGAGACAGCCCATTCATTCATACCTTGCTTTCAGTTTCTTGCCCATTTCAACAGCAGAGACAAAGTGGTAAAAAGAAAGAGAGAGAGACTGTGGAGGGGGGGAAGAGAGGGGGGGAATAAGAAGAGAAAAAAAATTGAAATTTGCATCTGAAAGCCAGGATTTGTGATACTTTGATTTACTCTTCAGCTCGCCCTTACTTCACAGTCTATTTGAGCTTCCTTATGTTTGTTTTTTAGTTTATAAAAAGTCCAGAAACATGAAATAGAATAACCTGGGTGAAAATCTGAAAAAAAATACTGCTTATTTTTTATAATGTTTTTATAAAAGATTTAATGTTTAATATTAATTGAGAAACGTTTAGCAGCATTGCCTTTGCTCTGCATTTTTCTTTTTACTTTTTATTGTGTCAAGTCATGATTTATATATGGTTATATTTATGGTATATAAAATATATGTCTTTTTGCAGCAGAAAGCACAAAAACTTTTTGATGTGTTGAGACATAAAAATCAAGTTGATCTGCTTCATTTTAGAAAAATGTGGAATTCATCAGTAAAAGAATCTAACAATGAGTCATATTTCCTGTATAATCTATTAATTATAATGTCTGGACTCCACACATTTTTGCCTTTTTTTTATAGTGACAGCTCCAGAGAGAGATAGGACAGAAAGAGGGGATGACATGCAGCAAATGACCCAGGCTGGAATCAAACCCATGCTGCTACCACAAGGATTCAGCATTAAAGGTAGGCGCTCTACCAAGTGAGCTACCAGGTGAGCTACTGGAGCATGAACGTGAATGTTTTTTTTTTAGTGCATGTTGTACATTGATCATGCCGGCAGTAATCTCTAAAACAAATTTCTGCAAATGAATGCCAAATCTGTAGGCAAGGGACAAGATTTTGGTATCGGAAGCATTCTGGTTTCCGTTTGTAGTCCGTTTGTAGTCCGGGTAGTATTGACCAATCACGTCTGACCGGGCTTTGTTTGCATGTAGGTAAACAGTCTGTGTAGAGAGCAAAAGAGACGGAACAACATGCAATATTGGAACCATCGGCTACCGTCTGATGATGATTTAGCTTTTTATTAGCTTGTTTTTAATTTTTCTGCATTCAAATCATGTCAGACAATAGCCTATGGGTTCCGAGATTGCTAATAGGACTGTAAACAATGACTGGTGCACGGAAGAGGAAGGCTTGGCCCAGATATCCGCTGGCTACACCGGAAGCCCCGAAACATTGGCCGTTGCCCCCAGAGGCTAAATCGACATCAGACGATAGCCGATGGGTTCCGAGATTGTCCCCGCAGTAACAAATATTCCAGATGATACCTGTGATGTTGGGAAGCAGCAGTGGAGGAGGAGGAGCAGATGGTGAAGAATTCTCAGGGTTTATTTCAGGAGAGTTCAGCCTTTACGGCTCATATACTGACTTAATTATAAGATAGAAGGGAGAGAGAACCCCTGGAAGAAGGATTTAAAGACGCAGGGAAATCTTCATTACGACCAGGAGATTCCAGGGTCCCTGATAAAAATGTCGGCACCTAAAAACCTGCTTAAACTCTGACAATGCACAACAGGGATTTGAAGTGATAAAGCACCTGAAAATATAATCCTCTGTCTCTCATTATGAACAAATTTCATACAGAGGAAAATAAATATTAGGGATGTCTTGCAGCCAGATGTAATTCCTCCATGTCAGGCTTTGTATGCGAATCGTAGTGTCATCAATCCCCACAGGCAGGGTTTGCTTCTATAGTTTAAGGTGTGGGAAATGATCACGTTATGACTTCCCAGCAGCCCGGCGCTCCTCTCAGATATCCCTTAATTTCCCAGCACTTATAGCAAACAGAGAAATACCACCCCAGCTTATCTCCAGCTATACCACAAATTCAGTTTACTTTTGCTGCCACACAGGCTTCTTCCTGCAAACTGAGCTCATTGTTTGTTGGTGCACTTCCATTCTTCAACAATATTCGGATGGTGCAGCACATTTCCTGTTGATCCAGATAAATATTAACCTGTGGCATTCACAGTTGTGATCATGGTTTGTAACTATATAGATAAACCCCGATTCCTGCCAGGCTTCTTCCATATCCTGTAATTTACATTCATGCATTTTCCATGTATGCAAAATGCATTACAAGTCAGAGCAATTAGTGAGATCATGTGGTGTTTAAGTGGTTGTGTTTTTCCCTTACATTATATTGTACACTACAAAGTGTATGCTAAAAAGAGCATTCAATTCAATTCAATCAGGTTATCTCTCAACAACAACATTATACATATATAATAATTATGTAATTATTATACAAAATTATACCAGTAAACTCAGATGAATAGAAACCGGATTTGACTGTTGTCCACCCCGACAATTGTAGTGTTCAAAACAATGCACTGTCCTTCAGCCACTTGCTGTAGAAGCTCAATTCTTTACAAGCGGCATTCTCAATAGTGTGATGACACTCACAGCAGTGAAAATGAGCTTTTTCGTCGCTCTGGGTATTGAAACAGCTGCTCCAATTTACACTTTGAATAGCGTAAAATGCTGTAAACATCAAGTTCACAAATGAGAGCAGGGCAATATCTGGATGTTACTTACATTTTAACTTTAAATGAGAAAGATCTGTTGTCAATGCTCTAAAAGTCACAACACTCTCAGAGGGTTTCAGAGGGTCTTGCTTTTGTGATAAAATCTCATATTCAGTGTGAGGCCTTAGAAAGAGCTCTGATTATTATGCTGTACTTGAAGATTCTGAATTCATCAAACAAGTCCTGGAACACTAGCTCATTAGAGTAGCTTTCATTAAAAAGTCTTTCCAGTTTGCCTTTCCACGTGGTTTTCACTGCTTGTATCATGCCAGGAGCAAAAAATGCACATCAGACCTCCAGGTGTGTGTCTGTTCACACGGGTTCTGTTACAGTTCAGAAGCAGGAAACAGCGGGCATAGCCCACAAATGCACTGTTTAAAAGCTCTGAGTGGCACTCCTTGTTAAAGACGTTGAAGGTTTTTATGCCAAGGAATGACATCACAGATCGATGTGCCATATTTTTCAGTCACAAATCTGACACCCATCCCTGAGTAAAAAGCAGCTGTCTTTCTGCTTAATGGAATGGAATGGCCTTTGCTTCAGTGTCAGGTTCTTAAGTGACCGCTCTCTCTCCTTCTGCTGTCCGCCTCACTTTTTGTAGCAGAGGGCTGTGAGTGGTCTTCAATAACTTTTATAATGTTTAAAAGTGGTTTTCAAAGGGGAAATGTCATTGAGGGAGCAGCTGAACATCTATGTGGAGGAAGTGCTTGTTCTTTCCAACAAGTTCTCATAACTAAAAGAAAAAGTAGGTAATACGTCAGTAGATAGATAGCAAGGATGAAATCTTCAGTCAGACAAAATAAAGCACTAATGGCTAAGGCTAATGGCCAATGTTGCTCATCTGTGAGGCTGTTCCTATTTATTTGTTCTAAAGCTTCTTATTATGTTCTAGTTATATTATTATATTGTTTACATTGCACTTTGTTGAATATCACTTTATCGTTTTATCTCATCTAAATACTTCATTCATGGTTCTGATTATGTGGCTTGTAACATCGCGGTTAAGAATGCGCCTCTTGCGCTTGTAGCTGGAAACCCCAGTGTTGACAGAGATGGGTGATAACCAGCTTCATGATACCGGTTATCCAGGATCTCACCCAAAAGTTAGTTAGTTACTTAGTTTTAGTAAAGAAGGTAACCCAAAGAGAGACAGAGACCTCAGGACAACAGTTAGCAATACGGAGGTTGGCTGCTAGCAAAGTTCTACAAACCTTTTTTTCCCCCCCGGATAAACTCTGAAATAATGACATGCTGCCAACAATACTGTAATGCGAGTGTTGTTTGAGTAATACAATGTCTCGGTGCTCACCTCGAACCCGCATCTTATCAGTCCGCTTTCTGTGGACTGATAAGTGTCTAATACTCAAATTTCCATGGAGGAGGACCCCCACATAATACCATGCCCCACTGTGTAAAGTATGGCCCCTTTGTGGACCCTGATTTTAGAAAAAATCCTAGATCTGCCCCTGAGTCACGGATGTAGTCTTTAAGTGGATCTGGTTTGGTCATATTCTTGACAAGACCAGGCGCAAAAGGTCTAAAATTGTCTATAAGTTTCAGCACTAATGGTATATAGTTGAAAATAGTGTAAAAATGCATAAATACTGTTGACCCAGTTCATTAAAGACATGCAATCATGTGTAATGATTTTATTATATTCCTTAATGTATAATATCAACATAGTCAATTGAAGCTGTTCAAATCTGGAAACTGATTAATGAAAATGGATCTACATTACTGAATATATAACATCAATATATATTTTCTTTCCTATACCCTGACAAGTAGGGACACACAGTGAGTTTGCTGTCTTTTTTTCTAAACATGTGACCTTTTCTAAGTGCTATTTTGAAATAATGCATTATACTGTTAGAATATTAAATATGAATACAAATGAATGTACTCCAATTGCTGAGTGTTTTTGCACACATGCATCTACTAGTCAGAAGCCCACGGAAAAACACTTCAAATTACAATGTGTGGCTCCTGCTTGGATTGTTGTTTCTTATTTCTTTCTTTAGTTTTTGGCTGTTAGGCAGGAAGAATAACTTATCTTGTTGAAAAGCATACAAGGGGCCACTCAGTCACTTGGCAGGTCACCTAGTAAGCTGAATATTTATCAGTATCAAGAAACGAAAAGGTAGTATTATGGGAAAAAACTGGAAGTAACCCCACACCTTTTTGCTGTTACGATTCTGAAATCCTCATGTTTTGTGGTATTCATATAAAAATCTAATTGCATAATGATGCCCAACATAAATGTACATGTTTGTCATACTGTTTTTTCCCTCAAATGCTTGGTACGAATTACACTGGTAAGTCAGTTTGAAATATGCTCAGACACCCTCAAGTTAATGGAGAAAGATGGTGGCGCCAAAGATAGTTTTCTTCCAAAGAAGATATTTGCCCTTGACCTACATTTATTGAACATTACAGATGTTGCCATAATCACTGCAATTATTTTCAATTTGCCATCATCCCCTTTCTCCTTGGCGAATTAGAGAGAACTCCAAATGAACAAGACTGCAGAGATTGTCCCCATGAATTTTAAGTGTCATTCCCCCTATTTAGATTAGATGAGTCGCAGGTCACCTTTTCCAGTGTTCAGACTTTCTAAAGTCTTTAGCTCATCTGCTGGGAAACTATCATCAGCCTCAGCGGAATATGTAAGATTAGTTATGCAATGTCAATTACATCAGTCATCAGTTATGCCACAGTGAACATTAGATCAGCTCTGAGTGATGGTGGGGATATTCTTCATGACCTTCTACTGGTGATATCTCTTTATTTTTTGTTTTTTTGGTTCTTTCTTGGGCCAGAAGAGAGCGGCCCAGGGGCGCAGGAGGTTTCTGTTTCAAGAAGGCACAGTGTCAGGTCCTCTCCGAGCTCTAGGGACAGAAACCAAAGCAGACAGCTGCCGATGTCTGAATGCCCCGGCACACAGGAAATGGCTAAGAGACACACACATAACTGTCTGCTGGCATTAGTATGAGTGACAGTCTTACCACCTTCAGAGTTGCACGGACATGCATCTCCATGTCAAAGAGGAAATGATACTGAACTACAGGTAGGTGATACAGACACTACAGGCAACCGTGGCCTCGGGAAGGTGATGTGTCTACAGTGGTAGATGGGAATCACTGACCATGGATGTATTATGCTATTATAAGAACCAAGCCCACAAGAACAGCGCTGGGCTTTGTGCTGATTTTCGGTGTGGCCACAATCAAGAAATTACTTGGTGCCATTCGTGTGTGCAGGGATTCAGCCAGCTTCATCAGAGAGGGACTCTAATGCACTTGCTATGTGCTCAAACATGCGGATGAATTGGGAACCATCTTGGAGCATTTTCTCTAGTTCTTTTAATACAGTCATGACAAGAACTGATACAGTGATCTAAGGTGGCGCTCATTCATTCCAATAAAAGTTAGTCTCGCAGCACCTTTACCAAAAGGAGTTTTGTGTCTCTTCCTGAGTGGCTTCCACATTGTACATCCATGATCCTAGGGTCTCTGTCCCATTGACTTTACAGTTAGACCAAGAATCTACAGCCGTGCAAATCTGTAAGGCTATACTTAGCATTTAGCTCAAAACACTGCTGTGCCTAACACCAGCATGCTAAAATGCTCACAGTGATGATGCTAACAGGCTGATGTTCCCCATCTTAGTTTCGCATATTAGCATGCTAACATTTGCTAACCAGCACTAAACACAAAGTACAGCTGAGGCTAATGGGAATGTCATTAGTTTTAGTATGAGTAGACTTAAGCATTAGTCAGAAACCAAAGTACTGGACAAATACAGATTTATCCTGAGGGGACCATGAATGTGTGTACCAAATTTCATGGCAAATTCGCAAAAATCACAAATCAACCTTGCTGCACCAAATTTTGCGCCGATCCATCTCATAGATGTTGAGATATTTTACAAGATAAGTGAAAATTCTGACCTGCTGGTGGCACTAGAGTAAACTACAGAAATATTACATTTCCTGGCAATCCATCCTGTACCTGTTGAGATATTTCATTCAAAGTGGTGGACCAACTGACTGACCAACACTGCCATCCCTAGAAGCGTAAAATTCTCAATACAAAGAGTAACAACTGTTCTTGTCTGCCATTCAATACACCCTGCCCACAGTTTTACAGATGTGTCTTTTATAATGGCAGTCTTGGGAAAATGCTTTCTGGGCCCCATATTATTTATTGTTTCAGTACTGCAGTTGACCACTGGGGAAAACTGGCAGAAAGGCTGACTCTGCCACACTGTATCTGGCACCATTGTCGTCATTATCAGTGGCCCTTTTGGCCAAATTGACCATGCTGAATCTGTGGCAGAGGCAGTCATCCTGTGGAATCAACAATTTTACCCATCTAATGCAGTTTCTTCTTTTTTTTACCTTTGACCTCTCTTTTCTTCTTTTACAAGCAAAAGACTACTGCTGACAACCAGTGCGAAGCAAAACCCTGTACTGCCAGTTACAATTTTTCTCAGTTTGTATTCCAAGCAGTGGTAATGTTGAAACTGTTTGTTTTGTTCATCTCACCATCGTGATCTTTAGAGTGCAGGTTACTCACTGGTTATTTCCTCTCACGCCAATGCAGAATGTACATGCATGTTGGCGATCAGCTGGCTGTTGGCGTTTTTTTAGCCTTGCATCGTGTTAAAGTGCAACTTTTAACAGATAACATGAGGCGATGTGAGGCAACACATCAGTTCTATACACTGGCCTTGGTTTGTCAGGTCCCAAAACCCTCAAAAATATCTAATGCTACTGGAGAGGAAGAGAGCTGTTTCTCCAGAGTAAGCCGTCATACTAAATGCCTACTTTTTCTTCCTCCCAGAAACTTCAGCTCAGGTTTGCTTGGCTTGCATCACCCATCCAGTCTCTGTAAATACACAGGTATATTGATTGAAAACAGTCAGAGTGTGGACTCATCCCTTTGATCTTTCTGCCGCTCTCCTATGCAGTATTTCCCCCTCCACAGTCAGGTCATTAATCTTCCCGTTATTGGATAAACGCACTGACATCTCTCCATAAAATGGCACTTAATTTATGCATTATTTATGCCTCATTTATGTGCTCAGGTCCTCCAACTATTTATCAAATGTCCCCTCTTATGTCAAAACATGGAAATTGAGCGCAGTTACTCATGATACTCGCAGGAAACACATCAGTGGACAGGAAGTCACTTGGGACCTCCACTCACTGTCACAATAAAGTCTCATCCCGGCGACGGTGTGGCAGGAGGAGCTGCTTTTTAGCTAACTGGTAACCATGAGAGGGACATTGCACAACATGATGCAATGCGGTTCAACATAGATGAAGGCAGAAGACACCATTTTTCTTCTATGATTAAAAGTTTTGTGCTCTTTCTCAGATGCAGGCATGTATTTTTTTGTATGTTTGAAGTGCTGTTTGTGTGCATTGATCTCTCAACAAGGCTAAATATTGAATAATTCACACAGTGGAAAACCTTTAACCCCATAAATGGACCATACATGAAGAGACCCTCACGCTGTCTGTGCGCAGCAGTGCAGCAGTGTATGACAAGACAGAAGGCGATGCTATTCCGTCCCCCCCATCTTCCCTGCATCGCCTCAGGAGTAAGGTGTGTCACACTTCACAGAGCACCCAGACGCGCTCACCTGCACTGCCACTGCAGCTACGCATCACCAGCCAGCATCTCCACAGGAACTGAACTCTCTGGATAACCTCTGCAACCTCAGCTGCGGCTTCCTCGCTGTCAATCTGAATTCAACTCCAACTGAAAGCCAGTTTTTGACATATTTCACTTTGGCTTCTACATAATGCCTTGGTATACAACTCCGAATTTTGTACTCCGGAGACCTCGGAAAATAGCCTGAAATGGAGGCTAAAGAAAGAGGACAGAAATTATTTAAGGGCAGATTGATAAATACATTTCTGCAGTGACCCTGCAGGGTTTTTGAACAAATGTTTTTATTGCATATTTCATGCAGCAGCACAGTGAGAGGCAGAGAACAGCAGCACATATGTCTGTTTTCCATTGCTGGAATTTAACAGCTTCTGACCTGACACTTTCTATGACCTCATCCAGTGTGTTGAAACACTTTGTTGTTTTCCACGTGTCATTTGATTTTTCTATGATTGTTTTTATGATTTTTATACTCTATTTTTTCCTTTCCCTGTTTTGCTGTGTGGTGTATCCCCAAGTGGTAATGCTGCTATTTCCTCTGATACACCTTTTCGTTTCCTCCAGACAATTTTAGCTCCCTCCTCCCCCTCCCTTCTCAGGGCTTGGAGGTCCAAGATATATATTCCAATGCTTTTGTTTGTTAAAAAAATGTTTTCATATCAGATGAGGAGGTAAGTGGTAGTTGTGATTTGGATTTGTTGTTGTTGTCCGTGTTGTGATGTGATGACACATTTGCTCGACCAATCAGGATTGACAGCACCACTAGCACCACCTGAAAATGACCTGGAACATAGGACCATTTCACAAATGATTGTTATTTGCAAATTGTGGATCAATTTGTAAGTCCTACACGGCGCTCGTATGCTCCTGCATGGGTTGCAAGTGTGTCGTTTGTGTTGATTGGTGAAATATGTCAAAATTAATGCAAGAGGAAATTATCTAGTGTTAAAAATTGCAGCTTGTAGGCTGTGAATTTGGAGAAACTGGCAGAAGTCATTATAATGGCTGCAAAGTGCATTTTATGTTTGCAAAGTTTCTGTAGCAGATAGTTCTGCCTAACATTTTTTTCTGCACTTTGATGGCTTGGTCTATCAGTTTTTGTGGGGCACAGGTGTGTGTGTCTGTTTGTGTTTATTTTTGTGTTTCTGTGGTAATCAAAAACTGACACTGGAGTTGCTGTGGAAAAAAAAAGACTAGGAGTAAAAGAAACCCCTTGAGGAAACTGTATACTACAAGCACTAACACATGCGTGTGTTCATGTTTCTTTACACAGACACAGTAACGTTGCATGGCTTAGCCCTTTCTGTCCTATAAGTGAACAGACTTGATCTTCCACAGACTTGACTGTGAGCTCAGGCTTTGACCCACCTCTCCTTCCCTTCCCAAATGGATAGAGCCATAAGGTCAGAAGCAAGGGTTCCAATTTGTCAGTTTTCCCATGAGAGCATGAATCAATGATGAGAGGACTTAGCCCAGCCATAGGGGGTTCTCCCTCAGCAGATGATGCATCTGCATCTTATATAAACTGTAGCAGATGTGGGAGCACTTACAGCACTTGACCGGCATAAAATGACATAAAGCAGAGGGTAACAAGGGCACAGACGTTTCCTTTTTGAAGGAAGAAAGCATCTGTTTATCTGTTTGCTTCACTTACTCCACCATCTAGTTTAAATGACGAATGTTTCCATGTTATCATCAGACTGCACGTTAACATCTCAGTCACCATATTAGGTATTTGATAACTATGCTTTCTTTCATTTAATTTAGGGCTGTTTCAAACTCGAGAACTATATTTATACCAGATTTGCCAATGGAAATAGCAAATAACCCAAATTGTATTTGTATTCCCAATTTGCTCTGATGCATATATGCATATAAATGTGCTGATTCAAAAACAATTTATCACTACTGAAATTCAAATGTGATGAAAAGGCTGGTGAAACCCAATGATGTGGTCTATTTCATTATTTTGATATTGATCCAAGGAACACAGGGGATTTTAAGCTGGCACACTGATGTAGAGGGTGTTGAGCACAGAAAAGAGAGCACTGTTAGCCCAAGAAGTAATTAAAATCCTAAACTTTTGATTTTCCCCTTGATGTTTGTCTGGAAATAGAAAGTATATGTGAGTGTTACATATGTAATCCATTACTGTTTGTTCTAACACTACAGTGCAGTGCGATGATGCTTATATTGACTTACATACAGACACATACATACATACATACATACATACAGACTCCATAGGACTGCACTGTTGCTTTAAACTGAAATATTCTAGATGTGCTTTCCATAGTTTCATACACATTTCTCCACAATATGTATATACAAAAATACATATTTTGTATTTTTGTATATCCCCAGTAGGATTTTAAATAAAGTACTGTGAGTTTGAACAAAACAGCATGGGTTTGTAAAGACAGAGTTACAAGTGTGTGCCAATAGCATTTACAGGGTTTAGATATCAATATTCAAATCATGTACTATATGCAATTAACAGAGTTGAGGTGTTACTAAAATTTCAATTTCTGTAACATAATTTCATGCCGCTAAGGTAGTGTCAGGAGTAGCCTGTGGACATCAATAGCTGTGACACTGAGAAATGAATTATCAGAGTATTTACAGTCTAGTCTTTTTGTGATTTGCTTGCAAGGCTTCACTTTGCTATGATGCAGCATTGCATGTTGTTTATTTATAAGGTTCTATTGCAAAACCTCTGATCTCTGGTGACATTAAAATACAGTACTTACAATGTCAGGTCACAGGACATTTCAGCATTAGCTGTTCCTCTTGTTCACACTGAATTTGGAAAAAGTGGGTTCAAACGCTGTGCTAAAAATATGAAGTTACATTATCTTACTTCCCTTTAACATTTTAAAAGGTTGTACTTATGTGTTTTGTCACAGCCTGGCTCAAAAACTGTGACAAAGTAGGGAGACAACACGAGCTTGCGGCTAAGAAAAGTAATTTATTGTACAAAACACAAGTGAACTAATACAACTTAAAACAAAACCAGATGCCGCCACCATGCCCGCAGAGGGAGCGGAAATCTTCCAGAGAGCGGAAGACTGCGGAAGGAGGGAGGTATTTATAGAGCAGAGTAGACGAGGCCCAGGTGTAGCTCATATAGCTCAACACAATCAATTGTGAAAATGTATAATGTGTGTGTCTGTGAATTATCTGTGCGTCTGTCTATGCTTAAACTGTATGTGTATATCTTTTTTTGTACACAGGTCTCTCTTGAAAAAGAGTCTCAATGAGACTACCTGTTTAAATAAAGGATTAAATAAATAAGAAACATTTATTTATTTTCATTTCCTTGTTTCCCCCTCAACAACAGATGACAACTACAATTTGACAAATTTAACTCACCTGTTGAGAGGTGAGGATGAACCCGGGATGCATCCAGGGGAAATGTGATTGAGGAGGAGGATGAGGAGGATGAAAACGGCAATTAAGATCTGATTGGTGTCAACTAACTTATGAAGATAGTGGCAGATAGTGGAAAATCAGTTTAACAGGAATAGAAATTGGCAATGACAAAAAAACTATTACTACTACTATATAATCAAACAATTCCTCAGTATTAAATATGTTTACAGTGGTCACTATAGTAATTCACATAAGCAGCGTTGGCAAAAGAAAAGGCCCTTGAGTGTTGGTTTGGCCATACATTTATTATAAAGTGTCTCCTTGAAAGCAAGGAGAAATACGACTGAATTGAATGTGTACCCTCTGGCCTTGGGCCTGTTTATTAATACACATTACTTTTTAATGTCTCATAGTAAATAATATATTGGAATTGTGACAATATGCAACTTGGCCATTACCTGCAAGCTATCAGATTGATGGCAGAGGCCAGAGCAGACCTTGGCCCCTTGATGACAACATTAAGCTATAAATTAAAGCTCAGATGCTAACTGTGAGAATTTATAATGCAAGCAACACGGGATGCACTATGTGCAGCTTCTACCATTGGTGCTGAAGTGGTAACTGAACTTACTGTACGTCTCCATTTACCCTCGATAATGCCTCCAGTTTGCCTCCATTTTTTTGTCAGATAAATCAGTAAATACTTTCATATTAAAAAAAGAATTGATGGGAAATACAGTACAGTTTGTCAGACATCACTCAAAAGCAATTATCAGTGCAGCCAATGTGTACTGTGTCACCATTTTCCCCCAAACCATTTACTGACACAGTTTATCAATTGCAATTCCACAAATGTAATTAGCATGCCGCCTATATGCTTGTGGCAAACGTCATGCCATCAATTTAAAATGTATTTTGGTTTAAAAGTCTTCTCTGAGTGAGAATATCCGAACGTAAGACAGCAATTTGCACAGATAACATGGAGCACACTATAGCCAAAGATTGCATTTAAGCCAAACATCGCCTCCCTCTTCATTACACTTCATTGGGCTTGAACAGCTATCAGCCCAAGAAGCGACGATCTACCTAAAGTGTTGACCCAGGCAGAAATGTTTTAAATTGACCAACTGAATCAATCAAAAACATCTATCACATTGTACAGACGTCCTGGTTCAACTTCGGCCTATCATACGTGCTATAGTTATGCATACACATGTGGTGTGTCCCAAATCCATACCACACAATAATTCTTTGAAGGATTAACTACATACTATATCATAGTAGACTGTTTAAGTGGTTAGTATACTTTTTTACACTAACAGGATATAGAATATATAATACATGCTGGATGTCAATCAAACAAACTCTGGAGTGTGAGCTGTGAGCAGCTCCTCCGTTTCCTTTGTGCATTGCATTGTGGGAGAATAGTATACATCAACAGCAGTAAGCATACTGTCCGGTTCGAGTATACTTCATCATTTCACTTATCCACTGTGAACACACATACTCAAAACATGCTTAGGATTAGTATGTATTATGGATTTAGGACACGCCGACAGTTTTCCTGTGCAATGCAGGATTATAACCAACATTTTGGTGCACCCACTTTCGGTTTTACCTCTAAACAAAGGTGTTTAGATAATCTGGCTAAACTGCTGGCTCGTTTACAATCTGTCAGACTGCTTCTTTCTTGCCCCTTTGGACTTTGTTGTAGCGATGTCGCCATATTCCCAGATCTCAGCAATTACTTTGGTTAGTACCATGTTATCATAACTGATAGAAATCGCAGAGGCAAAGTGCAATTAAGTCCCGTCCACACCGGAGGGGAAAACAGTTCATTGCTCTCCATTGACTTTGTATTGCATGAAGGTGCCTCCTTTTCATTTCAGTCTGCTAACAAACAACAGAAAACTGAAGCCAGTGAGTGTTGAGGATGAGATTTTATAATGAATTGAAAGATATTTTCGTTCCACCTCTGTCGATTCAGCCTGACTCAGTCGTGCACCTACCCACTTAACACAAATACATGCTGTACCCTCTGCAACACTCCTTCTGAGGTTCAATTAATTTTCATATTTAACCTGACCTTATTTTGTTGCATTGACTGCTGATGTTGTGTTCTACTTCCCAACCTAAACTCACATTTGAATGCATGAGCAGAACACAATGTAGGTGTGGAAAAAAAGGGTGCCCTGACCAAGTGTGGGCTGGCATTGAATATTGTTAGGAATAATAATGAACGTGAGACACAGTGGGAGAGAAAAGGCAGACTCCTGATCGTTTTTGATACAAAACCTAGAAACTGTGAGAGGAAAAAATTAACATTCGGCAGCCAAGTGTGGGCTGCCTTGGCATTGAGCACTACGCCTAAAAGCAGGAGAGAGGTCTATATGTATGTATTCATACTGTGGGCATCAAGCAAGGCTGGCAGGGGTTGTTGAGAGCATCTGTTCTCAGTGTAATGAGTGTGTCGTCCCTACCCCCCTCCTCTTACACACTCTCATCATTACCAGTGTTTAATTAGAGACATCCCACCCTGGTTGTTGCGGATGCTGCTGATGGTCAGGTAGGGAGGGGGGGCCATGACAGAAACGGGCAGACTGAACATCACAGATAAACAATGTGGGGCAGGCCCGAGCAGAATGGGGGCAAACGTGACCTCCTGATCTCACGAACCACATGATGGCAGTGAACCAGCTCTGGAAAATAAAGTGACACCTGCATGGTGAGGTGGTGGGTTGCAAGAAAAAGAAAAAGAGGTGAAGCTGCAAACTCTTTCAGCTTAAATGAATTATGTATTAGAATAAAACCAACAGTCTGACAGGGCTGTCTGGTCTATGTGACGAAGAAAGCCTTGTAGAAAAATTATGCATCAGAGCTAAACAAGTGTGCGACTTTCACCTGTTCTATTTCTTTGTCTGTCACAATCTTTTAACATTTACATATCTGACATTTAAATACGTGGCTCCTTTCTGCTGTTCTCAAAGTACAGTTCTGTGCAGACAGTGGCGGATGATGTGGTCCTTCGGGGTAAAATTCATTAAAGAAAATGAAAAAAAATATATATATAGCTAAATTAATAATGTCTCTATGACTGCATGATTGATTATATTCTATTTAATGTGTTTTCTGTGCACTTATTTAATTGTACTTTTAAACGTCTATGTAGGTTAATAAGTTAAATTCTTTAATTACATCTTTTAATAATTTTATTTTCAGTGCATCAACTTCATATCATCTCTTTAATTTAAGCAATTACTGCCAAATAAAGACATTTTCTAAGATTCAGCATGTTAAGACGATGAAACAGTTTTAAATGTTGAGCAAGCACACGTACATTTTCTTCATACAATTTTGCCTTTTGTAGTTATTATCTTCCCTGAACATTACTGGGTTCTCGTATTTTTCATTCCTCCACCTTCGAATTAGATAATTTATGATAAATTACAGCTCATTATCTTCATACACCCAATCACAAACTGATGCAAACGGAGTAAAAATCTAATAATTGGCAAGACCGTATATCCTAACAGGCAAAACGCAGCTAATATGGTGATCAATAAAGTTTCATCTTATGTCATCTACACAGCTGTGCTACTTTTCACAGACAATCCATAAACAATGGCATGTGGCGGTTTTTATTATTTTAAATCTTTCATCAAGCTTCATTACTCAGCCTGACTATTATTTAAACATGGCAATTTTCCACTTCATTGCCTAGTTTTTATTACAGGCAGACAACCAGCATCCCAGCCAGCACGTCTATATCGGTCCCATGGGATTCAACAGTGGTCTTCATGGGCTTTGAGACAGCATGTGCTGAGTAGGGACAATTTACCTGAGATCCTTACGGGTTAAACATTCGAGTCGCCCCAGGCAAACTGACACAGGATAATTGCACAGGCATAGAGGAGGGCATCTATGGATTTATCATGGGGAATGACTGTGGGTCAGAATGGACATATTATCTTAGAGGCACTTGGCTCACCAGTCTGGGTTATAGATGAACATAACCATGTGGGTTGTATTGTTGTGATCCATTAGTCACTGGCTTCAATTTGTACAGCGTCCACTCAGAGAATCCATCTTGGTCACTCAACATCACAACTTTAAACTGTACCTGTTAAACACCGGTCCACCTCCTGCAGGAGCCTATTTAAAGAAGTAGAAAAGGTTAGTAAAATAGTTTTGACCAAAACTTTCGCATAGATCCTGACACTGGAGTTGCTGTGTCATATGAAATACTTATGGTGCATAATTTTCAGTAATATAAATGAATAAAAAACATGAATTATATTTATAATGTTTGTTTATTCAACATCAATCATTTGGATAAAATAAAATATATTTGAAATACCATTTGCAGTGCAAACTTCACTTCTTCAGTTTAATCACTTATTGTTTTTATCTTAACTGTTTTTAAATCAGCAGCTTATTTGCATTTTCTCAGTGTCCTCTTACTGCAAAAAATATAACTTTTGTGTGTGTTTTATGGACACAAAAACTGATTAGAAAACCATCATCTTTTAAAAAAAAATCTGGGTATTTCTGGTAGAAAATCCCCTCAAAAACAAACACACTAAAAACTCTCTGGGCCCTGGTTCAAGATCTCTTAACCTGACAAATTGACTCACCTCTCTTCATATAACATCCAATCTGGCAAGCAGCAGAATTGGTAGTTTGATCATTCTCGTCAAAATTCACCCCTTGACCCCCTCCGGCATCTCATGTGCCTTGCCGTTGTTCCTTGAGGACAGTTAAGGAGATGCTGAGTCAGGCGGGCGTTGGAGGTGACAAATGTTTCTCCATTGATGTTGTGCAGATGATTTACAAGCCCAGTTAACCAGGGAGGTCTGCCAGGCAGGGACTGGATGTGTGTGTGTGTGTGTGTGTGCAGTGGAAAAATGCAGTGGAGAGTAAACACGTATAAATCAGTTTGTCCACATTTTTGTTTGAAGTGACACTATGAGTAAGATTATGATAAAATAGCACTTATTGCAGATGCAAAGATAGTTAAAAAAACTCACAATTTATAAACCTGTGGACCCCTCAGAGGATGCTGATCTGACTAGTCAGCACACTGTATAACACCTACCGTATGTGCTAAAACTAAAAAAAAAAGATATCTTAAACAACTGGGAAAGTCTGCTCTTTAGGTAGAATAGCATATGTGATGCAATCCGGCCTGCACTACAGATGCCCATATTTTGCCCACTCAGAAGATTCCATGAGTCATTCTCATTTTACCACACAGCTCAACACCCACTTGTTTCACTGTCTTGGCTTCAGCAATAACATGCCAAAATATTTAGACTGCAAAAAATAACAAACCACTCGTCAGAATATAGTGCACCCAGATACAGTATGTGGGGCTTGAGTTTCCTCATCCAGTAAGCTTGCTTTTATTGATTTGCACGTGGAATGAAAAAAACATAGAAGTCTAGTTAGAAGTCTAGGTCACATATAGCTGTTTTTTCAACAGCATTTCAAAACCTACATTTCACTGTAGCACACCCTATAATCCATCTGCTACATGTTCATACATAGCTATTTATATGCTGTTCAAACAATGTAGACATCTTAAAACTTTTCAATGTCCATTTTCAATGAAATATTGCCAAATTTGATCTTAGACATTGTATGTGTTTTCACCTTCACGGTCACAGGTTGTTATTTGTCATTTTGATTGGTTGCCAACCTCAAGAGGGCAGGTGTTATGTAATGTGAGCCGGCCTGAGGACAGACGCCAGAGGGAGAGAGGGAGAGGAAATGCTACTTTGCTGCAGATGAAGATATAAAAAAAGAAGCAACTTTTTGTTGAGCCCGTGATGGACAGTGAATGATCCCTCATCCCTGAAGTATTTTTGTTAGTTTGTGCTTGCATGTATTTGTTAACCTAAATGAACTGAAACCAATGCCAGGGATGGAGGGAATGAGTGAAGCAATGGCGGTGAGCTAGTCGAACTCACCAGGGTTTAAGGTAAGGCCTTTCCTGTGTTGGCAATAAAGGCATTTAGCATACAGTATGTTGTGGTCAGTTAGTAGCTGGCACAGCCACAAGGCTTAGTGGTTAGTAATCCCTTAGACCAAACAACACATCTTTTTACCAGTACTACCTTTGCCGTGACAACCTGCACATTACCAAAACTATGCTTGTTAGGCATTCATTGGCCTGATATTACACTAATCACCACTGTTGCAACCAGTTATCAATTATTTATTATTACTAAAGCATAGAATTCACAAAAAATGTGTTTTTAACTTTTTTCAATGTACATAACAAATAGCCACACTCTATGCTCAGCACCTACTCCTCCCCCACATAATCTCCTTCACCATCCTCTCCCTCTGATTTGAGTTTCTTCTCATCCTCCTCTCATTCCGCCTGCTGGTACTGTTGCCACTCAATCCATCAAAGAATGTTTGGCCTGCATTGCGTCTCACTGACTGACTTCCTGACAGCACAAGTTGCCATGCTTAATGAAGTGCTTTAACATCAGTGTGAAATAAAAAAGAATGACATCTAATGTTTCAGAAAATGTGTTGACAGAGGAAGTGCCTTACAAACCAGTTGGTGATTCCAAAGTGGGACATTCTGGAGCAGTCAGGATCTGGCAAAAATTAAGCTCTAAATATATTTTTCAGTGAGTTTAGAGAGGACAACAAGAGCTATGCTGACTTGGATCCTGCATGTATAGTGATTGGTAGATGGATAGATGTATGGATGGTTAAATGGGCACCATACCATTTTTGCTCAAGAGATAAATAAGCACCACTACGACAGGTAAGATTTGAGGATCAGTCCAGGACATTTCCAAAGATACCATCCCAACTCCTCAGTCTTTCATTTGAAACAGCATTATAGCTCTACATATATAAAAAGCTGCTCTTTAGTGTAGCGCCATTAAAACTAAGCACTTGCCAGAATATTAATTCATAGAATTATAATATATACTAAACTAAATAAGGGTAGTTTTAGGTCTATCATTGCTAAAATATTTTAATGTTACAAAAGGATTTCTGTCTAACACTTCAAGACAACCCTTTGATGCCACTTTCTTCCTTCAGTAGCTAAAGAACCAGGTCTCTAGATACTAAGAAGTCTAGATCAAGGGAGGGTTAACGCTTTAAATTCTTTGTATTTTTATTTTTTTTACTCCAACAGAGAAGAGTGAACTTTTCACACAGAGCAAGCTGGGGTTGATAGCCTCCAAAATGTCACTGAAGCAAGTGGGAATATCTCTGGGACTGGAGGATGGTGTTTTATTCGAAAAGGTATTACTACAAACTGATAACTTTCTGATGATCAATGAGCTAATCCCAGAGGTCTGTGGAGGAGGTAAGGGGTCCATCACAACAGATAGCACACAGAAATGTCCCTACATGCATAAATAATAGAGACAATTTATTGTATTTAAGGCAGTCTACTCCAAACACCTCAGCCTCAGTTAGTAATAGTGTGTTTAAGAAATAACAGAAGCAGGACATTAATCTGTAGAGAATGGACAGTGGTTTGGTGGGAGGGACCAGATATTAGGGTTTGAATTGACAATAGAACGTGGTTTATGTTAGCATATTACAATTACATGCAAATCCATCAACTGCAGAAAATATAGTTTGATAATGATAAATAAATGACATTTCACAAAAATACTGTGTTTTCTCAAATAAAAGCTGGTAGTGAAATAGCTGGGGTGTGGTCGACACGAAGAAGTAAAGGCCATCCCCAAATACAGGCCGGGGGAAAAAATCAAGGGTGGATAAACTCCTGGTGCCTGTCATATTGTGCATGCAAACTAAGCAAAATGTACATTTCCATTGCTTTAATAAATTCAACAATATAATCATGCTATTTTCAACACTTTGTTGTTCTGAGTTACTCATCTTCTATTATTGTCACAATTCAGTCACTGCCAGTGTATGTGTGTTAATGTTCCAGCCAAATTGTATTTTGTAGTAACATGCAAGTGCCACAAGATGATAATAGCTACATTTGAAGTACTGTATAGGAACCGTGCAAGTCACTGAATTTTCCACACCGTGGTCCTGCAAATGTTTCACAATAAACACTTTGTTCGGAAATGAAGGGATTCTGGCACATGTTCTTAGTACACGGACAGGGATGTTATCAGGCCCAGTAGCTTTACTCACATTCACTCTCAGCAGGGTTCTTCTCACATCTGCTGTGGATACTGACAGCCGGTCCTCTGGAGGTGGAGTACACTTTGCAGCTGACTCTTTGTTGAGGAGATCAAAGCGAGCACAAAAGGTGTTAAGTTCATCTGGCAACGTGGCCTCACACATGATGGGGGCGCTCCTGCCTTTGTAGCCTGTGATGGTCTGGATTGCCTGCCATGTGTCTTTGGTGTTGCTGGTGTTGAGGACTCTCTCCAGTCTCTCCTGATGCCTCCGCTTTGCCTCCTTGATGCCAACTTTCAGTCTCGCTCTGGCGGTGCTGTATGCTTCCTTGTCACCTGAACGAAAGGCTTCTTTTTTTTTTTTTTTGGCTCTGGATAGGGCCCTCACCTCTCCATTTATTCAGGCTTTCTGGTTTGGGAATGCTTTTACTGTCTTTACTCCCAGGTCAGATATGTCGACCATATTCCATTTTACCTATTTATACTTCAATCTAAAAGGGCCATGTATTAGCAAGCTAACATTATTTTTTACGTCTGTTCAGTTCAGTATGCAACAGTAGGCTGGACTATTGCAACTCTCTACTATCAGGCTGCCCCAATAAGTCCCTTAAGACTCTCCAGCTGATCCAGAATGCTGCGGCACGTTTACTGACAAGAACCAGGAAAAGAGATCATATCTCTCCAATATTAGCTTCTCTACACTGGCTCCCTGTAAAATCCAGAATAGAATTTAAAATCCTTCTCCTCACCTTCAAAGCCCTAAATGGTCAGGCACCATCATATCTTAAAGAGCTCATAGTACCCTATTACCCCACTAGAGCACTGCTCCCAGAATGCAGGGTTCCTTGTGGTTCCTAGAGTCTCTAAAAGTAGAATGGGAGCCAGAGCCTTCAGCTATCAAGCTCCTCTCCTGTGGAACCAGATCCCAGTTTGTGTATGCGGAGGCGACAACCTCCTCACATTTAAGAGTAGGCTTAAGACTTTCCTCTTTGATAAAGCTTATAGTAGGGCTGACTCAGGTGAGCCCTGAGCCACCCCTTAGTTATGCTGCTATAGGCCTAGACTGCGGGGAGACTTCCTATGATGCACTGAGCTCCTCTCTCCTCCTCTTCCTCTTCCTCTCCATCTGTACGCCCTCATATCCATCAATGCTTGTTACTAATTCAACTTCTTCCCGTAGTTGTGTGCTTTCTCTCCCCTTTTTCTCCTTCTGTTGCTTTCTGCAGGTGTTTCTGCCTCCGGAGCTGTAGAGTCTGGATCTATGGTTGCGGCCGCCTGCTGCCCCCGTGCTCCTCCGCTGCACCCGCTATATAAATAAAACTGAATTGAATTGAATTGAACAGTTACATCTGGCAGTGACTGGGTGTAAATATTTAGTAACAACTAATCTTTTCACAGGAACTAGTTTCTTTGGTGTAATAATTTACGATGCTTAAATGTCAAACGTTATAACTAGTTAAACTTACAAACAGCTAGCTACAGCTACAACTAACTAGAAATCTTTGTCAGCCGCACGAGGGCAAACAAGGGTCCTTGGGCAGACTCAACCCAGTGACATTGCCTTAATGCATCCCACAACATTGACTTACCTGACGCCTCTGCTCATAAATCTTTAGTCTTAATTGTTGGTGTTTCTGGTGGAGCAGGGGAAAGTTAACAGGAAGTCGAAGTCAGACACTAGTGCTTTGTACACAGTGGAAAATGCAAAAGCAGGTGCAGCAATGTCATTGCTTATTTTAAAAAATCCATTAGCTCTTCTCTTTATCAATATGGTGATATATGGAGTTAAGACTGTGGAGGGAATTTCTGTTTGGGTTTTTTTTTTTTTTTTGCAATACTCTGTTTTTTTTATTTTCTGGTAATTTTCAGTCACTTTTTCTGTGCAAACTGAAAATCTGTTTAAAACAGGAGAAGGTATTTACCTACTGTCAGGGTTTGTGACAGCCATTGCAATTAAGAGATTTATGATAGTTTTAGTGGACAGGGTCTCAGTAGAGATAAAGTGTTTGTTGTGCTAGAAGAGGAAAGTGCCCTAGCAGAAGAGAAGTTTAGTTTTGTGGCCATGAGACCTCAAAGAGCCCCAGTTGACCAGAGCTTTATTCAGGCCTGTTGGCAGATTTCCCAAAGCCTCTGCACAGTTGATATAAGGCCTGACTATCTGCTGTGACAACTCCTTATTAACATCTAGCATGTTAGTCCTTTCCCCCTCCCCTCCTCTCTTTCCTTTCTTTTCCCTCTGTTCCCTCCTCTACCTTGTCTAACTGTACGTACAGGTAGAGGGGGTGTTTCACTTATGGGAGAGGACATAAATCCACAAAGCTGCCCCAGGCAAGGTCTTCATCACAAGCTCATTTCTCATCACTTTACATAAAGTCAGCAGTCTTAACTTCATAATTACACAGGGCATCAGTGACTGTGGCTAAAGAAAATGCTTTGTCCAGGTATAACTGCTTCAAAGGCACATTATAATGTTAAAAGTTCAATAAGTTATCTACACACTAACACTCATATCTAATTCTGATTATGTTAGGCCTTAGAAGCAATAAAAAAGTCAGTAATATACAATATCTGTTTAATATTTTAATTATTTTTTTATTATGCAAATACATGACTGAGAAATTAAGCTTCCTTCCAATGGCATACAAGATGAGACATAATGACAGCTGTAATTTGTGCGGTTTCCTGATATGGTGAAATTATGTTATTACCTGTGCTGTGATGGCATGGTTTTAAACACAGTAATTATTGTGTTTCCAAAGAGCCAAGTCAGACCCAAGATTGTGATTACTTTTAACAAACAATAGGTTAATAATTTTCAGTTAACAGATAAGAGAAAGGTAATAACACTGAAATTAAATTTTTCTTCCAGACCCTCTCATTTTCCTGTGTCTCCGCTTCATGGAGCGTCAGAAGAAGAGCTTATTATTATTATTATTTCTGCTTTTGGAAACACTTGAAACTTGAGTAGATCAAAAGATATCTTTGCCATAATTTGCGCCACCAAGAGGGATTCCATGTCTGTTTGCATCTACTTTGTGTCTCTACATCTAAGAATAATTCTACTACATTTCAAATTGGGTCTTTGGCTCGTTTCTGTTGGTTATAAGGGCATTGTACTCACCAAAGTAATCGCTACAATGTACGAACAATCAGACAGGTTGTATACAAGCTAGTAAACTTTAGCCAGAGTATTTACACTATTTTATTTGGAGATAAAACTGAAGTGAGTGCACTCAGAATGCCATGTCTCATTTCAAGGGAAAACTGTGTGTGCCCACTACTATAACAGGTGCTGTGGGTCAAAAATGAACCAGTAAGTGGGTGGGAATGACGGCCAAAATGACAAAAATAAGACCCAAGTTAACAAACCAGAATGATCCTTTACCTTTGTATTCAAATTTGTGTTACGTCCGAAGGCACCCATAGTTCTTTAGATGGCACGAACACACAACTTGCATTTACACCCAGCATTAACGTTTGGTTTTTCTTATCCAGATAAAGTATCCAGATACAGATTGCATTTTAGTCCAGGTGTTAATGACAAATTAGTTTATGGCTAAACAAAGCTCTCAGCCTGACCTAGTGTTCATACAGCCTTTGTAAACATTGTGCTTTAATGAGAGTAAATCAGTGCCTTATTACATAGAATTTAGTTTTTTGTTTTGATATGAGGTGAAAAAAAACAAGAATCTTTGCAATGGCTCTGACCCTTAACCCCTACTGTAGTAAAAAATAAAGCTGTTCTATGGTAACTTCAGTTCAAGGCTTACCTCACACAAACCTGAAGATTTTACTGCTTTCTAACCATATATTTATGGGTACAACTTAAATCATACAATATGTGCATCATGGACTGTAAGATAGTAGCAGAGCTGTCTGCTTTATGCAGTTCAGCAGTGGATGCTTGTAGTGAAGTAAGGCTCTGTCTCACCTCAGGCAAATGTCCTCTGGTCATTTTCAAACTGTTGCAAAAAGGAAAAGGAGAAGGTAATATTAGTTTTTTCATGTGTTTCATATGCATTTTAATAGCTGGTCTGTGCTGGGTTGTTTTTATTTTTTAGAATGGTTTCACAAAATGAATCACAGAATGGCAGTAATAGCACAGTTGGTGAGTGTGAGCGCAATACTAGCGCAAGAGGAATAATCAGTGATGTAAAACAGAGAAAGAGACAATAAAGGAGAGGACAGAGAAAGAGATAAGTGAATAAATATCTCCAGACAGGACACACTGTTTTGATGATTCTGCACTTATACTGTGTGCTTAATTACTTCATTAATTATCCTGCCAAGAAAAATTGGGGGATATTTAACAAGCAGTCATTAGTTAATCTTCAGTTACAATGCACAGGCACGAAGGTCAATACTATGAGTCATTTTAAATGAAATACATGTTCAGATACAATGGTTTTTGAGGGTATGTGTGGATGGATTTGAACACTACCACCAAGAGCAATTTGTCATTTTTGTGCAGGCACAGGAAAAGGACTAGCTTGCATTTTCACATTTTCACAACAGCAAAACACTACAGGTTTTCTTACCACTCTGTACTGTACTGTACTCTGTACTGCATGTGCTAAAAACATTTATCTATGATTTTTGTGATGCAATAGTGTCATAGTTTATCTACGGTTGGTTGTCTGGTTGCATATACACACCTTTGTGTTCACATCTGCATGCATGTGTGCTTCCGTATGTGTGCTGTATACCATTTTGTAGTGATTAATGTCCCTTGTCCCCATTTGGTGATCGGAGATGATATCCTGTAATGGCCTTTCAGTTGTAATTTAACGCTTGCACCAAGAAGGTGTAAACCACCAACACTAGCTTTGAGTGCAACTTAAATGAAGTGACCAAAGCCATGAGAATGCAATGTGAATCTTACATGCAACGGCAGAACAAGGTTTTGATTTTGTCAATGAAAGCCAATTACAGTGCATGAACTCAGAGGTATTGTATGTAATTTGTGTCATAACTGCAGGGTGTGAGGTTATTGAGCAGATAATTTAAAATAAAGCCACTGGAGATTAAACAATTGGTTGATTAATTGATTTGTCATTTGGCATAAAAGTACTAACAACAATCTGATAATTGATTAATTATTGAGTCACTGATTATATAGTACAAAAATTGTCAAAAACTTGACAAATGTGAGGATCTGATCTTTCTCTATGTTTGATATCACAATTTATACCATTGTAAACTGTATATTTTGGGCTGTTGGTTGGACAAAAAAGCAATTTGAAGATGTCTCCTGGGTCATTTTTCACTCTTTTTCCACATAATTGGTTAATCACAAAGATAAGTGATAATAATCATGTGTTGGAGCTCTAAAAGGGTACACTTTGTATTACACAATGTGACACACATCCAGTTTCCCTTTGTTGCCGTGACTACCAGTTCAGATGAAGCCTCCTTTAATGCGTGCATTACAAGACAGATTACGTCCAGAGGGGTTGACAAGGCTATCACCTTCCAAATGCAGATAAAATACAATACGTGGCCTATTTAGCCCAAGTTTAGAGCAATCTAGCATCACAAAATACACGCAACCTGAACTCACCTCTATGAAGCTAGAACAAGTCTATCCTCTGTACACCAACTCATACAATACAGGAAAAGCCATGGGTTCAGCCTACTTTTGTTTAGTCCTTCAGAGCCTGCATCTCTCCCTAAAATGGGAAATAAATATGAACTTTTTTATGTCGAAATAACAAAGTGTTGCATCAGACTTTAGTGCTAACTGTGCCTAGTTTGGGCTCTTTTTTGCTAACAAATGGATTCTGTGCCACCATTTCCTCAGAACTTGTATGTCAGCTGCCTTTAATGTATTGCTGTTTGTTTTATTAAAAAGCACAAACGAAATGCCACAGTGAGTTATTTCACGTTTGCTTTTAATCCAATCATCAGTTTAGTTCGAGGGTAATTAAGACAGCTCATCTGCTGTTTCTGCCTTACCTTGTGTTTGTGGCTCTGCTTGATTTGTGCGCACTCTGTGTGTGCTGTGTGTAATTGTACTGTAATCTGAATATTATTTACTCCCTGCAGCAAATCCTATTGTTTGTTGCTGTTGTCCGATGTATGTAACATCCTGCTGCTGCTTGTTGCTGATTTGCCACTGCAGGATATCTGTAGGCTTAGTGCTCACTGGCATCTGCTCAACTGATGTAACCAGTGATTCATTTCGCTTCCTGGGAATTGACTGATAGAAATTTGTAGCTAGTGGTAAGTAGGGAGCCAGATGGCATCCAGGGTGGCTTGTTTACTAATGGAGACTGTGATTTAAACTTTGTTTACTCTTTGTATTGAAAGGCTGAAACAAGATAGTCCGGATAGAGGCCCAATGCAAATGTGGAACCTTTTTTTTTACTTCAGTGCAGGTGGGGTTGGCCTTCAATCCACAGACAAGGTAAGTGTTCAATACATGTCCTGCTCCCGTATGACAAAACAACAATGGAGCATGGATGAAACCAGTGTTACATCAGAGCTGGGGATCATTTGAAATGCTGGTACAATATCAGACATTTGAAAGAGTTTCAGTTTTTCTGAGAATATTTTTTTCATTAACAAAAGAAAGAAATTAACATATCAAATATTAAACACAAGCAACCATACAAAAACTCCTACACCTACATCATAGCCTGTAATGATCTCAATAAACCCAAATAACTGGACACTTCTCTAACACCAGACATACTGGATCTCTGTTTCTCTCCCTTTCCTTGTAACATGATAAAGCCCTTGAATGATTTCATAAGACTTCATGTAATAATTAATTCATTCTGTGTATTAAGTGACAGAGTATGTAATAAGGTCCCCTGAGGTTAGATTATAATGTTAAGACAGTGTTCAGAAAATTCAGAAAGAGGTGGCAGCTAAGGAGAATATGAAAATTTAACCCATTTGTCACAACGTGCTTCACACAGAGATAAGTGGCCAAAACACAGCAGACATGAAAGAGTAAAAAAAAGCAAAAAAAGCAAAAAGAGAAAAACAAGGGCATTAGAAACTTTTGAGCCAGAGCATGTGCATCTGTGTGGGCTAATGTGTGAGTCTTCACACACCTGTGAGTGGATATTAGTGCCCAAGGCAACACAAGAACAGTCTGTAGGAAAAATGAGTAAATTATGGATGCAGGGAGGTACAAATGGAGCGTGTGGTGCAGTCAGAGCTAATGTAGCCTGCAGACTCTACTAAATTCCTGCCTTTGGAATTCTTAATTATTGACACAAAAACAGAGACAAGTCCATTAAAGCCAAGTTGCTCCTTGTATCCTTGTGGAGATATACTTCTCGGCATGTCCTGGAGAATTGTAGAAGTATCCTAACTATCCATAAAACAAAAACAATGAATAGAAGCTGGTAGATGTGTCCACTGAATATATCAAGTGCAAGATGACACTCATTGGAAACTGGTACATTGGGTGCTCTCTATACAAGCTGGCCTCTATTACAGTGTGCACTATTGTAATACAGGTGTGCCAGGCCATTTGGAGTCCACTGGAGCCACAGTTGGTCATTTTGCTATCAAAGGGACAATGGAAGACAATTTTTGGATGCTAACTTTGCATTGTGAAGGAGCAAATTACTGTGAGCCCCTGAGCATCCAAGCTAACGAGCACCAGCAAACAACTCTTCAAACTACTTTTCATTTGTACTGAATGGTGGGTGATGAATGAGAATGATAACTGACTCCAGAAGTGTGTTTGATTCCCAATTCCCTGATGTGGAGCCATTTGCTTATCAATTAGTTGTTCACAGCGGGCCTTCCAAGAATACACATGGTCATTTTTGTGTGGTATCACAGTCAAATCTTGAGTGCATTTGCATTATGTGAATGGCTCTTCAAATTTGCAGTTAACCTGCAACAACATCCTCCTCCTCTCTTCTCCTCTGTCATATATTCCTCTGAACAAATATCCAAGGTGCTTAAAAAGAAACTGACTTACTGACAGAAGGTAGGCTTGTGAGTGACGTGCTGCTTTTGGCTGACCTTCAAGCGTTGGACTGAGGTTATTTCACACTTAAAAATACTGTGGGTGTAGTATGAGTGTTGGTTTCAGGTTTTAAAAGTGAGTTGACCTTGAAAGGGACAAATGGTTTTATAATCTTAATAATGTAATGTTTCCAGGAGTTTGCTCAGTTGTCATGCAACCACCTGTTATCACCTGACCAAAGTGATGACAACTGAGCCATCTCCATGAAAACTAAGCTAACTCTCCCACTGATAATGAGGACTGTGATAGGCAGTGGAAAGCTCTGAAAAAAGGCTAGTAAATGGAAATGGAATTATTATTATGTTTTTGTTACTATTTGCAGCCTGTTTTCTTTTTGCTACTGTCTTTTTTGCGTGTGTGTTGTGTCAGAGGTGTGGACTCGAGTCATGTGACTTGGACTCGAGTCAGACTCGAGTCACAAACTTGATGACTTTAGATACGACTTGACAAAATCAAAGAAGACTTGCAACTCGACTTGGACTTTAACACCAAGTTACTTCACTTGGACTTGAGCCTTTTGAGTTGAAAATACTTGATACCTTCCCCCAAAGCCCAAAGATTAAAACGTATGTTGTTTAAATACAACAAGACAGGACAGAAAGATACAAAATTCATTCTATTGTGGTGCTGGTTAATAGTGCTATTTGCTATTATGATTAAGTTCAGTTGTACTTGTTTTAACAAATTTTAAAAAGCATTCATGATTTGTTTACATGTAAAATATTACTCTGTTGTTAAAATGTCATTGCATTTGGTGAAGAGAACATTATGACTTGTTTAGGACTCGGAACTCAAAGTTTAGAGTTTTTTGGAACTTGACCTGGGACTTGACTCAGGACTTGCCTGTCTTGACTTGGAACTTGCTTGTCTTGACTTGGGACTTGACTCGGGACTTGCTTGTCTTGACTTGGGACTTGACTCGGGACTTGCTTGTCTTGACTTGGGACTTGTCAGTCTTGACTTAGGACTTGAGTGCAAAGACATGAGACTTACTTACTAAAACAATGACTTGGTCCCACCTCTGGTTTGTGTTGTTTGAAAGTACAAACATTGTCATGGTTCAGCTGGCCAGATGTGAGGCCAATGTTGGGGACACCATTGCCCACAAGGAGAAGTCCTACCAGGACACTGGAGGCAAATGGTTAAAGGGGAATCCAGGTATTTGAAGGTCTCATTACAGAGAGAGAGAGCAACATGACTATCCTGGTGTGATCAGGAGCAGCTAAAGGACTTTATCTTGACAGAGTCTGATAAATAAAGCCTAATAAAAGAGTTGCCAGAGGGACTGGGCAGTGATGGGAGTTTGCTTTTCCTCTGATATCACCACATTATTAATGTTATATGATGGCTTTGTTTTTGTTACAAGCATCTGATATTGTGTGATGTCTGTTGCATTAATGTTGCATCTGTGTCAAATAGAATTTAGCAATTTCATTAACTGTATGAATTTGATATTCATGAGTCATCTCTCATAATACATCCGGTTGGTTTTTCAGTAGCAAACCAGAAACTGCAGTTCCAAACATCATCTGTTCCTTCTGTTGTGCATAAACAAAGCTGTAGTGTTTCCAAACACAGACATGTTCATGTTGCCCTACATAAACACTGGCTGCATTACTTAGCTGCAACACATAATTGCTGTATACACATTGTGAGAATTACATAAGACATCCCTCTGCTTTCTCCCACCAGAAGTAAATGGGGAAATAAATAAATAAATTACAAACATAAGATGCTGACGTTTCCTCAGCATCTAATTTTGCTCATGAGCGTCTTTATGTCACCTCATAAGGACAGTTGTCATTAAGTGTCATTTGTTTTGAGGATAGTGTGCAAGTAATTGCAAATGACGCACATATTGTTACAGTTTGCAGCATTTCCTTCCTGGATCCAGGAGATCAGAGAGGAAATTCTCGCTCAACAATGGCCTCATCAGGTGTGTTCAATTTTCTCTCTTCCCCTCTGGGAGAACGAGATGTGTGAGAAGATGGATGGCATGGAAGATGGAGGTGATGAAAGAGTGGATGGCTGCTAACTGACCTGCCACTTCTCCTCATACAGCTCCTCTTCCTCCGCGGTTGGACGATGCAAGTACAATCAGCAAATAAAAAGGAACACTAACATCGTTTTGTTGTGGCCATTTTCAGGAACTGATGAGACTGAATAAACCACACCATGAAATTTTATTCTGTTGCCCGATGCTTAATAAAGTCAGGCAGCCTTTCTTCCAGTTGCTGGATGACTGGTTGCTCAGCGTTCTGCACAGCAGCACCACTCCGAACGCCGTCCGATATTTCTTTATGCACAGCTGCTTCCATCACTTTCTACGTCTGTCTGTAGAATCCTGGAGATCTCACTGCATGCATTTTCTCCATTCTTCCTGTGAGCAGTCAGTGGCAATGACTTTTCAAACTACTGATTTTATTGTGCCACCAACATTTCAACCAATGGTACCATGGTAAATCCATTTTTAACATCCTATGTTTTGTCAAGTGCTTGTAAAGCACTTTGAGTTGCATTTGATTTGTTTGAAAGGTTATATATAAATACATTTTAACTGATTGATTGATTGATTGATTGATATTTCCAGAGTGTTCATAGGCAAAAACAACATTTACGATGGTTCGGGACCGCTCATAAACTGATGCGCATAGATTATTATTATTATTATTAAAATACATCACTGTATTTTGGGATACTTGATTGACATAGTCCAGCACAGATATCATTTGAGTTGCTAATCACTGTAGGCCTGCCTGACCTGGATGCCTGATACCTGCAGTCGGGTGTTTTCCACATCTGGGAGGTGTCAGTCAGCCAGTCACATTTATTAATTTTAAATCATACAACTTCTATTTACACAATCAAAGATGTGATGTACAGTACATGTGGATTCAGCAGTTTCTCGCCCACATTATTTATCCATCCATCCAACAAAATATTTTATCGGGGTCAGGGTTGTGGTGACAGTGCAGCAGCAAATAGGACCGTTTCACAGCAACTTTCTCCAGCATGCCGTGGGGAATCTTCATGCACTCCCAGACCAGCTGGGCAATGCAACCCTTTAGTGTTCTTATATTATATGACTCTGTTTTTGACATTATTATTGTTATTATTGTCCTTGTTTGCTCTAACTGGTAAATGGTTTGCACATGGCACTAAAGATGGCTGCCCTTAGGATGATTTGGGTGTTTCCTTATGCTGATGACTGATTGCCTGGAGCGGGCATTCAATTTTAGGGCAATCCTCATTCACATGGGGAAGAACAAATCAGAGGTCTGCTCTGAGAGTTTTCTTATTTCTTTCTCCCTCACTTTTCACAAAAACATCTCTAAGAGAAAGAAAATAAGAAAACATTTGTGAATCAGGCCCAGTGTGCATTTATCCTCTCTTCTACTCAGGACACTGTCAAGGACAACACTCACAATGTAGGCCTTTGGTTTACACTTTGTCTTCACTCACGGTTACCTAAATCACATAATATAGCACCAAGAACTTTTGAATTATCTCATGAATTATTATTTGCAGGGTTCGTACAAAGTCATTAAAGTTTGGAAAATGCTTAATTTTAACCGTTATGTTTTCAAGGTTAGGAATATGCTTGAATTTGAATATACTCCTTGAAAAATGTTTGATTTTCAACATAATCTGGTGTTTCATCTACACCATCACTCATGCAAACCGAAAATCTTTTAATATTTGAAATGAAATGATCCCATCATCATATTTGTTTGTTGTCTCCTGGCATTTATAGTAACAATTAAAGGCTTTGAGATTATGGAAATGTTTTAGGAACCTTGAAAGTGCTTGAAAAGTGCTTAAATTCTGATCTTAAAAAGCTGTACGAACCCTATATTTTATTTTTTCATAGATACAGAACCCATACTGAATTTAATCTGGTTTATTTTTGTAGTATTTTGGGTATCTATTTATATATGCATGTGGGTGTGTGTGTGTGTGTGTGTGTGTGTATGTATATATATATATACATACATACATACATACATACACACACACACACACAGTATACACACCTGCACAGGTGTTTTCACTTATTGTGGCTGATTACCTCCGCTCAGGTTGAAGTTGGGCAGAGCTATTCAGGAGGATTATGTGAGGTCACCAAACTACATGCACCAATAGGAATGACGAAGGAGTAAATCGCTGCGCTGTAACAGGTGCCACAAAGCTAACAAAGTGTGAGGTAAAGTGTCAATCGGGCACAGTCTGATCATGCTCACACCATCCTGGGAAGACCTCTAATCAAGCAGAATAAGTGAAAACACCTGTGTGGGTGGGCCATGGGGGTGTAGGGCCTTTTAAGGTAGAATTACAACTTCAATTCCAGTGGAAACAAAAAGGCAGTAATATATCTGCAGGGGGTCGACAGGGTTTTTGATCAATAAGAGTAACCCAGCCAAACGCTTGACTGTGTTGCTGAGAGTTCTGGCATTCAGAAACAATTTCCTGCCTGAATTTTGTTTTGAAGTGAGCATCTGAACACCAGCAGGAGGATGTTTACTTCAAAGGGAGGGGGACTTAAAGGAAACTGCTCTCCACCTCCACAATTCTACACTTAGCCCCTCTCAGATGAAATCGCTGTGTTTATTAAATGTTTAATTCTTTATAAGAGGTAGATGTGTCCCAGACTGCATTGTCTCAGCGGCTCTCATGTTCTCAGGTTAGATTCTTTCCCCACTCAGTAGTTACACTACATGAATCCTTTTTTTTCTTTACAGTTTTTCTTTGTTCCTAAACAGATATTTCTGTTATTTATTTGTTAGTTTAAATCTGAATACTGCCAATCAAGTTGTAAAAACACCAAATCTAACACCAGATCTGACAATATAGAATATTGCTTGTGTTTTGCATGCTCATAACAAACACCATCAGTGCAACCAACCGTGGCCTGCAACCTTTTTACACAGGCTGCCTTCATCTTTATTATGCTATGCCATGTTATACGTTTGTGTAACTGATTCTATGAATGGATATGTGTCTGTGATTCATCCTTGTTAAATAGCATAATGAGACAGGCCAATATGACAGTCGTGAAAACAGCATTTCATGAAACACTTGCATTAAACAAAATGCAATGCACTGTACATAACCTGAATGTGCCTAATGAGGCCAAGATGCCGTTTCACACATGCTTGCTAAGACACACAGTGGAACACACAGGGCTCCTGGTGTCATTTTCATAAATCGCGTTCCTCCAAGTCTGGATTTAAGAGTTGAGCAGATTCTAAAATCCATTTTGATTTCCACAGTGGCATGAGGTAATAAATCATTAAGCACATCCCCTTATGCATCCTCTTAAAGAGCAGTGAACACCGGCTCGTAAATCTCCCGTGACTTTGCCATCCTCCTCTCCTCGGTCTGGGGTAAAAACAAAGCCCTACCCATCGTCATTCTAGCATGATTCACCCCGGCACTTTCCGCCTTTTGATGTCTGAGGAGCAGTTGTGCTGTACTGTAGGACAATCAAAACAAGACCACGAACCGCGAAACAGCTTTTACGGGCAGCACACTTTGATTCTCCTCCTCTGACGCATGACTTAAACCTGCACATACAGCAAGCCTTTGAAGGTTTGAAAAGAGAGCTGCTTCACCCCCTTTTAAAAATACAAAAAAAATAATAATAATAAAATAAGACTGATTTATGTGAGTGTGGTGAGCAGAGGGAAAATGGAATGCAACAATGCTGGAACCTGTTTTTGGTGACATGAAACAGTCTTTATAACGACAAATAATGTGCAAAATTACTTTCCACCAATGCTCTAAAATTACTTAAAACCAGCTGTATGTGTTATCTTTAAGGGCCTCTCATTCATAAATGTCACACCTTTAATAGCTTAAATTTCCTCAAGTGTTCTGACAACAGCTTCTGCCATTCACACCACACCACAACACCACTACCAACACTCAAAAGCGCTCCGGTCCTAGAAATTAGAGGCATTTTACATCAGAGTGTTCTGTTTTCTGTGATGCAACACTTAGTACATGTAAGCCAGTCCCTCTGGAGACATGGCCCCTTAATGCCAAGCTGCCCTCAAGTTTATGATAAAGGCTGCATGTGTGAAAACGCCAGTTACTATAAAACTCCACTACATTTCAAATATTATAGATATAAATATATAGCATAAGGAAGCCTGCGGAGGCTTTTTTGGCGAATGTGCCCAGTGAGCAACTTTCATAGGACTGAATGGGGCGCCGTCTTTGAAGGCGGCATCCAGTTCTCCTTAATACATCCAAGGAACACAATGTTTGAGCAAAAGCCATTGTCACCACAGGTGTCAAGGCATTGTTAACAAAATTAGTAACACTTGTGACATTAAAAATGGCTGCATGAGAGGATGGAAAGAGAGATTAGATTGAAAGTTAAGCAATCTAATTAGCCAATCACAGTCAGCTTTGTCCATTTCTGCCCAGCAACTGCAGAGTCATTGGTTGCTATGGTGATTGCGGCCCCCCGGGGCAGGGGCGCCAGTGAGGAGAGATACACATATACCACTCTGTATCCACAGGCAGACAACGGCCTCTAAACCAAAATGTATCATTGGACATACTCTCATAGCTCAGTCATATTGAACAAATGCTATGAGCGGCCAGAGACTTCAGTGAAGACATTGATATATTATATGTGTACATTGTTTACTGTATAAGAGGTGTCGCAGGTCAAAGACTCCCATCATCTCTGTATTTGACAAGAAGCCTCAGAGCTCAGATAACATGGGAATCAGTTAGACTTTTGGTCAGCACTCGCCGTGCTTTCAAGCAATGTAACATTGGGTGAGAGAGGATAAATTTGGTCTAGGATAGCCAGCAAAGTTTTAACATTAGGGGGTGATATCGCTACAGTTTTTACAGTGGTGGCTTGAAAACATGGAGGTGCACCACTCTGCGTTTATTTTGAGAAGATAGCACAGGCAGAAGTGCTGGAAACGTTGTTTTTCTATCATCTGGCAACAACAAAGTAAACTGCTGTCAATCACTTAGCCGGCATAACTAATGCGCTTGCTAAAATTATTCGGTCCTCTTCATCTATTTCAGTCAAAGCTTAAACAGCTTTGACTGAAATAGATGAAGAGGACTGTATTTTTCTTTATCATGTTTTCCTCTGTCGGTGATGAAACGGGTTAGGAAGAATGCCACCATTACCAACTTGTCTTCCATTTTACAAATCTAACAGGAGAAAGGCCTCATCTGACTGTACAGCAACGGGAAAAGGTGCAATGACTGAAGGCATCTCTCTGCTCTGACTTGTAAATTTTTAAACACAGAGTGCTAAGGGCTTTTCTTAAAAAAAAAAAAAAAATGCAAGGTGCGCAGAGCAAATAAAAAGTGAGATGCTCAGGGTGCCTTTGCAGTAAATGCTTTACAGACTGAGCCAGTATATGTCCCCATTTCCCTATACCACCTACCAGCCTAATTATATTCAATGTCATTGATAAAGCTATGCACTATATAAAGTGCATTAAAAACCTGCTGTAATAAGTGACAGTTTTCTGGAAAGAATATATAGTACCATTTCATAATCAAAATTACTTAATATAGCTTTGGTACCATAACAGTTGATATATAAATTCCACAGGATTTCACAAATACTACAGAAAAGTAGGATACATAGATATGAGAATCCTCAGGAATCATGAATACTTCATATGATCACATTTAGATTTTTCATACATGAATCTTAAACAAGGTCTTTGAGGGTGTCTGTGTTCTAGCAAGGACGTAGCATATTTTAAATGTACTGATATAAGGTTTTGCCCGTCTTTGCTTTGCTTATTCTGTTCATCCAGTCAGTCAGAGCAGCATAAGATCCCTGTATGACTCAGGTGGGGACCTCTGCCCAATCTGCTAAGTGGAAATACGGTAGCATTACAGGAAAGTCAGCATGGTGGGAAGGAAGTTAGTTTTTCAACATTTCCTTTCACAGTTCTTTCAACATGTCTGATCTCAGCAAGTAAAGGCTTTAACGACGAGCAGAGGAGCTCGTCTTTAGAGGCACGTCTAGTGATCCTGCACTGGGAACAAGGGAGCAGAGTGCCCGCAAACCTTAATTATTCACAGCAGGGAGGCTATTGTCTGGCACTAAGGACAGAGACATAAGAACTAATCAGTAGGTGACAGTCTCCACAGGACCTATGGGATTCAGTATCCTGGAATTTGATTTCTCCTTCAGGCCCCTTCCATGGAAAATGTAACCTTCTGGGAAGGGCTTAATGGGGTTTTTGCTTTTGGGAGGAATTCATCATGGAAACATGACATTTGCTGCACCTTTACACTTGTTAATAAAAAGGTATTCACATACAAAGCACTTTACCTCTCTTCATGATCAAACAACACAGTGTGACACAATGAAATAACACAATACATGGTTCAGACAGCAAGGCAGAACCTGCATTACGTATTGTGTAGCTATTTAGTCTTTGATACAGCCTCAGCATTTTTCTAGCAATACAGGCGGACTCCACATAAGAACAGCATTATACAGATGTAAGAAATCTGCCTCCACTGTGTCTTCTGTGTCGCAGCTCTGGGTTTGTGTATCCAAATGCTGCTTTGCTGTATTCTGTGTGGGTTGGTCTGTGAGTATTGCTGTTGATGAGGTAGGCGAGGAGTCATGAATGCTGTATGCTGAATGCTTTTGTATTGACTTAAGATACAAACAGAATTGGCATAGAAATAAGCTGCAGAAAATATGTTTGAAAGCAAAATGTTATGTTGCGTTTCAATGCAATGGCTTGCAGCTGTCACATGAGATTATTACCACTTACTCCAAAATTAAAACAAAAACTATAAGGAATAATGCATGCATTCAGATAAAACTGCATTACTGCATTTTGTCACATCAGAGGTGTGGAATCTTGAAATACTTTCTTTAAAAGGTTACTTCTCTCATGTCACATTTGCTTTTGTTTGTGAGGAAAACATTCAGTATGACAAGTTATGCCTCAGAATACAAATTCCACCATTAAAGCAGCTGTGATGTTGGCAGCGATGCTGGTACAAAATGACAAAATGCTATAGCCCAGTGAGCTGAGTAAGTGAAATAGACTTATTTTGTATCTATGACTTTATCTGTGGAAGAACTCAAAAGAGCAAATTGGAACAAAAGGGAAACACTTTATTGAATTGTATTTTAATATAACAATAGGGTACTTGCTTGTCTTGGTAAAATATAACACCATTAAGAATGAATTTATGGACAATCCTGTTAATCAAAGTCTATTTACCAGCATTTACATGACCCTGTCACAGAAGCCCGCCCTGACAGAAGGACAACATGATTGGTATCCCTAACTGTTCAGTGCATTAAGAACTATCAGACGAAATAAGCTGAATACCAATTGCATTAACAACATGCCTGATGTACTTAATTCTCCCCTGTGAATGCTTATGTCTTGATGTGCTTGCTTTGCAATCAACTAATTGCTACAAATACTGTGACATTTATCATTTGCTTCACCCTGATACTGTATATCATGCCCTACAATTAACCAACATGTCACCAAATTACTTTAAACAGCAGGAGAGCAAATGTGCATATACCTCTATCATGAGACATGTTAAAGAGCATTATGTTTGAATTCCAACCTAAAATTGTATTTATATTATTAGGTTAATATTCCCATAATGCTACATGCAAGGTTAAAACATAAAATGTCCTGGCACTGCAATCTCCCTGCGCCCAATTGTCCCCATAATATCAAAAGCATGATCAACACTAAAGGCTTCTCATTTTTAGATTTAATCAGTCATTTAATCAATCGGTTTGTATTGTTATTTGTATTTTGTTTTGTTATTTAAAAGGTTAGCGAGTAGATTCTTTGTGCTGTAAAACATTTTAGCTTTAGCTACCTGCGCAGGTATTTGTAAGCCCCGTGCACTCTAGCTAGACAGTCATCTAGTAGACTTGAGTACTGACCAACAGCTAATATTAGCGAATAGTAAACAATAGTCAGAATCTCTGTTATCTTTTAAGCACATCATCACTTCAACATCTTGCACCTTTATCTGTCAGTATGTGCAACTGTGTAAGTTAGCTTATGTTAGCTTAGCAGCCAAGACAGAAATCTCAACAGGATGAATTTAGATGATATTTGATATTTCCAGATATTTTCAATTGTCGGACTGACTAGCAGTTTGTCATGAGTTACCATGAGTGGAAAGCGACATAGCAGTCACCACTAAATATAATGCCACTTTTGAATGTAATGATTAGTTTTGAGATCAAGTAATTTTACGTATTCTAGTAATGTAGCTATTATTAAGAAATTGGTCCAGTTTTGGTCTATGTACACATGAACTTACTGACAAAGTATGTGTCAGTGTCACAGTTTAAGCTCTGGTAAAACAAAATGCAATATATGAATAACCTCAAAATTACTTAGAAATGGGACTTTAAGGGGCTCATCTGCCTTGAATTGTATCTCTCTTTATACCAAGCTCTCGGCCCACTTGGGATGCAGGTTGAGTGTCAATGTAAAAGGGTTGTCCTGTGACCTGTGACCCAGTGGACGATTCGCACCATGATTAGGTCTGTTCTCAAATGTGAAATACGGGTTAGAGGTCCGTGACTCCATTTTTAAAGCACCTGGTTGCTCCCGCTGCTGCAACACCCTCTGGCCTTGACAGGAGTGGAATTTCTGTAGATGTAGACACATTTGACAGCTAAGAACAGAGGAATAATTCTGTGTGTATTGGATCCAGGGTTACATAACTTTAAAAAACAATCATAACTGAACCTAGGAAAGTCACAAGCGTAGCATAAAATATTTGTAAGGATGGAAATAAGCTGAAATTTTAAATTGCATTTACTGTAGGTCACATTCCCCATTTTGATTCAAATGAAGCCAGATAGCTTGTAGTTGAGTGATTAAGCTTTGTACAATGATAGGACGTAAAAACATTACCTAAAGCTTATAGCTCTAAGCTTGAGCTCGACCTCACACTGCACACAAAACCCAGTGAGAGGCTCAGCTCAGGACATGAACATTTCAAACTGAGACATAATGAAGAAGAAGGAGAAAGTTAAGAGTTAAGCTACCATGGAAGTAATGCTCAAATATGGAAGTAAAAATCAAATATGTACTCACTTGCTTCAAATAAGTACATGTTATGTTATTTTTCTTGAAATGTTAATTGAAGGCAACAGTTTTTGAAAATAGCTATGTTGCATTTGTAATTATGACCCTGTGAGAATCCTGGCCTGAAAAAAAAAAATCACACAGGGCCCAAAGATACCTATAAAGAGATGTCATTATGGGAGCTCAGGGATGACTGCATAATTTATGTCATTAGAAAAGTGAAAATGTTTCAAAGCTTTCTCTTTTCACATCATGACAGCTGACCATTCTGTCTCAGTGGGAGTGAACTGCTTTGCGCGCTCACCTGTGAATTTATCTTTTGGAAGGACTCACTGGCACTTCTCTTACTGATGTTGTATCTTACAAGGAAATGTAACAATCCCCAAAAGTTACAGCTCCAGAAAATATGCTGCTTGTGCATTACTATTTCAATTTCAATGTCATTTATTTCACCGCATAAAGCACAATAAGCACAATAAGGTCAGCCTGATTTTACTACTTACATATCTACCTCAATTTCCCTTTGCATATACGTACTCTGTGACTGCTAGACTTATGTTTATGTCTCATCTTCCTTTGACCTTCTTAGTTTTCTTTTTCCTGCCTGTCTGGCCCCACTTACCCCTTGGATTTTTGAACCTGTTTGTTTCAATTGAACAAGGCTCCAGGCAATGAAAAGAACAAACCAGCCTTGTCAGAGGATTTCTCTCACTTTCAATTTCCTCCCTGATGTTACAGGCAGTGCATCATCTATTTCAAGCCAGCTATGTTATGTTTCTTTTCAGAAAATACAGACAACCCCTCCTTTGTCAAAAAGTAATATCTGAACTGCAATAGCTTCTAGTGATTCAAAATTCAAAAGCTACAGTGGGCATTGATAGAGAATAATAAAGTAAATCATAAAAGAAGAGTTTTGAAAGTACTGTCTTTATTTTTCTTCCACAGATGAATGCTGATCTATAGTCCAACAGTCTATTTTCCTTTCACAGATGACGGTTGATCTATAGTCTAACTCAAATATAACTAGAAATCCTTGAAAAATAACCTAAGAAAGACAGGCAAACTTCATTCAAATTATATAAAAGACCAAGACTTTTAGAGTCAACAGCTCGCCAGTGGCTCTGTGAGGCTACAATACTCACTGTAAAGAAAACTAAACTGTTAGATAGATGAATCAAAGCATTTGACGAGTTGAACTTTTGACTTGATAATGGTGCGAGATGAAAAGTTAGGGGATTCATTTCATAAGATATTCTGTCTGTAAAAAAATGCATCATGATCCATCCATTCACAGTTGTTAAGACATTTGGCTCTGAACCACAAATGTCAACCTGCTGGTGGGTATAGAGGAAAAATCAGTGGATTACCAAATTCATTGGGGTTCATCCTCTGGGGAACATGAATGTAAAATTTGTGCATATCTATCATATAGATGTAGAAATATGTCACTAGATAACTGCTGGTGTCATTAGATAAACAGACAGGGGATCACCAAATAAATTAGGATTCATACTATTTATACATATACATCATGAATGTCTGTACTAAATTTCATGGCAATCAAAGCAACAGTTGCTGATGCATTTTAACTAAGAACCAAGAATATCAACCTTGTGTTGGCACTAGAGTAAAAGTCCAGGAATCGCCAAAGTAGAAAGTAAGTAGGCTTCATCATCTGGGAACCCCGAATGTCTGTACAAAATGGCAGTCCATCGAATAGTTGGTGAGATATTTCAGTCTGTGGTGGGTAAACTGACAGACCGACATTGCCATCCCCAGAGCCGCACAGCTAGTGTGGATAAAATGTCATGAGCATCTGCTTGCTTGCTGTGTCTTTAAGTTTAATTGGCAGTGTCTTCCCAAAGTCACAGTTTGACTGCATAATTTCCTGTTAGTATAAAGTTACTAAGTATGTTATTTTCTTGTATACTAACGGCAAAAAACAGTATCCTCTAAAGATTAGCATGTAGTGCAGTATTTACTGTATAGATTTAGTATGTAGTATGGAATTTGGACAGAGCTTAAGAGTCTACCACTCTAGCAGCTCTGTGAGGCTGTACAAAGGTGCTTTGAGCTAAATTTAAGTTTAGTGTGTTAGCATGCTAACATTTGCTAATTAGCGCTACAGGAGGAGTAACAGTAAGGGGATCAGAAATATCATTCGGGTTCATCCTCTGGGCACCATGAATGTATGTACAAAATTTCATTGCAATCCATCCAAACGTTGTTCAGATATTTCAGTGTGGACCAAAGTGATGGACCGCCAAACACACACATCATCATTAGAGCCAAGCTGCTAGCATTGCTAAAAATGTGTTATCACGCAAAACTCCACTCCAAAATTACTTATCCATGAAAACATGTGAACTAAACAATATTAAAACATATCCAAATAATAGGTAGATACTACATTGTTCCCTAATCAACAGATAAGACAATCAAAGTATCTAACGATATAAAGACACTGCCCTGCCAGGCCCTGGTAATCTGATGCTGTTAATACTGTTTTATTCTACTGGTAGGTAGTAGTATTTAACAAGATCTGTACAGAACTCTCATTTACATATCCCTGTCCCTTTAAAACAGAAAAAGTCTTGAGTTTGTTCTCTAATCAATTAGACTTCACACTACTTCTTGATCCTAATTGTCTCCTGCCTTCAGTATTATGAACCACCAGATGCTCTGTGCCATTGTTAATGACCTGTGGATTCCTGGGGTCTAGATCCTTGCGCATAGCCTTCTACATGACTAATTTTTGTTAGCAGGGATCCTGGAGGTGTCTTCCCCTTAGCGTACTGTCAAGTGGTCGACCAATTATTGGTTCACCAAAACATTATCGGCTGATAATCATATTTCACCCATGAATCAGCATCAGTGAAATCCTGACTTGCTCTCTGTCTGTGGCATATATCAGTACAGCACATAGCTTCACCAGCAGTTGCTATACACCTGACAGTCTACCTTTTTATGCTTTCCTCTCACACAGCCAAGTCGAGGCCTAACTTAATTCCCCAGTTGGAAGTCTCCACGCAGTCTCAGCCTCAGCTTCGACAAAGCTACAAGACAAGATCACATCATGATACACTGATGATTGCTATAATGAAACACTATTCCCATGAGAGGTTCACTGGTTCTCAAACTGTCTCTATTATGGTTGCCAATTCCCGCTGATTCCCCAAGCACATCCTGCCATTTTCCCCTACAACTGTGTTCACAGCTTCCGTCCTGATGATGACTGAAAGAAAACATAGGCGACTTATACAAAACAAACGTGGATGTCATCGGACTTAAAAAGGTACCCACTGGAGTTTTCTTGTAAACCAACACAGTTATGTTTACATTTTTCTCCCTAAATGTATTGTGTATATGCAATTCCTTCTATATGACACATTTCCAAAGCCAAGTTTTTTAATATATGGAAAGCTGCATTGTTTATGTCCATGAACGCCAGCTGGCAGTCTTCTTCTATGGTGTTTGCTAGCGAATGACAATGTTTCTTGGTACATTACCTCCACCCAACCATTTTGGGTTTGAATGGGAAAGTTCATTTTTAACCTTGGAAATAGAAGTTTGACAAAATAATCTTAACTCTAGGCCCACTTACTAACTTTTTTTCAGAGCTTTCAACCGCATCTCACGGTCTTCATCAGCGACTGGGGTAAGCAAACTTCATCCGCTTTCATTAACAGCTTTGTCAAACTGTTAATCAGTGGAATAGCAAATGGTTTGTATGCCCAAAAATGTAACAGCAATTTTCAAAACAGTCAAAAATGTGAGTAGCGCATAATGTAAGGAATGAAATATGAAGTTGTGGATAAAGCTATTAACATCCAAGACAGAATCATAACAGTGTGCTGTGAATTTGTCTTGAAATGGAAGTTTTTTGTTATTAAATCCTGGAGTGACTCGCTTAGTAGTAGATTGTCAATGTTCCATCATGCAACAGATTTGTGTCTTTTGTTTGCTTTTCCAGCTAAGTAGTGAGGGAGATTTGAAAGCTATCTACCAAGTTCAGTTGCTATAGGACTTGGTCTCAGAGCTCCAGATCATTTCTAGGCAGAAGAAGAAGTAACAGAAGAAAAGTGCACAACAAACAAAACAGCAGCCAGCAGCACTCAGTAGGGTGCAAATGACTGATGGAAATATATTATTAGTATTGCTATTATAATATTGCTCCTAGTATTATTCCTGTTGGTGTTATCATCAATACCATTACCACAACTATTGCTTTGTATCCCTGTGTGGAACTGTACTGTGCTGCTGTATGTTCTCTTTCCTCCTGCTCTCTCTCTCCCGCTCCCCCCGTCCCCCTTCAACCCAACCGGTTGAGGCAGATGACCGCCCACCCAGAGCCTGGTTCTGCTCGAGGTTTCTACCTGTTAAAAGGGAGTTTTTCCTTGCCACTGTCACCTAGTGCTTGCTCATGGTGGGAACTGTTGGGTCTCTGTAAATATAAAGAGTCGGTCTAGACCTGCTCTACTTGAAAAAGTGCCCTGAGATAACTTTGTTATGATATGGCGCTATATAAATAAAACTGAATTGAATTAAATATTAGTTATGTAAATCCACACATGCTGCTTCCCAAGTTTTGACTAAGATTAGATCAACGGGCCAGGAGGAGTTTGCAAGTAAGTTTTTATTTATTTATTTGCGTGCCAGAACAAGTTTTTAATATTCACTGTGACAAAAAAAATCATACATATGTGCACTTTTATGTGTCAAGAAGCAAGAGATGTAATGTATTTTCTGTACTTTAGCACTTGTAGGCAATGACAAGGCTGCATTTGGCAGCAAAATGAAAGGATGTTATTGAAAATATATTTTTGTCCAGCTATATATGACCACTATTTCAACAGTGTTGCAGTATTCTCGCTAAACTCATTGAAGATAATACATTTTATTTTCTACAGGCTAATAGGCTGTTCTTTATCAGGGTCTACATGTGCAGCATGTCCAATCAGAGGAACATCAAAATAGTTCATGTAAGTATTTGATATAGTGCATTTCATATTGCCATCACCATATCCAACAGACACACTATTGCATGGTTTCGGGATTTCAATACACCCTCTGGATATACTTAACAAGTGAGTTCCATGAAGACCGCCTCTCTCTCCCGGAGATGTGTTTGGAGTTTTTTTGTATCTTGAAGCCAATTACAACACAGATTGCTGGACAACTTTGATAAAATTCCTTCCCTGAAAAAAAGGAAATCATAATTTCTACCCTCAGGCACATTTTCAGATTTTCCCTAACTTATTAAAAACAGCCATGGGAACGTTTAACCTCAGAACTGTTTTCACATGTTCAACTAAGGATGTGCAGAGATTTGGAGAACAGCAGTTTTTTGCACGACCAACAGAAGTGTGTGTAAATCACCAAGTGGTTTTGTTCACTGAGATTCTTTGTCCATGTAGAGACTTATTACCTATGAGAATCATGTACGAGTGTATCCTTAATTATATTTCTAACCAGTTAATACCTGCATGCAGATGTGTGTCTGTGTGTGCGCACAAGCATAATTGTGTGTGTTTGTTGGGCAGAGAGGTAAGGCACTGTGGTATTATAATTGTAGCATTCAATTAACTTTAAAAAGAGTGGTCAGTCCCCTGTGTCAGTCAGAGCTCTGTTTCTATTAGACCAGGGGGTTTAGGCAAAGCTCCAGTGGGGATTAGACACAAGTTGAAGAGGAGCAAAGGAGCCTTTGCCTGAAATAATTCAGGGATGTTGACTGCTGCCTGTCTAAATCCCCAGTGTACTGGGTCCTTATGTATATAAGTGACTATATGGTTGGGATTTGGCAGGATTTCAGCGTCTGATTAGATTTTGATTGTAAGTTTTTCAATTCAGTCAGATATTGATTCAGCCTAATATGGATGAGATGGTAATACAACAATTATATATCAAAGCACTGCAACATTATATATATATATATATATATATATATATATAACATAACTCACTATATATGTATATGTATATATAATCAGAATATGTTATACTTGTGACAATGTATCTGAATATTCTAATGTTACAATGTGCAATACTAAATTACAGTGCAGTCAGAAAGTAGTAAGATTGTGACACTGTTTTCATTGTTTTAGCACATTGTATTTGGCTGTGAAGTTAAAGTGCTGACTTTCAGGGTGTTTACATCCATATTGGAAAAACAATATGGAACTCATAGCACTTTAAATACATAGTTCCCCAATTTTAGGACAATGAACATTGATCCTACACATACAAAGTAAACCATTTGTTTATGGCCACACAGTGGAGAATTCTGGACTTGCCAAGTCAGTCATCTGACCTCAATGTATTAATTAAACGGAAAGTTTGATATCATTGCCATTTAAATACATTTTTGTTTTGGACTGTTGGTTGGACACAACAAGTTATTTGCATTCATCCCCCTGGGCTCTGGGAAATTGTGGAGTTGTTTCACTTTATCGCTGACATTTCATAGCCTAAACAACTAATCTATCATTTAAAAAATGATTGACAGATAAATCAACAATGAAAATAGTAATTAATTGCAACCATTCCTCGCTCAAACTGATCATACATTTTACGTGCGAAAGACCAAACTGAAGGCAAAAAGCACCCGAAAACAAGCAACAAGTGAAGATGGCTGCAGTACAGGCAGTACAGGCCAGGCTGAGCATAAACAGGATAACTGTCTGCTGACACTGACTGTAAAGGACTCACAAGCACATATTAAATGAGATTACTTTATCTAAGTTTATATGATAGAAGAAGTCTGGTGATATTCTATATTTTTAAAACATTTTGTTAACAAATCTCATGAAAAGACCAAAAACCAACGATGAATTAATTTAAGTAGTAGACAAGTATTGCCTGCATCGCCAGCCTGATATATCTTATTCCTCTGTGTCATAGAGCTCCATTGTTGTCCAAAAACTATTAAAAACACAAGTGCAGTGTTGCACTGGAACTTGAAAAGCACTGGGAGACAGACCAGTACAATGTTTTGTTTTGGTCTTCCCATGGGATTTGTTGACAATACTAAAATATAGAATAATAAAAATACAGAATATCACCAGACTTATCCTTTAATTAAGTCCAATTAGTTTCTGTGACCTATAATTGGAGGGCTGTGTACTGTTCATGCAATGTAGATGTAAATAGACCCGAATGAAAGCTAAAAGTCAGAACTTTACTGTTAAATACTTTCTGAATACACCAATAAACACAATATCCATAAAGAGACCATGGACTCTCTGGAGAAGTGGGAAGAGCTACATAAGATTCATAACAGATGGCATGCCATTACTCTTTCATAATACATCAGAAATAAGATGATCCCAAGAGGCCTAAGTATTCAGAGAACACCTTCTGGTATGGACAGTGAGAGCTTCATAAGGGCTTGAAAGAGTGTTTTCAACAGGTGTTCATCCGCCCTTATGTGAATAAAGATGAATGCATGCTACAAGAGAGTTGGGAGGAAAGAGACCTTTGATTGACAAATCTTGAGAGAATCAAAGACAAAGAAAAAAAGGGGAGAGTGTTTACTTTTAATGTAAAAGAGATTTCAATAGTGCTATGAACTAGAGAAACTTATCAGATTTATACTGATCAAACCCAGGCCAAAGAACAGCTGTAAGACCTTTGCAGACACACAAGCGGCCCCAAAATTGAACTTAAAGACACCAAAACTCACTCCAGTATAAGAAAGCTTGGGTATGACTTTTCCATTTGCCATGTGTTGTCATGTAAGAAATAAGCTGTCAAAAATAATTAATATAAGCAGAAGTTTTCTGTTCTTATATTCCTTGACCTGCAGAGATTCTTAAGACATGTTATGAGGACAGTCCTTAACATGATCTCTGCTGTTTTGTGCACGTCGATTTAAAAGATGCAATGATTTTCCCCCCCCCTTTGTTATCCTGCACATAAGTGAGTGAATTAAACTGACAACAGCATATTATCACACGCTTGCTCACATCTGTTGGATGGGTTTTATGGCATGTGTGTAGGTGCAAGTATACCCATATCGAGTGATATCGTCTTAAATCTGTGGCACTCAATTGGATTTAAATTATATGGTGCTTGAGGTGGTGCTTTATTTTTGAAACTTGACTCAAGTGTTCTCCTTCCTGGGGAGATGTTTGGTTATATGTAGCTGCAGTGTACTGCTCTTCCTAGCTCCCTGCTGCTACAATCTTTGCACTTTTGGAGGGATGTATTTTAAATTATGGCATGTCTGCTTTGACAAGTTGAATACAGAATCTGGATTTTCAGAACTTAGTATTAAACAAGGGCAACACTGTTACTGTAATGTCACTCCTTAGAAATATTAAATGCCAATCAAGGAATTTCATTATCACATTTTGATGACTAAATTTCAGCCCGTACAGCAGACAGCAACTTCAAGTGCTGCAAAAGCATGACCTTCCATGCACGTGTGTATTACATGGAATAAATCACTAATAGTTGTGCAATATCACGTTGTATTTTGGAGGCTGCTGCATGAAGCTGCACAGATTGTAAAAATCAATTCTCTCACAGGGGGGGTTCCATATTTACTGTGATGTTTACAGATGAAAGGATGGAAAAACAGAGCACCAGGTCTGAATTGAGAATGAAGATGAATGGAGCTGTCTGCTGTTAGAGTTTAGCGTATGTAACCCCAACTACTGTGAGTTATGGAGTGTTGGCGAAATGAGCTGTTTGAGTACACACACACACACACACACACACACACACACACACACACGGGTGCACACTTTGACAAGCACTGAAACACACCTACCTGCTGTGGGAACCAAAACAGAGCAAACTGTATCCGGATAGACAAGAACATTGATTCACTCCACGTGTCCAGAGGCCAAAACTCTTTCCGGAGGTTTTTCAGGAAGGAAAGTCCTCCGCTTGCAGTCCAAAGGACGGATCGTTCGCCGTTTGATCTTCACTAATGGCCTAAACAACACACAGCACCTGAATATGTAAAATGTTGATCAGTTTGCCTTCAGGCTTTGCTTCAAACTTCAGTGCAAAACACCTTGCAGGGGAGACAAATCCATGTTTGGTCTTGTAACCCTCTTCAACACAATTTCCTTTTCCTTGTAGCATTACCCCTTCCAAGCTCATGTGATGATCTGTTTTTAAATTCTCTAGAAACATTTTCACTCCTAAGTCTTGTTACAGATCACTGCTTATTTGAACTTGAACTAACTAAAGCAGGGCAAGGAGGTGTTGATCCAGCAGCTTTACTTGTTTCTCAAGGGTTACACACAAAAGACAAGACATTATCACTACAGATGAACAGCAAGGCTCCTAAATCATGTTTTCATAATGAATAGATAATAGAGGACACAGGAATCAACCTTGTTTTTATTATATTCCTGAGGCTATTACAGCAAGAGCAGTCTATTGTTGGAACATAAAATGGACTGAAAGAAACACAACACTGTCAGGTTTGTCAAAAAAAAAAAAGAGAGAGTACTGGAGCTGACAGTTCAATCAAATTGTGGGTAATAGTTCATTTTATCAGCGTTCACGTTCCTAGGGCGGTATCATGACCAGACACCTGCAACCCAGAAAAAATGCGAGCACAGTGAGAGGGCGTGCAACTTCAAACAGGGCCAGGATCTGAGTCAAAGATTTCAATCGGCACTGGCAGTATCCCAGCCTGCAGGCGTGGATCTGTGGAACTGTTCTGTCTATCTGCGGACAGACCTGGGTCTCAGCAACACGAGATGCTTCTTTGAGTCTGTAAGATTTACTGTCAGGAATATTTTAACTCCATTTCTGTCAGGACGCTCACGTCAAGGTTTTTAAGCATTTATTGCAGCAATATGCAAGTGCTCATGTGATGCTCTGGAACACATCTGAGCAAACTTGACACGGACTGTCCATGAGCTCACAAGCCCCCCTGGCAGAGCCTGAGATACACAACATTTAATGAACATGAAGTCATGTTAAACATTCAAAATTCATGTAAATGCTAATACAGGAGGAGGCTTTGGAGGTGGAGGATTTAAATTTCTTAAAGCTGGCAGCAGTGTAGATGCATGGATGTAGAGCTAAGCGTTGTTGTATGTAGAGTGAATGAGCGCCAAATGTTTATCGCCTATTAAGAGAGATAGGTTGTGGATGTACACGACTGAGTGGCTATGAAATGACTTCCGTGTTTCCCTGAACTACTGCACGCTCTATTTAAAGTGTATGCTCTTCACTTTATTTCCTAGGTAAGCCATCGACAGTTTATTTGACGAGAGGGTGTTTATAAATTGGCAAAATATCATGGTAAATTCTCATTTTGGCCACAGTTATTTGTTATCAGTGCTAAGAAAAATGGGTAAACATGAGTAAGTCAGTACTGTTTTGGAAAGTTTGCAATCATGAAACCAGGGTTCATCTGAGATGTAGAGAAAAGTTTGGTGCAGATGAGGCACACTGCATCCTTCTTTCAGTTATTACCTGGTTTATTTGAAGCTACATTTGATCCATTTTTAAACACTAGGGAGTAGAAGAACTCCACAACAACCTGACCGACACACAGCCCTAACATAGTCTCACCTTTTAGTATAAAGTTGTTTATGTGTTAGCAAACAATTGTCTACCCACGTATCCAGCAGACACATAAGCAACATTATAATTCATTTTGAATTGTGTTGCTGCCCCCCCGATGAATGTTAGTCCTGTTCACTCTCATTTTGGCTCTTGCTTGGACTCCACCAACTGCTAATATTTGGTAGATAACATTTTTCCCATGGTCACAATCTTAGTTTACCATGTTAGCATGCTAATACTTGCTTATTAGCACTAACCATAAAGTTCACCTCATACAGACAGGAATGTTTTGTCATAAACAAAAATATTGGATAATTTGAAATTCTGAACCGGTTGTTGGTGCAAGATGAAAAGTTAAGGGGTCACCAAAGTGATTACAATTCATCCTGTTGGGAACAGGAATGTCTGAACCACATTTAATGGCAATCTATCCAATAGTTGTTGAGACCTTTCACACAAACCCTCATGGCGGCGCTAGAGAAAAGTCAAGGGATCACCAAAGTCAGTAGGAGTCTTTGTCTGGAGACCACAAATGTACAACATATCATAGCAATCCATTCAATAGTTGTTGAGATATTTCAGTCTAGGCCAAAAAGGTGGAACAAGCTGCTAGCATGGCTGCTAGCATGGCTAAAAATACATTCATGACTTTGATGAAAGTATATGAAAGATGGTAAAATTCTACACAACTGAACAGATCCCCTCAAGAAGTGTTTTTAAACCAAATCTGCAAGTCTGAGATTTTCAGACAGAGATTAATTATGGGCTATTGTGTGTTGATTATTGGAAAGCACACAAATGAATAACACTGTCTGTTCAACAACTACTACTTTCTAATGGCAATATATACTGCCTACTGTACATTCCCCTGTGAGAACCCTTGTCTGTGGTTATTCTACAAAAAACAAAAACTGCAGCTTGCAACTTCTTTTTCTTTTGTGCAAGAATACACAGAGGTAAAGTGTGTGAGGCAGGATCTCATTTTGGTGAGTTATTAATATCTATTGTCAGTTACACATCGGTAAGCAGCAGTATCATTTTTTTCCATTTATTACTGTAGAGGCAAAATCACTCCTTTGTTTGTTATTTCTGGCTTTAAAGGTTAACTTATAGTTTGGGTTAAATAGTTTTATGTCATTTAAATAATCATATCAATTACTTCACATTTTGTTATTTTTTATTTATGTGTTGTTTTTTTAATTTAATGGCTTTTATCACCATCACTGCTCATTTGCAGTAACGCTGTATCTGTTTGAGGGAACTGTTGTTGACATTTTTGTATGAAGTCTAATGTTCTTGTTCAGAGTTTAACTTAAGGAAATGATGTGCAGTCCATTACGTTACACAACACCTGGCATCACCTGGGTACCTGGTGGGTCAGACTTTGCTCCAATGTGAGTGGAAGGAATCTTAAAAGCGCTGATGGGGCATAAGGACTCTGGGTAACTGGGATAAAATTAGGGTATAGTATTCTGAAATCTAAATGCAAATTGGAAAACCTCCACCATACAAATGTACATTAGTGGTGTTGGTTAGTTTGCGGGCATGTGTGTACTCCCATGTGTACAAATTCAGTATTACGTGTTTAGCAAGCCTCTGAGGGCTGGCTGGAGCGTCCTGATAAGGACTTTTAGGTGTAGTGCAGATGTGTAGTGGGCTGCGGTGTGTAGTGTATTGTGTAGTTACTGGTTTGGTATTGGTGTTCTCCCCTGCTTCACCTGTCAGTGTTATCTGAAGGGACACAGGGAGCTGCTTTGGGGTGGGTCTCAGTAATGACAGACAATTACTTATCACAGACCAGCAGTGGGATAGAAACCCCTCTGTTTCAAAGGCTGTTTCATAGAGTCATGGTTGAGTTAAAATTTGTGGTTCTTCTGCAACCACAGAAAGTGATTTTTTTTTGTTTTGTTTTGTTTTTGCAGGGTTCAGCTCAGTCTATATTTCAGTTAACAACAGTAAAGGCCTGGTCACACCTGCATTTATGACAGCAATATCTCACACAGAATCCAGTTAACTGAATGGAATTGCAATCAATATTTGCTCACATTTTCAAACCTGCCTGGAGCGTTCGCCTCAGGTTCAACTTGATAAGCATGCAAATTTGTGCTGCTGACCAATAGCAAACCATCTTAATAGTGTTGAGCAGGGTTCCAGGGTTCTTGCAAATATTAAACATGTTTGAAATTAAATTTGGTAAATTGACTATATTTACATAGCTCTTTTATCCAAAGCATTTTACAACTTGCATCTCATTCACACACTATACTGATGGCAGCGAGCCACCATGCAGTGGAATAAGTTGGGGTTTAGTATCTTGCTCAAGGACACTTTGCCATGTGCACAGAAGGAGCTGGGGATTGAACCGCCAACCCTGCTATTCGTGGACGATCCCCTCCTGAACCAGCTGCCCTTATTGGTTACACAAATAACACTAGTCACAAACTCTTTAAAGGTGCCCTGTGGAGTTTTCTTGTAAACAAAGAAAAGTTTTGTTTACATTCAGTGTTACTGACCAAAACGCATTATGTGTATCCTTGGCCAGGCACCTCACCCTGCAGGTGCCAAAAATGTGTACAGAGTGTACTTTTTGTTAATGTGCCCCCATATACCTGGAATATGCTTCAACAACTTAAAGGTTTAAGTTGACCTTGTTAATACCACTGAGACAATTGCAGGGTTTAATTGCTAATCTTATTGATCATAACTGTCATTGCTTTTCATTTTCTTTCTTAGTTTTTTGTTTTAATTGATATAGCTGTGTATTCTTTTACTGCTATTTGATTTTAGTTGTGTCAGCATTTATTGTATGTACCTCGGCACCATTGAAAATGAGGGTTCTCCCTCAATGTCTTTTCCAAAGTTTTAAATAAAATAGAAAGAAAAGAAAAGAGCTCCAACAAATGGGTTGAATGAATTATTTAGCTGCGCATCTGTGCATTACCGCCACCTGTTGGTCAGTTGAATAGTGTGAAACCATGGGCAAGAATGTGTATCGCATCCCTACCGTGTGCATGCATGTTCTCCTGCATCTCCACGACATTAACAAAACGGGGACCCACTCATAGAAAAACAGCTCTATAGGTCAAAAACTCCACAGGAAACCTTTAATTAAGAACTGCAAACAAACACCAGTGTTATAGGATTTACTATAAATTAATCCAAACCTGCCAGCCAATCAGAATCGAGGTATCTGTGACCATGGTATAAATATTGATTTTTATTTCCATATAAGCACCCGATCTTTTACAAATCTCTGCACAGTTGCATAGGTAAGTACTATAGGGTGCACAATGCCAAAGAGCTATCTTATGTGAGTGATGATTCACAAACTAGAGAATTAATTAGTGATTCTTTTAACAAGATGAATTAAAAACAATGAGTAAGCAGAATAAAACATTCAAAGACAAATTGGGGTCTATCTGTCTTGCCTATTGACTCCGGCACTGGCTGCTCTCCAGGTAATAGTTCCAATAACTCTATACATGGCTCAAATTCTGAAACTGTAAATGTTAAATGTGTGTATGTGCACGACCATCTGAACAATCTGAGAAACAATCTTTCAAACAAGTCAGCTGCTGAGTCAAGATAGATATTTTTCATTCAAGCTTTCCAAACCTGGTCAGGACTGAATACATATCACATTTCAGCCAAGCACTGTGCATTAGACTGGGTAATGGACTAAACAAGTCCTCTCAAAGACCTTTTTTGAGCCATATGGCGATTTCTAGATACAATACCAACATGATGAAAACCATTTTTGTACTTGTGATTGAGCAACTGCTTAATTTGTAAACATACAAACAACCTTACCAACTTGAAATTTAGAAATACATTTTGGTTCACTGAGTAAGCTTGTAGGCCTGTAGGAATGCCAGTTTAAATTAATTTAAATGTTCCTTCCTGTGAAGGTAAATCATGGTAATTTATTCACTCTTGTTGGCTAGCCTATCCTAAGATTTTAAGTTTGTTAAATGCAGTATCTCATATCACATCTCTTACTCCATGCCCAAGCGCTCCTGGCAAGAGCCTTGGTGTGAAGCAAAATTACCATGGTAACAGCTCTCAGAGAAGCCATTACAGTATATGTTTCCATGAAGAACACTCGATTTGCCCGTATCAACTTGTTAAGCGCCAGGGGGAAAAAAAAAATGCATAAAAGTGTCACTGGCAGTGGGCTGTTGGCCTGCACCCATGGTGAACATGCTGCTTACAAGTTTCCCTGTGGGACAGCGTTACGGTAAAGGGGCATCAACTTTTCATCAACACATCTAACAGGGGGTACTTTGATTGTCCAAGTGAAATGATAAGCAAGAAAGAGTGCCTTAACTCCACTTTTATTTTACAACATCATCCTGGCTCCTTTCCTGGAATGTTAGTGTGGTCTTTGGATAACGGAGCCATCATTATCATACAAGAGGGCCCTTCTTATGGGAATTCACTGTCAGACAAATTGGATAAAGCAGTGAAAAGGAAACATTAATTTGTACTTAGAGCATGGGAAGGAGAGAGAAAGCGGGCAGAAAAAATAGAGACATTTAGAAAATCTCTGCCTGTCTCTGCACACCCAGAGCATGTATTTTCCTTTTACACCCTCCTCTACCTGAGGCGAGAAAAACCATTTGATGGGATTGCTGTCAGTGCATGAATGTGGTATGCAAGTCCAGCCTTTAAAGTTAAAACCATGAATTAAGACATTTGATTTCCAGAGGAGTGTTAAAAGGACTGTCTTGTTTTTCCCCCCAATGTGGGTATATATTGCAGTATATGCAATTTGGGAGTTCGACCTCACAGATGCAGCTTTGCCAGAAACAAACAATAGACTTAAAGTGTGACAAACCTGCTAAATGAGAAGAAGTCAACCTCATCGATCACAATTTTGAAAACAAACTCATGTGGAACAAACAAATGAAGGAGGTTCGAGCTACACTGAGTGCTATCAAAGATTGTGTCCAAAGAAAAGTTTTTCAGCAAAGAACAAAAAGATAAGGACCAGATTAAATTCAATGAAATTCAACATGTTCTCCATTTCTGTTTGTCATTGACTTCCAATACAAATGTTTTCTTAAATTGCACCCCAGCAGGGCACCATTGTATATTAGTGCCTTCAAAAACCCATATAACTGTTAGAAAGATTGTGTTTTCTGATCTGCCGCGACTATGGTTAAGGTTTGGTCAGGTTTAGGCAACTAAACTACTTGCTTAAAGTTAGCTGTAGAGTTTCTGACAAGTAGTTTTCACGAGTGGGTCCCTGTTTTGTCATACGTGTTTGACATGCAGGTGACACGATATACAGTCCTGCCGTTGGATTTACGTAATTCCGCTGATCGACAGTTGGCGGCAGTAATGCTTAAAGAAGTGTAACAATGCGCCAGCAAAGGCACTGAAGGATAAGGTTACTAGCTTGTAAACATAGATGTAATGAATGCACAATTTAAAATATTCAAAAAGTCAGCTTTGCAATTCTTTGTGAGAAAGGAAATGCATTCAACGTGTTTGTCAGGCCTCAAGGATACACACAATGCATTTTGGTGATCAACAAGCCTGTGCTTGTTTTAGACAACAGTCATACTGTCACATGAGGTCCCTTGTCAGGAAAGTGTTGTTGTTTTTCTGGTGAGATTCAAGAATATCTGCCTTATATTCTAATCAAAGGAGAAGGAGCACTAGGACCTGCCAGCCCTTTTGACCACATGGATTTCACAGTTCTTGGGTGAACAACTTCAGTGGAAGCCTGATGATCGAAAAGGCTTTGTAAATCTCTTTACACCCCCCCCACCCCCCACCGGTACCGGGCAGGTTGGTGCCAACTCTGAAAGCAGAATATAGCAGCCAGGAGGAAAATACTTGGTTTGCCTGACAAAAAATATCCTCTTTACAAGGGCACCCAAGTCTTTTGCTATCCATATTACTTCACCTATGTGAGGAAGAAAAGGAGGGAATTTTTTTTAATCAAGAGGGAAATCAGATCCACTGGGATCTAAGGAGGACCTGTTGTATCCTGCCAAGCTGTGGGTCACCTATAATGAGAAAATACATTCCTTCACCAGCAGCAGCAAAGAGCTGAATCAAAGAACTTCTGAATAATGACCCAGAAAAAGGAGTTTGTGACAAAGGAATCAATGTAACAAGGTCACTAGATAAGTTATTGAATATATTAATCCTCCAATCTTTGGCATAGTTCTGCTCAACCCTCATACTTCATACGTAAAGTAGCCTATATACAGTATTTCTTTGAAAATGAATACCTGTGCTGTGCTTGGTATCCTATTCATGGTAAGACTGAAGATCATGATGGAAGAATCATAAGAGGAGAAAGATGGTTCTGCATCTATCCGTTGAAATGAGCTTACCTAACATGCTACACTGAAAACTAATTACACTGACCACGGCCGTGTGGCCATCGAAGCAAAATGAGTTTGTAAAGCACAGGAATATTGCTTCAAGCAGCCACTCTATCAAAAAAAAAAAGATTGTCACTTGGTTTTTACATACATTTGCACTCCTCAGCCCTACAGAGAGATATTTACAAGCTTATTCAATCCACTATTTGTTGAACATGAAAAACAAGATATATTCTAGTTCTTCAGAGTGTCCTTCAATTCAGCATAGGAATCTCTGTTAGCATACCTTTAAGGAAGAATTATTTTTTCTGCTTTTCATGGGGGCACAAAATTATTAAGATATCTGATGAATAATATGAGCTCTTTAGCAAAGAACATGCACATAATACAAACATAACACACAAAAGGTGTGTTCTACCACTGCAGCAGAACAAAGCAGGATGGGAAACTCTGCAAAAATCTTTATCACTGATCAACTAATTAAGTAACTGAACAACACCAGCGGCGGTATATCTCCCCTTTTTTAATATATTTCTTCCCCTTTCATCCATTACAGGCCTACACCCACTCCTGTGCACTGTGTGAGGCGCAGTGGCAGAGGGGCTGCCTCTCTCTTCCCTCTGACACGCTTCCATTTTTCACACCAGGAGGATCCCTACATTTAAGTGAATGTGATGGAGATGGCTGCAGGTCGACTGAGGACACAGCGGGGGCCCTCTAGTTAAAGTGCCATGATCAATCAACGGATTATGGATCAAAGAGCCTGGCTGAATTCTGACTGTTCATGCAGGAGTGATCCTTATTTTACACACATTATGGCAACACCAGTATCACACAATACTTTGTATTTCAATCACTCACACAAGGATTGTTTGCATGCACAACACACATGCAGTAGACACAGATTACAGGTAGAATCTCAATGGAGAGTGTGGTGTGCAAAGATTACAATATTAGCATTTCTGACATTCTGCACAGTAGGTGCTAAATCATTTTAGGCATTATGTGAATGAATACTTAGCATTTGTCTGGCATGTCTCTCAAAAAAGAATTTCTTGTCCTATTGTTTGGCTCAACTGGAGGGATTGCACACTATTCTTCCGAAAGATTAATCCTCATTTGGTATTTTAATGCAGCTGGTGGAGAGCCCTGCCTAACATATCAGTCCAAAATCTCCCACTGGGTTGAGCTATGGTGACTACGACAGCCATAGCATATGATTCTTATAATTTTCACACACATCAAATCACACATCATTCAGTTACCCCTGCATGCCTTGTATGGAAGCAGGTTTTTTTTTCATTTTGTTTACTGTGTTACACAAAACATCCTTGTGGCTCGGTGGTTTAACACCTGGACCCTGTTTTCTTCAAATGTGGCCTGAACTAATTCAGGCTAACATGCTGTTATCAGGCTAAAATAATCCTCTTTATTCTCATCCAGCTAATTTGGTTCTTTGAAAGCAGTTTGATGAGTGATTTGTAAATCCTGGATAAAGTTATCTTGAGTGCACTCTTATTTTGAAATAAAGGAAAACTAAGTAGAGAGTTGAAACCATGATCAGCAGTGAAATGATTGATTGCAGTTGCACGAGGTGGGTGTGTTGGGAACCCTCCCAGCATGCACTGGGGCAATAGATGTATGGACACAAGTCTCATTTTCTGTGTGTTCCTGCATTGTTATTGATGTCAACAATATTTCCACACTTTCATCGCTGTCAAAGATTAGATATTATCAGTGAATATGGTCAGACTACGAGTGATGTTGGGTGCATGAATGGTGGGGTATCCCGATGGACGTGCAACAGACAGTGATAATCGTAAGACACCTATTGAAATGAAACCTTACTAAAATCTCTTTAAAACCAGCAACAATTTTCAGCAAAGTGAGCAAAGTTTTAGCTTTCAAATGACAGATTAAATGAAATGCCACATGTTTTGGCTGCACTGGTCTTTTCACAGTCAGAATGTTTTAGTTTAGTATCACAAACTAAATTTGACTTTGTTCATTTTTTAGAGAGAAAACTTTTATTTTGTTGTGTATTTTATCATGTGTAAGTATGGGTGACTCTTCATTATGATAACTAAATTGTAATTATTGCACCATAATGATCTCTCAATAACTTGCATGTTCTCATCTAAAATCATAATTATATCCACACTATTTCAAAGCAAGCCATTTGTATTTGAAAATGACTTAGGTTTGGGATAAAGGACTTGTGGCTCTGACAACAGTTCCAAATGGGTTTTTAAGACCAAAAAATGCAGACTCACGTCAAATCGTCAACATTCTGGTTAACTTGGTTATCCACGTACCAGACTCTTCACTACTTCACTGAAAAGTCAATTCTCAGTGTGCACTGGAGGACTCAGGTTTCCATATAACACATATATAACTTGCACATTGGACCAGGATTAGCTTCCAAACTAGTTGTATCACACAGATTATCATTACATCGGTCTGCAGTCATTGGCTTGTACAGTGATGTTATGCGAATGATTGGAGGGGAGGCAGTCAATAGGGTATACAACTGTATTGTGTGTGCTTTGCACACTAACACAGGTGTCAGTGGAATAAAACATTTGGTCAGGGGTAAAGTGAATAAATAGGGGAAGTGGGTACACATAAGATCCCTTTTCTACATTATTGATTTTCTATTTCCTTTAGTGGGAAGAAAATGGATTTTGAGCAGCAGTCCATTGCTACTCTAAGTACCTCCACTGGATGATATGAGCTCTATGCTTCACTGACATGCTGCACTTCTCCAAATTCTTTGGCAGCAAACACTTTGAGATGATAGCTGACCAGACAAATTTGTACTCCATTCATCACTCATCACATGCACCATTAAAACCAACAGCTCTGAAATAAAATCATTAATGAAGCCAATCACGGGGATATAGTTAACTACTGGTCTGCTGACACAAGGGATGCAAAAGCAGCAGATGTCATGAGAGCTTCTGATGTTTACTGAAGATGCTTCACTTACAAGATAACTTGACCTGTGACTCCAGTAACTGTTGCCTGCTCAAAATAAGGCCTGTACTTGTGAGGGGGAAAGCCATGTGAATTGAAAGGTTTTAATAAACGAGAACATCATGCCCTAAGAGTTTTCATTTGGTACTACTACTCTTTTTCATTTTGCAAAACAATCATAAACCCCACTGACTTTGTCGTCTACTCCGATAACTTCTCACACCTCCCAGGCAAATTTGTGTATCATCTGGAAGAGCCGTTGTAAGCTGGAAGACGGTTGTAACTCACTTCCTCAGAAGATGAAAAGAAAGCTACAATTTTCATGTTGACGATTATAGAACAAGTGTTGATATACCCGATCCATGTTCAAAAGAAAACCTTGATGTGCACATTTGCTCGGGACTGAGCTGTAAATATGGAAGAGAAAGCTACAGCTGTAAATATGGAAGTGGAGAGTTGATATTGAACCCAGGGTCCTATGTAGGCCTTTGTGAAGCAAGAGCAGTAGTTGCTGAGCTACTGTGTTTTCAAAGAAAACTGCTCATACAGCCCTGTACAGCGAGGGAATTCCAATCAGGTAAACCTCAAACACCTGTCTTCACTGGCTGTAAATTCCTCTACAACTAGTTTGGTTTTACAGTCTTGCTACATTTTTTCAGATGCACTGCTGTCAAAGAATACAAATACAGTGATGCAGCGATCACATCTTGGAAGTTCCAAAGTTCAGCGCAGATTATGGATATCTCGCTACCAAATGTCATGGCAATCCATCCAGTAGTTGTTGAGACATTTCATTCAAAGTCTTTCAGTCTGGACCAAAGTGGTGCACTGACCGACCGATGCACTGTTAGCGCACCTAGTAATGAGCATTTCAAACCACCTTCTATCCCAGTAAAAAGGCCACAGTTTAAGGCTTCAGTCCGGCCAATACGTGTGCAGTTTAAAGTTATATTGTAGGGAAAATAGACTATGGCAGTGAATGCTTGTAGATGTACTCACTATGAACGTTTTGTCAGTGTGTATTATACAACCTGATGTTTGAACTCTAACAAAAATGCAAAAGAAATGTATTAAGAAATATTGCACAAAATATTAATGTCCATTTATAATGTAATATAATATAATATTGCACCAGACCACATACTGCACTTTTGTCTTACAAATCATGCTCAAACTGTCTGCACTGATACACACCCATATGTTACAGTTATTACAGTAACATCTGGGTTTGAGTGGTTGACCTTTCCAGTGCACCTGCCTTTAATAAAGCACTAATTAGGAGTCACGTTAGGACTGGAGAGCTCGCCAGTTATTAGATAATTATATACAAAGATCCGGTCTTTGGTGAAACACTCAGACAATCAGCGTCTTTGTGGGAGGCATATGTCGCCTCAGGATAGAGAAATGGCAAGTTCAATTATTGGAGTGGTTAAGATACAGGCCATATTCAATTTTATATATCCCAGATGTGCATTTTGTAATTTTAGGGTATTTGCTTGAGATTTGAACGATTTACTGCCAGTTAAAGTAAACACAGCAAAAGGAAAAGCAAAGGGATTTCGCTTCATCCACACAGGACTCCATTACTGTTTTGAATAGCTCAGTTTACAGCTAATAATCCCCTCCCTGTCTCCTGGGCGGTGGTATGACCGTCTCACCAGCTCTTGAGCTCACAGTACGGCACAATGAACTCTTTCCACATGGGTGAGCAGCTGATAGTCCCAGAATAAAAAGGTTTATGGAGTCATTAGTAAGGTTTTCATATGTCTGTGCCACTTTGAATTACTTCACAGCTAATAGTCATGTCCAGTGTGGAGGAGGACGAATGAGATGTCCTTTAATTGATATTTGGAGGGGCCCTACCTTTTTACAGGCTGCTGGTCTGGAGAGCAGTACAGGACATTTGGCCATTCACGGAGCAGGATGAGGTTAACATTGGTATAATGGGTTTGTTCGCCAATCTGATGAGCCTAACAAAATACCATATTGCCTGGGCTGCTGAGGGCTGCTGTTATTGTCATGATTGTATGTTTTGTTTTCACCCAAATGAGCTGAGGTGGTATCATCCACTATGAGACTATAATATAAATGAGGAAGCACAGAAAGGTCCCCCGTTCAGTGTGTAAATTATGATGAGCTTATCTATGCAGCTTAATGAACTGCACACACACCGACATTCTGGAGGCCATTTTCAGCCAATTAACAGTGAATCAGCTCAGAGCAGAATAGAAAACAACCTGCTGCATCTGGAGAAAAACACTGCACTGTCCCAAAACTGGAAGAGATAACCCACCCCATTATTTACCTCCTTGTTAATGTGTTAACACTGGCAGGATAGCATTTTCTTTTTCATTGAAGAGATTTCTCAAACACAGCTGCTTGCTTTCGTCATCAAATCTGAATAGTAGTACAAGTACAGTTCTGCAGCATATACTTGCTGCATATTCATAATAACAGGGATGGCCCAAATCTCTCAAGGTGTCCCAGAAGAAACCAGCACTGAGCCACATGAATCAAATTTATGTTGCAATTTCACTGATAGCTGATTCTCTATCTTGTTTGAGTATTTATACTACACGGCATGCACCCATGAGGGAAATGTCAACCCAAGTAAGCACCATTAAGAATATGGTGTTCAATTTAGTTAATGCTATCAGTGCATATTTGCAAAGCGCACAGTTTTGTTTGTTCCACCTCTGAACTAATTAAAACAGGGCAGGGGAATATTCCCTTTCATTTACTGAAATAACTGTAGCCCGTATCAACTAAATGATTATGTAGTTACTAATGCTTTTGGTTTTTTGTATCCATAATATTCCTGGATGCTAACCAGCTGCAAAATTGCTTTGACACACAGTATGGATGGAACAGATTTCTCTCATTTTAAGCAAAGTTATTTGTATTAAGACGTGTCAGGTGTGAAGTATTGTGCAGAAAGCCACGCGCTCCGTGGGATTTATTAAAAACAAGAATGCATTATGCATGCGCTAGTTAATGCCTAGAGAAAACATGTCTTAATTCTCAACTTGTTCCATATTGGTGTATTGCTCTGTACCACTGCACAGTATTGCGTTGGATGTGGAGGAATATGTATTACTGAAGCAAACAGAGAAATGAGGACAAGCTGAAAGATTAAAATGAAGACAATGGTGCCAAGTCAGATTTTCTTATCAGGACTAGTGCCGTGCAAAACTGAACAAATCACTTTTGTATCAATTAATTCTCAGTATATACAGTGGGGTTTTTTTGTTTGCGTTTGTGAAGACAACCTTTCTGTAAGCCCTTTTTGTTGCCTATGCCTTAACCTTACAGTAGCTGATATGCATCAGGAATAATTCATTTAAAAAAGGAGCATTGAAAGTTCAAAATTTGCTTGCATGAATACCACATGAATACCGATAGCACTTTTTAGCCAAGAAATAATGCCCATGTATACATTTCTACGATCACAACTATGATTTAATACTAGCAACGAACATTTTTGCAAACATGAACTACTATAAGTATTATTATTATTACTAACAATCAGATTTTCATATATTCATACCATTTGTTCTATACTTTATAGACGCTCGTAAATTGCGTCAAGTGTTCTGTAGTATGCCTCTTGTCAGCTGGCTCTTTCAGATTGAAGGGGTATGTCCATAAACAGAACATCAGGTCTCACAGATTTCAATGGGGTCTTTTGTTGGAACTCGAGGACCTTTAGAGGCCACGCAGAAATTGTCTTGGTTTGCTGAAAGTAGCAATCTTTGTCAAGCATCTCTGTTCATCATCCCGTCAATCCTGAATGCTCTTTCAACCCCGGAGCATGTTGATGCCACAATAAGTTGCCACCAAAGGGGTGACATTATTTATGCTATAAGCGCTACCTGATTTTTTGCCAGATGTAGTGCTTGGCATTCAGGCCAGAGAATTCAATTTTTGTCTCGGAAGACCTGAGAATGTTTATTCCTCATGCTGTTGGAGTCCTTTAGGTGCCATTTGGCAAACCCCAGGCAAGCTGTCATATGCCATTTATTCAGCAGCAGCTTCCGTCTAGACACTGTACCATAAGGGCATGATGGATGGAGTGCTGCAGAGAGGGCTGTCCTTCTATAAGGTTCTGCCATCTCTGCAGAGAAACTCTGACGTTGGTCCATTGGGCTTTCAGTTATGTTTCTTACCAAGCCCCTCATGTGCAGTTAATGACAAGTTGTATGAATACATTTTTTAGTGAGAAGGGTTATGAGCTTTACTTTTCTTTATTTGTATACGGTATCTGTGGTTTGGCTCAGCACCAAGAAAGGGAATTTGCCTAAGTGCAATTTATAATCAAATGAAGATGCCACAGATCTACCCAAATTCATTGTAGAGATTGATCAAACTAAGCAGGATACATCTTAGCCCAATGTGGAGTTTAACAGCAACTGTACTGTATATGTTTCTATACTTTTTATATTTGATCAAGTAAGTTGTCTGTTATTGAGTCCTAAAAGTATTTTTGTAAAAGAAGTGAAAACATCTGCCAGTGCAACTTATTCCTGTACAACTTGAGAATTGGATGTTGATGTTAGTATCATTGAATAAAACAGAATAAGATCGCTGCACTAGAATTTAGAAAATTGCACATTCAGACATGTCTATTTGTATTGGAAACCTCACTGGCTGATGTTTCAATTGTATTAATTGAATAAGACTTTTAGAATTCAATAGTAGAAACAAGACCAAGTCTACAGTGTCACTAGGAGCTCTGTGAGGCTGTACTTGGGTAGGCCTACAGCGGTTATTTGAGCTGAATGCTAACAATGCTAATATGCTAATGTTTAGCAGGTATAATGTTTACCATGTTCATTAGGGTGTTAGTGTGCTTAGTTTAGCTGGTTAGCAGTAAACAAAGTACAGCTGAGGCTGATGGGGATGTCATTAGCTCTACAGGTGGTCATAAAATAATTGAAAAAAAATTACATTTTGACCTGATTGTGGCAATACATGAAAAGTTAAGGGATCAGCAAAGTTATTACAATTAATTCTTAGGGGGACACCAAATTTCATGGCAATCCGTCAAATGGTTTTTTGAGACATGTCATTACAGTAAAACCCAAAAATATCAACCCATAGAGTGGCACTATAGGAAAAGTCAGAGGATCACCAAAGGATCACCTCTGTGGACCATGAATGTCTGCACAACATTTCCTGGCAATCCATCTAATAGTTGTTGAGATATTTGAGTCTAGACAAGTTGTGAAACGACCTACCGACAGACTGAAAATGAAGTCTGTAAAATGTAGAATAGGTAAAGGGGGTCTCAATACTTTCCTATACCACTCTACAGTATGTCACCAATATAGATACAGTTAACAAAATTGATAACTTCAAAACATATCTCTGCATGTAGAATCACGAGGTGACACCCTCTCCTCTGTGAGAGCCATTGCAATGCAAAGTGAGTGTGGTGACAAATGCTACGTCTGGTGATCCTTAAAGGTTGCCCTTTAGAGAGCCAAGCGTCAGTGCGCCTATTCAGCTGTGCCTCGACTCTCCCCTGTGATGTTGCAGGAGTGGCACCCTGTGTCCAGGGATGTTTGAAAGGTGAAAACTTTCACAGCACTTAATAGTAAACTAACACACCCGCAGATCAAGACAGCAGGATGGTGCATTGAGTAAGGAGAATCTTGGCCTAAAAAAAATGACTCCTTTCAGAAACCATCCAGGTGTCCTTGAGGAAGATACTGAATCCTTAGCAGCTGCATAAGCTCTGCTCTGCTGCAGATTCTTACCTCTTAGTAGCTTGCGGAGGAGGAAGCAGACAGACAATTACCCAACAGGGATCAATAAAGTATTATGTTCTTTTTTTTTTTTTTTTAGTCCAGGGCTATTTTTTGTCTTGCTGAAGTGTTCCTAAAGTATAATTGGTCTGTTAAGATAATAAAAAATGAACTATTGTTGTATTTGAATTGGAAAACCTCATTGAGTTAAACAGGTGCTGAGGGAGAATGGCAGTAGGACTGATAGATCCACACTTCTTGTACACACGCACAATCTTCCATGTACCCGAGACCTCAAGGGCCAAGGGCACAGCCAGTCAAAGTGATGAATTTCCCCCTCTTTATCCAATGCGTATTCACAGGTTTAAACACAACCACATGAAAAGCCCTTGATATAAGAGTCAGTGCTGTTCCCTTTGATTAGTGCGCCAGCTTGTGGATCTTGTGACATGAGAAAGGAAGTGGATACAGATGTCTATCAAATACAGTTAAGCATCCCTGCGTTTATAAAGGTAGTGTTTGATTTCACGGGCTCCGGTTGTCGCAGGCAGGTCTCGATCAGTTACGCTGTCTTCAAACTCAGTTGGAGGTGTTTATATCTGGCTCCTTGATTTCGTTCTCGAGTATTCTTCTTCGCCAGGACAAATATCCTTCAAAGCCAGCTGAAGCAGCCATGAAAAGCTTCTGTCAGGATTGTTTGCTTTGCCAAGGTGTGATGGAGTGGACTGGGTTCCTCCTGTGTCCTCGTCGTAGTGTCATTCACTGACAGCTTCACGTTGAGTCACTAAGTTATTTCACTGCAGGGAGCGACAGTTTCACATATACATCCTCATAAAATTTGTCACTCATCCATGCGGCTGTCCCGAGGGCTGCCATCTTTCCCTGTTTTTATGTTTCTAAATGGCATGAGAGTTACATGTTGCATCCATATGTGAAAAGCCCCTCTACAGTAGTTTAAAGGCTTGAAAGTGAAAAGTGCCTCACTCTATGGTAATCCGCACAGTTTTTCAATCATGATTCAAAAATCATGATTTTTATTAATAGAATGATTTACAGAGATTGTAAAAAAACAAGACTGTATGAAAGGGCACCTTTCACTTTGACATGTCAATAACAATCCTCAATGACAATGACGAGAACACACACAAGAAATGGCCTTCATGTTCTTCAATAGAGGGTTCAGATGGAGGGTTCCGTAATGAAAATATTGATTTAATCACATACCCTTCTTCACCTGAGTTAATGAATCATTATTTTCACGTCTGCACCCCGAGGATAGATAAAGTATTGTCTGACTGGTCCGCTGCAGTAGATGGTTAGCGCTCTCATTAAGAGTGGAGCTGGAGTGTGTAAATCTCAAGAGAGATGGAACATCGAGAGCAGTTGTACAAGCAAAGTGTGCAGCCGTGACACACGCTGTCTGCACTGTCCCTCTCTGGTGTTTATTGCCTGGCACCACTATGAGATACTTTAATTCCTTTTGTCAATAGCTTTAACTCGTCATTTTCAGTGTCTAAAACACGATTGACTACACATGATTTTTATGCTTTGGAGTTTTTAAGGCTACATTCACACCATGGGGCATTCATACCAAATTCAAAATCTATGTTTATATGAAAGTTGTTTTGATAGTTGGTCACATTTGTCCAAGAACATAACCTCATATACCAATCTGACCTGACAGCTATGTCAGAAGGACATGCCTGCACAGTCTAAGAATGACAAGGGATGTCACATCCATCCTACAGTGCTCATTGCTCATTGACATAGCAATGCTGATATGAATTAGGGTCTGCGCTTCATGATACAGTCACATGTAGGTCACAGGCTTCAGGACCTGATTCAGATTTAAAGGCCACAAAAAAAGTAATATATAACTATAAAATATATTTAATCTGGTTTGATGAGAGCTGTCAAAAACACGTGATATTGATGAAAATTACAGAACACAGAAATATACATTAGTGTCCTGTGTATCTATGGTCACTTCCACAAAGACAGTGACATATAATCTAACACATGTATACCATAAAGCTGTCCTCCCCCTCAACAATAGGAGACCACTCAAAATTAAGGCTTTTAATAGCCACTGCGATTGTACAACTGAATCTGTTCTGCTGATGAGAGGACAAACTAAACTCCTCCTTTTTAACGATTGGACAGTATTGATCGCTGATGCTTTACAGCCAGACAGACATATGTGCAACTTACTCATTGTGTGGTGTTCATTAAAGAGCAACTTGCAGGTTGGAGACCACAGTTAATCAATGTGTAGAAAGATTATGTAGAAAAATATATACATATATACTACAGTAACTTCTGGAGTCATTTTTGAAAGATAAGTTTTCCTTCTGCATCAGAAAAGACGAATTGGACGTGACGGAACAAAAGGGAGAGCGGCCAAGTTAGCACCAGTTTATCATTTAGTATGGATCCCAGCGCTGGTTTTGACACTGCAGAGGTTGAAAATGTATATTCACACGCATATGATGGAACGCAGTCTTATAATCATGAGCCTGTCAGGTGTCCATGAGACCATGATTAGATGAAGTAACGTAGAGAAATTGAGTTGTGGTGTGAGAACCAGTGAAGAACTGGGCAGGTGTCCTGGTGAGTGACCGGTGTTAGCTAATGATAGAACGCTCTGTTCTTGTCACAATATTGTAAATTTGCTATCACACATCAGGCTATAACAAAACTAATACTGGCAGGAGTATTGATATAACATAAACTAATGTGCAAGTACCAGCTTGTATGAGTCGTATCTGGTATTGCCAAATATAATCCCACACTATGTTTTACAGTGCTGTAAGCTATCTAACCCTAACTTGGAAGTTAGAAAACGTTAAAAAACAGACTTAAGGTGCACAGTCAACATTTTGGTCGAGCTGAATGTCTGATGGATCCGTGACCATTACTCCTGTTGGCGGCAGAACCAGAAGCTGCTGCGGATGGAGGACCTGATGAAGCAGCTGTGTGTACTAAAGGAGCCGCACCAGCTATCAGCCTCACGCGGACCTGGCTTCAACCTCCCATCCTGAACTCTGTCATATCGCCAGGAATATAATCCTCTGGTCTATAATAAGCGCCGCACATGACCACGTTTTTTGCTACAGATGCAGCAGTCCTGTCTCTTCACCTGCACAACACGCATCCGGATACGAGAACTAGCACCAGTGCTTTTCTAGTTACAGAATAATTCATCATGTTGAAAAATGGTGAAATGTAAAACTACCGAAAAAAGACAGACTCACTTAATTACAACTGCTCAGACTCAATACTAACTACTACTGCATGTTGAGCTGTGGCAGAGTCAGGGACAATGACTTCCTTTTGTTATGTAATATGATGCAATGTTGAAAAAAAGAGCATTGCTCAAAACGGCCACTTTTTCCTCTGAATTGTTGCCCATGTGTCTTGTAAAACATATCAAACCCTGCAGGTTAAGTATAGATTTATTAAAAAATTCAAGCTGCAAGTTTTTCTTTAACATTCTCTCAACAATCCTGAGCAGAGTTAAGTATGAGTGAGTGTGTGCCTGTTTGTACTGATGCTGTCTCAAGATTTTTAATAAATTATTATATATTGGAAAATGAAGTGCTGTGAATATAAATAATGTGCAAAATCCAATTTTTCTACAGGCCCACATGCACTGGAAACTAACACGTCTGTGATGTACAGTGGATGGGAGATATGAATTTATTACATTACAGCATTGGAATTAACACTTTTCTGTACCTACATTCAAACCTATAAATCTTTTTCCCCCTGTGCAAAATTTTGAAATAGAAATCTGAATAAAATGAACATTCTAATTAATTGGGGTGTGCTTTTTGGACACTTTGGTTGCATGCACCCCAGCTCTCTCTTTTTTTTTGTCTTTGGTTGAGTGCAATGTTTTTTTTCTTGCACCTGCACACTGCTCTCTACTTCCCATTTCCTGTTCAACTGTAGACTGTTGTGACATGTTTATCCAGACTAAGATTGATAAAAGAAAATGACACCTGAGATTTTACAGAAATGTACTTTAGTCATCAAGATAACGTCACTCATGGTAAAACCACACTTTTCTTTTTTAATTTAAAGCTGCATTTGAACTTTATTTTCTTCATGCTAGATAGGCTGTTGTTGATCTGTTGTGGGAGGAAGGTCTAATTCAAACAGTCAAATTACTATAGGACACTATACAAAATATTATAGGAAACCATTTGGAAAGGTTTGCCTGCTCGCAATAATTAAAACAAAAGATAAAGCAGGGGGCAGGGACCGGGAGATGTGGGGTGTAACATGACAGAAGAAATACAATACCCATAATACACCTTGGCTACTTGGGGGTGGGAGTGCTGCAGCAAAATTGTTAATCAGTCTTATTTTTTTCTTATTACTTGAAAATGATTTTGGGAGGTGGGGGGTGCGCAATGGGGGGCACGCAATGCACCGTGGGCGTGGGGCCCAAACAGAGGGCCGAGGTGGCAATCATAAGGATCTCTACCAAATGTTTACTAGAAAGTGATGAAGAGAAGGCAACACAGTAACACAGATATACTGTATCTCTCACAGATATTATGCATATTGTGTGAGAGAGAGAGTGAGTGAGTGAGTTAGAGAGAGAAAGATTGAAAGAGAGTGGGAGTAAGGGAAAGAGAGAAATCTATCAAGGAATGTCCTCATATTACACTTGGAGAGTGAGTTGAAGAGAGTAAAATGATGAACAGAAAACCTGTGTAGTTACCTAGAACTACTTTGATCTTCTTCTGTGACCTGCTTCAGCATTGACCTTTGCAGTCTCCGTTGAAAACATCCATCATTCACACCACCGGGTCGAGGACAGGGCAACCCCATTTTCCCTCACTTGCACGACTCAGGAACACCTGCTCAGTTACCCAAGTGGAGGAAGGGGCAGGTGGGGCTGGACATTGGGGCTGGGGATATTTCACGCATTCAGCCACCTTTACATAGAAGTGTTTTTCACTTGCACAAACTCTATACGTTGTTTTTTTTGGTTTAAGACAATAAGGACATTTAGGGAAAGCTCTCAAGTGAGTAGCATGTTTTAAGAAGAGACTAACAGACTACACTAATGACTCAGTATACTCTACAACAACAATTTGCCTGTTTCCACATTGACTTGTCAATCAATTTGCCATTTAAATTTCACAATATGTACTACTGGCAGGGATGTCAGCATGGATAAAAGCAGAAAGAGTTTAACGCCTGCAGGCCTCAGGCTGTTTGATTTTACTGAGGCTCAGTTTTATTTACACATATCTATGGTATTAAAGCAAATCTTTGCTACTGCGATTCGCAGCCTTGTGATATTGACTGAGGAGTAAAACATTATTGATCAGTTTTAATGTTAAACAGTCATGGTTGAAGAGCTATGACTTGTACAAATAAATGTATGATTTATGAAGCTGGATGAATATGAAAACAGAAGGACTGAATGACATATTTTTCTCTCTTATAGTAGGTTATTCTTTATTTGTATTTTGTTTATTTATTCTTACAACTTAATGTAATGAAAACTAAAAATCCATGTGCGGATTTTAGAAAGAAACCCAATACTCCCAGTAAGACTGTAATCACAGGACAGGTCACTTTAAGAGGTTTAAAGTAATAACCAGGTACCATTATCAATTGACATTTTGCAATAACACCACTGCAATCTGAAGAAAAAAAGAAGGAAAGAAAAAAAAGCTCAACTGGTTTATGGTTAATGAGAAGCTTGTGAAAAACTTGACAACTCCCTGGTAGATTCAGCTATTACTTTTCTATCAGTACATGTTTTGGAAATCTCTCCACAGATGACAAGGACATGTTGCGTGACAGTAAAAGTGCCTAGTAGGGTCATTGGTGTTGCCTGAGCTGCCTCGCATTTTAACCGAGAAAATGATTTCAAAGGTTTGAAAGATTTCTGAGTGTCCTCTTCTTCTCTGGAGAGTTGGAGCTTCTCCCCTCTGAAGCTCCAACAGGGTGACCAATTGCTTTATCTTACATGCGGCTGATGATGAGCAGTTCATATAAAAAATGATTCATGTTACACTGTGAGTTTGTGCTGTATTTTATGAGGTAGCTTTGGCATATATATTTTTTTTATATATTTGCATTATGCTTCTTTGTATTTATAGAGTTGGTTCTGCATAATGTTTCATATATTCAGGTGTGCTTTGTCTTTCACCTGGATGCAAGGATAATTTGTTTAGCAACAATAAAGTTAAAGTAGGACACACTGTAATGCACTTTCATTCATGGTAATCAACATTTTTTATATTATATATTATATTATCAAGGAATCAAATGAAAACATGTCAACTGTGACGATCCTACAGCGAATTCTCACCAAACTCTGCAGCTCTACATAGCTTTTAGCTTATTTTAGCTCATTGGGTTTGACAGCACATTTACTGTATGGGTCGGTCTAATTGCTCGCAACAGTCCTGCAGCAACAGGCAGCTGTTTTCAGCAAACAAGCTCTTTACGCTACCTGTCCAGCACCAAACGGTAGACAAAGTTACATTTAGCAACTACAGAGACAGGTGTGGATGTTTAGCGGAGTCAGGGCTTTGTGTCTATTAGCTTATTGAGGAATTCTTCTGACAATGTATACATGCAACCTGCAAACTGATGTTTTGGCCACTTGAAGGCAGCACAACATGGTGTAAACACAACATTAGCACATTATAAAGTTGTTATGGCTAGCATGTTAGCAAAGAGTGCAAGAGGGCAGCTCAGTCCAACCAAACTGATCCTTCTACTTTAGACAAATGTCTAATCTCCAAAATTGGTGCCTGTGGTGTGATGTTCTTGCCTTAAACCCGCGTCATCTTTCACACACACATCTTTCACGCATAGCGGAGAGATACAGAGGGTGAATGGCTGGCCTGCTACAGAACGTCTGCGTTCCCACATCAAAGTGGACTCATCTCTGGCTTCTCTGCTCTTTTAATCTCAAATCCACCATACACACCAAGAACTGGGGCACAATAGCACCTGTCTTCATGAAGTGGAATCATGTCATTTCCCTGCCTCTCTGTCTAAAGGTCACAGCTTTTCATTGATTTTGAATGTCACTCTTGAGTAACACGAGAAAACCTTACATGTGAAACTGAAAATTCTCATTCTAGTTTCCTAACCTCCTCACTCCTCTGTCTGTCTCTCACACGCTCACACACATTTGCTACATTCACACTGCTGTCACTAAATTATAACATCCAAAGTGAATATAAAAGGTATAAAATGGTTTTATAATTTATAGTTCATTTTTGCTTTAACTTTGACAAACACAAACCCCATTGGGTCCTGCATGGCTAGAAGACAAAAATGAGAAAATACATCTCACTACATTCATTTGTACATTGGTGAATAATGATGAGAAATAAGAGAATTAAGTCAGAAGACAGCAAAAGTTGATAAAGTTTGAGACAGTTATGTTAAATGTTCAGCCCAAAGTAAGGTTCTCTAAAACAATGAAGCTCAGACAGAGGGGACCCCTTAAGATTTGGGAGCCAACTCTACAAACATTATTGACCGAGTGATTAATCCTTTTCTAAATCTTGCTGCTTCATCAACCTCACGCACACTCCAGATAAATCAGTGCAGGTCAGTCTTTAACGAGGGGACTAATGCTAAAGTCTCCCTCCGAGCACCATTAACCTGTCTGTGTAAAATGGACACAGGAAGGAGGCCATTGATTGTGCTTTAATCTCTTACTTGCAACCTGTATTCTATCAGTTGGCCTAGTTGAATTGATAGGCTTCCCTTGGTTTTAATGTTAATCCAGTTGTTAAAAACACATGCTATGCTTTCTCCATATGACTTATCCTCAAATCAAATTTGAACATGATTGGTAGGCCAGGTAATGTATACTTGAATGTCAGTGAGTATCCTGTGATATGTAATCATAAACTAAACTACAATAGATGGCAGTTTGCAAATCACCTCGCTATGAACTTTCATCTTAATAATATCACTATTTGCAATCTGATTTTAGATGTCCCATGCTGCCATCAGATGGAATTTTCTGTTCTTTTTCTGCCCTCCTAGTGCCTGTTTGTGAGTCTGGCGACCATAAGGCTTCGATTGTATGGGCTTTTTTCCCTCCAGCTCAAATGCAAAGCACAGCTGCAAATGTTACAAGTAAGTGAGAGAGCAGGAAATCAAAGAATGAGTGCGGCATTAGGTCAGTCTTGTTGCTATGCAACAGAATTTTTTGACAAGAAAGTGCAAAGTGCCATCTAAATTAAAATTAGCTTTCTAACCTGAATTAAAGGAATAAAAATGTTGAGAATAAAAATGGACAGAGGAAGTTCATGAGGGATCTGCTTACTCTTGAATGTAAAGAGGAACCAATCCTGAAACTGAGGATGTGGATACATGATATCTACATGTAGAGGGCAAGGAGCACTAACCATCATTTGCTGCAAAAGCTGACTATTTCGAGCACTGGGTTTTCATTGATGTGGGGTGCTGGGATCCTCCACGCCCTAGTATCACTGCAATCTCAGATATTATCCATGAAAATTATCCAAATGTTTTTTTGGTAGCTGTGGAATGTGGTGGTTGAATGTATAAAACATGGAACTCGTGTTTAACTATATTTAAATGGGACATTTTTATCAGGATCGCTATGGTTTGTAGTACTAATGGGTAATATTGTTCTCATTTGCTAAAGTATGTAGCATTGTTTTGTCTTAGGATTTCAGTGTTACATGACAGGCAGGCTCTGTCCTGAGGGCCTGGGGGTTGCTCTGAATAATGATGGGATGCCAGATGGTCTTTGTCAGGCAGGCTTTCTCCTGTGGGTCTGGATACTGCCCTGTACAACATCATCAGCCTGTCACTACAAACTGATAGACAGGGAAATAAGACGGAAGGGCAATAAATAATAAACCATATGGCGTGTAGCATTATTGCTCCTTACTGCGCCTCTCTACTCTGTGGCTGGACCTCACTGGTGCTGCCTCATAGGTGTGCAGGTGAGCCCCTCTGTTTTCCACCCTCCACAACCCTACAGAATCTACCATCTGTCACACACATACCTGTAGAGTCACCGTAGTGGGGGCCATAGTTGTACTGACTAAACTAAACAAGGGCCTGGACTAAACTGAGCAATGAGCTAACGTGGAAGAATAAGGATTGAGAGGCTGAATTTTGCATCCATAACATTTGGTCCTCTGTCCTTTCAGTATCAATGGGCTTGTTTGCACATACACTTCAGTGATTCTGTATGGATACTATATCTATACATTAGGCACACAATGCACTTTTCGTAGGGGCACATCAAATTTCCAGAGGTGAGCATTTGACAGCGTCACATCAGATCTAGAATGAGTCTCATGTCTCTTGCTTTCTTGGGAACCAGGAAATAGTCAAGTAGAAACCCTTCTGTCCTCCACGGGAACGAATGATGCTGCATCTTTGAGCTGTTTCTGAATCTCACAGGATAATGCAGCCACTACCTCCTGCAAGGATAAGACAGACCACTGGAATGACCAGCAATAGTGGTTGTAGGATTTATGTCAAACTAACATAACCAAGTTAATTGTATAGGGGATCCTCATTTGAACTGGTCCTGGCTGGTTAGCCATGCAGTATGGGTGTCTGATTTAATTGTCCTAATATCTTCAGTATTGTTCTATTAAGGCCAAGACTAGCCTGTTAATCAGACTCATTTAATCATTTCATTTCACTCAATCATTTCACTCATTTAATTTCACGTAATTTCCAATCGACACAGAGGCTGCAGTACTGGTTGCAAGGAGAAGTTAATGATTATTTTCTATATTCAAAGAAATATGCCGATAGAAGAGTTGTTTATTGTAAGTCAACTAACAAAAACCTGTACATCCACATCAATCTCATCCAAGCATGTCACCGTTTTTGGGGCCATTTTGTGTCGCTATAATTCATGAATGTAGCTAGGTAGCGAACTAGCTATGTAGGAAGATGATGTCCCCATTCTTAATCTCGCCCATAAAGCTCTGATTGGTCAACTGTTTCTCCAACTAGCTGAACCAGTCATCAATGGGCTCAACACTAGGCAAGGCAAGGCAAGGCAGCTTTATTTATATAGCACATTTCAAACATAGGCAATTCAAGGTGCTTTACATAGGCAAAGAAAAACACTAGAAAGACATTCAAAGCAATAAGAATAAAATCAATTAAGATAACATAACATTAAATAAAATACATAAAATTAAATAAAAATACAGTTACAGTGCAGTAAAAAAGATGTAAGTTGCCAATGCAACAAAGGAAATAAAAGTGCAATAGAGAAACCAGTCATGCAAATGCGCAGGAGAACAGCAGAGTTTTTAATTTTGTTTTGAAAGTGGCTAAAGTTGGGGCGCATTTCTTCTTTCTTCATATCTTCAGGAAGCTGGTTCCATATGTGTGCTGCATAGTAGCTAAAAGCAGCTTCACCCTGTTTGGTTCTGACTCGAGGTACAATCAGTTGACTGCTTCCTAAAGATCTAAGTGCCCTACTGGGTTTATATTCTTCAAGGAGATCAAAGATGTATTTTGGCCCAAGATCGATGAGCGATTTATATACTAGCAGCAGCACTTTAAAATCTATTCTATAAGTAACAGGAAGCCAGTGTAAAGATTTAAGAACAGGAGTAATGTGCTCAGTTCTCTTGGTTCACGTTAGAACTCTGGCAGCAGCGTTCTGAATGAGCTGAAGTTGTCTAACGGTCTTTTTGGGAAGACCAGACAAGAGGCTGTTACAATAGTCCACCCTGCTGGAAATGAAGGCATGCACGAGTTTCTCTAAGTCTTGTCTGGACATCTGTCTTGTCTTTATTTAATTGAAGGAAATTGAATTGCATCCAGCTGTTCACTTGCTCTAAGCATTGATAGAGTGAGTCTAAGGGACCATAGTCACTTGGTGAAAGAGCTAAGTAAATCTGAGTGTCATCTGCATAGCTGTGATAAGCAATGTTATTGTCATGTATGATTTGACCTAGAGGGAGCATGTACAGGTTGAATAATAGTGGCCCAAGAATCGAACCTTGAGGGACTCCACATGTCATGGTGATCCAGTGGCAACAACATAGCCTCTGCCTTCGAGATATGATCTGAACCAACTGAGGACTGTGCCAGATAATCCCACCCAATTTTCCAGTCTGTCAAGAAGTATTTCATGGTCCACAGTATCGAAGGCTGCACTCAAATCAAGCAGCACTAAAACTGATGTTTTACCTGAGTCAGTATTCAGACGAATATCATTTAACACCTTTATCAGTGTGGTTTCAGTGCTGTGATGTTACTTGAAGCCAGAATGAAAATTGTCCAAAAGACCATTTACATTTAAAAAGTTATTGAGTTGAATAAAAACAGCTTTCTCAATAATTTTTCCAATAAAAGGAAGATTTGAGATTGGTCTGTAACTTTTCAAAATTGAAGCATCCAGGTTGCCTTTCTTTAGAATGGGCTTAACAACTGCAGTTTTCAGTGATTTTGGAAAGATTCCTGATAGGAGTGAGCCATTCACAATTTTCAGCACATCCATTTCCAAGCAACTGAAAACATTTTTGAAAAAGGTGGTTGGCAGGGTGTCAAAATAGCAGGTGGATGACGAAGAGTGAAGATGGTTCACTACATCCTCCAGAGTTTTAGTATTGATGGCGTTGAATGTTGACAATCTGGCTAAATTGTTTCTGTGCGGTTTCAGCAATGGTCTGGTTCCATTGTTTAACATGGAGAAATCTATGGCCACTCTGCATCTTTTTTTTTTTTTAGCATAAAAATCGAAAATATCAAACTCATTACACTTATTAAGAGATATGAAATCGGGGGCTAGTTCTTTTGGGGGATTAGTTAGCTTAACAGTGGTGAAGGCACGAGAATTGTTGATATTCTTGTTGATGATGTTAGAGAAAAAGGTGATCTGTTTTGGGTGTCAGGAGAAACTGACATATCAAAGAAAACACAGAAATGGTCATGTTATATCCCTAACAGCAATGCTAGAAATATCAACACCCTTACTAATAACTAAATCCAGTGTGTGTCCTGTGGTTGTGTGTGGGCCCTTTTACATGTTGTAACAGATCAAAAGTTTCAAATAGACCACAGAAATCCTTGGCAGTTTTGTCTTTGGAATTATAAATGTGAATGTTAAAATCACCAGTTATGACAAGATAGTCAAAATCTGTTGTGATAACAGAAAGCAATTCAGTGAAGTTGTCAACAAAATTTGTAGAGGACCTTGGAGGTCTGTAAATTGTTAACAGCAGGATTGTTGGTGTGCCTTTAAAAACAGTGCAAAGATATTCAAAAGAGGACAAATCACCACATGATAACTGCTTACAATGAAATGAGTCTTTAAATATAGCAGCAACACTTCCACCTTTCCTGTCAGGTCAAGAAACATTCATAAAATTAAAGTTTGGAGGGGCTGACTCAATGAGAACTGGTGCACTGCTACTACTATCTAGCCAGGTTTCAGTTAAAAGCATAAAATCAAGATTATAGCTAGTGATAAGATCATTAATTAAAAATGACTTGTTGTTAAGCGATCGAATATTCAACAAAGCTACCTTTGTACAATTAGAGGGGGGGCCCTTTGCAGATTGAACATGGCATGGAATTTGTAACAGGTTAGCCAGATTTGATGACTGAGCAGAGTGCTCCATTCTCTTTCTATTGCCTATCAAGACAGGAATAGGGAAAGCTAGCGGCACACTGGGTCCTGGCTTATCCTTGGAACATTCATGAGTATCATCGTCCTTGTGGCCTGGACCCAACAGATATCAACAGGAGTTTGATGTTTTTTGTACACCATCAGTTGTGCTAAGTGGACATGGTGTGCTTTTATCAGGCCGGGAAGGATGATTCTTATGCCGTTGAGGAGACAGAGGATGATTTGAGAGTCAAGGAGGGGAAGTAGGTGGCGGGCGTCGTAACTGAGACGTGTCAAAGCTGGCCAGGGACTTAAAGCCAATGGTGGAGGAGGACGGCGAGGGAGAGTTAAGAGAGATAAAATAGGAGCTGGGTGGGGAAAGGGACGGGGGGTAAGTTTGGTCCCTGCAGTGACCAGCTCTTTCATTTGGTCAGTGAACTCCAGGAGGGGAGAGGAGGGGGAGAGTGACTATAGAAGGAAGAAGAACCGGATGGGGAGAGGGGGGGTGAAGAAAGTAAATCCTCACACGTGGTGGTTGGCATGTGGGGTGGAGACTCTTTCTCTTGGCTCTGACGTCCTTCATGTTTTAAACTCTCTTCAGGCGGGGCCTAAGGTGGCTCCCTTTCAAGGTTTCTGGTGTGTTGTGTTATGTCTTGTCCTTGTTTTGATTGTTCTTGTCTCTTGTCCTCAGCAGAGGGAGCAGATGGGTGATGCAGGAAGTAAAATAGGTTAGAGGTGAACAACTTTACTCCTGACTTGTTGAGGCAAATTCCATCTTCCATAAAAAGATGACTGCGGTCCCAGAAAAAGTTAAAATTGTCAATTAAGTGCACTGAGCCAATAATCTGCTGAATCTCTCAACTCCCCTTTTGACTGGTGGTAGAGGGCCACTGATAAACACCTCAGTATTCAAGGAACTGAGTGTGTTCAGCAGATCAGTAAAGTCTTGTTTCAGGATCTCTAATTGCTGTTTTACAATGTCATTGGTCCCTGTGTGCACTATGATGTTTTTCACAGTTGGGAGTGCAGCCAGAATATCTGGGATTCTTTCTGTCATGTCACAGACCATATCCTTGGGAAAGCAATATATTTTTGTTAGTGTTAGTGTTCTTAACGCTCATGCCTTTTACATCTTTAACAGCAAAATCACCCACAATTAGGCCCAGTCGTTTGCTTTCCCTTTAGCCCTTGGCTTTCAAAATTACTCTCAGTCCTTACCCAGCTGTGGGAGGATGAGAGGTTATGCAGGTCATCTGATGGAGATCCAGGCTCCTGCAGCAGTGGTGCAAATTTGTTCTCAAGTTGTACACTTTGTTGTTTGAGAGGTTTGTTGTTAACTCTTCCTTTTGCAGCTTTCCACGGCTGTGTTCTACTAAGCACAGGGGTTGATGAGGCTCTCCGCCTGGATGGTAGTGCAGGCCAGCCCATAGCGTCGCAAATCTCAGGGCGCTGGGTACTGGCTTTCACTTGTCCTCCCATTTCCTAGGGAAATGATTTATTCTTAGGCTTTGCACCAAGAGAGTTCCAGAGAGGACTACAACTTGTAGATTTATTGCCAGACAGAAAGCCCTCCTGTTTCTTAGTAGTGTTGTTGGTGTTAGTTAGCCGTGTGTTAGCATTTTCTTGTCCACTTTTTTGAGTCCATGGTAAAGTGGTATCATTCCCACAAGGTCCATTCACCTCTACATTCACTTCTAATTGGTGGATCTTAGTTTCAAGCACTGCAATTTTCTGGAGACATTTGTGGAAGTCGTCTGTGGAGAAGGGAGGCATCTTGCTTCTAACTAGCTTCAGCTAATCCCAGGTTTCCAGTCACTGTAGTTCAGTACAGTGAGACAGCAGAAGGCTTGTGCTGTTTGTAGGCCACACTCGTGCAGTACTGGCGAGGTAATAAAAGTGATAAAAAATATGGTGGTAGCCTTCTGTGTCTTTCATAAATTAAAGTCCCAGTGATTTATAGTATCCAGGATCCACTGTCCATAATTTTTAGCAGAAAAAAAAACAAGGATATCAAAAGAATGTAAGCAAAGCGGAGAGCAAGCAGCAAAGCGTCTGTACTGTAAGAAAGCAGGAAGCACTCGACCTATTTGAATCAATGAATGAATCAGAGAGGTGTCCTTTGTCTTGTTTGCTTGACCAAGACCATACACATATGCAGTTTGTAACCACTGATGTTATCACACAGTCTGCTCTCAGAAAAGGATCGCTCAAACATCCGCTCCATGAGCATGCTGCAGTGCCACCATTCCTGATGAAAATCTATCAAGGGGCAGTCAACTGCAGGGCAGATCGTAGGAAAAGGTGATAAGGTTTGTTGTCCCTCACTGCCACCAATCCGTACCAGCCGGGATGAACTGCCCATGGGAGGTCAGAGATGAAAAGGCCACTGCAGAATAATGCCCCCACACATGGCTTGGGTGCTGAGGGAGAGATATCTTTTCCAGAGGTGCCAAAACATGGCCCAGATACCTGTCTCTTATGAGAGAGGAAGGCGCAGGAAGCAGCCAAGGGGCTGGTCAGAAGAAAGCGAATGACACTTGAAGATGTGCTTTAGCAGTGTGGAAAGCTCCAAAAATTGGGAGCCAAGGTAGGAATCCTGCGATTCACTCCCATTCATGAACTCTTTTGAATAGGTATCATTCCAGTCCAGGATTAATCCGGATAAACAGATGATAAACATTATCAACAGATGACTAATCCTGTTGAATAATGTAATCACCAGGGGAATAATGATCTATCTAATCACCAAGGGACTAAATCCAATGTATTCTTTGTACAGGTATACCCTACAAACACACACACGCACACACACACACACACACACACACATCATGTAGTGGATGTGAAAGACCATGAATTGAATATCATCACTGTAGAGTAAGCCAAGTCATTTCTTGAGGTAATCGCTCGCAGGATTTTGACATTTTGAACTTGACATTAACAATTAAGTCCCTAATCGAGAGTGTCATACTGTGTCTTGCTGTCATACTGTGACATGACACCACCTGTAGCTGAGATCATCTTAAATTCAAGGTGACAGCAACACAACAACATCGTAAACATGATCTACAGCTATAATATCTGGTCACAGGTCAGTTGTGTTTTTCTTCTAACAAAAGGTTTTGTTTAAAATATTGAAGGTCATCCATGTCATCATGGCAGCAGGCTAAACAGACGTCCTTCTCCGAAGCTTTGTTCTCCAGCTCCTCCTGCGTAGTCCCAAGGTGTTCCCAGGCCAGAGAGGATGTGTAATCCCTCCAGCTTGTTCTGGGTTTGCCCTGGGGTTTTTTCCCAGTTGGACATGCCTGAAATACCTCTATAGGAAGACGTCCAGGAGTCATGAAGTACCTCATCTGTCACTTCTGAACTCAAAAGGAGCAGCGGTTCAATTCGGAGCTCCCTCTGGATGTCTAAGCTTCTCACCCTGTCCCTGAGGGTGAGCCCCAGACACCTGGCGAAGGAAACTTATTTAGGCTATATTTGGAACGTAGATCAACTGGTAAAGCAAGGGCTTTACTTTCAGGCTCTTTTGGTCAGGCTGCAGGCCACTGAGGGCTTCCTGAGTGGCAAAAACCACAGACCTCTGAGTTTGTGACCTCTAGTATTACACTTTAATATTCATGACTGCACTGTTATCATTAGGTACCAAAAATCTGTATAAATAACCTCATATGCATTTGAGAGAGACAAAAATGAGAATGATGGCATCTGACACAGCCTAATGTTTCTCCATTTTTGAAAGGAAATGATGAGGACAGTGGATATAATAAATCTTTTTTAGGACCTAATTTAACTGTAGCTAACCCTGAATTTTTGGTGTTCCTCAGAATTCAAGCAAACTCATCTCAGAGTGAGCACATCTTCATGTACTCTCTAATGAGAATGCAGATATGCAGCAGATTTAAATCAGTCAATTTAATAAAAAAAGGATTAACATTTGCTTAACTCACAATTCAGGCAAAGGCATCTTATTGCAATTTAAACAACTAATTTATTGAGATTCAGTTGCAGTCTAGGAGCTGACAGTGAAAACTAGGCCTTGTAACTGGGCCAACTCTGAGGCTTCATCCTCTAAAATCAGTGAGTCAGGAGATATCTCACAACTGAGTTAATGTGCAAGAATCGTGAATAAGTAAACAGCAGGAGGAAGCTTGTGACACAGTGATTTTGGTCTGCTAAACAGATTGTTCGGCACTCAACGACGTAAAAGCAGCCCGCATCACATCTTATTATTTCCACGATTAGTTCCTTAATTCAGGCTGTCATGGGTTTAATGTCTCAGCAGTAAGCTGGAAAATTATTGTCTAGACGTCAATAAGTTGAAGTCTCTCTCGAGCATTTGTTTTGACAAATAATACAAAAACTAAATCTCTACAAAAGATAAAGTTAATAAAATAAAGTTGTAGATGGAGCAGTCAAAATGTAGTGCAAGTATTACTGAGTCTCTGACTTCCCTATCCTTCAGCGCACATAAAGAACTACAATTACCTTTCTCAAACTGATGACAACACAACAAATATTCACATCTTCAAATTGATTTATCGTGTTAGTTATTCTAGGAAACATGACTTAATCATTTAAAACATCTCTCGTAACTGCAATTAGCATTTTTATTTGTTCCATTTGCTTTGCTCACTAACTTCACTTTGACTTCTTTAAAAAGGGCTGCATAAATCATGCAGGTCTGTAACGGGATGCTAACCCTTAGCCTCTCGCAAAAAAGTCAGATGAGCTACACACCCATCCACCACACAGACCTCCACACATTTACTGTCCGCTTCTCTGCATATAGAGCTTACTACTTCCTGCACTGGTACTGAATGTTGGCACTACACACTGAACGTGACCTGCAGAATCGTCAGATATGAACGCAATTATTAGGATACAGGCCTGGATTTCTATACCTTTTTTCCCATAGCTGACTCAGGTCAATTTTTTTTTTTTTTTTAATCATATTGTAACTTTTGATCTTTTCTGCTCCATCACCTCACACTCTGCGGTTCTGGCAGAGGTGAAGGGGCCTTGAATTGCTCACACACACACACACACACACACACACACACACACGCACGCACAGACTCTGTAAATGGATTTATGCACAGTATTAAAAAGCTAATAAGTCAGACAAAGCTGTACACCAGTGCACACGGCTGAACAAAGAGACTCACTTGAATGGGCTAATATTCAATCATTTCCTGTCATTTTGATAAGTTTGGAAAACACTGCTGTAATAGCCTTTTCAACATATTTCTTCACACCGTTTGCACAAGCAATCTCTGGAATTAATAGAGTAACAGGCACAGCTGTTCCTTCTTGCTTTTGTGGTTGGGCATCAGATTAAACCTGCAAACATTAATGACTTATACTTTCACCTCGGATAGGTGCCTTCAGTTTGAAAAACAAAAAATACAATAACGTTATCAAGACCAACTTAAATATATAGATTCTTTTTTTGGTGCAGAGTGAAGTGAAATGGTGTAATTCCAAAAAGGACACGCAATTATTTCAGTTGAAAAATCCAGAAGGCAACATTTCAAAAATACAGAAGACTCATTCCCGGAAATATAAACAAATGTCTAAGAATTATGTATACTTTCAACAGCACCCATTATCTAGTCACGACAACAATGATTTTCATTTCAGTTTTTCCATTTTATATTATGTTTCACAGACATAGAAGTGTAACTATACATTTAGAGTACTCTCCACCAAGGCTGCACAATCTAGATCTAATTTTTGTATAATACCTAAATACTGTCCAGGAACACTAGTGCTTTGTACAAGCATGATTTACGCTAAATGCAAAGAGAGGCAGGGTCGTGATCTCTCAGTTTTGAACAATTAAACAAATCTGTCATGTTACTGTAGCACCACTTATAGACACAATGGAACCATGTTCTCAAAAAGGCAGCAAATTATGTTGTCAAGTTTGTCATTCCAACTCTAAAAAAAAAATACAGCTACAATGGTATCGTTTCTCTCAGGTCCATGGTATAAAAATGTGCACATGTGTTGCAAAGGCACAGTTAGGACAGTTTACCAAGCCCACAAGAATTTGGGAACCAGTGATGGGGAAACTGTAGGGGTGTGTAACTATGTAACTGTACTGTATGTACCAGATTTGGTGACAAAAAAAAGTAAGAAGCAAGAAATAAAAAGATAAAAATCACAGAAATGTTTTTAGGCAGTAATAGGTGTGGCCTATACTGCTAAATCACAACAGGAAAAACTACAGGGACTACAGGAAGAAACAAATGTCTTCTGTGCATTGGGTTTCTTTGCTGAAAAGTTCTCTAACGCCCTAAAGTTATACCAAATTTTACTGAGATCTAGTTTTTAGATGCCCTGCTGACAAACAAACAAGAAAGAAAAACATAACCTCTGGCAAATTCTCAAATAAAAATGCAAGGATGCCTTTAAATTTGGTTCATTTGGTGTAATTTCTCTTCTTTTGTGCTGTAAAAGGAGTTAAAATCCCAATGTAATGGCCTTGACATACTCTACAAACTCTGCATTGGATGAAGCTCACTCCTTACTTCTTTGCACTCATAAAAGACCAAAGACTCTCAGATTGATTATTCCTTTTTTTCCAATTAAAGTGAGGAACCTGCAGGGAACATGAGTTGAGTGAATTGATGGGAAAAAAAAAAACCTTCACAGGTCTGACTGTGAAAACTAACGCTGGCAGTAATCACTTCACAATATCAGACCCATCAATGTCTTCGTGTTATCTTCATTGGCCTATGATGTAATCACTTTCTTCTTTGTGCTCTTAGGCTGATAAATTGGGTTGTCACTATAAGGGGAGCAGTGCAGCTATGACTAGAGGAGGAAGCCAAACTAATTGAAATTTGAATAGCCCTTATTTTTATAGCCTTTCACAGTTTGGGTAGCAGAATACAAATGTGGACACTAGACAAGAGACTGAGATAGATTAACTTCACTGGGAATGAAAAGTAGGGGAAACCATGAAGAGCAGATGGGTAGAAAACAGGTCAGTAGGCAGGCAGAAAGGCAAAAACAGACAAATCAACTCAAAAAGCAGAATTGAAAAGCCCTCTATATAGACTATGTAGAGACTAACGGGCTGATGAGGTACACCTGGTGAGGCAGGCATCCAGGGCACATGGCTGATGGGCAGGTGAGCTACATACCAATAGTATGCACTATTTAGTATAAAGTAATCTTCATAGTATACTGTTATTAGTATCATTTTGCAGTTAACATACAATAAACCAATGTGCTTAATCATTTAAATAATTTAGGATTTACTACCACTACTGCTACTTAACAAAGAGCAGATAATTTCCCCCCCCAAAATGCTGACAACTTCCTGAAGCTGCCACACCACCACCTGCAAATTGTTTGAATTTTTTACAGCTGCAAGTTTCTTTGACATTTCCTGTCAAATATAGACAATAGTCAAATTGATAAAGATGTTTTCTTGATTTGCTTGTGTTTTGTCTTTGTCTTGTGTGTTTCCTTAAGTTGCAGCGCGTTGAGCTCCCAGGGCCACCGTACCATAGGCCTTTTTTCGCCGGAGACATTTTGACGTAGGAAAAGCACAGGTGAAAATAATAAAATGAATGATAGCTGAATTTTATGTGGCTGCTTCAGTTTCAGGGTCCTGGCTGTTATGTGGCGGTCAGAGTGACTACTCGCAGGGCTAGTGGTGAATTGCTGTAGCTGGTGAGCTAACCGTTAGCTTAGTCACGGTAGGTCCTGCAGTTCCTCTCTATTTTCTCTCTACTGTTGAATTTACTTTCCCCTGGCATTTTCACCATTGCGCACCATTTCATTCAACAAAAAGCTATTGAATAATGGTCAATTAGCAAATTTGTTGGCTTATCTCGGGCACAATAACTTCACACAGTTTATTCAAAAGACTCATAACTGTCTGCAAATCATTGATTTTTTGTGGATAAAGTTTTTACTCTGACAGAGTGATTTCTCCGCAAACTTTTGCAATTTTAAATCCAGGCATTTACTGTCATGGCTTCCTGAGACATTTGATTGCAATAGAGCAATTGTTATTACGTCATTACGTCATTACAGCACACTCAAAATTCAAGCCAATTTAGACATACTAACATTTCTTTTTTTCTCACATTTCTAATGTGAATATATACATACTTAAAACCTGCTTTGAATTACTATGTAGTATGGAATAGGGATACAGACCAGGTCCACACAGTAGAGGAGGTTGGGAGACTCAGCCATAATAAGGGTCCTGACAGTAGAGAAACAGGAGTAAGTTTTCGGGAAGGACACCTGAGAGACAGAGAGCACTGGGAGTCCTGGAGGAGACAGACAGAGCCACGGGGAAGACGAAGAACCAGACAGCACAGCCTCGCCAAAACCAAGCAGTCTGGGAGCTGCACAAATGAACAATCTGGACATGCAGGGAGAGACAGTATGCAGGGGGAGCAAGAAACTTGAAACTCAGGAGGAGAATCACAGTACACGGTCAGAAAAAAAAAAACAGGTTTAGGCAGAGCCTCAAGGTTTTTAATGTTGAGAGAATGCTTGGAGAAAGGTGTCTCTGATTTTGTGTAAGATCCTAAAAGAGCCCCCTCCCATAGTGTTATAGAATTGTGACAAAGTAATGATATGTTACTTTACTCTAGAGTCCAACTGAAATCACCTTTAGTCACCCCTTTGTGTAGTCAAAAATAATGTAATAAATGTTTTTTTGTTAGTTTTTTATTAATAAAAGGTAGGAAAAAAGTCTTTGGGGAAATATCAGAGATACACCAAGTAAACAAACCTGCGCTGTAGCCTTCATATCATGGGCAGACAGTGTGTTGTTATTGGTATTTAAGAGTGAGGACCCATAACAACATCTAGCCAAACCCAAGTGACATTTGCAGGTATGTTTACATGTTGTTTAATGTGCTGCAGCTGAGTAGCTAATTAGCTATCTAGCCTGCAAACTGACTTCAGCGGTGCACTTATCCCCGGTGAATGTTTGTTGGCCACTCATGCAAAAAACTAAGGTGCATGTTTGTAAGATAAATAAGAAGGAGACTTTATCAGGAGAGATAATGTGGGTTGTTGTTCAAAGTCTATGGCTCTTTTGTGTTGTGTAGCAGGCTGCTGTCTGGCTCAGTGTGACTATGAGCTCTGCCTATTATAAAACGCTGACTGCTTTATGCAAGATTTGATTGGCTGGATCGCAATAAGGTCTCCACCTTCATAGACGGATACCAGAGCGGTATTCTGTCGAATTATTGCAAAACTAAGGGGCACCATCATGAAAATATAAGATATAAATTTCTCACTTTTGGTTTCTGATGTTTTCTCAAAGGAGAACACAGGACAAGTGATTTACAAAGCAGATATGTACTTTAACATTTACTTTTCTGTGATATTCAAATAGCTTCTTGGCCAGAGATTGCAATAATTTAGCTGTTTTCTGGCACCTATAAAATAATCAGTAGCCATTCTTTGTATTGGCATTTCACTCTCCAACTGTTCTTTTTCATCAGTTGAATAATATGCAGATTAGGTTTTAGACATGATGACAAAAAAAATCTTTTCTACAAATCTGAATATACAGTATGTGTTGTTATATCACTGTGGTTGTGATGATCCAGTGAATGTAGACATCAGTGCAGTTTACCGCAGGCAGGTCTGATGCCTCTGGGCATTTCTAGCCTGCAGTGTGAGTTTCAGCAGCCTGGTATTTTGTAGAAATAATACTCTCTTGCTATTGGTGAACATCCCTTTGGTACATCATGTTTTCTTATGGTTACAACAGCACAAAGTTTGAAAAATAGTGTGTATTCTAAATTATGTAAAAACAGTTCTAGCAAGTAATTTTTCTAAATAATGTGCCAAGATTTTGTTTTGTTTTTATTGCTGTAATAATGTGCGCCATTGAGTGGTGAGGGTATATTTCTTGCCAACAGAAAACAAATTGATTCCATCGTTACATCATTTTTTTTTTTTTACCAAGTTATCCTGGTGTGTTCACATTTTGGCCATTAGCCAATGGATGCTTAGAATTATTAGCACATTGATGAGTAACACTTACAGTGGAGAGCCTTTGCATTTATTTTTGTTCACTGTTTTGCATTTAATATAAAAATTAAGGAGAGGGGTTCCCTCCTGGTGATCCTCTCCAAAATTTCTTCATCTATTGTTTTGGTAGACTTTTCCTATCGCTTGAAGTGCTTGTCTTTGCTTACTCTCTAATCAAGCCTGTAAAACTTTATGAGCAACCTTGTCTCCAAAAGCAGATTACAAATTACAGTTTATATATATTATGGCATATTAAAAATGTCAACAGTAAGTTGAAGTATGAAGAAGGACTTTTTAAATATTTATATTTCCCTAACCTAACCCTTAACCCATGTGTTTTAGTTGCCTGAACTTAACCCCCCTGATGCACGATGCAAACCTCAGTTTTGGGTGGTAAAGTTGTGCGTTTTGTACAAACATACACTGTATATAAAGATGGATGACATGACAGCTCCCCAAAAGTGAAGCCAAAACATCCCAATCGCCCCCTGGTGGCTGGCTGCAGTATAGGTCATAAACCCCGCCCCCTCCATGTTAGCGGATGGAACATGGGCCAAACTGAAAAATCAGATTACTTGTCAAATAAATTTTTCCCAAAGATGTAATTTTTCGGTAGTTTTTATCACACTGATGTTTGTTCAAGTGTTCATTTTTCTGATAACTTTGGTTTTAATTAGTTATTTGATGTTATAAAAAAGGGGGTGTGACGTCATGATTGACAACTTGTGGTGTGCTCACGATAGGTTCAGGTGGGTGTATGGGCGGGACCATGACACCAGATCACTACTGTGCAGACTCTGGCTCCAAATTACGTCACCAGCACAAGATGGCAGCACCCGTATCTGATTTTGACTTCATTTTTGTACAGTGGGAGGAAGTGGAGACATGTTGTCCATCTTTACACAGTCTATGGCCACAAATCAAATGGAAAAAATGGTGCCAATGAACATAATCCAGGCAGGCCATCCAAATATGTTTCCTCCACAACCTACTTGGCAAAACTGTTTAGTAGTATCAAATGTTATTTGGATTGCAAGGCTATAACTGGGATTGAAGACTACGGAACTTGATTTAAAGACCTGCAGTAGAACCTCCAACACAAGCTAAGCAACTTATTGCTAGCTAGCATGTTTCACCCTTGAATCACCACTTCCCACCATCTAGGTCCAAAATGTTCTTACTCATTGGCTTCTCAAGCACATTCATACAAATCTCCCTGACAGCTTGAACCTAGATGTATATGTGCCTGGCACCAGACACCTACAGTATGTGTGACTTACATAGCATGCCATTATTAACACCAAGCCGCATGGCCTTTTTTTTTTTTTTTTTTTTTACTCTGATGTAGCTGAATATATGCCAAAGTATCTGGAGTTTACACAGTGGGAGTGGGTGGCAGCTCCTCCCATGGAGCTTATGCCAGCCCAACTGCACTCTTCTAGCTCCTGAGATATTATGCAAATGTTCTTTCAGCTCAGTGTACTGCATAAGCTACTAAAATAAGTAAAAAAACTATGGGTAAAATGTGTAGCTCATGGTGCCCCTGGCACCACAACTCTAGACATTATGCACAACACCACTGCCAGAGCCACTTTCTCTCACTCCCCTCAGAGCACATAGTAAGTGAACAGACACCAGTGATGGAATCGTATAAACTTTTTCTGTGCAAGGGTCAACCTAAATCAGCAATGAATGTATGCTAGTCAGAGGTGGGACCAGAGGGGTGGCACAGGAATCTGGAATCTGATTGGCCATCCCTGGTAACCCCCAACCAGAGAAGGAAGGTGACATGTAGTTCACTTGTTAGTATCAGAACCTCTGTATGAAGAACCTGTTAACATTTCTTGTTGGAAAGTCAATCAAAAAACCACAAAGAGATGCAAAACAACCGCAAACAGATGCAAAATAACTACAAAATGATGCAAACTGACTACAAAGTGACGCGAAATGACCACAAAGAGAAAAAACCCCACCGCAAATTGATTCAAAACAACCAAAAACAACCCAAAACAACTACAAAGACACACAACTACCACAATGAGATGCAAAGCCACCACAAAGTGATGCAAAACGACCGCAAAGTAACGCAAAACAACCACAAAACGATTCAAAACAACTACAAAGAGACACAAAACGACCACAACTTGATATAAAACAACCAAAATGTGACATAAAACGATCACAAAGAAGCATTTTTCACTTTACTTGTGCTGTACTTAGATTCACTAAAATTCTGCTGAAAACATGATTTTGAATTGTAAATCATTTTACAGCACCATATCCATATCAGCTGATCATGCTCTTTTTTGGTCCAACACACTGACTGACGCATTTGTAGGGCCTAGACCATATATTTTTTAAAGATGCAGGATGAGCACCCAGTAATTGTTTTAATATTTCAGTTGCATTAATTGTCATACTTGTGTCCATTGCATCTCTATCATTCGCCCACTCACATAGGACATAGCTGAATGGGGAAATTTGTTAGATCACCCACTGCACAGTGTCATCCACTCAGTCAAAGCTGCTACTCCATCAATGTCATTGTTGTTTACTATTCTGCTGCATTGCGTCTCACTTACGTGCAGTTCTCTATCCAGCAAGACGCATCTCACAATAATATCAGAGCAAGTGAGAACATTTTTAACTTTCAACTCCAGCTTTCTGTATAACAAGCCGACTGTGTTTTATCAACTCCTCAAAACACACAGTCTTCACAAGTGGTTTCTGAGGTCACATTTCATGGTGCGACCATGGAATCCATTTTAAACTGCAAAAAGACGATAATAATACCCCCATCTGCAACACACAGCATCAGATACAATTCTCTTTGAAACGGAGCAGCAGCAGGCTTGATTGAGACAGCAGGGGAGATTTTCGTTCCTGAAATTTACTCAAAGTTTCTCTGTTGATCTTGCATCACACATCTGCTGAAAGGTCAGATCAATCTCTGCATCTGTGTCACAGCTGAATTACTGGTGTTACCCACTACCTGTTAACAATCAGACTTTGATTTCATGACAGTAGTCATCCACACTGCATTTGTAGAATATGTTCAGCATTTTGTCAAAGCTCTGGTTGCCTGCAGGTTAATATACCTTGTGCCCTGATTTAGCACAGTTGTTAAACTGAGGACCGGATCTTTGTCTGAAGTGTTGTGTTAGGTGATTTTAACTGACACTTGCCAGCCAATCAGAAACAAGTATTTTCTGTGGCAAAGGCATGATTGTAGAGAACCAGCCTTCTATGACAAGTTTATATACTCCTGGCTATATGTATTAAAAGGTCTAAATAACAGTGTGTCTACTAACTAATTACTGTCAGATTTATCAGCCTTGGTCATATTGTAAATATAGATTTCTCATGTTTACTAAAAAGGGTATAGCATTAACAGCATATTTTTGCAAGATGTCATGATTTTACTTTTTTCTGTTATCATAAATGTCCCAAAACCCAAAAAGAACATCTGCACTTCTGGGACTGTAGATCAATAGTAATTAAATTTGATTAGATTCAAATACATTATGTAAAATAGCTGTGCCTCTATGTTAGGTATTACTCAGTAGTCCTCAGAGACACTGCCATTATATCAACCAGTTTAATTGAAAAGATAATGGGACAATTAGCTTTCAGTTAATAAATGAGTTAATAAAGTACCAGACCCGATCATTGGTTTTCTCACTGCTGAAAATAGCTTATTAAAATACAGATTCTTCCAGTAACATGAAAATAAAACCATTTATGATACAATATTTCACAGCACTCTTAGCTGATTTGTAGGTGCCTCCAAGAGCAGGGTCGCTTGTATCGTAATATCTGATGCCAGTGCACAGAGGGAGAAGCAAAATGGAGGCTACTCAGTTCCATAATAAGATCCCCATTATGCTGGGGGATGGGGTGGGGAGTGTGTGTGTGTGTGTGTGTGTGTGTGTTTCTACTATATCAGACGTCATGAATCATCGTCTATTCTACCAAAAGAGTCCTTTGAGTCAATTTATGTAAAAATCTAAATGAAATATGCACATATACTGTATATGCTTTTCTATGTTTGGTGTCATTGGTTGCTTTGATACAGTTAGCGAGCCACATAATTACTGTGCCTGTGAAAATGAAAAGCACTATGTGACTTTTTTGTGGTTATAAGTCTCATTACACACACTCATAAAAACTCAGGTATAATATTTCATGACAAATTTTGAATCTTATTATTTTAACCTTGAAATGGTTGTGTATTTTGTTATTAAAAGTCTATAAAATGCCTAACAAGCTTAGAATTATATGCAGCAAACACCTGACATGATAAAACTCTCTATCATCCTTAAATCTTGAATGAAAGTACCCTTATATCTGAGGTATCTGAGGCTTGTTTTTTCCAAGTCTCGATGGAGACTTCTTTTTCAGGCCCGGGCAGCTCACATTTACCTTCTAATTTCAAGCTGTGCTTCACAGTTCATTGTATTTTCTGTCTCCCTGCTGTCTGTGAAGTAGCAAGTTCATTTTCCTCTTTAGAAAAAAAAAACATGGAATGGATTCTGTCACAGTGAGTGCCGACTTCATTTTTCACACAGAGAGAATAGTTGAGCAGCTCCAGGATGATGCTGCTAACAAGTGCCTGAGCTCTTGTTTGTCACTGCTATCCACGCACTTCGACATAATCACAATGTAATGTTATTGGTGCAACAATTGAACTAGTAGTTAATACTTTTCACAGTGTGTTTTGGATTGGTAGTGTTCAGGCTTTGGGAGACAACTCTGAGGAATGTTTCTGTCCTACAGCTGTTGTACAATCTCCGAGACACTAATTGCACCCATTTTCACTGGACATGTTCCCATTGCAGTCTCCTCAGATAGAGCAGTGTTGTGTTGCTCTTTGGCTTAAGACAGATCCTCTGTTAAAGGCATAGTTAGGGTGAAGGATGAGAGAAAAGAACATAGTGAGAGAAAAAGGAGAAACAAAATCTGCAGAAAAGTGGGGAAGTGAGATAAATAGATCCTTAAAATCTTTAAAATTAGAGTCACTTTAATGATAGCAAGTTGCAAACTGCTTTCACACTTTCTATTTCTGGCAATTGGCCATGAAAGTGCCATAGCACTGCAGCTACAGGAAATCTGTTATTTTTGTCTGCATTTTGCTTCATCCTTTTCAGCCTTGAAATGATTTGTACATAAAGTTCCTTATCAAAAATAGGTTAAAAGTTTGGTCTAAATCAGCCAGATGGCTTTACTATAACAAGCAAGTTTAGTCTTGAGCCAATAATTCTTGTACTAAGTCATAAAATATTTTCCTTAGGAATTTTGGCTCAAGATGAAACCATACTAATTTATAAGCAAATCAAATATTTTTAAATAGTTCGTTTAGTCATGTTTAATAGTATAGCAGTAGAAGTTGTGATAGACAGAGAAGTAGTAATAATAATAGTAATCATTTAATTTCATTAACTTAATTTAACCAAATGAATATCCAAAAACACATTCTCTTTTACGGTAACAATCCGGTGAAAAGGCAGGAAATTCCAAGTACAATGACAGTCATAACTAAACAGTGAACAACTACAACATCACAAACAAGTCTGTTATATTTGACCTTTCATATCTGGTGGTAAGAAATGGTAATCGCTATTTTAAATTCCAGCAGCAGACAGAATGTCCCCGTCAAAATGTTCTCGAGAAGAACATTGAATTCGTCACCTTGCTGAATATGTCAAGTTTAGGTATGGGTACGCTATGTGTGTATGTCTAAATGAGATATTCAAAAAGGTACCAAATCCTAATTATACACAGTGTGTAACCTATTGATTACACTCCGTAAGTCCTTAGCATTATCCACCTCCTCTCAAGCAAATCTGGTCTCTCAGAATTCAGCACGATTTAAATTATTCAGTGTGGTTAATTGAGGGCAGGAAATGCTGCAAATCTGGTAGGTGGTCTGAGGCTATGGGTAAGGTGGCCATAGCTAAATGCAGAGACATCAAAGCACAAAAAAATCCCCAAAATAGAAAAACAATTGTTTGCTTTCATTTGGTCTGCATGTTTGGCGGCTTGTCTTTCCACAACAGAGTTTACATCCTGTGGGCAGAATCATATAAAAACAGCTGTGGAATATACTGTACAGTAAATTGCATATTAGTAATGCAGTCCAAAAAACACATAATGAGCTACTCTGAATTCAGCTGAGACAAACCTCCTTTTCGCTTTTTCTTGAGTCTGGATCATAGCCTGCCATACTGATGATTTCATGCTGATTTTTTTTCCCCCCTTCTTTGCTCACTGAGGTGTTTGACGATGTGATGAGCACCATGAGAAGTGTGGGATGGCTGCCAGTCTTTTTGATGTCGAGGAGATGGTAGCGTGTGGAGGAGCGGCATCTAAGTTCACAAAGGCAGCTTACAGTTTAAGGGCACAAAGATGGTGCACCGTTCTTCAAATTTCGGTTTCTGTCTGTTGTTTCTGGCTGGAGGGCCGCATGGCGCCACTTCCTCGGTGTTCATTACTGAACATTTGGAGGGTGGAGCTTTTGTTAGAGTGCATAAAAATGTCTAATTGGGATTTTAAAAAATTTTATTCCTTCTTCATTAAAAATTTAACTAAAAAAAAAAGCTCTCCATGTTGGACTATACAGTATTTTCCTTGCACAGATATTGCAGAAATAATCTTAAAATGTTGGCATTGGATGTAATGCAAGGTTTTGCAGAATCGAGAATTTGTAAGTATGCCCTGTCCTCCTCTCTGTCTCTGTGGTGCAGGTAGCTCACCTGGGAAGAGTGCTCAAGTTTAGCCAGGAAGTCAGTTTTGTGCAGTTAGGTTGATAGTTGCGTCTTGGTCCGCTCCAAAACCTGACAGTGCCAGTTTCAGCTGAATAATAGTTAATTTATGGCCTTTCCTCTCCATTTCAAAACCAAAATATGACATAGAACATTTTGCTTGGGCAAACCTGAACACATGGTTACTATGGCAAGAAAACAGAAACCAGCCTCAGCTGAAAATGTTACCATGCTAACATGCTAAACTAAGATGGCAAACATTATATCTGCTAAAAATCAGTATGCTGGCATGCTGATGTTAGTGTTTAGCTCAAAGCACTGCTGTGCTTAAATACAGCCTCATAGGCTTTGTTCAGACTGCAGGCAAATCAGATCATTTGTTTCTAAAATCAGATCTTTAAGATTGATCTGATCAGTTGTTATTTGCAAGTGATCAGATTGGATTTGTGTGTCCAAACATCACCAGCCTATCTGCATGGGCTGCTGTGGTAACGACACAGGCGTCAGTAACTACGTACGCTGGTGACGTGGCTTTCCAGCATAAGCATGAGAAATGGAGATCCATCATCTCACCCTACAAACAATTGTGCTGTCAAGTCGCGGTGCAGAACTCCTCCGTTGCACAAGACAAACTCAGTGACGGAGGAGTTCTGCACCGCGACTTGATAGCGCGATTATTTGGAGGGCAAGATGATGGTTGTATACAGTCACTCTGGATTTGATGTCGTCATTGTGTGTCGCATTGCGAGTGACAGAAAAGACACTTTGAAGTCCAATTTGAGCGGCCAGAGCGTCCGGACTGAGACACATCTGTAGAAATCCAATTGCAATCTAATTTCAAACCACCTCCAAATGTGGCTTTGATCTGATTTGCAAAAATCGCATTTCAGGTGGTTTTTTTGCTGTCTAGACTTTCTAAAATCAATCTGGATACAATCTGGATTTGCCAAAATACGGATTTGGGCTGGCAGTCTGAACAAGGCCTTGTAACTACAGGTGCCATAAGCAGCTTTAAACTTGTCTGGTCTCTTACACAGAACTGAGAAAAGGTATTTGACTTAGTTTCAAACCTTTAATGGAAGCCTTTTCAGTTTCATGAGTGCTGAAGCCAGTCCTGCATAGAAGAGAGTGAATATCATGTCACCATGTTCAGATGTGGTCTTGTTCACTACACCCTGAGTGGCATCTGCTATTTTATTATTTTGACTCTGTGGGTGGTCTGATAAAATTCCATATCATAGGTCACATCCATGCCGCTGTCCTCATTTATACACTTACCTGTGTCAAGAAACGACTTTTCCAAGTGACATTCTCACAACCACAGATTCTGATTCTTAGCCCTGTGCTCAGTTACACTGCCTCACTCTTTATAAAGCAAAATGGCCTTTACGCCTTCTGTATTTCTGTGATTTTGAAGAAACACAGCAGGGCACATTTAACTGGACATTTCACCACAAGGTGTCTCATTTGCCTTGCTACTGGCTGTGTCACTCCTTTGTGTGTTCATTATAGTCTGAAACACAGAACTTCCACGTTCCCCTGCTAAGACTCGGACTCAGCTGAAATATTGCACAAATTGCAGTGTTTTAAAACAAGCCTGTTGTTGTTTCCATCTGCTTCCACTCTTGGTGCTAAGCTAAGTTAGTCGGCTGCTGGCGGTAGCTTCATACTTAGTGCACAGACTTGTGAGAAGTATCAATCTTTTCATCTAACTCTCAGCAGAAAAAGCGAATAAGCACATTTCCCAAAATGTCAAACTTTTCCTTTAAGTATAGTGAGTGTGCATACTAAATCTGCAAAATTTAAGATCAAAAATAAATTGTAGAAGGTGGCAAACAGCTAAAGGAATACCTGAGAAAACAAAACAGAAAAAGCATAAAATCTTGGGAAAAAATGTTGTAAATCACTGATGCAAAAATAAAACCCTTTTCTGATCCGACAGCAGTACGAAAGATTGTGGTTTGGGTTAAATAACTACGTTAAGGTTAGGGAACAATCATGGTGATGGTTAAAAGAAACCAACGTGAACAGCGAGAGACAAGATTCCATGTTGATATTCTGTTTTTGGCCACTTGTTGTTTTTCTTAGGTGGGCTGTCTCAGAAAATCTGCACCCAGAAGACCACAACATGTCGTGTCCTATAGCGCTACAATATATTTTTTCTCCAGGGCAAAGTGGTATAATCCCCAAAAAATTGCAAACTCTGATTCAGACATAAAAAAACAAAGTAAACAGCACCCCTGTGGCTTGACAGAGATCAGACAGACTTCTTGGAATAGGAAAGGCCAGAATCTTTGAATGAATGCAGACTCCTGGGGGTGTTGGTGGGGAGGTGGGGGGGGGCAGGTACTTTGATGACAAGAGACTGTGAAAACCCGCAGGTACAGTATGAGTCTAAGCTATGCGAAATAATTAGCCGCAGTCCGATGGTGACAGAGAAATGGTGTGCAAGTTGAGTCTCCCTGCTAGAACTCACAGTGGTTCTGGATTCACTTGGTTTAATAGTGTCTCAGTCAGATGTGAAATGTTTTCCAGTAGGTTTTAGGGCTAAAAAGTAAAATCAAGTACTTAAGTATAGATGGTACAAGTATAAAAACCTAGTCTGGAAGTGGGCTGTGACTTAAGCTTTAGATGATTGATAGTTCTCTTTCTTTATCCAGACATCAACATGAAACCCTTCTGCTGAGTTTCATTAATAGCTGTGCTGATATTCTGCAGATTCAAATCTTTCTTCATCTGAATGGCTTGAATTACTTAAAAAAAAGTATCAATCAGTGCAGGACCATATTTAACTGTCCTCCAAATATGTAACTCTCTGTCAGCAGTGACTCGACGTAAAGCTTCCCTCCCTCACAGCTCTTCTAGGAGTTGCTAGTAATATGCCCTTTCAAATCAACATTGTTTCTTCCTGCTCGAGTCTGTACCCTGCTATTTATCTATGACTCATCTTCCTTCCTTGCATCAATGCTTTTGCAGACTCAAACAACATTCCTGTGGTTATTCACTCCTTTTGAAAAAGTCAGTATACTGATGCACATATCTCAGATGTAACCTATATTTATCCTTTTGATTTCAGATTTAAATTCATGCCTTGCATGTGCTCTTTTAATTTGTACAATTACCATCAAAATAGTGACAGCTATTTTAAGGTGTGACTATGCATAGCAATCAAGTGTTTGAGTGTATTGCTGATCACTTTGGTGTGATTTGCCAGCACACAGCATGACAGAACTCGCACCCTCAGGATTAAGACGGGGGGGGGGGGGAGAGATCAAATAAACAAGGTGGCTCTCAGACAAAAACATAAAAAGTGCAAAAAAGCATGAAACACAGGTTGAAACTGACAGTATATTTTGGCTGCATGACAAATCAAGGCTGCTGCTCACTGCTAAGCCTCAAACAAAATAGCCACGATAATGTGACGCATATGACACATTTTACTTAGCAAGAGTAAATTCCTAATCTTCTTCTAATCATAAAAATGTAAACCTCAACAAGAAAAAATGGTTGTATAATGTTTCAGAAAGGAGGCTAAGAAAAGCTAATTGTGTAAAGCCTGACTGACAGTTAAAGAGTTGATTAAGCCAGTCCACAAACCCAGCTCAGTTTGTACACAGTCAAGCTAACCGAAGCCTGGCTTAAACAGTCAAGTTCAGTGTGTGTTCAGGACACATACACTCCAGATGTCAAGCAGCACATCTAGTCATATTACAATGAAGACGACAGACACACATTGTGTCAATGTTTAGTTAGAGATCAATGTTTTACCAAGTGTGAAGAATAAATGGAAAAAGTCAATCTCACCAAACAAGTGCTTTATTGCACACACAGTATATAGAACATTTCAGCAAAGTAGTGATAGTAAGAACTATCTAAATATTTTTTACATTTCAGTGAAAGGGAATAACCTATAACTGTGATGCATTTCACATTGCAGCCTTAAAGAAAGGAAATACTTTTTATTACAGACATCCTGAGACGATCCTAAGGATTGGTATCGAGGTATCAGCTAAAATGAACCAGATTAAATGCTGATCCTTTCTTTACTGCGCTCTGCTCTGTTTTATCCACCTCAGCCTGCATGTGTTGCAGCGCTGCAACAGCCGAGCTCTACAGTGTATATGCGAGTGAAAATTAGTGTGTGAATGTGAACAGCTATTTGGGCACACACGTGTGTTTTGACACAGAGTTAGGCAAAATACACAGATTTCCTAAGCTCTGATGCTAACAAATCTGTTATCTGTCTCATTAGCAAAGAGCAGTGTACAAAACATTTAGCTAGCAGCTTCTCATTTTTAGCTGGTGCCGACTGTCACGTTCATCGGCGGCAGGTCATATCAGCTGCTGCTAATTAACATTAATTCCATGAATAACTTGTTGACAGACCAAATTTTAACTTGGCTGTTTTGTCAGGTTAAAGTGCGCCCTGCAGCCTGTGTCTGTACTCAGCCAAAGATCACTTGTGAGGGAAGAAGCTCCACTCTGTTACACAACCCCGAGCATTTCTGTTGTTCCAACAACTCCAACAAGTGATACATCTTACAGTAAAAAAGTCAGCTGATTGTGTCATGTCATTTTCAAGAGTAGCATGCTCCCAGTTGAAAGTTCATTCTATTCATATCAGATCAATAATGTAAGCTTCTAAACTTAATACTTTTGAACCAGAACATTTAGTATTTTTATCTTGTGAAAAATAAGGTGGGCCAAATTTAGCATGTTACAACTGTTATTTCAATGTGCTAGATAGATACTTAATCAACATGTAGGCAAACATACTGGATTATAGGATTTAGGTATATCAAATCAGATTCGGTATTGATCAATACTCAATATTAAAAGGACTCAGATCGGGATCAGGGCTCAAAAAATCTTGATTATAGTGTACCAGCCTTGGTCATAATAGCTCATAATACTATTGTTATTATTGTTTATGCATGTGCAGGTAGCTGTGAACAGCTAGAAAATACATGACAAACAGACGTAAAGGCATTATTTCTTTTAAGAATGTGCATATTTATAGTAACTGATCTGTTGTAATATATTTCTTATGAAAACACTACACAGACACAGTAACATTTATTCTAATGATGATTTGAGAGATCAAGTATTCACTGAGGTGAATCTGCCTGTCTGGACTCAAAGAGTTTTTTGTTGCTGGAATTAGTAAAGGTTGCTGTGTTTCACTCAGAGGATTTATCTAGAATACTGAGATCAAAAAGCAAACAGCATTTGCCTTATCTTTAGCCAAAGCCCTCCAATATCTCAGCACACGGACTTCAAACGGAGTATCATTCTTTTATTAGGTTAATCATCATTTCGGTTTCTCTTTTAAAATGGTTAGATCAAAAGGCACGGCCACGTTATTATCTGAAATTCTGGAGGAAATGCACATTCAATCAAGTGTGGAGGGAGACAGAAAATAAAAGAATATAAATGTTTGATTGTTATTCTGCGTGTGATGGGATGATACAGGCCTAATCAATATTCCACAGACACACTTTTGTTTGAGAGAGAAGTCCATTACACTCTTTGTCATGAAGTTCCCCAGAGTTGGCCTCGAGCAATATTAATACCATGAATTAGAAATGAAAGGACAGCAGCAGGTACCATCGAGCCGTTACATTTCATATGAGTGGATGAACACTTAGTGACAGAAGTTAGCTATTGCTCCCTTGGTTGCAGCAATTTTACTGTTGAACGGGCACACAATATATAATGAGGGAAACTTCACCACGTCTTTGTATGTGTCATCCTGATATATCCGTGCTGCAGAACAGTATTGTTACGCTTGGGAGGATTAACATGACATCCATATTAATGTAAAGCTTTCACATGCAGGACCAAGTCCATTGTAAGATTTCAGATGAGTGATGTTTTGAAATCGTATTATTTAAAGATGGTCATTTAAGACAGTGCTTCCATTTACAATGCAAACTATGCGGGTAGAATATCTCGGAGCAGTGTAATACCCAAGAGGACATTCTTTACTGTGGTCATGTGTGAAAGAGATGCAATGTACAGAGGCACCAATACATCCATAATCACAACATAAAGTCAGCAAAGGTTTTTTTAAGGTGTGAGATAAGTTATACATTATCACAATGAATGCCCTGTTATGTCATGAATGTAGTCATATGTAGTCAATTATCATCTATTTCTATTTTAATATATTACCATTATAATTATCTGTTATTTATGCATGGGATAATATCCAATGAGGTGTATGTTCCGCATTTGTGAGGGATGATGCAGAGGCAAGCATGTGACGTGTAAGGTGTCCGGTTATACTGTCCGTTACAAGAAAATAATGGACACCTGCTAGTGTCCATGATATACCATTAAGTAGTTATTTATGCAGTGTGTCCTATTATGTCATTTGTGGAGTTTATAGTACTGTTATACATTTATAGAAATATGTTGCCGTATCATCTCGGCTTAGCATGTTTTGTGGACTTTTATTTGATCTAATTTTATTTTAACAGTTTTAATTTTAGTTTCATTCTTAATTCTTTGAAATTATTTTATAAAAGTACTGTAATGTAATTATGGTTATTTATGATATATGTTGATTCCAAAAAGACTAGCTGAGTGTTCCTAAGTTATTTAAGCCCACTTATCGTTTTTAAGGCTAAACTCTGTCTCCATATAATCCTTGCATCAGTTCCTAAAATGCTTTTCCATAATGTATGTCAGTCTACACAGTTCTGCAAGTAATAGAAACAGCATGTCAGAAAGTTATTTTAGTTGTCACAACAGGTCCCTGTAAAGGCTGAAGTTTAAAGGGGCAAGGCACGTAGGACGCAAGCATTTTTGTCATCAATATTGGAGACAGATTGTTGCCAGCTATTTCTCTCACACTAGCACTCTTCCACAAAATTACTCAAAAATCAGCAAGCCGATCAATAAAGACATTCTCAGAAAATTAACTCCTTTGCTTGAGCATTCTCCACAGACTTTGAGCAACTTGCAGATGTAAGTAGAGAAAAAAATACTTGTATTTTTTAGCTGCTACTAATGAACTTTCTGTGACATGATTAGCGGAGAGGACCCAAGTGCAGGACACGGACACCGAGTAGGATGAACGGTTAGTAGTTTTTATTGTTTGAGGGAGGGGAGAGTTGGCAGGAGAGGCAGGTGGCGGCCGGACCTGATGGAGGTGAGTGGGAGACCGATGAGGAGGAAGGCGAGGCTGGCTGAGGCGGAAGGCAGGCAGGCAGACGGAGCACACTGGAGAATGGGCAAAACCAGAGGATGACATGAACCAAGCGAGCTGGAGCAATGATCTGGCGATGAGTGGATGGAAAGCCAGGGTAGAAATACTGCAGGCTGATGAGTTGATGGGTGGCAGGTGCGCTGATTGATGCACAGCTGAGCGGGAGGTGAGATGACAGCCCCGCCTTCCTAATAGACACACAGACATAGAGAGACAGCATAACACACAGGAGGGAGGGGAAAAACACCAGAAACATAAGGAAACCCACTGAGCACGGCAGAGCCGTGACACTTGCATATAAGAATAGCTTCTGGCACTATGAAGGCAGCTACATTTTTCTTCACGGTGGTGTTTACATGAATAATGGGTGCACATATCATGTCAATCAACATACAGTAGCTGTGTAGATAAGCAGAAACTGCATGTCATTACAGGGACGCTGGATGTCATTCAGAGTTGGGGGTGCTGAGACAAAGTCTATATAATGACATCATATTACGTGCTGCGCAACATTCATGGTTTTTGTATTAATTTAACTGGCCAACAACATTTTACACCAGTTTTAGAACGTTTTACGCTACAACTGACAGCAAACCAACATACTGTATGTCAAAGCAGCAGATCATATTCAGCTATGGACAGTTCACACACAGATTGCAGGTTTATTCCTAATCAGAAGACGATTTATTATTGACTGAGCTACAGCCACACCATACGGGTAGCATGGGTAGCATGAGCCCTCTGCTGTTCACTCTGATGACACACGACTGTGTCCCAAGGTCTCCCACTAACCATATTGTGAAGTTTGCCGACGACACAACAGTGGTGGGCCTCATCAGAGATGACAACGACCTGGCCTACAGAGAGGAGGTGGAGCAGCTGGTGAGATGGTGTGAAGGCAACAACCTGATCCTGAACATTGACAAGACCAAAGAGATCATCGTGGACTTCAGGAAGATCCAGCCCAGCCACGCTTCTCTCCTCATCAACAACACGGCCATGGAGGTGGTCAGCAGCACCAAGTTTTTGGGGGTGCACATCACAGACGACCTCACCTGGTCGGTGAACTCTGCGTCTCTGGTTAAGAGGGCACAGCAGCGCCTGCACTTCCTGAGACGGATGAAGAGAGCCCACCTGCCCCCGCCCATCCTCACTACGTTCTACAGGAGTACTGTAGAGAGCATCCTCACCAACTGCATCTCTGTGTGGTGTGGAGGATGCACTGCTGCTGACTGGAGGATTGTGAGGAGAGTGGTGAGGACAGCTGAGAAAATCATCGGGAGCTCCCTTCCTTCTGTGCAGGACATTGCCCCTCAGCGCTGTGTGTCCCGGGCCAGAAACATCATCAAGGACGCCTCACACCCCCACCATGGACTTTTTTCACTTCTGCCCTCCGGAAGAAGATTCTGCAGCATCCGGTGCAGAACCACCAGGTTCAGGAACAGCTTCTTCCCCCTGGCCATCAGACTCTTAAACTCTTAAATCCATAGACTGCACTACTGTCACTTTTTAAACCACCGTACTGCATTTTGCACTGTTTTTTTCTTTTGCCATTTGCACTGTCACTGTCTATATTCTATTACTGTTTATATTCTTTATTTATTTTTCTACTGCCTATATCCTCATTTCACTGTCTATATTCTATATTTTTTATACTGTTGCGAGCAGTATACACTGTATATTTGAATGACAATAAAGTCTGTCTAAGTCTAAGTCTAAGTCAATAGAACAAGGCACCTGAACTGTATAATACACACACACACACACACACACACACACACACACACAGCAAGTGAAAACATTAACGAGTAACTCTTAACAGGCCGTAGGCAGTGCCGCACTCCAAAACCTCTCGCTATCCTCTCACTATCTCTTTCTTTCACACACACACACACACACACACGCACGCACACACACACGCGCACACACGCACACACACACACACGCACACACGCACGCACACAGCAACCGAAAACAATAATAACAGAATTCATTGAAGGCCGCACTCCAACACTCCACACTACAGAGACGTCCTCTTGCTCGCATTTGAAGCATGTCGCATGTGCTCTGTGTGTGTGCATCAGATACACAGAAAATACAGTGAATGTTTGGAAATGAAATCAAATATCATAAAAATAATAAAAAAGGGTGTATTTCAACCAATTACTAAACAAAGTAGTAGTAACAAAGTTTTATAGACTGCCTACGCTAAAATGCTACTCTCAAAAGTTTTTTATTGATTTCTTTGGAAATTTTTTTTGCCTTGCAGTCACAGCCTCCCACCAGTAGGTACTGCAGCACCCCTACTTCCAGCATCCCTGCGTCATTAGTGCTTAGGTCTGGCTGTGTAGTTGTGTAGCTTGTCATAAAGTTAACCTAACTTTGTAGCAGGGAAATTGAACCTGCAAGCCCTTTCATTTTTTCTTTTGCTATTATGAAGGAGGTTTGTATTTTCTCAAATTGCCTTGTAACATTGTGTTATACTGATTATAGTCCTGTGAATTATACAATATAGAGCACACTTTGACGTCTTTACCTCTGATGCTAAAGATATCAGCACAAGTGTAAAATGTATGCACTATACAGTGCCCTTACAAATTCCTACCAAGCAAAAATATATTGTCCACAGCATGCACACTACAACTTACTAAAAATCCCACAATGACGTATGTGTAAATTGCTGTTATGTGACACTACACCTGTCAACGATGGTGCAAAATGATAATGATTTAGAAGATCTCAATTTACTACTCACTATAGAGTAAACTATTGAGTGTTTATTATGTAGGGAATAGTAAATGAGGATTGCAAAGGATTGATTTTAGACGCACAATATTAAACTTACAGTTCCTTTAGATAACACCCAGGAAAGGACACCATCTGGCCCATGTGGGTGGCCACCATCTGGCCACCTGTACAGCCTGTATCATCAGTCTGATGTCAGGTAAACTCCTTGCCTGGGCCATTCCTGTTTGGGGGCAGCCAGCTCTTCTGTGTGTTAATTGCTCCTTGTTTACAGACGAGGTGATGAAGGTCTCTGATCATCCAGTCTCTGCGAGAGAGGTGACCAGGACGATTTGGGCCATGTGCCAAGGCATTCGTGGTGTGGGCGATTATGCTGTTGTGTTTCATACAGTAGCGGCAGAGGGTGGCTGGAATGAGGAATCTCTCCTCAGTGCCTTTCTGCGTGGTTTAACTGACACCAATACAATGGGTTTACCTCTCAATTTGACCAGGATTCCTTCATTGCTTTGGCTCAGGGTCGTCACTCCCTAGACACACCATTGCTTCAGTCTCTACCTCTGTTCCAGCTGCTCTCCCAGTTTTCCAGTATCATCCAGTTTCCTTGCCCTTTGCACCATCAGAAACACTGAGAAAAACAGCACAACACTGTTAAAGACTAAAGAACATCCGTACCAGAATCTCCTTGTAATGTGTCATTTAATCTCGTCTTGTCCAGTACAAGGCAAAGATCGTCAGAATGATGAGACAATGATGAGCCAAGTCAGTTTAGTCTACATCTTCTTCTGCTTGTGGCCCATGCTGAAACCAGTGTCATTCCCCCACCGGTGATCCATCACACATATTCACCCTCTGTCCTGAGTCTCGTATATAAGACAAAGCCTTCTATCAAGGATGTGTATGGATCTGCACGTTTTGAAACTGTCTTGTGTTACTCCTTCAGTTACACCTCAGTGATTTACCTGTCATGCCCATCATCCTTGGTCATCCACGGTTGGTGAAGCGCAGTCTTCACACAGACCAATCCACAGGATCAGGCGTTGCCATGGTCGCCAACTCTGGTCTTCTTGGTCAGCATCTTCTTTCTCCTCCACTCCTTTGGAAGAGCCCCACCCCCAATGTTACAGTATGAATATCTGAAAGAGGTAGATGCCGAAAAAACTCCTAAAAGACGGTGGCTTAGAATCTTCTGCCAGGCTCTATTTCTTCACCAGTGCTTCAGCTGGTTTTCAAGTGCTTGTCAACATTGTTCACGAGAATCAAAATAGTGTCCAATTATCAGAAATGGACCATTATAGAAGATGATATCTTTAGGGGCTTTCACATCAGAAAATGTTGATATAATATTGTTATAGAAAACACACTGGAAAATCAATTTACCTATCTGAAAGAACAGTTGGTGTAGGAGTATGATTTTATATATGGTATTAAAAGCAGCACCAGTAATAGAAGCACTGAGGTAGAATTCAAATCCATGGTAACAAAAAGCTCATTTACCAACTTCACAGCAGTCTTAAAGTTAGCGGGAAAAGTGCCAGTTATAAGTGACAAATTAACAATATTCAGCAATATAGGTTTAGCTGGTAGGGAGTCGAGGAGGCAGGTGGTTGGGTTAGAAGCTAACACCAGCTTAGACAATGTTTCGAGAGAGATAGTCTGAAATTAGACTGAGACTAACTGGGATTCAATGTTTTAAATATATGACGTGACTGGATAACTATTATTGATGTGTTCGAATGTTAGCGACATTTTCATGGTGCTTGTTGAGGTAGCTGATTTGAAATAATTCATAAACCAATATAAAATAAAATGTAATCTATAGGAATGCATCTTATTTTATAAGTTGATCATATGTTTTGTATGTAAAACCAAAGTAACTAGTATAGCTATTAAATAAATATAATGGAGTAAAACATACAAGATTTCCCTTTAGTATTATTATAGTATGAAGTAGCCTAAATTGCTAAGTACGCATACGTCAAAATTGTACTTATGTACAGTACTTGAGTAAATGTACTTAATTACTTTCCACCACTGGATTCATGTTCAAATGAATCTTGTCAAAGCTGTAGTGGACTGGTGCAGCCCACTTCCATAGACTGGAGCTGGAGCAGGCCAGACAAATGAGACTATAGTTGTGGCATTTTGATGTTGTCTTTTCTCACTAGCCTGCATTAGTTCATAAGCATTTACATACTAGCACACTTCTTTTTTTATTGTATCCATGCCTGTTCCTGAATGTCCAATCTTGCAAGAGATATTACAGCATTGGATTGCAAACTCCAGATTGAGCTTTAGCATGACATTGCACTTTTCACACATCTCTTCTTGGGGTTCATGGATGGTCTTCCCAATAACTGGCTGTTTCTAGCACTCATAGTAAGCATACTTTTCTTATATTCATTTTGATAATGTTTCTTTGATGTAATATGTAGAAGACAGTTGCTGTACAAACAAGGGAAATTAGACCCAGTTATGCTTTCATTTTACCTCTAAGATCGCATTTCTCAATACGTCCTTTTTTTTGTACTTTGTGAATTAGGTAGACTAATTGTTTATACCGATGACAGTGAATTTCCAGGCAAGTGTTGGATATTATGCTGTGATGGTATATATTGAAAGGAGAAGATGTGAGTGTAAGTCTGATATGTCCAGGTCATTCAAGCAGCTGTTTAAACACAGCTAAATTAAACAGGGGGTAAAATAAATAGAATTTCCCTGGCTTTCCCTGAAGATGAAATATGTTTTATGTGAAAACAGACCTAGACCAAATCCCAGTCACCTTCAGCCTGTTTTCTGACCTCCTCTCTCTACTGTTAGAGGGACAGATTAATTAGAAATAGGCTTAAGCCTTGAGGAGACGAATGCTCTGCTAGACAGATGCTGTTTGAACAGCAAACCGGTCTTAGGATATTAAAGAAAGATGAGGAAATTCGACTAATTGGAAATGAAGGACATATGGGTCGTGGAAGTGCTCCTGTGGGACTAGAATAATCCAAACTTTATTTTGGGTATGAGTATTAGTAACCAAACTTTTCCACACTATCGTTTTCAAATGGTCTTTTTCATCATAATCAAATTGGCAAATGTTGATTATTTTAAACACTTCTTTTTTCATGTTGCATCTCTTATCATCTGTCATATTCCTTTTTCTGATTTATGAAGATGTTGTTTTACACATAAATAATTGTAAATGCATTGTATGAGTGTGCTGGGCCATGTTGGTTCTTGGGCTGCTTAATTCAAATTGCTTTGGTTCAGTTAGGTGTATGGATTTGAACAGGTCGTCATAATATTTGGTTTTATTTCCACAAGATATAATTGAATACATGAACTGAATGTATTCCTGCTGTACAGCTAGATGTGTGCTGATATATTATTATAACACAATGCTACCTTTATCCAAGCCATCTGACCTCCTTAACGTTTGGTGCCATTGTGCTGGTAACAAAGTACAACAAAACATGGTTAACCTTGCTTTATGAGCCATTCTTTTTTCCTGATCTGTACCCTTTTGCAAAGCTTTGTGGGAGTTCTAATCATTTTTCCTGTAGCATACCTGTAGCATTTTCCTGCCTCACAATATTGTGAACAGAAAAAAATATTGTTTAAAAATATGTCTTAAGCCTTTTATTACATTTCTTTGGATTAGGCCTCGACTGCAGGGAACGGATCATTGTTGAGTCTAGCTGTCATACTATATTTAGCAAATTATTTATCCATAACGATGGCATACAAATACCAGGTATAATCCAGGGTTGCAGTGGAAAGTAATTACAGTACTTTAGTAAATGTACTTAGTTAAGTGCAATTTTGAGGGACTAATATACAAGTATTTCTAGTTTATTCTACCCTATACTTCTACTCCACTATATTTCAAAGGGAAATATTGTACTTTTTACTCCACTACATTTATCTGACAAATATAGTTACTAGATATAGATATTGGTCTATATAAAGGAAACTGACTTGACCTGACACCTCAACTAACTACAACTGTAAAATGCTGCTTAAGCAACAATGTGTCAGTATTAATAATCTAATAATGTAGTACATATAGTAATATATATGTTACAGGGACCATTCTTTCTGCAGAACAACTACTTTTACTTTTGATACTTATATTGTATATTTTGTTGATTATACTTTTGTACTTTTACTTAGGTGGGAAAGCAGGACTTTTACTTTTAAGTGTTTTTACATTGATTGATTGATACTTTTACTTAAGTAAAGGATCTGAATGCTTCCTTCACCACTGCGTGGTGTGATTTTTAAAATGTCCTTTTGGTCAAATGGTATTTATAGGCATTGTATGACACTGCTTGTTTGCAGGGTGGCAAAGCCCTGGAGTACCATGGTTGCTGTCAACGGGCTCATTACAATGTCTTAGCTAGTTGTTGTCCACAGGGACCAGTATTAGTGCCCTCGTTCTTAATTAAAACAATAGATAATCCCCAGGCACAAACAACACTTTTGTGGTAGCACATTTGTTGGTGCAGAGAGTAATATATTGTGTCATTAGTTTCCATTTTGTATTTCAAACGAAAGTCTCATTTACTGCACTCCTAAGGGACTGTGTCCATACTGTGTAAGACCACATTGACAACAACGACTGTTTTTGTTGTTCACTGGCTATACAGTTATGAGGACTGGGAGGCCATGCCAGCAGCATATCTAATTAGATGTAATTTTGTTCGGGAGCTTATCAAAACCCGCCACAGCCTCTGCGCTCAGGAACGAATGACATCAGGACATTAAAGAGCTATGCCTGATTGCACTGCTGGATCTTGCTCTGACTGTTTGTTTTGCCTTTTGTAGAAAGGTATCCTGACTGTGATAAGTCATATGAGGGTGGTCTGCCTCTGATAATCGTTCCGTTAGATAAACCGTGACCTCCCTTGCGTGTGCTTTATCCAGCAGTTTAATGAGTTCCAGCTATCTAGACTGAACAGCACCAAAGTGATTCCAAAAAAGAGGTGCATGTGACGTAGGGTGAAATTGATCAGAAAATGTGCATGATATTATCAGAACAAGAGTGTGTGTAGTTTAAATGTTTCTTTTTTGCTTTATTCCTAATTGCCTAAGACTTACACACACACACACACACACACACACACACACACACACACTACAGTTTCTATCACTAATGGTAACTGTGCATAGGTTCATTTGGTGGCAACAAATTAAGAAGCAACAAAGTACAAACAGGACAACAGTATTACTACCATTAGTTTGATAAGGGTATAATTGCATATAATTAAACCCATTAATTTGATAAGGATGTTGCTTTTAATCAAACAACTGGCAAATCATGTTTTACCAGAGTCAAGTAAGCACTTCTTCCACTAGCGTGTTGCATTATTGTGTCAACACGCCAAATTAACCCTTGAGTCAGTGGCTTCTCTTGATCATGGTTGACACATCGACCTTTTCATCTCATATTTTCAGTGGTCACTACTCACTTTTATTTTGAAATCCTTTAGATTAGTTGGTCAGTGCATCTCTGACAAAACATACCACTGTGTCACTGAGCATACATGCTGTATACATGCTCATGAAAGGCTCAGTCTGTGAATATTAGAGTCCTGTTTCATTACCATGCTTTGCAACTGCAGTAAAATATACACAAGATATACAAAGCGGGCGGAAATTGAATGTTATTTACAGTACATTAAACTCATCTTTTTCACTGAGTATGTCCTGGTGGTTTCTCTCGCATATAAGAGTAAAATTGCTGTGTTTTCATTTTAGATGAAATGCAGCAAAACACATCTTATGAACCATAGCATCTTGTGAGATGAGAACATATCATCATGTGAGATGAGGATAAGAAAACAGTCTCTTACACTAATTCCACCCATTGAATGTATGCATGTGTGCCTTATTACTTATGGCGCAGCAGCCCTCTGGTTAGCATCAGTATGTTAAAGTTTATTGTTCACTGTGAGCGTGTAAATATGCTGAGGTTAGCATTTTGCTTAAAGCACTGCTTTGCCAAAGTGCAGCCTCACAGAGCCGCTCCAGTATTACCACTGGGGAGTTGACATTATCCTCTTCACCTATAGCATGAACAGAACACTTGCCAACTAGTTCAAAGCAGGTAAAAGGTGTAATGATAATATTTATATAGTTCTATTGCAGCGTATTTCTTTATCTGGATAGCAATGCACCTGGCAATCTGAAGCTGCATAAAGCTCTACGGTAAAGTATGTAATGAAATATTGAACAGATTCTCGTGTGAAAAGGTCAGAAAATAAGAGGCAGTAATAACAGTTATCTTTTAATTCCTCATCAATATGTCTACAGTACATTTTTTAAACGTAAGCACTAAGCACATGGAGAATTATGATTTGTCTATGGGAGGGGTAAGTGGTTGGTGCTGGGCAATGTAGCCCCCCTGTGTAAACTTGAAGTAAAAATTACCTCTGCGTGGTGTGCCTGCCTGTGGTGAGACACTGTTACACTAACAGCAAGGTCAGCTCTGGACAAATACATTAAAGAACAACCTTCCTTTAGGCCAATCAATATGCTGTATCATTTAGGTGAGTGCGTGCTTCATTTTCAACTTCTCAGTGGACATTATTCGAGCACAGCAAAGGACAAGTGACCCCTCTCACCAGGTAAATCAATGTTCGTACGTCCTCTTTTCCACCCATCATCACCTCTTCAGGGAATGTCGCAGTTTAATTTGTCTCCACCTGCAACCTACCTACCTGCTCTGCCTTAAAGCTGTATTAATTGATGTTTGGCCACTTGTGGGCAGAAGAACTCCCAAATCAGCTAACAGACACACAATATGTTATTATAAAGTTGATACAAATAACTTGTTAGCAAGCAATTGCCTATTCACACATCTAGCAGATACAGAATAACATTAGCATTCATTTGGAGTCATGTTTCTCGCTACTTGATTAATTTAAGTCCAATATTTACTCTCCTTTTAGTTCAGTTTTTGTCTCCACCAACGCCTGTGAAATATTTACTGCTAGATGTTTGACTTTCTTCACCGGCTAGTCACTTACTTTGTCTGCTATTTGGTGTTTTGGCAGATACAGAGAGTTTGTCAGAGCTTGTTACTGAAAAACAGGGATGATAAGAGAAGATTAGAGCTGCAGAGTTTGGTGATAATGTTAATAATGTTGGAAATACAATGGCTATACCTTACAACCCACAACTAATTCTAAGAACTTGTCTATTTAATATATTAAAGCCAGTAGAACAATTCTCAGCTGACAGCTTGATGCAGATAAAGAGAGATGCTCATCTTACTGATATAACTCTAGTGCAAACTCTCAAAAAATGATGAAAAAACGTCTGCTCCTCCATCAACATAAATTAGGGTCAGCTCACTTCACTTTGGAACTGGATCATCCATTAATGAAATGCAGCTCATCCTTTCTCATGGCAGTCTCTTTCTTTTTTACTATATGCTAATTTTATGCAGCTATCCATGCATGAAGAGTTGCTCTTGATGAAGTACAGGGGAGCAATGCCAAAAATAACATGGAGCCCAATTTCAGGACTCTTATTTTAGGATTCTTATTAGCCTCAAATGACGGCATGATTTGGTATCACTGGAAGCCTGATGTTCTTGACTTTCTTTTTCTTCCTTTGAAATGCACGTCAGAGTTGTAGCTCTACCAGATACACAGAGCCAATTAAAGCTCTACAGCACTGCTTCATGACAAGTCCAAAATGTTACAAAATGATGCTCATTGTAACACTGGCTAAGGGGACCTCAGAGCTTATTCACACAAATGAAAATTAGTCTACGTTTTTAGCCTGCATGGCAACGTTGGTCTGTTGGCAGGCGGTCTGCCCACCACTGATCCAGACACAGATATCTCAGAAAGTATTTAATGGATTGCCATGAAACTTTGCACAGGCATCCCATTGTCCCCAGAGGATGAATCCTACTGACTTTGGTGATCCCCTGACTTTTCCTCTAGCGCCACCAGAAGGTTGAAATTTGTGATTTTGAGTGAAATGTCTCAATATCCATTAAATGGATTGCAATGAAATTTGATACACACATTTATGTTCTCCACAGGCGTAATCACTTTACTGAGCTTTTATATAGCACCATCATCAGGGTCAAAATTTCTGTTTGTCTACTACTTTGGTTTATGACCAAATACCTGCAAAACTAATGACATTCCCATCAGCCAAAGCTGTACTTTGTGTTTAGTGCTAATTAGCAAATGTGAGCAAGCTAACAGGCTAAACTAAGATATTGAACATGCTAAACATTATACCTGCTAAACAACAAGTTAGCAATTTTATTTGGCATGTTAGCATTCTGATGTAGCATTTAGCTCAAAAGCACCACTGTGCCTAAGTACAGCCTTACAGAGCTACTAGCATGGCTACAGAGCTCTGTTTTTAAAGAGTATGCTGTTGTATGATATTGTGAATGTACAGTATGCTTTTGGCAAAACATAGAAGTTAGACAAAAAAAGGCCTGTTCAGGCCTTGATGGGTCAGAATTCTAACCAGCCTTTAACTGTAGAGAACAATCAAAGTTGGTAGTGAAGAAATGCTAACAGGAAGTATAGGAAGTGGGACACTGTGAAAATGGTCTTCTGATATTTGTGACCATATTTTCTGCATAAGCATTTTTTACTTCCACAGCAAAGGGAGTGAAATTGTTTTTATTTTTCTACATTTAAATCTGAATAAACACTGTTTTCCTTTTTCTCAAAAGGAAGCCATGGTGAATAAATGTTTTGATCCTCAGAATATTTTCATAGCAGATGAGGTTATACAACTGTCACATTCATCACTTTATTACTTTAGAACTTTGTAACATGTGCAGAAGCTAACAAACCCACAATAATCCTCGCAGCTCACAGAATAGACACACAACCAAGTTTAGCATAAGAAGAAAATGATCTCTCTATGCCCCATTGCTCATGACCAAACCTTGAAATCACTTCTTTTCACTGTGTGAAACAAAGAAAAACTGTACGCTGACATTTTCACTCGGCACTTAAACTCTGTAAATATGTTGCTTTAAAAGATAAACCGAGAGTTGAAATACTGCCCTTAAATCAGCCCTGTATTGTGTTGAAGTTTTCCATAACAATGAGTCATTACACTTGAGATTTCTCTTTTTCAAGCAGATCCGCAACATGATAGGAAAATAAAAGTTTTCGCATCTTTTCTCTAATATTCCTCCCCCCTCTTATCCTGAAAATAAATAGTCTTTCACCCCTAAATAAAAAACAAATCATCACTATGTGAGAAGGGAAGATGATTGAAATCTCTCCCTTAACTGAAAGGTAGGAAATGGATTAAAGTTTACATCTAGATTCCAGGTTGACTGTGGGAGTGAAAGCAATTATACATGGAGCAATCTAATCAATTTTCTGTTCTAAAAAGGTGACAAATTAAGGGCAAAGGGCTGTTTTCCAATATCAAGAATAATTCATTCAGGGTTGCTTTCACTTAGTGAAGTAACCTAGTCTTTGCCATTAGTGTAGCCTTAAGACACCAAAACTGTTACAATATAGAAACCCCCGAAGCTTCGAATATTCATGGGTAATTCTCACTGAATGGTATTCGGGGCAGCCCCAGACATGATCTGAAGTAAACCTGCATAGGGCTTCATGCCTGGTTATAATATCCTCCTGAAATAGATTCAGCTATTATCCTTGGAGGTGTAATTTTTATCGAAAACCAACTACTGCATGACTACCGACCCTGAAGCCAGAATCCAATTAATTGGATTTTACCCTCATTTGAAATTAACTGAGGCTCAGAAGCAAGACCTGATCACCAAAGTCCAAACTCCTCTCTTAGTACATTATCAATTTAATTAGTGTTGTTCCTTTTACTGTATTCAGGTAGACGCTATTTATATAAAATAACTAAAATATATATATATCATTTGATATCCAGTAAATATTCTATGTGTACCATGAGGCCGACTACTGCATGCCTACTACTATGGTTGAATTAAAGTGGGAGTGATCTCAAATATCCTTAATAGTCATTTTTTTTAGAATACATCATTTTTATGAGTAGTGATGCAGCTGCACACGTCACTGCATGTATATTTTTGAGGTAGAGGGGCAGATTTCATGTTATATGTTTAGAACAATAATGTAGACAGGGGTGGTTAAAGTCCAGCTGAAATTAAAATGCATGTTAGCATCTGCTACAGCATACATATCTGCTGTGTAAATCACTTTGTTTTACAGTAATTACAGTAATACAGTAATTTTGCAGTAATTTGACAGAATACTGTTAGGTATCCGTCTACGTAGATGGAGACCTTATAGTGAGCCAGCCAATCAAATCTTGCATAAAGCAGTCACATCAGCGTTCTACAATAGGCAGACGGTCACACTGAGCCAGACAGCAGCCTTCCATCCATTGTCCAATATGTGATCCTAAATCCATATTTTATTCAGCAAATGGGCCTGACATGACACAGTAATAAGTCAGGCCATTAGAAATGAGAAAAAACTGACACAGCACCCTTTGTGAACAGAGCAGAGCATAACATATGCAAGGACAAAAAGTTCTAATTTTATCAGAAGCCTTTAGTGTAAAACCCACTTTGATTTCTCTTTGACTGATTATAGTTTTATGATTCTTAAGAGATTGGGCCATATCCCTTTGAAGTTAGAGTAATGTTAAGACCCTATGGTGTGGTTAAGACTTCCCCTTCTTTCCTTGGAGCACCCTTGATGCCCATTACAGCAAATTATCCTTTTAGATTCCTCACTACCATGAGAGCATTCTTAAAATCCCAGTTGTAACCTTATATTCAGTATCTTCAACAACAACTTCATTGGTGTTGCTAGATCCTCTTTGTGATGTCTCCCCTGTGAATTTGCCTAAAAATATTTCCATCCTCGATGTTCATAGTGTATGGCAGTTTGAAACTTGAAAATAGACTACCTTTAAAAATAAGTATAAGATACATCAGATACAGCCTCAGTTTTTGATATGATGTGTGCAAGACCCATGAATAACAACTCCTCCACCAGGTTTATTTGTGCCGTCTTCAGTAGAGTTGGTCATTTTCTATTAAAAGTAATGGAGGAATAAGAGGGGGTCAAGTGTTGTTCAGTAATTGCCGGGATACTTTATGTGCTTTAGAATCTGCCAGAAGGAACTTAATTACATCAATTTTCAGGGCAAGTCTTATGTCAAGTGTTTAAATGACATAACTCATCTATCTCTCAGATATACTCTAATTTTGCTAGAGATGGATTGGTTGGATGGCTTATCTTGACTGTTACCAGTTGGTTGCAGATGTACGTGAGCAGAAAACATATGGATATGAGTACTGCTTGAAAACATATGTTTGTGGAAGAGATACATTTAGTTTGACGTCCTCGATGTGGACGATGTAAACACAAATGCACTGCAAAAAGTTCCGGAAAAGTCACGATAAAAATAACTGTGCGTCTTTTGTATTTCAAAATAATGTGGATTGCTTTAGATAATGGCAGTGTTCAATTGTTTGATTTGTTATTTATGGGCATTTATTAGTCAGTAGGTTGAGAGCTAGTTGATGGCTGGTTGTGTCCTTTTCCCAGAGATCCAATAGTCCTGCAGACAGCCTCTCCCGTCAAACACTCATTCCTTATACACTCTCAAGTTTCAAGCATTATCATCCATCACTGCGCTGTCCGGGCAGCTCTGTTGGCTCTGTGTTTGGATCCAGCCGGACTGAGCCACGTTGGGAGCTTTATGCAATGGCTGAGTTTGCAGTAGCTTGAGAAGCTTTGGCTCTGTGAAATGTCTATTTATTGTTGAAGTTGAAGAATGGACCCCCCAAGCATGGATAAACGTACATAGACATAAAGATGGAACAGGCATAAATGGAAGAAATGTGAGTTCATGTTACTGAGCATAATCAACTCTCCTAAAGCAACAAAAACCACAGAGAACTAAATCCTGAAGATCTAAATTAAATGAGCTGCTCCAAAAGACAGAATCTTCTTTCCTAACCTCCTACACACCTCCCCCTTAACTAAGTAATGACCATGAAGTACATTTCCACATTTGTGTCTTCTGAATAGTGAATTGTATACAGACAATTTGTGTATAAAATATCACACATTTGGGTGTACAAAATAAGTATCCACACATTTATTGTAAATGTAGCAGCTTTACATTTAACACAATGGCATGTAACCTTTAGTCAATATTTCTCTGGCTTTTGGCTTGTTTATATTCACATACATTACATTTATTGTTACATTTTATTCTACATTTATTTATTCTATGGGAATAATATAAATACTTAAGTGTCAGTTTAGGATAAACTGTTATTGTAGCTCATGGATGGAAAAACTGTCAAGGACAACACTGAAATACTCAAACAGATGTATTTTGCACAGCATTTGTGTTATCCTTTTGTGCATCCTTGTATTGATATTCTGTGTGCTGTCGTATTGTCTGCAGTGACTTACGTACTTCTGGACTCTTTTGCCAAGGCTACTTCTATTTGCACTGTGTTTGCTTTGTATGCTAATTGTCATTCCAACCAGCGAGCCTCTCCCAGAGTACCACCGATTCCCTGCAGACAATTGAACTGTTAATGAGATCTGATGGACAGATGGACCGTCACCGTGAGGGCAGCTACCGTGTCCTCTCTGACCCAGCGGGGTGGGAATGGAGGTGGGCCAGACACATTTCTTCCAAAATATACTTAAATTTCCCATACTTTCTATCAGATTATCCTCATGGTGGAACAGGGAGGGAGGTTTTATTTCACAACAGAGAACAACCTGGATGGACAGTTTTCAAAGTCGGCAATTATAAGGAACTGGAAAACTTCAATTTTGTTTAATCTTTCACCGTCAGAGAATAATACAATGGATACCATTTATCCTTTGACAACTGAGTTAAAGCCCCATTAATTAGTTTTTTTTTGCCACTAAGGGGCAGGAAAACAGCAAAACAAAGTGACAGATAGGCACCACATATCACATGACTGAGCAGCATGGCATAGCCGTCAAGGTCCTCGTAACTGACTTTTCGTCATCTGACCATGTCCGTGAGAGTCCGCCTATGTCCCGCCCAAAACGTTATGCCAAAGGAGAACTGCATGTTGAGGATACAACCACGTACTCAATGCAGTATAAACAGAACCACATCCATGTGTGTTTAGGAGTGTATCTAGCCCTTTTATAAAGTTGTTATTGCTTTCATTTAACTAACAACAGCAATTTTAGTATTTATTTGGAGCTATGGCCACCTGACAAACGTCCAATATTCACTTTCCTTTTACAGTAGCTCTGTTTTGGTTTGGTTTAGTTTGGGGATTTCATGTGTTTTACATGTGTATTTTAGTTTTTACATTTTGTGCGATTTGTTTTTGGTTTAGGTATTCGTGCAGGTGAATGGCGCGGCCATTATAACCTGACACTTCTATTACTCTGCCTATACACTCATGCCAAGGCCTTTAGCTATTTTTAGTATTTTTTATTTAACTAAGATTTGATGTGCATGTATGTTTATTAAAGGGGGATTAGTTCTCCCAACAGAGTCATTGCTGCTGCTTGGATTCTTTCAGAGCTTCCTCAAAGATCAGAGCCTTTTCTGCCAAACCAAACTGTATAACCATTTGCTATAAATGTCATTACCTTGACGCAAGTGTCTCTGACTGAAGTCTAGTTTTCATGAGTGTTTTTAGACAATGCCTACAGCATAAAACTCTACTTTGACATAGTACATAAAAGCCCATGATCGTGTTATGATATGGGTTGGAAATGTATTCATTTTAAACATTTCAACATACTTAATCCTTATTTTCAGTATGGAAAAAAAAACATGGTGAAACACACACATTTCCACAAAGGCAGTGAAATTAAGCTGTTTTGCCAGAGTGGGTCTTCACCATGGCAGTAAACTCTAGAGACAGATAGTAAAGACAGTATGTATCATGGCAGCACGCTGTCAGTTCTCTTCCTTGTTCACAAGACTGTCCTGGGATTTACACAGCTCGAGTCCATCCTTAATGAGAGCTGTAATCATCCTATGCACTGGACCAGACAATCCAGCTAACGAAGACGACTATAAGATGAAGAAACCAAACACACTTCTCATCCCACTCCTCTGGGGTTTTGCGTTTCAGACTTAATCACAGAACTCGACAACATGTCCCGCGCTTGTCGTTCCCAAGCCTTGAACTCGAACTAATTTTGCATTTCTGGTAGAGTTTAGTCAGACCAATTATTTTACTGTCACAAGCTTTTCCACCATAATCCAACCTATAGAATCTAATAATCTAACGTTTATTACACTGACTGGCAATGCCCATGGCAGTTCTCTCAAATGTAGCACAGATGAAGAAAATCCATCACTAATAAAATGTTCTCCCCCAACTGTACAGTTCCATATATTACTTTCTATGACTCACTTGACAATGTGTGCTACCACAGTGTCCTTGATAGATATGGCCCTGATAAAATAAATAATAAGAACAAAAACCTAATAATTGATCCCTCAAGTGGCTGAAATCTCTGGAAACGTGGTTATCTTGTCAAATGCCAAATGACTGTTCCAAGAACAGCACACACACACAACCCTGTACATCTACACTTGTGAGGACCTTCATTGGCATAATGCATTCCCTAGCCCCTTACCCTAACCATCACAACTAAATGCCTAACCCCATCTCTTACCCTAACCTAAACCTAATTCTAACCGGAACCCTCAAACAGCCCTTTTAAGGTCTGTCCGAAAGTGAGGACCGGCCAAAATGGATTCACTCCCAACGTCTGAAACTCAAACTGGTTCTCACAAAGATAGCTGTACAAGTGTACACACACACACACACACACACACACACACACACACAAATCTCATATTAGCATCTGATCTGGTTAGCTCTGGCTAGGTCGTGACAGCTTGGCAGAAAAGCTTTAACATAGGTCTTTTTAACCATTTAAATCAATGCCATCATTCTTGTTGTAAGGCCCCCCTCGAAAACGAGGTGGTACATCTCAAGGGGTTTATCCGAATAAATGAATTTGAACACACAGTCTCCTGGGTGAGACACTGTAGAAAGTTAGACTTGTTACCCGATTAAACTTGCGTGTCAAAGAGTGGCAAACACAATGATGTATGTTCTCTGTCTACTCTATCATCAAACATTCAATTCATAAAACACAAACCCGCCTTTTTTTCATTTCACAAAGCTCTGCCTTTCTCTCTATTGATAGGTATTTTCAAATGAGCACTCCAAAATGGTATTTTTTCTTTCCTTTGCCAAAACAAGCTTCAGAAGAAAGTGTGACAGAGTTGCACAATTATCATTACCTTCTGTGGGTGAAACAACAGCTTTCTTGTGTGCCTCCTTTGTGCACCTTTCGCAGGCCCACCATGAAACTGATTGCACCACAGGCCCCTCATACGGCGCTATTCTCTAATCTGCTCATACCTGAAATAGAAAAACACAACAGCAACAGAAATGGCTGATAGTCACTGGGATGCAGAGGGGGACGACTGTCAGAAAAACAAACCGCTACAACGGTGGCCTCGGCCGTCTCAGTGTAAACCTTTTCTTTAATGGGAATGAAAATGCTGCCCTGACAATTGCAACACATTAAAACAGGGTTATAAATAACAGCACCTTATCTTTCCTTCTGACTTTTATGACAGAGTAATCTTTTTTATTTTTCGTTACACCAGCTGCAGGTTAGTTCCCCCGTGCAGTCTTCATCTTTCTCTGTCTGTCTCGGCTTCTTGTTTAATTAGCTGGAAAAGCCAGCGTGAGGCGTGGAGCTCATGAAATACAGCCCTCTTCCTTCCGTAGAAGGTGGTTTGTCTGAATGATTTCATTTACCCAGATAGCCAGAGCCACCAGTTCTCGAAAAATGTGACTCCTAGAGAAGTATGTCATATAATATAGTGAGCTCACTCAATATATACTGTTTATTCCTCCGTGTTACTTTTCTCTTCAGTTAGAAGTGAGAGATGCCTGGGAGTGTTCATATTTACGATTCGCACCACTGCTGCACATCCAACTATATACAGTTTTGTATATTTTTATACATGTCTAACTACTTCTTTCCTCCGCTTATCTTTCTAAGTATTCCATCAATGGGTGGCAATCGCAGAGGACAGCAAACTAAGAATGTCATTGTACACTGCAACCCGTTCTCCGATACTGTAAAACTTGGAGTCTAATGGTGTAAAGTTTTACCTTTACATGTCTTTATCCCGAGTCCTTTGGGATTCTATTCTCTGCAGCTCTACAATCATTTGTTGGACAAATCATTTCAGCTCCCAGGATAGTAACTTTATCTAAATTAATTACTGTTGTCAGCAGTTGGCGTTACAATATAAAGTAAATAATGCATCCGTTCGGGGGAAGCAACAGATTTCTGTTTGTGTGCGCGAGGCAGCTTCCCACTGTTATCTGCCTGAGTGGTTCCCAAAATGTAATAAGTGTATGAGGAGTTGGGGTTGCTATCTGCCTCTCGCTTTGTGCTGATTGTCGGGCTTTTCTCCATTGTGTAGCTTTCTTCTGGCAGCTCAGCTCACTGGACCTTGACAGCATTTCATTAGACGGGAGGTCCTCAGGGTTCTCAAGAAGAAGCCTTTTCTTCTTCCACAGGCGCACTCACTGCTGCTGCTCTGCTCTGGCCTGCAAAGACATCTGCTAAAATAACTGTTAATGAGATAAGAAAATATGGCTGCCCTCGCTCCACAGATGGACCTTGTGCTCAGCAGTGAGTCAAGAACGTGAAGTCATTCTTTTTAAAGATTTCTATGAAATCACCGATGTCAGATGCCAGATGCCAGAATAAACGGGAAGCAAACTCATCTCTTTTGTTGAACAAGCTTTAAACCTCTCTGTAAGGCTGTCCTTTAGGCCATTTTAGATTCCAGTGCATATGAGATGCACTGGAATGCTAATATGTTTCAGTATACTGTTCTACATTATTCCCAAAGGAGAGTCAGTGATGGTCAGGCAGTAAAGGTCAAGTTCAGCAGAAAAGTTAGTTTAGGTTTTTTTGTATTTAGTCTCCCCAAACCAGTTATTGTTTTCCTCTGAAAAGTTTTGCAAAGGGAAGCACTATATTGATTGGATAAACAGTATTTGTACACATTTCTCAGTATTTTTCTAATTTTGTCAGTTGTTTTTCAGCCAACTGTAATGCTGTTCAATGTGACCATCAGTAGTCTGACCTTTCCAGAATATCTCTAGCATTAATAGTTTATGCGAATGTGCAAAATGTGCATACATTGTCAGCAACTTGACCCTGTGGACCAAACTCCTAATCCTGGCATTGGACTATGGGGCCGCAAAGATCCAGAGATGCACTCAAAAATATCCATATTCATGAAGAAGAGGTGTAAATGGCAGTGTAGGTGATGCATGGGGGCACATTATCATTGGGGTGCCAAAAGCCAACAAAAACCATTTCAAGTTTAACACAAAAATGTAAAACAAAATATCAATAACAGCATTTGAAATTCAATTTTATGAGTCTCTTTAACTCGAAATGAAGCAGAGTTGCTACCATGCTGACTTTATGGCACAGGGGAAGAGACTGGCGATGCTTTAGCCACTAAAGACAGCACAGTGGAGGGGACACTGTCTCATCCTGAGTCCTCTGAGCGATAACTGCATCTCCCCGCTGATATAACTGACTCATTTCGTCCGATGATGTTTGGGATTGGGCCTGTGAAATGGACTGGGGGCCTAGAAACCAGAAGAAAAAAAAAAAAACCCTGATGATTTTCTAAAACTACTGTTCCCATTCATTAGCCACTGGGGAATGAGTTTAGCATGACTGGTTAATGTAATTAAACAAACAAGGTGTTTTGCTTTGCATGCAAACTAGTTAAAGTTATATAAGCATAATTGCTTGGTTAGGCGACATAATAATTGGCAATCCATTTTAGGGTCTTAATATAAAATGGAAAAACTGAGAATAGTAACAGTTACTTTGCCTGAAGTGAAGAGGGGGGGATAGATAGTGAGTGGGAAAATGGAAAGGGCTACTGGAAATCACTTGTAACTGGTGTGGACATGGTGCTGCACTCAGCAGAAATACTATACCTCTACAGACATCTATTATGCTGATCAGGTCTTTCCCAGACCTCACTATTGACTTTTGTGCAGATTTTATGCAAAAATGACAATGACAAACATTTCGTAATGACACTGACAGCAGGAACCATTTTGATGAAAGAGTCTGAAACTCAGTGTAAGAAAGTATCGTCCAATTTAACCTTTGAGGATGAACTTGAGAGAATGACTTCACATTCAAAACACGTCTTAGAGATGGAGATTCATTAAAACATTGTCTGGTGTTGTTTTAACAGTACTACATTGTACTAGATTTAATGAAATACATTCATTAAATTATCTCACACTGTTCAAATGCAACAATTAGTCATGTTGATTTCTTCATCAACGCCAGCAGAGGGAAATCGCCCAAAAACGCAAAAAAGCAAGCCAACACAAAGCTTGCCGCTGCATGAGGTACTATATGTAAAGGCTAAGTTTTGCAAGTAATGAATCAAGTGCACGACTCGGAGGCAGGCAGATTGAATGAAATCAAAATCTACTGTGGCAGTAATCGAACAAAACAAAAGGGGCAAGGCAGGCAGAAAGTCCAAAAATGCAGGTAAGTAACATGAAGGCTGGACACTAAAGGCCTGGTGACTGGTGAGTGCTGACCTTTGAGGAAGCAGAGAACCAGAGTCCAAAATGGAGGAAACCATCCCATCTTGTTTGCAGTGTTGCACCGTCAACGTTTATATAACCCTCCTCTGTCAAAGTATAAATGGTAATAGTTTGCAGACAGTTATGAGCCAGGAGTCTGTGGTAGAAATACATCTTTTGAATAAACTGCGTAAACTTATTGTTAGCAACCGAGCTAACGAGCTTGCTAACTGACAGCTAGCGACCGAGTTAACGAGCTTGCTAACTGACAGCTATCAGAGAGTTTTTATTATCCTTCAATAACTCTTTATTGAATGAAATAATGTACAAACCTGAGAACAAAATGCCAGGGGGATTAAACAGGCCAGTGCAGAGAAAATAGAAAGAAACTGGGATAATACTGCAGGACAGGGAGGGAAGAGCAAGCTGTGAAATGACAGGAAGAATTAGTGGCTGGCAAACTGACAACAGCAAACAATTATATTATGATATATATTATAAGAACTGGGGGGACAGAAGTGCCCGGTGTAGAATAAATGATTCCAGATAATATCTCACCTAATCATTTTGTCTCTCCTATAGAGGAATATGCATATACAAAAAAGGTTCAAAGAATTTATACAAGATTGATACAAGTGAGAATTTAAAGAGACTGGTGCTGCAGTATTGTGACCATGCCTACAGAAATAAGACAATGTAGCTGTTAGATAACATGGAACAAGTACTATTTTTTTTTTTGTCAAAAAAATTACAAAAACACAAAAGGACACACGTTTAAACACAACAGTTCAAATATCTCCAGTTGTTTGAGGTACGTGCCGTTCCAAACAAATACGTCAGATGCTGCAAGTAAATTAGGCAACAGGGGATGGAGCCTGCCAAGAGCGCTGCTGGAGTCACAGCTGTTCAAATGGGAAAGAGTGGGAGACATTGTAGACACTTATTATGATTCTGGGACACTCACTCTGATTACACATTGGTGGCCCCGTAATTGTCATCCTCAACAAAGATGAAGTAGTTGCCTGCTGCACCAAACATAATAAAAGAGTTGAGCCGGCCAAAATGGGTACAACAACTGAGATTAGTGACAAACTCGAGGGTGGGAAATTATTGTGCGTCAGTGTGTGTGTGGGGGCATGTCTTGTAGCTTTAAATGTTTTTGGTAGTTTTCTGTCAAGTTATGGTGCTGTTTTCTTGAGTCTGATACCAGAAGGGCAGTTTGACCCAGAAGGGCTTTTGATTGATCAGGGCACTTTAGCCTGGAGGGTCCTGCTGTGTCCACAGTGGGCCTGCAAGCATCTTTATCACTTTCCCTTAAACCCAGGAATCACTCTGCTGTGATGAATGAGGAAGAGGCAGGGGGGTATACAGGAACAGGGTTGACAAAGCCCTGTGTCACAGCAGCACACAGCTGGACAGGGGCAGAGGAATGGGAGTCAGTTGGGCAGGCCTAGAGGGAGGAGGGGTCTTATAAATGGCTCCTGCTTTGGGCCAAATACTCAATTAGCTGATCTGACAAAGTGCTCCGTCTCCCCTCTGCCTTTGTTTTTTCTGCCTTGGTACAATGTTTGTCCTCAGCTTACAGGTGGAGGAGAAGGAGAACGCAGTACAGGTGTGATCAGACCTCAAAGTCAAAGAGGTTGTTTTCAAGCTCATTCTTTATTATCAATAGTGATCATCAATTAAATGTAATGAGATGAGACTTCATTTAGAGGAATTCAGTTTTTTACAACCCGGGCCTTATTATCAGACTTTTGGCTGTTATGACATTTTACTCACCAACTTAATTACTGGGATATGGGGCTGCAGGGAGTCCTGCTTGTAAAATAGTCCACTATTTGAAATTAATCCCTAAAGTGAAATTCAGTTTTTTTTATATCTTGGGTGATGGCCAAAGCTATTTCCACAGCTTTGGACATCTCTTCTTGGGATAAGAGAGCTACACAACAGTGTCCATGGGGCATCTCAAAGATTATTAATAGGACTACTTTTAAACAAGTACTGTTGGTTTAACGCAATATGAGTTAAGGACATTTTGGGTGCATAAATCTTAGTTTTTAATATGAAGAATAGGGCTTAGATAACTAGAATAAACTGAACTCATTTTAAACTTGTGATCACCCCTGGTTGTGATTCGTGACGCTGTCTCGACCCCATGCACGGTGATCAAAACTACAAAAATAAGACCCAGAATGTAATAAAACAAAATGTTCCTGTCTTGTGGAGTGGTGTCCTTGTGGCCCAATATCTCAGCAATTAAGGAAAGTAGGTAAAATGCAACAAGTTCTCCAAATGAAACAACATTACTGCCCTTTAGAATGACACAAAGCTTTTTCTGATCTGACGCCACTATCAGCAGGACAGCATTCATTGTCTGTGCCTTCCAAAACCCTTACAAATCACTGTTGAAAAATAAATCTGTTTTATGATGTGGCAATGCTATGGTTAAGGTTCAGTTAGGTTTAAGGAACGATCACGGTTTGGATTAGAATACCTGTAAGTACTTAGTTATGTGCCCTGTGATTGACTGGCGACCTGTCCAGGGTATATTCCGCTTCTCACCCAATGTCAGCTTGGATCGGCTCCAGCCCCCTCAACTCTGTAAGGATAAGCGGATATAGATAATGGATGGATGGATGGACTTCTTGGTTTGTGTTGAAATTTCTACTTTGTTAAGGCTAGGGGACATTTGTCTCCATGGTTACAATAATAAACACTTGCTTATGGTTCGGAAACAATTGTGGTTAAAAGAAACCCATGTTGACTGTCGGCAGAACACGAAAAACGGTCACCCGCGTTAAAGTCCGACATTTTTTTTGACTCATCCATCCACTCCGACCTCCTCCTTCTGCGGACTTTGTTGCTTTATAATAAAGTCACTTGACTTCCTCCTTCTGTCCCATCATAATTACACATAATGTGTCACTTGCAAATGTGTCATTTTGGGGCACTTGCTGAAAACGACTGATTCTGATTTTCCTTGGAAGGACCGTCTTGTAAAAATTTTATTACAGCTGATAGAAGTGATGAGTATATACACTATCTGGTGAGTAAAATGTTACTACAGCTAATAGGAATAATGATAAAAAAAACTGAATGTACCTGCAAAATGTTTACTGTCAATGCTTTTCTTTGTTTTCCTATTATCTCTGTTCCCTGATTATGTCTACACAATTAAAAAAAGGTTAAGGGAAGATGGAAGTCTTGGTCAAATATTGAATCTTGAAGCAATATACAATATTTCCTGCTCACTAGGAGCACAGAGACCCGTAGCTGTTTTAGTGTTTGTCATTATCATGCTCTTAACGTTGTTGGTGCATATATGATGTGGGGGGAGCGGAGGGCTTCATTAGACGCCCTCTATCGTCCTGCTGTTCCATTTGCAAAGTGTGATCAGTAATTATCCTCTCTCATTACTGTGACCTGGAGAGCCGAGCCTGAGGAGCTCGCTGGGACCCTTCAGATAACACAGTGACACGGGGAGCTGTGGAGAACACCAATACTTAACCACTAACTACACAACACATAACAGCCCTTATCTGGAGGCTCCAGCCAGCTGACAGAAGCTCACTAAAAACATATTGAGGAGTGCTCCCTACAGAGCATGTGGGCTGTAAAAATAAGCTCAGATATAAAGGCATACACACACACACACACACACACACACACACACACACACACAAACCAGCCTTACTTTAACTTCTATATTTTTCACATGGAAATATTGACATAGTTTGTTACCTTCAGCTCTCACGAACAGATTCACCCCTGAGGATATATAGATATTATCAGTATTTTGAGTATTTATATATACATTTTTGTGTGTGACAAGCTTTTTAATTCACTTTTAATGCCATTCACACAGAGTGCCAAAAGAACATGTTTATGTAACTGTATTATATAACTGACTGACATATAAATGTAGCTAAAATAAGAAATAAAAAAAGAAAAGGAAATATTATAAATTTGGCTATTTACACACAGTGCTTGGTGTCTGGTCAAAATGATCTGTGCTGGGTTAATGGTGGGCATTTGGACTCATGACCTGTCTCGTCTGACTCATGAAGTCAACTAAATACAGACCTTTGTGAGTGGCTACTCAGACAGGTCACCATAGAAAACAGAGCTTGGACAGAGAAAACAAGCCTATCAACAAAGACAGAAAATGAAATGGGGAAAAAAATATGAAAAAAATTAGAGATTAAAATTTGCCCCCAAAATGCGGTCAATCCTTTCCTTTCAGAAGAGCTTATTCTAATTCAAATTGATTCATGTGGCAGAACTAGCAGGAGAACATAAAGCTGCTTGTCATAAACATTTTCTGATCACCTACAAGTACGTTCTCTCTCTCTATCTCTCTCTCTCTCTATCTCTATGTGTGTGCTCATTAATTCATCTGTATTTGCTTTGGTGATCAACACATCATGTCAGTAAAGCTTTATTGAATTGATTTGAGTTGAAAGAGAGAGGGACATAGTTAGTCGGTGTGGGGGTGGTACAGTAGCAGCCGTTGTGTGGTAGCCAGCAGTTAGACTCTTTGGCAGCCTCCGCAAGGTTTACAGCTGAAAGCTCTGCAAAATGTTTGCTCCTGTTTTGGATCTACACCATCACCATTATTTAGCCAGCAAGCTTGCCAACACTAACTGCCTAATTAAGCATTCAGTGGTGCTCTCACTCTGACTTTGAGGTCATTTTCACTCTGGCTTACAATACAATGATTTAATTTTGCAGATAGTACATCACCAGCTCATTGTTATGGATAGCAGCTCTTGGAAACGGTTTTAGTGAGGCTCATTTAATTACAGAAATTAAACAATTCACATTATCTAGACTAGGCTTTTATCTAAATCTAATAGACGTGATCATATTAGACCTTTTCCAGCTTTTCCACAGTACACCGGCTGCAAGTAAATTTTAGAACTGATGTCAAGATTTTACTGATCACCTACAGAGCTTGTTCTCAACTATCCCTGTTCTGTATCTCTGGCCTTTTTATCCCTTAAATCACAGCTGGGGATCTTTGGGCATGGGTTGTTTGTCTTTCCTGTGTCCAGGCCGAAAAGAAGGGTAATTGGGCCTTCTCAGTATGGGCACTGGTGAAACAAGCTTCCTCAGATCAGGCAAGCTCCTTTTTAGGTTTAAGCAGTCACAAAAACATTTATCAACGTGTGTTTAAATACATTCTGCATTCAATTTGTCACTATTATCTTTATTTTTTAATGCTATTTATTACTTGTTCTTCTTTATAGGTTAAGACGTTTTAAAATAAATACATAAATAACTAAATAAAGCCAGTGAATATGGTAACAATTGACTTCTATTTTTATGAGGGACAGTTCAGCCTGTTTCTGAAGTACTTAGTTCTCTCTCCGTTGTTTGGAGTAACAAGGTTGCAGAGAAAAAAAGTCTACAACCATCCCAACTGCGTCCTGTTCTCGTCAACTAAGCGACTTGCAATTCTCTTTGACTTTAATATCAATTACTTGTGACTTCTCTTGGACGTTAGCCTTTTGACTTGCAATGATTTGATATCCTCCTTGAGCCCAAAGACTGAAAATATGTTATAAAAAGTGTGTAGCACATCAACTCTGCGTCGTCCTGACAACAGATGGACTTCAGCCAATCACGTTGCACAAGCAGGAGGGAAAGGTGCGTTTGGCAGCGCACACCAAAAACATGATCACATTTGGACAACAAAACATTCGGGTAAGCAGATGTCTATTTATTATTATTTTTTTTTTTACTTTAGTCAGTTGAAATGACAAACTACTCTGGTGGTAGATTGTATCAGATGTAGCTAATTAACAGTAGCCAAAAGGCCAAAAGGGAACTTTTGGCCGTTTTTTTTTTTTGCGTCTGTACTTGGCCAAAGATAATTTCTGAGGTAAAAGAAGCATCACTCTGTAACATTTATCTAATATCACGAGTGGATGGTGTGTGTTTGTAGTTTAATTAGCCCCATCCCAAATGCGGTTATAGTTCAACAAGGTCAACAGAGTGACCAGTCTTCTCTAGTGAAATAATCTAGCTGCTTCACTTTAATTCCAGTTGCCTTAATGTCCCTGTTAAAGTTTAATTCATATCATATCAGTGTTTCAATATGATCATCTTAGTAGTTCTGAATCAGGACCTCCAGTATTTAAAACAAGTAGCTCATACAAGTCAGTTAGCTACAGCTGTTCAATGTCTGATACATATTTAATGGGTGTTTCTGCCTCCTCAGCCAACAAAAAAAGTACAGATCTCTATTACATCTTTCAATTTTAGTTATTTTCAAACTTCCGTTACTAATATTGAAAGCTGAAGATTCAATTAGGGATTCAAAATTCAGATTTGATAAAATGCTATCAAACCCCCACCCAGACACAGGAATAATATTTCCATGGGACACTTCATCATTTTGCTTTTAAATGTTAACACAAAATGTTCTAAGCATTCATTATTTCTCCACATTTCATTTACTAATTGCTATTCTGTTTAAAAATCTTAAACAGCATCAAATTTGTTTCTTGTTAAGAACTCGAGCAGCAAGTTTAGGACGTGGACTTGACTTGGCAACAATGACTTTGTTTCACGTCTGTATAATAGTATGTATACTGCTGTTACTCCCAACTGTAAAAGTCTGTAAAATATCACCTAACCCATGGAGTAGTGTTGACGTATTTTTAAAAAAAAGACAAAACGCTGAAGCATTGGATCATGAAGAATGAAAAAAAAAAAAAAACTTCATTTTAATTATTGAAGCCTCTTTTTCATCTGCTGACTGTATGGATATTTTGGAAAACAAGTTGGTCAAAACAACAGGATGAAGAAAACTGCTGAGCTATAGAGAACTCCCGATAAATATGAGCCAATCATCTGCTAAATTATCATACGTTTTAGGTGCAGTGCATTCTATTGACATTTTTAAATGTCACAGATGAAAAACAACAACAGCAGCAACAAATATAATGAGACTGGAGCCCTTCAAGCAGGAGCATCGTTAGAAAGGAGGAGGAGGAGGGAGTCATGTCAGAAATATTAAATGCAGGTAAATCGTTGAGCTTTAGTGGTCAACAATATATCATTAAGGTGTTTTTTACTGCTCTAAATTCTTACATGATGATGACGATGATGATGTAATTTTTACCGTTTTTAAAACGTGTGTTGTATTTGATAAATGCAAATGAAAAAAGATCAAGATACAGCAGTTGGTAACACATTTAAAATAAGTGGTGGTCTAAAGGAACCTAAGCTGGCATGAACGAGTTGTGGAATAAATCAATAGCATATAAAAAATTCTACACTTTGGTTCTTAAATTTGCACTGGCCTTTGAATAAATAATGCAAGCAGTGAGCTCCTGAAGGTGTTTGTTTTTCTCTGCTTTTATTCGTGAGGAGCGTTGTCCTCACGGTGGCTGTTGTACTTGTACACAGAGGTCAGTAGGGTGTTATAAATATTTCTATTATCATAACCTCCCATAACAATGCTGTGCCGAGAGCCATTCTACATGATGAAGGGCCTCGGTAGAAGACGTGGCTCCGTTTCACGTTTGGTCACACCACGGGCCTAAATTTTAATCACACTCTCTTTCCAAGCTATTAAAACTAGAAAGTGACGTTTATTAGACAGCGGAGGAAAATAAACAAGCCCTAATTGGCTCACACCGAGAGCGCTCCACTCTCCCCTTGGCCCTTTGTTGGAGAATAAACCTGCCAGGGAGTGAGGTACAAAGCTCAAGAGCAGACTGACCTTTGGAGACTCACCGCTTCCTTCAAGTGGACCTGCAACGCCAATAATGGCTCCAAGGAAAGAAGAGCCACGCTTTTATTTACAAATATGCAGACAATATTGACAGCTAAGATCCATGACTGGTGTGAAATGGGCCATATTATATAACAAATGAAAATGAGATGGCGCACCTTAACTTAACAGCTTCCTTTAATTGCCTGACTGACCTTGCAGCCTGTAGCCTTGCAGTTTCATCAAAATAAGATTTCTGACACTGTAATTCTTCAGTGTAAAACATCATTTACTGATAGAGAACCCTCTTAAGAATCCAATTTAAGGACCCTCTGTTCCTGAGTGTGTTACAATCATCATCACCGTTGTTTTTCATCCTTCTTTTTCACACTATTAAACACCCACCTTTGTTAAAAAAAATACTGCCTGTGAAGAGGTGGTACACAACATGCCTACAGGGAACAATACTCTGCTATCAGGTATTGAAGCATTAGAGCAATGTTTGCAAACAGTCAAACACAGCAGACAATAATGTGTGACACTTTGATTGCACTGGAATAAAGTGCTACTATGACAGATTAAACCTACCATTTTACCTGTTAGCAGCTCAGATGGTTGCACACTGACGAGTGCGATTGTTGAATTATTATCTACTCAGTGTTTTCTCAAGGGCATTAGCATCTCATTCACGGGAAAGTACATGATTTTGAAAGAAAATGACCTCACATGTAGCAGCTAATCACTTGGGATTCAGGCTAAGTCGTGCTTTTACCCAAGGGCGTAGCTTTGGTTTTAGGAGTGGGGAGATGAAATTCAAGCAAAAACAGTGAATACTTGCTATTATTCACTGACATACATTTATATCAACCTAGAAAATGACACACCAGTCTAACATTTTATTTTATTGATAATATGCTGGAATTTAAAGCAGCAATGAACTGTAAATGTCGAGGGACAAAACTTTGACCCGTTTTCACCAGTTCTTCATATTGCAAATGTTTGTGTTTTCGCTATCTGTTTTGATAGGTCATTTTGTAATGACGCTTTGAGTGATGATTATGTAACATGAACCATATCTCTGTTGGCACTTCCCCTGCCTACTGTTCATATAGTAAACTACCTCTATAACAATACATCATAACAATAGGCAGTCCGGCAGCCATGGCTTTAAGGAATAGCACTATCATGTCTTTATATCCTCTCCTCGCACTTGAAACTAGACATGATGCATAGAGTGGATTGCCACAGTTGACATAAAATTCAGTATATCAACTAAGCTCAGTGCAGCAGCCCAGCAGCGTGTCTCCAGGTAACAGTACTTCAAACGGGTAGAGATGTATCTTACTGATCCTGTGTAAGGCATGAACAGAGATGAAAGAAAATGATTTCTGTTCAGGTAAGTAAGTAAATGTATCATAACTGCCAAAGAGTCCCGCGAGAATAAAGGGAGGTATCACTCCTCCCTCCTGGAGGACCTTCACAGGCTTTGTTAGGCTTTGTTAGCATACTGCCTTTTTTTCTCTTTTCTAGACTCTAAAATAAATAAATAAATGTATATTTTGTTTGTTCAGCTTTGGATTTGACATCAGTGTAGTATGAATCAGACCAATTCTTTAGTTGTCTGCGAATGTGGTATGTTGACGCAGTCCTATCCTCATATTCATGACAGCTTCTCGCCAACTTAAACTGAACAACCACATACTGCATAAAAGAAAACATCAAGGGCTCAAAATGGATTTAGGATAAAACATCTTCTGTCAAATCCCAGGCTTGTTGATGTCTATCTTACTAGTGTGAAAACATTTTCCTAGTCTCAAACTGTACAAAGCTCATGATAGAAGATCAAACTATATTTCACAAGTATATTTGGAAAATGTGTGACCAACCCCTGATATCCAGTGAAATCCAATGATTATTTCCAATTATTTGAGGCCTTGCTTGAAATAGCAGATATTCAGTGGTTTAAGCATGTAGAAAATGCATATAATTTAATAATATGTCAAGTCAGAGAGAGGGTTATTGATTATTGGACAGATTTAAATAAGCCTATTCCCTCCGTGTATTAGCTGATGCACCATGGAGTCTAGAATATAGAAAAATATTCTATCTTTAGTATGTGCATGAAAGCTAACAGTGACATTTGCAGAGATATTAAATCTAATTCTGGTTAAATACAATCATATTTTCTGTATGCAACTGTATGCCATGGCTTAATCAAATAGAGCCCTTTACTAGAAGCATGTTACTTTTGGGATTGGTGACCCACTGTATTGTAGGAATGTGTGCATGTGTGTATTTTTCATTTTGAGCTGCACCATTGCTTTATCGCTCTAAAATTTGCAAACATATTTTGAAAATATTATTTTCTATTTCTTACAAATAATTGATGTGTGAATAACTGACAAACAAACAGCTTGAGGCTTTCCCCCAGTTTGAGCTTCCCAGTCCCCATATTGCACAGTGCCTAAACATAACACCGAGTTTTGTATTAGTATCATTACACAGATGCCTATCACTGGTGTAGGTACAATTGGAACTCCACAGATGAATTTGTTCATTGTGTTACTTAAACTGAACTTTTACTATGAAACGCAAGTCATCACGTAAACAGTCGCACCTCTCCTCCAATCACTTCCTACTGTAACCTGATATCCCCTGGCCTACGCCCCAACCGGGTCATTGTTGTGATCTCTTTTTCATAGTTAGGTTATTGTGTAGTTGGCTCCGCCACACCATTAAGTTGATGTTAACTGTGCTTCACACGCAGGGTCTTCCATGCAAACTAACCATCTTTTTATCTAACCTGGCACCATTATCCAACACGGATGACCCACATATTTCTAATTGGCTTAAACATAGCCACACACGCGGAGAGGAAACTCAAACCTCCCCCTTCACACAGTTTTGTTTCTGACCTAACGTGTGTTCCTGCCCGTGCACACGGAACAGACAAAGGCAGTACAAAGAAACATACACCCATTCTTTCTGACACACCCGACGTGCACACGTTTGCATACGTACTAGCACACACACACACACACACACACACACACACACTCTCTCCCTTTTGTTTTTTTAGTTAAGTACATTTAGTTAGATTACCTAAATTAAATTAAATAAATGCTTTTGAATATACATGCTGGTCTATTTAATGTTGCACAAGAGTGGATGCTGCCAACCTCTAGTATTCAGAACTCTGAATTTTTCAGATATTTATATGGTTATGGGGCATTTTTCCTATCTTTAATCAGGGGCGTGGTCTTTCAATTTGACAGCAAGATTTATCGATTTCATGTTCAGACTTTGTAATACTCTCCTTCAAAACTAGCCCCTGCTTGTGCTTGGATTTGCTCTGTTTCTGCTCAAACTCTATGCTTGCACTCAGATATATTGCTGCTTGCGCAGATTTCCTGCGCTCCAGCTTCAGCCCTTCTCCTCGCACTCAGGCTACTTCTGTGCGCTCGTGAAACATCTGCTCGCAGATTTCTGCTCTGCTCTCGGATTTTTTGTGCAACAACCCTGTCAAAATTCCCCAGCCAATAGAATGCCAGCTGTAGTGTTAACCAATGAAATGATCGCTGCCACATTGCAGGCGCGTTCGCTTTACTTCTTACAGCGTCCCATACGGGTGGTTACTCTTTAACTGGGTTCATCCTCCACGGCTTTATTATATGTACAGTTAATATACCAGCAACCATACTTAGCCCCATATATGGTCATTTTGGGTGTAGTAATTCATTTAATTATTAATCAAGAGTTCCAAGTTGATAGTTTAGTATATTTGATTTTTAAGACTGATGAGACTAGATTAATTAATTGGTTATCAATTTTCCCTTTTCGAAGGGTGGTGCCCTGAGATAAATTTAATGTGTGTTAAACTAAGGAGGTCAGCCACTGTATGGAGCCCCTTGCTAGCAACATCAAGACTGCCTCTAAGAATCTTGGTCTACATATTACTAAGCTCATTCAGCCTTGTTTCCTTCAGCTGAGAAATACTGCAAAACTCAAACCTATACTATCAGCCAAAAACATGGAACTTCTAATACATAACATAATCTTTTCTTGTTTAGACTACTGTATCTCCCTCTTTACTCGCATTACTCAGTCCTCTCCAGGCCTTGCATGGCCTGGCCCCTGCATATATAGCAGAATTGTTGAGCCCCTATTCTAGGTGTCGGCCACTCCGATCATCTGATCAAGGTCTGTTATCTGTTCCCCGTTCCTATTTTAAATCCGAAGGTGACCGTGCTTTTGCGGTTGTAGCTCCTAAACTTTAGACCAGCCTTCCCTATTTTATCAGATCTGCTGAATCTGTGGTTTGTTTTAAGATGCTGCTGAAAACTAATTTCTATAGCCTTTTTTATAAATACTCTCTGTTTGCCTTCAGTTTTGTTTATTTTGGTCGTGTGCTTTAATTTTTGTCCATGTATCATGCGTATGTATATGCATGTATGTATACTAGTATTTGTATGTGTATACTTTATCCTATGTGTGAAGCACATAGGAAAAATTAATATATATATATATGCTATATAAATTATTAAATTAAAATTATTAATTAAATTCTGTTATTCAATACAAAGACTGATTCCTCCTGATAGCCAGAAGTGAGTGTACATCTGCTACTTCTTTCTAATGCATTTACTGTAAATTTGTTGTACCTACACTGGGGTAATGAGATTAAATGATGCTATATATAAACTCCATATGTAGGAGGAGAGCATGGGGAGATCATGCTGGAGGTGGGAAATTTCACACCCATAATGGGGAGGCATGTTGCTTAATGACAATACCAAGATACAAGGGGAGTCTCATTACCCACCAGGACAAATCAGTGTAATAATAATAATAATAATAATAATAATTATTATTATTATTATTATTATTATTCTCACCAATGGCCTGGTTTTACTTTGTTTTTTTGTCATAATGTCATAATGACATCTGACCACTTGCTTCTGTCTTAGTGACCCCCTCCCCCTTGCAAGGACACAGATGACTGCAGGGGACCACTATGGATACATTTTTCTTGTTTCTTTTTTTAGGTCCGCGGCAACAGCAGCAGGAAAACAGACTCAGTATGGAGAATTGCAGACGAACAGAAGAGTCGAGACAGTTCCCCGTATCCAGTGACAGAGACGAGTGGGTCACTTAACCTTAGGCATTGTGATGTGGCCTGCCTGGCTTTGAGAACCTCATCTGCAGAGAGTTCAGCTCCAACGGTAGCGTGAGTGCTCAGAGTAATTAATAACATTATGTTCTGTAATTACCTTCTATGTGTCCCCCATGGCCCAAGGGAACAGAACTGCAGCTAATGGGAGTAATACTTCAGGTTTACAGAGCAGCCACAGTGACCAAAAGCCTAAGACTGACCCAATTATGTTACTGCTTTGAGAGGAAAAAACTTCAAGCCGAAACTGCAGCACACCATGATCCTCTTGGTTATATATCAAAAAAAATCCACAGATAGAAAACAGGTGTGTACCAAGTGTGTGCATTTATTTTGTAGCGTGTGAGAGAGGGGTAATTAAAATTTACTACTGTGGCTCTCAGTCGTAGATAAAGTTCCTCTGGAGGAAGATGCTTAACCCATTTTGTTTTTGTTTGTTTTTTTGTTTTTTATGATGCAAGAAACTCTTTCTTCACATTTTTGTTGCCATTAAAAGAGTGATGCATGATGCTAATATATGCGAAGAACCCATTCAGGTCCTGAATTTTTTTTTGTCCATTTTTCAGCACCGTTCAATTTTTCCCCAAGGAACAAGTAAATGTCAAAACATATTATGATTCCTTTATGTTAAATATTTCTAATCAGCGTTAATCACGATGGTGTTTATAGCATGTCATCGTCTCCTGAGATTGTAACCAGTTTCAAAAGGTCAAATTAATCAATTTCTCCTATGGTAAATTAATTAGGCATTTGAACTTTTCTTAGAACAATTGCATAATGAGGAGATTTTTGTTATTATTTTTTTTTTAGTGAGGAAAAAGAGCATTCAAGAACTTAAAACAGGAGTGGAACAACTTGCTCTCCACCCCAGTGAAGATAACCATTGACCAGAGCTGTATTATGGATGTCACATACAATTAACCCCAAGAAAAGTGCTTGGCTGTTGGGATCTTTTTTTGTCAGATTAAGGGAGAGCTGAGGCAGGCTCCAGCAGGGATACAGTGAGGGCAAGGGTGGTCTGTCTTTGTTAGAAATTTAATGTATTTGAACTCTTTGGCTCATATCTTAACTCTAAAGGGCTTTTTTAAGTTTCATTAGAGAGGACTGAGTAACACCAAAACATCTACGCAGTGTATGTAACATTTGTGACATTGTATACCGTGAGGCTGTACTGAACATAAAGTAAAATGAGGTAAATGGCCTTCCAAAAGGATATTCAAAGCATTCAGTCAGCATGTCAAATCATTGCACCGGGTCTGCCCTACTAGATATGCTATATAAATAGTGTTCGCAATTCTGTTCATTAGTGTGCTTATGTTCCGTTCGATTTACTGCTAATAGTTCTAGCAGAGGAAACTACAGCTGTGTATGACATTGCCAGGGATGATAATGATAAAACCCTCACTTGATCTTTCCATATTCGTCGGGATGTTTACAGGCAGAGCGATGGAGGCGCCGCAGACCACCTGGGCTGAAACGAGACGGATGAATACTGATGATGCCCCTGAACCATAAAGCTTCTCAAAAGGAAACAAAATGGAGCCTTGTGAGCGTGCACAACAAGCACGATATTAAGGGTTGTTATTGCTTTCATGTGCTCAGCCTCTTTGTTTTCTGTACGCTGCCCTTGGTGAGTTGATCACCCTCAACAACAATCCTGAATGAATAAAAACCCTAGACAACCTCATGAAAGGGCAGTTTATGCATGTCTCATCTAACCTTGGTCAGCCTGGATCTACTTAAGCATTGATTATAGATAACGTACTGCATTTACTGTAGTAGGTACAGTACATTTTAGAAGTGCACTTGCATGATTTTAAGTCAACCATTTACATTTATCTTACAAAAAAGCCCAGTCTATTTATATTCATGTCTTAATTAAACTATCTAAATTCCGTATGATTATTAAAATAAGTGAACAAAATATGCAAATAGAGTGCAATAATTTCCTACTTTTCAATGTGCAGTATATCTCAAATAAAGTTGAATCATCTTCATAAAAAAATAAAAAAGCAAGTAATGTCACTTAAAAAACAAAAAGATCAGCATGTATCTTGGATACAATTCTTTAAAAAAAGAAGATATATACAGTATATGTGTACACACACACACACACACACACACACACACACACACACCAGGCCCCACTGGTGCAGAAAAAGATCAAATCATACCTATAAACCTGGTGTGATGTAACATTCCCTTAATCATTTAGCAACCGTATAGAGGCTACATTCAGATCCCAAAATAATGATTGTGCTAATTCATACTATTTTTTTAATGGACCATCATACACCTGCAGGGTCAGCAGCGAGGCAACATTTTTCACCAGCCATCAAGTGTGCAGGTAACAGGGTAAGGTAACAGATGTTTGAGTGCTTTCTGACACTGAGCAACTTCCTTCACTCCCACTCAACACCAAACACAACTCTTACCACCTACACTACTTACCTTGTTTGAACCCTAGCCAGTAGGCTCACTAACCTTTTCAGTGAGCTCGATCAGTAAATGTATGCAGGTCTGTTCTGTTTGTGTACAGCAGCATTGTGTATTGCGGAACAGGGTGACAGTGACACCACTGGCACACAGAGAGGCACATGCAGGCACTGTATTATCTATTTCAAGCATATATTCAAGTAGATGTAACAGAGGGGGAACTTGAAATGAAGAACAACCTTGATTTTGGGCAGCTGGTTCACAGGTGCATCCATTTTGTATCATCAGGCTGGCAGGCAGCAGCCAGCCTCACACAGTGAGGTTATTTTGCCTTGGAAATGAATCAAATCTGTGGTACTGATTGTTCTCTTGGATTTGGGGCATATTCAGTGGACAAAACGCTAAGCCTTGAGGTTCCATCTGCCCCTTATATCTATCCAGATTGTTTTCGGATCAAACTCAAATTAAACCCAAATCATTTTATTAACAAAACAGACTGTAACATACTGTAGGGGAATACAACTTTGAATTTGAAAAAGCTTTAGTGAGAGCAAAACAACAACAACAAAAAATATTCTCATAGTTTTGGTAGACTCTTAAAGCTGTATTACAAATTGTTATCATTGTTAGAAATTACAGCTACCCTGTGGAGTTTTATGTAACTTTTAGTGCTATGTTTTTATAAGTGGGTACCATTTTCTTCGCTTTCCCGCATGCGCATGATGATGCATGTGCATGCGGGTAATGTGATACACAGTCCTGCCAATGGTTTCACGCTATTCCGCTGATCTACAGGTGGCATTGACGTGCAAAAGGACAAGGGATGCAGGGAAGAAGACCGCTAGCAAGCACACGTGGATGTAAACACTGCAGGTTTCAAAATGTTAAAAAAAAAAGAAATCGGCTTTGCAAGTTTTTTGAGGAAGGAGATGCATTCAACACATTTGTCAGATACACACAATGAGTTTTGGTGAGTAACACTGGATACAAACATAACTTTTGTTTACAAGAAAAACTCCACAGGGCACCTTTAACTTTGTCACTCGTTCAATAGCCAGTAACATTTGAGAAATGCACAATGCACATTTTGTTAGCTTAGTTGCACATTTTCAACGCATATCTAAAAATTGTGCTTATGGGAGGAAAATATGATTCTCCTACATTAACCACATATACAGTACTTTACATAAAGATTGTGATGTAATGAAAAATATGCAATGAAGTTTCATGAGGAACACGCCACAGGTTTCGAAGACCTTATGGGCTATTCTGCAGATTTGCAGAAAGACAACATTTCTCACTGTTACTAATGATGCACCCTAAAACATGTCACACACGCACCAAAAAGTAATGAGCCATTTAACGCATTTAATGAATCAACAAAGTGACAAATGAATGGCTAATTAGCATTAGCAAATGGTTAAAAGCAGGCACTCTTTGTCCAACTGGTTGGTGTAGTGAGTACATGTCCAGAAGCATCCTGCTCGGTGCTGTACTGTAGCTCATCCTGACCTCTGGCCCCGTATGTGCAGAGAGTCAAAATTTAAAAAAATAATTTGGTGTAATGTGTTATTTACCTGATCGTATCAGCTCTCATGGTTTTGTTTCAGTTGTGCAAGATACAATTATATCTCTCTGTTCATGTGAGTAGTCTCAGTGAGGGTTTAAAATATATATCTATAGGCTGGCCTTGACAAATTTTCTCTCCAAGTTTCTTGTTTTCAAAGTTTGGCAGAGAGATAAAAATTATTTTGCCACCTCTGCTCAGACTTGTCCCTTCCCCGAGTTGCCCTTGTATTTTCTGGCTCTAACACTTGCTGACTGATAAATGACCACAGAGGGGCCATCAGACGTGGAAGATACAGGCTGAGCTGAGTTGTTGGGTGGACTTTAATGGCTGTGCTGGGGACATTAAGGAGAAAGCATCCTTATAGCAGTGGCTGCATTCTCTGATCCTCTTGGTAATGGCTCCTTTTCAGCACAACACAAAGATGCATTTTTATATATTACAAAGCAAAATTACATTGGCACGGCATACAGCATAATACTGCATTTGGCAATTCACTGCTTCTAAGCTTGAATGTTCATGGGGGAAAGGAGGGGCTTGAGAGTGAAAAATGGTGTTTGCATTATCAATAAGCACTACCCATCACACCTCTGAGGACTTAAGTAGAAATCCTGTGATCCTGAACCATTTCTCTCTTTGCTGCCAGCATCCTTTGTAAGGGTGTGGCTGTGATCTTTACTTGTGCAAGACATAGTTTTTCATGACCTTGTTGTTGGTCTCCAATAGTATCCCCTTCAGCAATCACTTACTGGCCCCTTTTGGTGTTCACTCCCTATAGAGGGCTGTACTTCTTTCTGTTGGCTTTGAAGGTAATTAGCATTAGCTTAAATTAACTTTACATTCAGGTATTTGAATTTGTAAGTTGTACTAAAACATTACATGGACCAATACTATTACTACAAATAATGAAAAACCTTTGGATGTTTGAAAACAGGCAGTAAGTCAGTGAGAACCAAGGAATATGACAACCATGAACAACATTAAAATGGATTCTTATTGAGTCCGACAGTTCAACCACACTACAACATGAAAGTTCTCACAAATTCGCTTTACTATATCTCCGTCTTTTCATATCCCTGAGGCGGTATCATGACCAAACACCTGCAGTCCTGAGAAAAAAAAAAAAGCAGCACAAATTAGAGAGGGTCTGCAACTTCAAAAGGGACGAGGGATTTGTGTCTAGGATTCTAATCAAAAAACGACGTTATCCTTGCTCCAGGCACATATCTGTGAACTTGCTTATCAGGAAACCAGCCCGCAGCCCAGAAAAACAGGATGTTAGAGCATCTTAACAGGCAATAAGTGAAAGTCGATGAAAAGCATTTACAGAACAGTTCAAAGTATATAGTTGATGGATTCCATTGACAATTCCCTGTCTTAATGTCTTATTTTATTATCTATTGTTGTATTATCATGTCTCTCAGTACTTTATTTACAAGATATATTCAAATAATGATTCAGCATTGCTTTGTACTGACCCTTGTTAAGGGTAATGCTGACTACTGTCATTATAATTGCAAGGTAATTATGACCCATTTTACGCAATACTTAATGGAATCAAGTCATCAATAATAATGGCAGAAATGCATAAAGCCAGTTTGAAGTAATCTCTTTTTGACTTCCTTTCCTCCAAGCCTGACCCACAAGGCACAACCTCCAACATCAAGGTGAAGGTGCTGTTTTTGACCCAACTGTGAGTCTCACATTGGGCGACTAAGACCCCTACCTCAGCATGCTCGTGAGGTATTTAGCTTGCTGGCTGACGTGTAGAGACACAATGACATGGGAAATGCTGAGTGAGCGAGATAGTAGGCATGACATGCAACAAATGTATCTTAAGCACTAGGCCACCAGAAACTGCCAGCTGTCTTGCATTTTGTTCACAATATTTACCTTTGGACAGGGTCGGACTGAGATAAAAATTCAGGCCGGGAATCTAACGTCAGCCCAGGCCAATCTCCACACATAAATAACAGACCATGTATAGCCACGCTACTGTACGTTTTGTTGAAATATTTTCCCTCTTTACTGTTTGCCAGTAACTTATTTTTTAGTTTTATTACTACACACAAAAACTGCTTCATAATACATCCAAAATAGTTAAAAACAGCCAAGTGTTCTCAGTTTCAAGAGTTAGTCAATTGCACTCCCACATAATTAAGAGTGTTTGTTTTGCACCTGGCATTTCCTCAGAGCTCTGACTGGACTTGTGTTGATCATTAATAAGCTCTGGTAGCTCTGAGTAACTGGGTCACTTTCATATGACAGAACAGAGTGTTTAATTCTTTGTCTTTTAGTTTTTCAAACATAGAATCCACTCGGGATGGGATATTATGACGTGCTGGGGGTGGCCCTGCTAGCATGTTTTGTTTTTTTTTAGGCTGTAGCTGCCCCATGTTGTTTTCACTTTGATTAACCCATTTCATTTAGTATTTTTAACAATGGGCTGACACTCCACGCCAATCAGCTGGCCAGGCCACATTTTTCCAGTGCTCCCGATGGCCAGTCCACGCCTGCCTTTGGACAAGTTCCAATTTTGGTACAGATAGTTTTGGCCTTGGATTTGGAAACGCAGACACCTCTTTAATTTACATCTGTCTGCTATTTAAGCTAGCATGAATCCACTGTAGCCCCATGTATTTTGCCTTGTCTGGAAAATGCTATTGGTGCCACCATTAACGTATCCGTAGTTTGGTAGATTGGCTCATGTGTAGGAGGAGATTTAAGTGTCAGAGCTGAGTCATCCATTTCTTTTACCCGTAAAATAAAAAGTGAACTGCCTACATTATGGCCATGGATATGGTTATTACCACAAGCCTTGTAGGAGGACATCACATGGGTGATAAAAAAAAAAAGTCCAGGTGAGTCTAACCTGTTCCCACGTAGACCAAAGAAACAGAACACACTCACTAGGGACAAACATGAAACTATTCATATCATCACCTCACGCTATAACACTTTCTGTCACACTGTGTTCGATTCTATTGACATCAGTTTTTTCAATTTAAATAAACTTCCAAGTTGAGGAGAGCTTGAACTATAATTAAAGGCTGAGGCGTGTGACTTGACAGGAACATGTACTGCCTGGACAATGTCACTGACGAGTACACCTACACTTTCTGTAAGAGGGACTCATTAATCCCAGCAGTCAATGGCAATTTCTACAGCACTAGAAATACAGATTTTTTTTTTTTTGCCACATGGGAAGGGGAAGACTTACGTGACTGTCTTTATGGTCTTGTTAAAGTTGCCGTGCATGACTCTCAACATACAGTATGTCTCATTACTGATGTCGAAATCGGCTCGCAGCCCAGAGGTGAGGGTGCTGATGGGAAAACAAAGCGCCTTGCCCTGCTGACACCAGACAAACTGACATCAGATGGAGCCTCGTGTTCTGCCTCGGGGGCCTGCTGGGCCGAACAGCTGTCAGTCGAGCCGAGGACAGAGCGAAGGGAAGCCCCAGGTCTACAAACAAAAACATGAACAAACAAGCAATCAGAGCCGCACTGCTTTTGATGCTTGCTTAGTTCTTAACTTAGCAGAGAACACCTTTGTACAAACATGTTTACAGTGAAATAATATTTGTTTAGCGATAAGCATGCAAGCTTGTGAATGAATTTGAGAGTTATTATCTCATTTTCTAGAACAATACTATAATGATAAAGATATTCTATTAAAAAAGTGCCTAATTTCAAAGGCTTCCTTTTGATGGAAGACACCAATTCAACCAGTTGTAGTTGGTATTCAGTTTGTGTCCTCTGTTACCAATAAACAGTGATACAGATGATGATGCCCTTCTGTTGGGACAAGCGGCTGTGAGAGGGTCATTTGGAAGCTGGTAAAGGAACTATGATGAACAGGAAGGTCTATAAATTCACTTGTAATGGCTATTCACACAATCAAGACAGCTCCATGAATTCATTTTGGGGAGGTAATACATTCAGAGCATTTAATATTTTTCTTTCATCCCTCGCCCTATCTCGCCTTCTCTTCTTGTATCTTTTCAATAGGTTTGAGTTTAGCAATTTCGGGGGTATGGTGAGGGTGAAATATGGGTTTTGGTTTTTCTGCCCATCCTCTCTCTCTCTCTCCCTCCCTCAGGGAGCAGTTAGTGTGCCGAGCTCGTGGTACATTTCTCAATCTTTATGACTCAAACATTAGATTAAGTCTGAGGTTTTTTTTTATTTATTCCACTGATTTAGCAAGTAAATGGGGCTCTGCATTATTTATCATAATAAACATGAGAAATCTAATTTCCTTAACTCAACTGCATGTAATATATTTTCAACCATTCCAATTACTCACAAGACTAAAAGTTACACAGCACAGCTGTTTTCCAGTCAGAGCGTGAGTGCTTACCTCCAGCAATCCAGCAGGATGTGGGTTGAAACACATGCTTTCTATACTTATAAGTTGGTATTTTATTATTTATCTTACAAGTCCTACATGAAAAAGTTATTATTTTTTTCTGATCTGATGCCCATATGGTGAAGGTATTTATTAGGTTTAGTCAACTAAAACTCTGGCTGAGGTTAGGGAAACGTTGTTGTCGTGGTTAAGGTTAATCATTTCTTGCTTTGGCATTTAAAATGAACATTACAATCTGTTTGAACAAATGTCCAATGCTGTCATTTTTCCTGAGAGGTGACAGGTGGCAGTGAACAATAACAGGTAAAATGGGAAATAGATAAAGATATGACGGGTGTCCCCATGCTCGACTAGTCTAGGCACATACCATATAATTGCAACGTCCCCGGTTTGATTCCACCGCACTCTCTCCCCATGCTTCCCAGATGTCTCTCTTGTCAACTATCAAATAAAGGCAAAAAGACCCACAATTATCTATCAAAATAATTTAAAAAAAAATAGGACATGACACGCAATTGTCACAACTCAGGAAATGCAGGATTGGACCAAAGTACAGACAGAGGAGGCCGCTGGATGACTTTAGTGATTTATTGATGATAATAGCTTACAGGCAGGTACAGGTAGGGAGACAGGTTCGGGTTCAGGTGACAAAAGGTCAAAAGCAAAAACACAAGGCAACATAGCAACTAAGACGAACTGACAAAGGAACAAAGGATCTGGGCTGGTATATGTAGTGAATGACTGATGAGGGAAGTGAGAACAGGTCAGCAGGTTAATGAGCAGAAGGTCAGGTAGCTGCAGGGCTGATGAGGGAATTGAGAACAGGTGAGCAGGTGAATGAGGAAGTGAAAAAATTTGATGGCATCTGGTGAACAGGTAGGGAATAGCAATTAATGGTTTTCAGGAAGTGGGAATGTGGCTGAAGGAGAGGGACAGAGAGGCAGACATTGTGACAGCAAGCAAGGTCTGAGATCAGTTGTTTTACAAGCACATTGGATGTACCTTGGCCAATGGAACTGATCCCCCAGGATGTTAGAGACACAAAGAAAAGGAAGAAACTGCTTCTATATTGTATGTTGATAATCTAATTCAAAAAACAACACCCTTGTGTGAACTCAACTGTACTTCCTGTGATCTGTCTCGTGCTGTGTTTGTGTCATTTGAGATGGAAGGTACAGTGTGGGAACGATTTTTGAGCCTCAGGCCACTCAAGACTGCAGTGGTGTTGGTCGTCGAAGGTTCGAATCATCTGTCGGGGACCCATCTGTGGACTGAGACTCTTCAAGTTGAGCAATCATTTTCTTTTCAGTGTGGACTGAAATGTCCCCAGAAGTAGCTGCAGAGTGAGCGCTCCTCGCTTTCACACTGCTCTCCGGGGTACAGGCAGCTGTGGACCCGGACCCAAGGTGAAGAAGAGGCCTTGCCCAGTCAGGCTCCGAGATAACGTTATCTTCTATCTTCTGCTTAGAAATGGTGAATTTACAGCTCACAGCAACTTAATACGATATAGTCTCTGGCTTTTGTTTGATATCTAGTGTCGGCAAAAAATGTTGCACATTTCTGATCCATCGTTAGCGTAGTTAGCATGCATTCACTTGGAGGGCTGACTTGGCTTGCTTACATTAGATGAACGTTGCTGTCACCCTGAACGTCCCGCCGAACCCCGTTAAAAAATCTGGCAGTTCAATACAGCGTTGCTTGCTAGTCTATATGAAAAAAAAGGAACAAATAGTCGAATATTCGTATTGAACAGCTAAATCTGATTCGTCTGACCAAATTCTGAGTCGGGTACAGCCCTACATACAGGTAATGGGCTGGTTATTGAAAGAAAGTGACCAGTGTGTTTGCTGCGCACTGGTGCACACCAGAGACAAAATGAGAGAAAAACTGCTATGGCTGTGATTTCCCCTTTGAAATGTTCTGCTATGTTGAATGTCAGGCTGCCTGCTTTGATTGATTATGTTGCCTTTTACCAGACTGTCCCAGCGCCCCATCACTACCCAGATGAGGGCGTGCATTGAAATACGACGAGCTGGGGGGTCTGTGACATCCAGGGATTGTCACTGGCTGTTTGGCTCTGTTGCTTCTGTCCTCATCACCACCCGCCACTCTTAGCATAATGAAGGTTTGCATCTGCTCTTTCCCTTCCTCCCTGCCTGCCTGCCCTGCAGACAGACACATGTTTATACAACGTCTACCTGCTGAGATCAGACATGCTGAACATAGAGTGGAGAATCTCCCTCAAGACCCCCACCCACCACCCGTGAGAGCACACCTAGGATGCCTCTGAACTTTTCCACAGTGCAACCACACTCAAGCTGTGGAATCTCTGATGACTCAGTCCTTGCCTGCTCACCTCTCTACTGGCGCCAACCTCAGGAGGCTACGTTGCCCTAATAGTTACTCAGCAGGTAGCACACAGAGGGCAAGATTGTGTTTTACCATTTCTATTCCTGAGGTGGATTTGTTTGGAGTTAGACGTTTGCTCAAGGTGATGTGGAGGAACCCAAGGGTATTTCTCCACCACCTTACATTTTTCCCCCCTTTCAAGGTCGGCAGCCGGCACACGTGTTATATTTAATTACATATATATGACAAACTGCTCATTTCAGTGCTGCCCCACAATTACATCAATTGCTCCCATTGATTGTGCTGCAACCCATGAATAATTCTACATGTTTGCCAGGAGTGTTGTTGGTTCAATAATTTACAGAGGATAGCACTGAAGGAGTATGAGAAAATGCACAATGGTGAGGTACACCATGGGTAGCTAATTATAGGCCCAAGGCAGACAGTTAATGGTACTTATAGTCACAACAACACAGCAGAGCAAATCATTATGTGCTGACAGAACCAGTTCCCTTAGCTAGGCCAACAATTTGATAAGTAGCTGAAACATCACAAAACCTTATTTTATCTTAGCTTGCCTTTAGGTATCCCTAAGGCTGATTATTTTAGAGAATGATTAGTACATTAGTGATAAATTACAGAGGGTCTAAACAAATGTCTTATGCTACATTAAAATGAATAAGCAGAATAAGCATTTATATCTTGCATATTAATAGAGATAACAGCCCATTAGCCAAATCACATTGAAAAAAGTAATTTTAATATACAATTAACACATTCTACAAATGTTTCATAAAGGAGACAAAGTAAAAACACTGTCCATGAAGGCTTCTATCTTTTGTGGAGACCATTGAAAGTGCATTTCAATAAGGAGAGGTCAGTGAAAGTGTATAACAATATCTATTGAGGTTAGCAACAGACTTTGGCACTTTCCATTGATTTGAAGCATTTCATTAAGCATAGACCAATATGAAGATGCTGTCTAGACATCTACCTCCAAGAGCAAAACTAGGTCCTCCATGTCTTGATTCAGGGTAGAATAAAGCAGTGTGCTGGTTTGACGGAATGGATCAGAGAGAGAGAGCGGGGCCGGCAGCCGACCTGTTCTGAAGCTGGTCCTCGTTTTGTTTGTATCTACAGTAGTGCTCTACTAGCACGAGTATGCATATGTACTTGTACGACAACACAAGCCTGCGAATGTTTTCATGCTATTCCATTGATTGCCACTGTCAATGGCAGTAACATGCTAAACAAAATAGCATTGCAGCAGCAAAGAAGATTGAGCAGGTGATATAAACATGAATGTAAACAATGCAAGTTCAAAAAAATGTTTTTGAGGAAGGACATGCATTCTGGGAATAATGCGTTTCTTTACTTTACTTGTTTTACTCTACTGACTGGCTCTTGCTTCATTTTCCACGAGTTAGGTCTGAAATTGAAAAGACTGCTTTTAATTTTAATGCACCTGACTCACAGGACAAAATACAATCCTTACAATCAATACAGTTTTAGAAATTTGATCTTAAATGTTAAATAAAATACAGTTATGGAAAAAGCCCTAAAACTTTGCAATTAGGGTAGATAATCTGATAAATAAATACAATTAAAATGAAAAATGAATTTATCAAATTATCTACCCTAATTGCAAAGTTTTAGGGCTTTTTATGTAACTGTATTTTATTTTACATTTTAATTATCTTAATTTACCCATCAAATTATCTTCCCTAATTGGAAAGTTTTAATGGCTTTTTATTAGAAAATTGTTGTATTGCCTTTTAACTGTTAGTGTATCTCTTTGTTGTTTTTCCTTTTCTTTGCTTTTGTAATTGACTCTCTTATTTTAAATGAGGGTACCTCCAAGTTCCTACTAATATAGACAAAACTGTATGTTGTCTATATTATAAAACTACATAATTAGAAATACTTTAGATAGTTTGCTTTAACTCCTGCCTTTTCTTTTCAACAGTTTCTTGTGAATAATTTAATCATCCTTTTATTGAAACTAATGGCCTTTTTATCATGCATGTATATTTATTCAATTATTAATCTTTTTATTGCCTGAGGCAACTGTCTGGTCCTGGAGGGATGCTTCCCACAATTTCACCTGATGGAGACTGTTCTGTCTGTCATGCCGTGTTTCAGAGCGTCCAATTTAATTCAGACCTACTTTAGCATCAGCCAACCTCTATCTTGCAGAACTGTCCTCCAGAGAGGAATGTAATGGCTTAGGTCAGGCTCTATCTAAGCATGCATACAGAGTGCACATATAAGCAACCTCAGCACATAATGGCTCCTATTTCCCTGGCAATTATGTCTTCTGGGATCAAATATGTCACTGTAAATGACAATACTTTTGGGAAGAAAAAATTTCAGGAAAAAAAAAAAAATAAAAACATACATCTATCTGCTGCCATTTCCATAAGCATGGCAAAGCTCTCAGAGGAAATCAAATGGGAGCCACAAGTTATTGAAATAGAGTGTTTAGTCAGTGTGATGTGGCACAGCAATATGAGAACAACAAAGGTCGTACAGCTTACAAATAAGTTCAAGTTCCACACCCTATGGTTGTCTCTACTCCTGTGCAATACAAGCAGGACAGCAATGCATGTATACTTTCAACACTGAGTTTCCTCTCAAAGTTCATATCATTTTGCAGAAGTATAAAGATGATAAGATGTGTATCTCCATTCTATTTCACACATGCTTTACACTCTAACAGAGCCCTATATACTCTATAGACAATTCTTTACACATCCACTCACTCAGAATTTGCATATATGTGGTTAACCAATCAGGATAAGCACATGATAAGATTTTTTATGCTATCTAGGCTGTACCAGTAACAGTGGTGGTGCTGCCTTCAGTCTCCATCCTTTTTTTTCCAGGTCTCTATACAATGAAGATTAAATACATTCTTGTGTGAATGTAACAGTGCAGTCTATCTCTGGCTTGTTTGTCTTTTCTTTCATAGTAAGCGCGATGTGACATAACATCTTTCAGTGATTAAGCTCTGCTTCATGAGACCAAGAGTTGTGCAACAGATATACACTGGATACAGCTGGTGGACCTAAGAGGAGAAACAGCACATTTTCCAACAGAGCAGCTGTTAAAGTGATACACATAAACACCACCAGCAAACGTCTAACACGTCATCAAGGTAAACAACATCTATTATTGTTGGATGGAAAACCACTCATGCTGCGCTGCATCAAAAGATCTGATTGCAGTTGCTCCTTGATAGATATTTAGATTTATTTGACAATCATAAAATACATATAATTTTACCTGAAGATAGTTATTACATACACTTATAAACTGACGAGGATTAAATTACACAATAAATCCCACAGGCTTATTTCCATTGCAATCCTCTAAGGGGGTGGGGTGGGGGTCCGGCAAGACAGACAGGTGCACATACAATATCCTTCACATAAAATATCATATCGCATAAAAGAAGTAGAAGCCATTTCTTCATAGTCTGCTTAAAATGTATCTCTGCTTCAATGAGTTTCAGAGAAAAAGGTCAGATGAACAGGCATCCTTCAAGTCATTAATAATAATAATAATAATAATAATAATAATAATAATAATAATAAAAACAAGAGTAGCCCTAGGACACTTCCTTGAGGGACACCACAACTGATAGTTTTAGCTTTGGAAAATGTCCCACCAGAGAGGTAAGCATTTACCCATTGAATGGCCAACTTGCTAAACCCCATGACCTTTAGCTTAAACAGCAGGATACCATGATCTACAGTATCAAAGGCCTTTTGAAGGTCTAACACGACCATTCCACAGAATTTGCCTGCATCAACCTCTGCAGTCTGCGGTCTGGCAGGTTTTGGTGGAATGGGCTTTTCTGAGTCCTGACTGTAGTTCAAATAATATGTTGTGACTCAATATTTATGTATTTATCTGTTCATGTGTGATCTTTTCAATGACCTTGGAAAGGCCACTTAAAATTGAAACTGGTCTATAATTTCCTTTCTCAAACTTATTACCCTTCTTATAGAGGAGAATGACTCTTGCACTCTTGAGATCTGTGGATGCCTTCCTTTGCTCTATAGGGAGATTGATTAAATGGGCTACAGCAGGTGTAATACACTCTGCTGCATCCCTTGGAACCTGGCAGGTATATTATCTAAACCTGTTGCTTTATTATAATTCAGTTCATTCAGCCTCTTAAGGACTGTATTCTCCGCTACTCTGCTAAAAGAAAAAGAGTCAGCTTAAAGCCCTTGTTGAGAATAAAAGCTCTGTACCTGTGTTTCTCCATAAAGGCCTGAATGACAGGGGAGAGCCTTTGTTTGCAACTGATGTAAAGCATGAGTTCAAACATTCCGCTTCACTTTTAACTGATGTAACTTTACCATTAATGTCCAAACTAAACTGCTGGCAGGGACTCTTTTGGAAAAAGGCTTTTCTATTGACCTGTTGCAGATCTGCTGCTTCTTTGATATATGTAGACATATTTGAAGGTGTGTCCTCTTGGCTGGTTTTGGGAGGACATGCAGAACTTGACAAAACAACAAATAATAACAAATAATCATGGTCAAATGTACTGTATTTCTGAACAGTAGATCTTCAAATACATTTTTCGGATGTGAAGTGATCTTGAAAAAGATGGGTGACCACTTCTGTATAGTTGAAGTCTGGTCACATCAGAAAGTGGTGCATTGAAATTCATCTGCAGACCTTTGCTAAAAAAGGACTGTACACTATTTCATTCAATAAAGAGTTGATGAAGGAGAAATAAAAGCTGTTGCGAGCAAGTTAGCTCGGTAACTAATGGGACAATAAGTTCTCAAAAGATGCATTTGTACCATTGACTCCTGTCTCATAACCGTCTCCTTTGACAAGCAGTTTCTACTGCAACAGAGCAGGTTAAATAAAAGTGGATGGTGCAACACAGTTAATAAGCTATGATAGCTTCCTACATTTTGAACTCTCTAGTTCTCCATTCCGTCAAAGTTCAGCACTGTCAGGACGTCTTGCTATTGGTCAACAGCACAAATGGATAACTGATAAAAGATCTAAATCAATCACGAAAAATATGTTCTAAATTAGATAAAATAAACTATTTCCCTACCAAGAATTGGGATTCATCCTCAGATAAACATCCATTGTGGCCACAACCATAGTGGTGTATTTCTGTTAGAAGTAACATTTCTGCCAACATGGAAAATAATGTTAAACTCACAGGTATTTGTCAAGAAAACAACAGAAATTTCTCAAAACGGTGGTGCATGGAAAACTGTGTAACAGCTGATTTAGCCCTGATGTTTCTGGCAATGGAGTCACTTATTTTCAGTGATATAGGGAGAGAGCAGAGGATCCGGTGAGGAAACAGAGTTAGAGGGAGGGATGGAAGGAAGCTGACAGTGCAGCCTGCGGCAAGGGGGATGTCAAGCTAGGTCAGCAGCTCCACTTGGGGATACAGACTGCTGAATGGAGGAGGCAGGGAGCTCCTGGTGTTCACGAGAAGGGGCGATGCATCTTCTACAAGGCCTGATATTTGTTTCCCAACTGGAGAACCCAACTGGACTAGTTGCTGGAATATGGGTGGGATGGCTCTGCCTAGTGTTTATTGCTCACACCGAGGTTAAGGGTCAGGCTCAGACAGAGAGTCAGGCTCAGTCTGAGAGGCAGAAACAGACTCTGGAGCAGGGACACTGCAAGTAAAAGAACCTGACTGCTGGGAAACTGGGGAGCTGGACAGCCTCGGGTACAGATAGGGGGAAGGTTCATGCTCAGGCACAAACAGGAAGACAGCTTCAGGGTCAGACAGAAGCAGAAACAGATACAAACTGTGGCTGAGAATCAGAAAACGTTATGGGGCCATAATTTCAGCTAAAAAGGCACAAGTGTGCATGGGTTTGACAAGTGTACAAAAGCAAATATAGTCCTATGCCTTTTTTGATAGATCTTGGTCTTGTGTTGGAAGATTTAACTAATTACAAATATTGCTGCTTGACCTATATGTAATTTTGTGCTGCTCTTCCCTCAAAATAGAGACTTCAGATTGACCATACATATCCTTCCTGCTGATGTATGATGGCTGCTGGTATTCAGTCAACTGAAAGGAGAAGGACCTTATTCATTGTACGAACAGATATGAATGTTATCAGTAAGAATTATCTAACCAAGCAGAACAAATTATTTGGATGTGCATTCAGACTAGATGAATAAATACATATCAAACTGAATAGCTACTTTGGCATTTTGGTGCTTATTATTCATTTTATGTGATGCAACTGGTAACATTGGTTTTGATAGGTGCTATACAGATAGCAGCAGCATTAGTAGTAGTTATGTTCTTTCTTTCTCTTTGTCTCTCTTCCTGCCTGTGGCAGCTGGATATTGCCTCTGTTGATAATTATTCAAGACAAGTTCTGGCATGGGCACAGGAGTCTGTTCTGTTAGGGGTGCAGTGTGTAGTGACCCATCGACTAATAAGGTCCCTCGAGGTGAAACTGCATCAGAGCGTTAGAAGCCTGAAATCTCGCACTCGACTCCACCTTCCTCTGGGAGGAAGTACAAAGACTAAAGACTTGCATGCCTATGATTTCGTGCACATAATTTATTCATTTTATCTAATCTATCTGTCAGTCAGTCTGTCTATCTTCCTGGCTGTATATCCTTCTGTGTCATGGTATCTGACAAAGTGTCAGTAAGGGATGAGAGATGAGGTGATGATGAGAACAGGTTGGCTCTCAATATACCAACGTTATTTTAAAAAGATATTTGAAATGGATATTTGAACAAGAATGAACCTTCAATCATAAATGAAGGAGCAAACTTTGAAATTGCTCAAAAACAAACAAAAAACTTGACACTACATAAATGATTACTGTTGCAGAGGTGGAGTCTATGGTGCTTAATTGCACACTTTTGATGATATGAAATCCAAACCCTAATGATTACCTATGACTTCTTTAAAGCCTTTGGATAAAAAGTAGTGACTACTGCTTGCCTTTTTAGGAAAGTACTCTCCAGCACTCCAGTATTTTATGGTCCCCACTGCAATGTATTTCACCAGTGTTCCGTCATCTATAGATAAAACACTGGCCTCTTCTTTGGTACATATCATGCCAGATAAAACAAAACATACTCTAGTTGCATTTTGCCTTCAAACAAAGAGTATAACAGATTAATCACATTCAGATAACTCATCCCCTCCTGTGACCTGCAAACATGGGGGTAACACTTGCAATCATCGATGAAATGACTGGTGAAATTGTCTAGTTTAGCTTTTGAATTCATAAAAAAGTGTCACATATCCATACCAGCTCTCCTACCCCTGAGACCCCTGTTTTTGAGCCATCTCTGTGTAGCTGTTTAGCATGCATGAATGTAGTATTAACCTACTCAAACATACTGAACTAAAGTGGTAAATATTCTAGGGCTTGGAAGAAACTAAAGAAGCTAGTTCTCCGTTTTGGTGGCAAGTAACTGGTTACTATTTATGAGGCTTGGAAGGTGAAAATGGCCCTCGGAAACAGTTAATCCACTGAGCCATCTTCTTTCTTCTAAGATAAAAAGTCACCTTTCTGTAGAAATAAAACACTTGAGTCTCACCTGTGAAGGTCTCTAGAAATGTTGGAAATTATATTTAGGCAGGAGGTCATTTCCAGCCATGCTAGCAGCTCTGTGAGGCTGTATGTAGGCACAACCGTGCTTTGAGTTAAATGCTAACATCAATATGCTAACATGCTCATAATGGACAATGCTAACATGCTGATGTGTAGCGGCATGTTTTCCATGTTCACCAAGTTAGTTTATAATGTTAGCATGCTAAAATTTGCTAATTAGCACAAAACACAAAGTATAACTCATTAGGTTTGTCAGGTATTAAGTCAGTCATAAGCCAAAGTATTGTACAAATATGACTGACTGACAGAGCCATACCGCTAGCATGGCTAAAAACTGCAGTCCAACTATCATGTTGGACTGCAGAGACATGTGACCTCAGTAACCTGACGTCGGCTTCATAAACCACAATCCTCTGTGTCTGGGTTGAAGTGTCACACCGATCCAGGAATCCATTTTGATTTCCACTCCAGCAGCAGAGAATAAATCAATTTATACACTCATACTTATCATGTAGAAGTGCACTGGTTGCGGGCTCATAAATCTGCCATAACTTTGCATTATTTTCCCACCATTGGCAGGGTAAGTTCAGGATAAAGAAACGAATCCTCGCACTTCTCCGCTCAAACATTCTTTACCCCTGTGCTGCTGGCTCTTTGATGTGTGAGGAGCAGCTGTTTACCAAGCCAATTGTACAAAACCACAAACCCCAGCGCAGCATCCACTGACACAGCACACTTTGATTTCATTTTTGCTCTCTTTCTTCTCTGTCACATGGTTGACTCTGTCACAGCTAATTTGTGTCCTGAAGTAGGTCTTTGAAGATTTGAACACAAAAACATGGAAATCTGAAGAACTGATGGAATGATAGATTTATGCATAGTTTTGATTGTTAATATGGATGACATAAGTTGATTCTGAAACAAAGCTTGCGAGGAAGATGTCTGTCCTTGCAACAATTTCAAATTAAGCAATGAAAGAAAAAAACAAATGTTCACTAGGAACGTTCAACAATAACTCAAAATTAGACTGAAACAATGTCTTATTAATTGTCCAATAGGCAATGCCAACATTTCCCCCAAATATTCCTGTAACAATTATTCTCATTCTCCTCCTTTTTGTTTTAGTTTACTTATATAAATGAAAAAAAATCAACTGAGTTTAGTTTTGATTTCAATAGTTATATTTAACAATGTGCCTCTATTTTAACAGCTGTAATAGAGAAGTTCAGACCAACTACAAACTAATTTTCTGACCTTCAAAAGATATATAAAGGAAATATTGGACATGGCAGAGGAAAAGTTTTAGGGCAGTCATTAAAACAACAAGCTTCCTCAGGAGAATATGGGCAAGGAGAGGCTATCCACGGTACAGATTAGATTGTGCCGCTCTGAGCTTATATGGGGGATGAACCACAGACACAAATCTTAGCATATGTTGGCTTGTGGGCACAAGGGAACAGAAAACTCCCGCCTTTATCCTGGGAGAGGCAGGAAGGAGAAGTCACCTTGATTAAATTAGTTGTATATGAAAATGGGGTTATGCCTTTTGGGAGTATGTGACAAGGGTTTATAAACCTCGCCTTTCACAAGCCTGTGAGAATGACTTTTTAATTTCCTCCTTTTTTGTGGCAAGTTATAGTTCTCCCTCTGTCTTTTGTCCCACAAGGCCTTTGTGTGTCAGGATCAATGTAGAATTCTCATTTGGTTACTGTCCCCTCCACTCATTCACATTGTGAGATTCTATTAGCATCTTCCAAAACAGACCCTCCCTGGGTTTTTCAGCCCCCTTTCTTCCCTCCCCTCTCCCTTTTTCAGTGCATCTATAGCCTCTGACACATTTTTGCTTTTTGTCCCCTGCCATTGTATGATATTTCATCAGCGCATTGAAGCCACAAGGAAATGTTGCATTTGCCAAAGCCTCATTCAAATCTGAAATGGATCAATCCATCCTAGTCAGATGTCATGTTCATGTACCCCAACCTAAGTGATTTCTTTCAAACAAATGGAAATGATTACAGATGGTGAATTCTTAAGTGTGTCAAAATTACACCCTGGCAGTATAATAGATGAATTGCAGCTATGGATAACAGAGGAAAGGCTTTTTCTGCCATCTCTGCTCAAGTTGATGATTAGTGCTCTCACATCCCAGCTGTAGCAGACATTTTTCTAACTCTTTTGGTTCTGTTGCTCACGTGCACTCAGGCTAACACTGCTTTGCCCACTCCGTGGTCTTCCTGCAATGCCTCTGCCGCTCTGCTTATTTGCAAATACATTTGCAAGGTCACCTGCCAACAAGCATGAAGACGTTTGCAAGCCCTTCCCGACCACTGCCAGCATTCTACAACTGAGTTCGTCAGCTGTTCGTATCACCTGTTTTTGAGGCAAAAAATTGAGTTTTCCTGTGTGTCTGTAATGTTGCCGTATTTGGAACCAAGAAAATCTCCCAGGGATCTAGGGGTGACCCTGAATAGTCGACGATTCGATCTAAGAAGCTTGATTCGTCTGTCAACCTCACAGTCGAATCATCTCAGTGTCTGGAAAATGTGGTTATGAAACAAAGGATCATTCCATTCAGGCTATATGGGGGTGCTGAATGTCTGATTTTACATAGAATTGCTTGGTCTCCCCCAATAAATCATGATATATAGCCGAAGTCTCTAATAGGCGGACTGCGGTCCATACCCAGACACCGTCCTATCTGGACCCAGACCTATAACCAATAAATAATTTAGAATTATTCAATTTTGACGGCGCATTTCTATGTTAACCGGCACAGCTTTTCTAGCCTTTACGGCACTGGTTTAGCAGCCCAGGAAACTCACAGACCAATTGCATGCGTTCATCATCTCACGTGATGCTACTCAGAGTGAGAAACAACAGTCGACGAAATGACTCAGAGAAAGGTAATTTCACATGGTGTGCTCTAAAAAGAAAAAAGTAAATAGCGAAAACAGAGCTTTTCATCAAGAATGGACAGACTTCCCACAGGCAGTTCAAACCAGTATGTCTCATATCTTCCGAGACCGTGACGATTATTAAAAGTGGGAGGAAATAAAAAAAACAACAACAACAACAACACATGATCAAGCAAAACTTGACCAATCAGATTTGACTATGTAAATTCTTAGTTGGGGACACCCCTACAGGGATCCCGGCTTTACTCCACCAGAAGTATTTGCTGCTTGTGCTAACATGCACATTATGACTGAATGTCTGACTCAGTTCAGCCATTTCTCAGTTGTGTTTCACCTTTGCTGCGATGTTAAATGGTAGTACGAGCTTGATTACAGGCTAAATTTGCTGCAGGGATTTAGACGTCATGGTCAAATCAAGCTAGTACGTTTACCTTTGTCAGTTATTTGTATTGCAGTGGCTGAGCTCATTTTTCTTTTGGTTGTGGTTGTGCACATGTGATGCCGCTGATCTGTTCCACATGAGTTTGCGTACTTCCTGAGCTAGCTTGCAGGCTTTGCTGCATTTCAGATAACTTAAGTGGTGCTGCGTCTCCGAGACATGCTATATATTCTACTTATTGCAACATATCAAGTGTACCCTTGCTATAAGGCAGTCTTAAGCGTTCAATGCTCTGCCCACTCTTATACTCTGCCTGTCACGCTGCTGCTGCACTGCTCCTTTGCATACAGCTTCAGCGTCTATATCTACACAGGATGCATTCAGGCACAGATTGTAGGCAATCAACATAGAATCACTGTAGTTATGCATGCAAAACAGAAGAAAATAGAATTGGAAGCTTAAAAATATGCTTCAGGATGCATTTAGGTGTGTATAGCGACAGTACAATGTGAGCCACTACACGGTCTGCAGATGGCAGGTGAAGCAGACGCCTGAAAAACACAGCTGAAACTGTAGACACACCGTAAGTTCCACTGAGGGGTATGTTGTTGTTTTTTTTTTAAAATCACAATTCTCCATTGTGCTGAGCTCGGTGCATGCTTGCAGGTGGTGACAAAGCCAAACCCTAGATGCCAAATATAAACTCTCAATAAATCAATTCCATGTGAGTTGGCTGACTGAACTGCTGGTGCGAGTATACTCTCACTGAGATCATATCTTTCTTGTAAATTCTTAAGAGCTCTGGAGTGATTTAATAAAGTTCTGAGGCTATCTATGAGCTAGAAAAGGACAAGAAGTTTATGTCAGTGATGCCGCATGATTAATGATGCATATTTTTTCTTTGCTGTCCCTGCTCGATCAAGAAAAATCTCAGCATGCTGTTTTATTCAGAATATACACAAATAGGCTGTACTTTCAATATCAAATATAAAAAATGTTTTATGAAATGTCTGAAAACATGCAGTAGCCTAAAGTTGTAGTATTTGTGCACTCCTCCCAGCATGTTGGAGATTATAAGTAAGACTTATTAGGAAACTTCACACTGTCCAAACCACCCTTCCCACTCTATCAGTGATTATTTCCTGCAGTAGAAAAGACAAACATTTTGACCCCACTTGTGCTATTATACGGACTGGCAGGTCAACATTTCTTGGCAATTGGTTTCCCTGGAATTAAATTATCCTACCCAGAGACACTGCAAATATTACACTTATCAGCGACCAGGCAAATATTTTGTAGGTCAATCGAATGCCACTAGGTCAAATAATTTTATGTCCATTAATTCTGTATTTTGTTAGAATTGCCGTACATTTTACTGTACTTCTGTGACCCATTGTGGATGTTAAGGCCTCAAATAAACCACAAATACCATAAACAGTGGAAAACAGTAGCACAGACGATTAGAATACATTAGTTTTCATTGCGCTCTGGATAAAATCTTGTAGTGCTTCCCCATCTCATTTACACTGTAAAGATGATCACTAATGTAATATATAAATATTGAAATCAAGCTGAACTGCATGCACACCAATCTGTCAAATAACATTTATGATCTTTATTTCTCACTTTATTAAACACTGTCAACATATCTCATACATATCATAACTACAGTGATGGTTGAACTGAATAGCATTGAACTGCGTTCTAGTGGTTGTGTACTCACATACTGTCTTTCAGGTTTGCAGGAACACACTATGCTGCAGTCTGCCACAACAGAATATTCTGAAAAAATGAAGAGAAAAGTACTTTTCTGTGTTGGCACACTGTAGACTCACCGCTGAGACCGAAGCCTGGGGGAACTTAATTTTCCCTTTCTGTACCGAGACATTCAGCCCTCTTCTTCTCCTTTGTCTGAATTGGGAAATAATTGTAGTTCTTACACTTTAACTTCCTAACTTTGGAATCTTTTTTTTCGTCTTCCTGTTCCATTTAGCTTTAATTCATCTTCTTTGCCAGTGTTATCACAATCTTTGTTATTTTTTCCCCCTTCTTTGCTTCTTCTTTCCCTCCTTCTTTCCTTTATCTCTTTCACTGTTCTTTCTCCTTCTTCACTTTTATTTCTCCATTGCCTTTATTTCTTCTGGCCAGTTCCAGTTGTCTGCTCTCACACACATAGACATGCGCACCCGTTAAGTCCAGGAGGGCTCAGGACTGCTCCACTGTGAAATCAGAAAATGTTTGAGGGCCCTCTGGTTGACTTTGAGCCAAATATGTTGATTTGGTCCGACAAGATAATTTGGCTTTGTTTCTTCTTCTCCTGCTCCTTTTTCTTTATTGAACTGCAGGTCCAGATACATGCAGGCCATATTGCAAAGCCATGTATCAACTAAGAAAGGCCCATGTTAGTTACCTTTTTTTATTTTTTAACTGACAGACTTGCAGGACAATCAGAATATATCACTTCTTGTGAGTGTGGTGGATTTATAAATTCAAAAGTTTTACTACTTACTAACAGAAGGCCTTATTTAATGTAATATTCATCGGGATGGCATACCAATGTCCACATATTCACAAGTCTTCTCAATGTCCTCTTTATCACAATAGCCAGCTTGGTGGTCGACTTTACTTGAGTGAATGGTGGTGAAAATACAGAGAGAGGGTGTCTTAGATAAAGTTTTGTTTTCTCCTCTCCTACTCCTCTGGGGAAGCTGGGAAGCTGTTCTTTTTGTTGGTGTGCATGGTGGTGCTGTATATTGTACAATGCCTGTTCTTTTCTTCTTTTGCACATTTGTCGGGCAAGCAGAAATACTTGCTTTCAGTAGGCGGAAGTGCTAAGGAATTCACACTCAGAAAAAAACCCCAAAAACAAACAAACAAAAAAAAAAAAAAAACACGCCCACTTCTCAAGCTGGGCTGGTCTTGAGATTTTTCTGCTGCTTACTGGCACTGCGGGACAAAGTCTGAGACGAGAAACTCCAGTTTGTATAATCATAAACCAACCGGCACAGATTTCTGCATGCAGATAGTCAGTGGCAAATGTTTCCATTAATTTTTCTTGTCCAGTGAATTGAACTTATGGATTGATTTGCATTTAGAGGGCTTGTGCACTTGACCACAGTGCATGTAGTAATATGCAGAGGTAGGATTTAACCATTTCTCCACAATATAATTTAAATTATCTGCGCAAGAGTTAAGAGTGAGAGTCAAGTTGACCTTTATTATTCCTAAGAGGGAAATTTAGAGCAGCAGGACCACCTATAAAACACCAGAGACGGTAAAAACCAAGCTTAGAACATATGGATATTAAAGAGCATGTGAGGTAGAACAAAGATTAGGACACAACAATAGGCCTTTTTCACAGCAGACAATTTGACTTGTCATAATAGGAGAAGCACAGGTGTTTCTAATAACATTAACAATGGCTCCATTCTATTCTAGCTTCCAAGTAATTAATTTTAGTATGTACACCTGTGCTTTTCCTACTGTGATGTTTAAAATTGTCTTCTGTGAAAAAGGCCAGTAGCAAATTAAATAATTAATAATGTGAAATTATAAATTGATTATGAATCAAGAGTTAGTTATAATAAGAATGACATAATGCTGAGCAGGACCTATTGCACTGTTATAAGAAGCACTAAAATAACTGTCAAATATAATTTAAAATGACCAAAAGGCACAACAAATAAACATATGTGGTAACATTGGATAAATAATATGTACATTTTCTTTTTCTTTGTCTGTCACCACCTATTTTCCCCCCATTCTGTGTGTCTCGCTCGCAGCAGCCAATCCATGAACAGGTACTGGCCAACGTGCTTCTTTAGGCCTTTTAAAATCTCCTGATAGGTGCAGGCATTAACACAAACTGAGAACACAAAGGCCACAGCCTCCTGTATTATCTCCCTCTCACAGAGTGGGGATGCAGGACATTAATCACTGCAAAGTCACAACTTCGCACACACACACACCCACACTAGTGCTTTATAGCAAGAGCTGATTCAGTCAAACATGTATAACCCACTGTCTTGGCCACTATTAGTATTTGTTCAACTGATTTGACCTTCCTGACACAACATTATAACCCAAAGCTCTAATGGATGCTAGTTAAAAATACTAAATTAATATTTCAGTGGCTGCGTAATTACTAATGAAACAAGGACAAAGGGCGAGTGCAAAGTCATCAACTCCAGAGGGGGAACCTCATGCATGCATTTCAGTTTCCATTCAAGACTTTTCATTTCCAATTTGTCATTAACAGAAATGTGCCACACAGATAAGTGCCTTCTCTTGTAAAGATATAAACAAAGGCTTGTTACATTGTAGAAACAGGTATACAAATACATGGATTTTGGTGGGCATGCAGTATTTAAAGTGTATTTTACAAAGAAGATGTATGCCACTTTCATAATGTATTCTAATTTTACATAATGACACCATTTCATATTTAATGCAGTGGAGACAGTTTTTCTTCTCTTTCTTATTCACTGCACCAGTCTTTCCTGTCACAGATCAACCAAGTGATTCTTCTCCTCTGAACCACTTATTGTGCAAAATAACTCAACAATGTAGAGCCGGGAGCAGGTTTCCTCGAGATGTATTCACTAAAACCTGGTGTAATTATACAGGCGGACTGCTGACTTTAGGTAAAATTATGAGAAATGAGCTTCTGATGAAGACCTTGCCTGGAGCGGCTCAGTGAATTTATGTCCTCTTCCAGTCCCCCAACCCCCCACTATAGTCGAGGTGGAGGGAGAGAACTGATGAAAAAAACAGGAAGAGGAGGAGACATGAGGGGAGGGGGAATAAAAGGACAAATGCAGTAGATTTTAATAAGGAGTTGTCACAGCAGATAGTCTGGCCCTATATCAACCATGCAGAAGCTTTGGGAGATCTGCCAACGGGCCCTGAACACAGCTCTGCTCCACTGGGGCTCCCTCAGGACTCCTAGTCACAAAATAAAAAACTTCACAGCTGGACCGTACTGCCCTGTGCAGTCAAAGCAAACACTTTATCTCTGTGCTGACCCTGTCCACCATAACCGGCATAATGCTACGTGACCCCTGACACAGAGCCCCCATCTTTTATTGTCAGTTTTGTAAATCCTTAGCAATCCGAACAATCTCACCTTTGACTACAAGAACTCTTCATTTTACTTCAATCTATGGCTTTTATTTCATTCTAAAGGATGGATTTATGACTGTCCTGTGTTTATAAGTAAAATACAAAGCTTCTAATCATCAGATGTTATCAATAAGCATTATTAATCTGTCGTCATTAAGAACACAGCAGTATGTAAGCAATGGCTGAACTCCTCTCAAGATGGCAGAATTGAATTGTTTTTGTGTTGTGTCACAACAATGTTTACAATGTCTGATCCTCATTTCAGTCTCCATCTGCTGCCACAAACATTTCCTAACTTTACACACTGTCAGCATTTACAGACATGTACACTGTAATCCAGACATAGCAAATAATACATTATGTTAATCGTTTGATTAGAAGATTTTTTGCAGATGAAAGTCTGAAGTACACACATACAACCCCCCTCCCCAAAAGAAAACTCATTCTTTGCCTCCATCTCGTCTTCCTCCAAATGAGGTTCAGGCGCATGCAGCCGGCATGTCTGCTAATCACATGGTTTCCTTTCCGCTATGTATTGTGGATTGTCAGGGGAAATCACAGTCACTGCCGATGCAGAATACAGAGACTCCACCATGATGTGAAAAATAAAGTCATTGTTGGATTCAGAAAGGGTGGAGTTGATTGATGTGCTCTGTGTGGTTTGCCATCCTGCAGAGCCTCGGCACCACCAACAAAAACTCCTAATGGATTTGTTTGTGCTTGCATGTAGTACATTGTATTCGACTATACCAGAACATAATCATGTGGAGGTGTTAAGTGATGTCAACTAATCAACATGCTGTTTATTTCAAAATGTGATTTTAAAAATGTTACTTCAGTTGAACAATAGAAATAATCAAATGTGCCATGTTGGCTGCCATTCAGAAGTTGACTGCAAGTCAACATTTTGCAATAGAGGACTGTGATGTTGTCGAATGCTCTGCCATTTCACTCCACTCTGCTGCTCTACATACCGTAGATGATGAATTGGAGCTCCCTACCTTGCCACTATTATGGGAATTTTGTGCATTTTACAGCAGTTGACCTCTGATGTCAGCCAGCTGTTGGTGTTGGGTCAAAGATAAACCAAAAGAACAAGTGACGTCTTGCAGTTGTGTAAATAATGCCTGTCTCGGTAGCAAAGATGGAAGTAGATATTCTACTGCCAAAGAAAGTCTTAGGAGCTGGTCACACCAGCATTTATAACAGCAACATTTTGGACCAAAATTCATTAAGCTGCTCAACGTCCTCCCAGATCAATTCTTCATATGTTTACAATCTATAATTTTGTCATCGTGATTGTCCATACTGTTATTTTACTATGCTGGTCTATTCTGTACACATGACATCTATTGCATGTCTGTCTGTCTGTCTGTCCGTCCTGGGAGAGGGATCCCTCCTCTGTTGCTCTTCCTGGGGTTTCTTTCTTTTTCCCCCTGTTAAAGTTTTTTGTTTTTTTGAGGAGAGTTTTTCCTTACTCTAACCCTTACCGAAGGATAGAAGGTATCTTATACTGTACACATTGTAAAGCCCCCTGAGGCAAATTTGTGATTTGTGATATTGGGCTTTATAAATATAATTGACTTGCAAATTGCCTAGTAAGTAAAGACGAGTAAAGATCTTAACAAAAAGTTTACAATAAGCACTAAATAAATACACTGACTTTATTCCATTTTTCTTTAATTATATTGCATATAACAGTGCATACACTTTGAACTCTGTAAGATAGAGCATTTCCTTTCATTAGCCTTTCAGTTAGCCTGACATCGCCAAACCAATTCGCAAATGTGAATTAGTCTGGGACCTCTCAGTTCATTTTCAATTTCCAAGGGGCTTTATCAACGGGCGCAGACCAAAATGCTTCTGGACGCAATTGGATAGACCTTCAACCAATCAGAGCAACGAAACGTGTAAGGAAGTACGGCAAACACATCTTTCTTAACAACAACAACAACAACAACAACAACAACAACAACAACAACAACAGCTTTAAGTGCAGTTGTTGTCCTTTTAGAGAAAATATATCGTCCAGTTCGTTTAATACTGACACGATTCAGAATGTTCCACATCAGCGGCAGCCATCTTGGTTGTTTATGAAAATGCCTCAATGGCGCTCCTCTGCACAGTCATCGTATCAAACCCGCCCCATATTAGATAAAGGGTTGTGATTGGCCAGATTGGCTGGAAATCTGTCTGAATGGGAGTGTGACCAGACGCATCTGCCAGAGCAAATAAAACATGAGGTCACAGATGCGTCTGGTTCCCAGGTTAACCCAGAGTCTGAATTGTCAGAGGAATCAAGGACAAACTGGAGAAAGCATTTGTTATTCCACAACAAGGAAGCTAGAAAATTAGAACAATACTGAACCAGGCTTAGTAAATCATTAGCTCGGTGAGCAAATGGCCTAGAGACAGAAAAGCACAAAACAGAAAAGACTTATTTTGCTCAGCAAATATTTACCAATATGTACTCAATATTAACCACACTGACACTAATATGACAAAGTCAGGCTACTTAATGTCTTTACTCTTATTTTGCTTAAACTAATGTGAATTATTATGGTTTTTGGACATGATAGTGTTAAATGTGTTACAACAGCTTTCCCATGTAGTCCAATGTTGCCTAGCTACAGAGCTGCTTTGTTCAAAACCAGATGATAAGACTGGCCTCATCTGTCCACCACCAATCCCCAGGCTCAATCACCTTTACCTAAAATCACACAGTAATCCCAGGGAAAAATCTGATTATTACATACACTTAATTAAGTCTATAGATCGCAAGATATAAAAAAGGAGAGACAATGAAGTATGCTCTGCCTCTGCTCTGTGTGGACCAACCTCCTGTAGTGCTCTTGTCTGCCTGTAGCTACTGTTCTCTCTCGTGTGTCTATAGCATTATCCCCACAGGATATAAAAATGTAAAGCAAATACATATTGTCATGTGTAGTGTAATAATATACTGACAATCCAAATTACATGGGATTTGGATAGATGTCCAATGTAACTAAACAATGTCAATCAAGAGCAGCGTTTCCAATCCAAGCATACCTGACACAACATTGAACTTCCTCTGCTCACATATTCCAAATAGCTTGGTGTAATATAGTTGCATAATACACATGATGAAAGAGAAAAATGCATTGAAAGGCTGTTTGCAAAAGGTCACATGGTAAAATCAACCAATTCCCCAAACAATATCCACTGTGCTGCTTCTCTCATCCTCTTAATGTCTTTAAGATCACTCTGCAGATCCAACCACACTGCATAAGATCTAGGCACACAGTGGGCAAGGGGGCCTTAATTAGTGTTGGAAATTTAAGACTAGCAGCTCAGGGAATTAAGTCAGTTTCGTTCAGTATCTTCTCTTACGCAAAAAAAAAAGAAAAAAAGAAAAAACATTGCAAACTTTTGTACTTGTGGTTAGACCAACAAAGTGTTGTTCATGGTATGAGAATTTGTAATTCCTGCAGCACTGGTAGAAAGTGAGTCTGTACCTTGGAGTACCATCAGTGTCCCTTCGCATCATAGATCTCTGTTAAGTTCACTGTGAATTATTACATTAAAGCTTATGTTTCAGCAGGGGCTGAGGCCTGGTGCTGGGTCCTGCTATAAATCAGAAAGCCTGGAAGGCAATGGCAAAAAAAAGGTGCATATTGTTAAAATTCAGGTGTATTATTTATGATGTAGAATTTCTCAGTGATACAGTATGTGTTAATAAACCACAGGGTATGATCATTTCAACCCTAGTTATTTTTCTCTTCAGAAACCACAGCACAGTACAAGAGGCATTCTGTGTATACCATCTATCAAAGCAAACAAATTAAAATATAACCTTTCCAATTACACTGCTTGTGTTAGTGTTAGCCTTCCCTGGCCCAAATGCAAACCTTGCACGTGTCGCAAATGCATCATCATAAGGGATATTTGTCTGTTTGGAAGCTGCTTTGCACTGTGTGCTAAAAATGTCTTATGATATGTTAGTGCTGTTTTCCACAAATAGCTGAAAGTGCTCTCCAGAACAGCATGCTGGATCCCAAGTGAACCAGCTGGGACTATGGCCTCATTGACATACCTATTACTGCTTCTTGTGTTTCTCTTGCTGCTGCTGAGGCGGTTTCTTTTCACCAGGACTGGGCCAGTGTTACAGTATCATGGTGCATTATGGGCCAGGGGAATTGGGGCTCAATAAGATGGAGCACTGATTTCCACAGTCAGTCATTCACCTGAGTTTTCACAGTCATGGCCCAACAAGGAGACAACTGATAAATGGACACAATCGGTTGCACCACGGCTTTCACCGAATGCATTAAATGGATAACCTGTAGGAATCAAGAACTAACCCTTACATCAAGTCTGTGGAGCGTTGGCTCAACTGTAATTTAAGATTACAATCTTTAATTTGATATCTTATTTCATCATAATTAAAGAAAATACAATAAAAATGCATATCTGTGTAACTTCAAAAAAGGTGAATCGGGTGGAAATTAAGAAGCTAAAGGATATGCCTAAGGATGCAAGGCAACGACACGGAAAACTAAATTCATGGGACCTTCGATGGAATCCGCACCATCTTTACCATTACATGGTAAATAATGTTAAAGAAAATACATTTCTGCATGTTTTATATATAAAATGTCCCCCTTTATTCTTGGTGTCAAGTGTCAGATCCCTTATCTTGCACTCAGGAAATAAAATTCTATCACAGACATTCGGAGACATCCAAACCCTACCTAGGTTTATGGTGTAGGAGCAATAAACCCTGTCAGTATTTGAAGTGCTTTGATTAAATTTCTTAAATATACAGGCAACAATGAAATGGACATACATTAACAAAACAAATACAGGACCAACAAACAGACATCTTAACAAATCATTCACTCAGTTTGAGCTTAAATAGACTTTAGAATCTATCATTAACATCAGCTACAGGAGCATTTCAATCAACTGCAGGCACTCAGCATTTCATAAATGCTCCGCTAAGATAAATATTGTTTGTGTTGTATTGACATTTCATTCTATAGTAAAATTTAATTCACTAGCAACAAAGAAAACACGACTGGTGATGATACAGAAACCAAAAGAGAAGAAACTACACAAACAACCAGTGGCAACTCCCCCTCCAAATATAGCATACTTGGTACAGTCCAACGAGACTAATTAGCAGCAGCAGCTGTAGTTTCTGTTGCAATTAACAACCCTTGAAGACAAGTGTGTTTCCAGTATGTTTAATTTCCACTATTTCTGAGGAAGGGAAAGGAAGTCATTAAGTTGACAAAATAGTATGTTGCTACACATCCTTGTTTTCCACCATATCCCTACCTTCCTTTCGTTTGCTAAGGCAACCAAAAACACAAGAAAAAAAAGAGTGTATCTCCCCTGTGTTGCCCTTTCTTAAATGGCTTCCAGTGCATTTCAGAAATGATTTTCAGGGAACTCTAAGCTTGTCGCGTCATATGTCTTGGATCTTTTAACCCCTCAAGTTTCCACTATATCTCTTAGGTCGTCTGACCTAAAGCGGCTGGCTGTTGTGTTTTCTGTGGTCTAGGCTGGAACTGTCTGGTTAAGATAAGATTTGCCCTACTGTTGACACAAAACACATTTCCATCTTCAGTGTGTGGGCTCTGCATGAGTAGCTTTATGCCCTTGTGTCAGTATGTATATTGGTGTTGTATATTGTTTGTTCCACATGTGATTTTATAAGCCCTCTCAGAAACAAATTGTCCACCACATTGGTCAACAGCCTCCACAGACTGGACCACAGAATTGAATCAACACCTCTATGACAGAGTGTCAACAAAAACTGAATATGATAAGCCTCATGAAGGCAGGACTTATTGCAGCCCGGTTGTATTGGATGTAGCTCAGTGCATCTAATAAACTGGCAAATCAGTGCACAATAAGAAAATAAACCATGTAAAGTGAAGGTGCAGGGGAGCAGATTCTTCGTTGCACCTCCTGCCATATAAAACATGAAGGTCTACCAAGATAGCAGCAGTATGATGGGTCTGAGGTGTGTATTTATGTGGATGTCAGTTTACAACAACATCGTCAACATCTCGGCAGCTCTCTGACCTGCCAAAGGCTCAAATGTACAGTATACAGCCTGACTCACGGAATAAAACATTTCCCTCCTCGTTGTCCTTGACCACCTCCGCTGTCTTTGTTAGAGTGCTTTTATACTTGCTTTACAATACGCATTCCTATGCGCATGATCGCTACCTCATATATGCTTTGAAAAAAGGTTATGCACATTCTCAGAAATTAACGCTTTGTCAGCAAGAGGCAATTATGCCTCTATGGCTCTTGCTGTCCTCCTTAGGGCAGGATCTCTTATCTCAATTTAATGTGCTTCATTTTTTTTTCTTCATGCTAATCTGTTAAATGTCACGTATAATGATGCTCCTATGGAGGATGTCCTCCCTAACCAATCAACAACCAGAATACAATATCACATTTCAAAATTTCATCTTCAATTCCCTATCGATAAAAAAAGGGAATCAATAATTAGCTAACTACTTACGTTAGCCAACACAGCTTAGCTAGCTTGTGTGTTGGGTTTCCTCCCAACCTCCCCAATTTTTTGAGTCACCAGCAGCCACTATATATATATATATATATATATATATATATATAGTTCTGTTCCAATCCAACACTTAGCGCTAATGTAGAACATAAGTAGGTTTCAATTCTGACTCTATTGCACTATTCAACCCAATATTTTAGGTGATACATTGGCTACAGAATGTTCACTTGAAGCTGGCTTGATTTAATGGATTGTTGATTTTCTTAGCTGTAGAATCCAGCAGGTCAGAGTAGGTACATCATTCTCAGACAAAATGACCACTTGCGCAGGCTACCTCCAGTCATGTGTTTTATCACCTTTATCGTTTATCTTATACACCAACTCGTGCACTTGTGCTTTACGCAGATGATACTGCCTTGGTGAGCCTGCTATATGATGGGGAGGAGGAGCATGGGCCAGTTCTTGACTGCTTCTAACTTGGTGTGAGAAGTCACACCTTCTCCTAAACACCTCTAAAACAAAGGAACAAATCCATTGATTTTAGAAAGGTGCAATCCTCTAACCCTACTTTATCAGTGGGGAGCCAATACAATCAGTTACACATTACAGGTACCCTGGCATTGTGCTCGACCATAAGCTTAAATGGGACCTGTGGACTGACCTCCACAGGTCCCAACAAAGAACGTAGTTTTAAAGGAATTGCTGTCCACAACAAAATGCTCCAAATGTTTTACTGTGCTTTTTAAAAAGTGTTTAACCTATTGCATCATCTGCTGGAACACAAAACTGTAACAACAGCCAGCAAACTGCTAGGTATTACGCTACCAAACATGGAATAAATCCACAGAGACAGAATCATGAAGAAGGCAAACAACAACTGGGCGATGATATTGCCCCCCTCTGTTCACTAAAAATAGATCCAAGTTTAAATTTGTTCAACAAGTCATTAAGATTTTAAACAGGTAATTTTCTTTCTAGGCATGTCTATGGGTGTGTGCACGAGTATGTCTAGTGGTAACTTTTGTGATGTTGTGATGAAATGCCTTGTGATTGTGCTGCAAACCAATTTCCCCATGGGGACAAATTATTATCTATCTTTTCACATCATTCCTTTCAAACCAAATGTGCCAACACATGACACGTGGTAAATTCACGTGTTTGTAAAGAGATCACAGTTCAGCACAAGCCAACAGAATGGTATTAGTAGTAGGTAATGATAAATTTAAAAAATAAAGTAGTGTTTAATTATATGAATTATTGTATTGCTATGATAACATCCAAAATTATAACCCATGAAGACAAAAGAAAACCCCCATGTAATTTCATGGGCTCTTTTTAAAGACCTCTCATCAAATTAATCACAAATGCCTCGAGCTCTTTAATAACACCCAACCTCATCAAATAAATGATGAACCTTATTTACATACAAATCATTATTTGTGGTTTCATCATATACATGCACACTCTCCTTCCTATACACACACAATCACTTCTACACACACACACTGTCCTTCATGATCCATCCTGCTGGGTCACCCTCTGCTTGCTATTATTGGTTTTTGTTTCTTGTTATCCATTCATTGCCTTGCACGCTGTAGATTTTTTTTACCTGAATGCTTTTGCCTTGTTGCCAGAATAATGATTGTGCGCAAAGGAGTGATGCCTCTACATGCATGGCGGCTCCAATGACGGGGTTGACAGACCAGCTGAATTGAATTCATGTGTCTGATCTCCTTCTATCTGCAGCTCTCCTTCTCTATTTCACTCTTGACTTTTTCTTGCCCTTCCCCTTTCTGCATCTTTTGTAGTGTCTCTCACCAGAGATGTTTCTTTTTTTTACGATAACCATCTCAAATGAAACAAGGTCTGTGAAATTTTAAACATAACTGCTGTCTTATACAATTTATAACCAGTTAAAATTTCTCTGTGCATGCATTCACAAGTAATTTAGTGACTTTTTATTGCTTCTCTAGTCTGTATCATTTCTAGCACTACCACCTTACCATGGTAGAGAGGTGTCCAAGAGCCTGACATTTTAGGGGTAATCCTTGGTGACATTGTCCGAGTGGTAATTTGCAAGCAAGTTGAGGAATGTCATTCAACTTAGGAAATTCAATACATAGTTTAAGACCTGAACACATAATAGAGGCATCAATAATAAATGTCTAGGAATGTCTAGTCTAGTGGATATAAAATCCCAATGATTTGCGAGAAGCTGTTTGCTGAGAGGCCACCGATGAAACAGTTGGTGATGGAGACTGTATTGTAACTCGAAAGGATAGACTCAAAGACAAAATCTAAGGCATTCTTCAAAGAAAAAAAAGGTTTTAAAGCCTCCATTCATATTGAACAGGGAACCATTAAAGCTTCGTGCTCCCTGAGGTAGGCCAGTAGCTAAATGTGTTGGAATGTTGTACGTTTTTAACTGGTTCTTTGAACAAAGCCAAAGAATAAAGGCTTTGAGGGGGCTTGGATTTTGATGATGATGCAGCCACCTTATACACTGGTTAAGGAATTAGCATTTTAACCCAAATGGTACATAAAAAGATGTTTTTGTTTGTTCTAAGAGACTGTTTTCCAATTGACATTACATTTAAAGTTCAGGACAGCTTCAGTGAGGGGGAAAACAGAGAATAATCTGAGAACTACTATGCCATTCGGGAAGCTTCCAACTGGTCTTAAACCTCCAAGTTGAGCTTTTATCTCCAGATCTCAGTCATGAATGAATGTAATGGTATGATTCATCAAGACTGTCCTCATCAGAAAAAAACACTGCAATGGCTACTTATTCCGATGCTTAAAACTATGTGTTTCTGTTTGTTACGATTATGCTGAACCTTTTAACGTGACTGAGACCAGAGACCACCACAGTTCTTGTCCCTCTTTCTTTTTGCTTGTCTTTTTGTCTTTTGCTAACATAATTAGGTAGTTAAAGTTATCTAAACTTAACCAAGCCCTAACCATAGACAGGTTTCCAAGCAACGTCATCAGTGAGATGCGTGCTAATGTGGCGGGTAGAAAACAACTGGGTGAAAAGATCAACATGTGGAGTTGTTTTTGTGCCTTAAACTGCACAAATGGGTGGAAAATGTTCATTATCCCCCCAAAAAAAGCAATCTTCCTGGTTAGCCCACAGAGCAGAATTAGCTATTAGCTCCAGGAGTCTGGTCAGAGCCATGGATTTCATGAAGGCGGACGGTTTTGTACTAAATCTGCAGGAATAAACGGCCATTATAAGGTAAGACAGCTCACACTGTTACTGTGTGATTAAGGCTGTTAAATGAAGAGTGCGAATGTTTGTCAGGCTCCAGTGTCTTGCTGATCAGTTTGACGTGTGTTTAGAGTTTCAGTGCGGGACTTGATGACAGCTGATAGAGCTGCAGACTGATGGCTTTGGAAGGAAAATGCATCAAACTGCTATGCTTATAATTGTTCAGTGAAAAAAAAAAAGTGTGCAGAGTCTCCTTTCATGATCCTGAGTGGTTGATAAATATTTTTTTTAATTAAATCCTGTATTGATACTGTTTCTTATGAGTGAAGCTTTGCCTGTTTACACTGCAGTTTCCTAATATGATTTTTTACACTAATACATGTGGCATAATGGAGTGTCTGGTATACTTTGAGGAAAAAAGGGTTTTCAGGCATGTTGATGTTACAGATCCAGTAACTGTGCGTCTGTGCTCCTCTTGTGCAGCAGTCAAATAGCAGACTTTTTTTTTTTTTTATACTTTTACATTTCATGCGTGAGGGGGACTTTTAACCTTGTGCTTTTAACCTTTGCTGCCGGTTGACGTTTTGGGGCACTTACTGTCCATTTCTGTAGAGCTAACTTAGTGTGGTCTGTGTTAACGTTATCACTGCTGCTAGCTTGCTGTTTCTCACTTGAATGTGTGTCACGTTAGCTAGCCAGAGCTGACAGATGTCTATCTAAGGTGTCATGAGGTAAAAAAATACATATTTACCTCTAAACTGTAAGTTTACTGGTTTCCAACAAGTTGCTTTCTTTTTACTGCAAATGTCAATTTATATTGTCGCTATGAGTTTTCTACAACCCTGCTGCGTGCGCATCCTTCATTCGTTGTAAACAGGAAACCCGTCTATTGAGGTAGCTTATTGGAAAATGCTCAGATGAGTCATTTTTGGAACAGTCATATCGGTTGTTTTGAGAGGCACTGACCTATTTTGTTCTATATGAGGACTTGTTGAATTCATCTCACAAGAACAAGCAAAGTCAACAAAATAAAGGTTCTGTGCATAAGGTGAGAATTTAGGAGGTGGTTTGGTACCAGGGGCTTGGCTTTCCTTTTGCTCATTGGGGTCCTAATAGCCCAGGTTCCAGACTTATGAATCATGGCCTACATTTCCGCTTTGTTCAGCTTTTCAAATAGGTCTGGTGATGTGACCAATGGCAGCAGTTTCTCACAGCCGACCAATTAGAGCTTTGTAGGCAGCATAAAAATGTTAACGTTATCTTCCTGTATTGCTAGCTACCTAGCTACATTCATGAAAAATCATGACAAGAAAATGGCCACAAAAATGTTGAACATTAACTGGTAACAACTACTACCACAGCCTCCGTGTCAACTGAAAATTATGTCGTTGGGATGGATACATCATTCGCTACTGATTGGTTAGGGCAAAAACAAGGAATCAGCTAACTTGAAATACAACTTATTGTAGTAAAACAAATGGCAATTAAGTTTGATCGTTAGGCTCATTCATTAGGAACATTTCTAGTCTGTTTAGTCAGGGTCAGACTACACAACATTTACAGTATGTCTCTCCAGATGGTCCCAATGTCAGATCAGGTGATCACCGTCCTGCTGTGACTTGGCAAAGAGACATTTCACACTACACGCTGAGCCCCCTAACGACCATAGCTTGCGGCCTTTCACGACCTGCGTGACGTGCAAAGGTGATGAGGCAGAGGTGGCCAGAGACGGACCACTGGGACCAGAAATGTCCCCAACCATGATGTCTGAAGTGTCACTAAGGACATTGTAGGTGTTGTCAAACTAAAGCAAAAAAGCAAAAAATTCTGACAATGGGTCTTTGTGAAGTGTCACAAGGAATTCACTGTGATGCACTCCAAAGGATAACATGACTGCGTTGTGTCTAGCGCTCATTTTCTTTGATGCCCCACATCTGCTGGATCGGCCCATTTTCAGAGAGATGTTGTAAAGCTTGATCCTGTTTTCAGTAAATCTTCATGATCCTGCGTGAGCCTGCTTTCCTCCATCTCTGTCTGCTGACTGGAGTTTGCGTACGATCGTATCGATGTTCAGAAGAATGTCTCACATCCAGTTTTTGGATCTTATTCAATGCATTAACCTGAATTGTGTATTGTTCTGAGAAAAGACAAGTAAAACCAACCTGAACATAATGTTGTTTCAAGTGAATTTTGTCAGCTAAAAGCATTCCTTACGCAATTTTGAAGAAATCATGTATTGTACCCTTGGTGCTTGGTACTTAATAAAACTTTGCAAACATAATGCCTGGAACATTCAAGGATAAACATCTGAGCTGTGCATTTTTTTTTTTCATATTCTGCATTGATAAAAGAATTTAGAGGTGACAAATCTGACAGTTCTTTCATTTTTTACTGAGTGCAGACCTTTTTTCCATTTAAATGGCATGCACCAAAATAATGTATCTACAATTTTGTTGTTGTTGTTTATTGTATGTTTTCGATTTAGAGCAAAAACAAACAAAAAAAAAAGAAAAAAGCTATTGTCAGGTGTGTGTGCAGTGAGCCCACCCTAAGGATAAAGCGTGTAATGTTCAGCCTCGGGCAGCTCAAAGTGGTTGCTGTGCTTGGCACCTGGGACCCCTGTCTCTCTGCAGGAATTGGCATGGAGCCGACAGCTCCTCTAAGAGCCAGGTGTTGTTTTATTTATCTGAAAGCACAAGTGACCTTTCTAGAAGAACGACGCAGAGAGACCTGCCTCTGAGGGCTGTCTGCTCTGCCTCTCTTCTCCTCTGTCACATACCTCCCAGTGAAGGATGAGATCGAGAGCCATCAGCCAGGCCTGTCTCCAGACTGTCAGAGAAACAGACCCAACATGAACCTTTATTTTGTTTAACCATGACACTGTCTGGTTCCTTAAGTTTCAACTTAAGAATGAATGATCCTCCTCAAGAGAGCACCGTTTGACTCCACGGGAGAGGGTATCTGGCATGTGCTCATATTTTTCCATGTAGCCAGTTTTTGACGTTTAAATGCGAGATATGATTCGCCTCATGATAGGCTCCTGATCCAGCCTGTGTCTACCTTTCGAATTACATGCATATTGGAAAATTCTGCAAGACACAATTTGCATTCACCATACCGTTGCATTACTGTAATGTTTATTTAGCTATGTGAAAGTTAATGGTGTCAAGGTCACGTTGGTGGATACACTTGTGATGTGACCAACAATCAATGGTGCCTTTTTAATATTTAATCTTTTACCTCTCCTTAAGCTAGTGTTTTATTCGCCTTAACTGTACTGATTCTGTATTTGCCATGCCATGAGTGAGAATAATAAACATATGTTAGCATTAAACACTGTAAAACACCCACAGCCACTGATAATAATCCAGGGTTTTGCAGAATCCTTTGGTATCAACATTCTAGTGAGTAGGTCAGGTGGTCAAATATGCCAATGGCTGATTCACACATACAGTATGACCCTGACCCCCTTCAACTCTTCTTCAGAGGTTGCTGTCAATATTTAGATTGCATCACCAATAGTTTTTAGCAATGCCATTAGAGATAATTAAACAGCTGAAATATTGATGAGAATTGAACCTGGACTTTTTGACCAGCACTCATTTTGAAATGAGAGCAGCACAGCATTTGTAAACTATTCATTTACACAATTTTGGGTGGTCTAAACCTATTTCATGGCAATTAAGAGGTTTCACAGGAGTTTAAAGTGGAAATTATGCATGTTAAGTTGTGACACTGCTGCTTTTACATAAATAAAAGATCTGAATACTTCCTACACCACTGCTTACTGCTAATGTACATTTACTACATTACTACACAACCTGTCTACATTACAGTTTATTAATTTATCACTACTGTACACCAGTCTACCACAGTATTCTATTTTATATTCTATTTTATATATATTTTATTCCTGTATACAATTTTATGTCTTAGATTCTATATATATATATATAGAGAGAGAGAGAGAGAGAAAATAATCACAAATCATGTCACATATTGTAAATAGAACACCCAAGAAGAATTGTATACACATACACATATATAATTTTATTTTATTTTTTTTAATTACAAGCCATTTTTACACATTTACAGATATACAGTGAATAAAATATGTAAATGATTTACAGCTTTTGTAGAATTCAGGTAATTCAGACATGATAGGGTAATATGTTTATTGGCAAATATTAACATTTTAAAAGTTTTGATGACAACAACTTAGAAAGCAAATTATGAAAAAGTAAATTAAGAAAAAGCAGCATTAGTACCAACAGTGCAATTATAAAAGAAAAATAAGAACAACTAATTAGGGTTGGAGACACAGCCAGATCATATTTTTCAAGCTCTGGCACAGCACTAATACTACTATACTAATACTATTTAATGCACCTTTAACCTTTTATTATTCTGATGTTATATGAGTGACAACACCCACTTGAAATTCAGCTAACTTTCCAAAAATACAGTTTTGTTTGTGTACTTCAAGTGAAAGTGGCACATGAAACTAAAATAAGTAATGGGAAGAGAGTGTGTCAAAGGGACATGATGAATGGGGTCAGTAAATGCCATCAGATCAAAATAATTTTTCACACCATGATCCATGGCTTTGTATTTTTTTTTTTTAGATCTGCTGTTCTGAAATCACTCACTGTGTTTGTGATGAGAGGAGAGACTACAAAAATCACCATTAAAATATTATTATATCTGTGTTTTTAAGCCTTGGAGTATGAACCCCACGTCTGGTGGCATCACAGGAGATTGATATATTAATATTGTTTACTACAGTATGTTTGAACTAACAAACAAATAATGAACTGTATAAAAATAACACAATTAATACAATTTAATTAAAATATTTGATTTCATATCACAGCTTGACAAAGATGATAATTTTGTCCAGTAAACACACCATTGGTTAGGGTTAGGTTAGGGTTTCATCTTAGGTACACAACTTTGTTTTGTAAGTTTTTAGCAGGTGACCAGAAATAATCCAGTTGAGTTCATTCACTTATTTGAACCCCTGTAATATTCCAGCATGCACAGTTGGAAACATGGACAAACATAACTGGTACTGTTCTGATGACAGCAGTCTCTTTTTATAGTAAAAGGCTAATATGTTTGCTGTCTGTCTTAGGTCCAGTAAGGTCACAATTAGGTGCATTACCTCTAGTTTGGATACCACTGCATCGCACAAATAAGTAAGTGTTGTGATGCTAGATTATATGCCACCGTCGTCTGGGCCAGAACAAAATGTTACATTTCAAAGTACCATGGACAAATTACATTTCATGAAGGAGAAATATTTTTCCATTTCATCCATTAGTCCTAATGCGGTTAACATGCATTTTTTAGTGTTGTCGTGGAGTAAACTTGATTATCCCCACTAAGTGCAAATCAAGTTCACTTAGATAGGCGTTTTATGCTTGAACAGTAACTACCTGGGTAATAAGCGTGGCACACTTGCATTAAGAGGTGTCCAAATGGCTCGAGTTAAAAGCATGCATTACTAAAGCGTCTGCACAGTTGCCTTTCATAGGAAGTATGTCTCAACCATCTATGTCTTTTTTGATTCATCTACTTTTGAATTACAGGGTTCACCTCAGTGACTTTGGTTTAACAGACTGCATTCTAGCTCTACTGTAAATGGCACAGACAAAGGGGAAACCTTGGTCTTTATAATGCTATACAGTTATCATAACAAAAACAAACAAAAACATGAAAAACACCATGCCATAAATGTTTGAAAATCTATGGTGTGTGAATGTGATTAGTTAAAAATATATGAGGTGCATGTGCAGCAAAACATTAGCCCAGTCATTATCTGGCATATTTGTTTCATGTGAGAGGTACCGCATTGTGGTATTTCATTTGGTGATATTTACAGCAGCTAGCTAATTTTGCTTAATGACTTTTTCTTTATTTAATGACTCTGCCCAGCTTACTCAGTCCATATCAATTCAGGGGTAATAGACCACAGTGAAAGTGATTTGAATTCTAAATACCAACCAAACGAGCGCATGTCAATAGATAAATAAAGCATTTCATGTTTTGAAATATATTATCTTGGGATGAAGAGAAAATCTGGGATCGTTTTCTCTCTGTTTGTCCCTCTCTCTCATTCTCTCATTTAAAGACACATAAATGCACACACACACACACACACACACACCCTTTTCTGCAGGGCAGCATTTTGTTCAAGTTTAAGATAACTGATAGCAGGACATCAGATAGTGTATTGTCAAGGTAAACATTTTCTTCTCGTTTCAGGTGAAATAAGGTCAGAATGATCCATCACTTTTTCAGAGACACTCTGTTACAAAGAATTAGCTGCTTTCCACACAAACTTGTATGAGTGTGAGTTTAATATATTTTCAATACATTCAAAACAATGTCAGCACCAATAAATACTGTGTCAAATGCATGTGCAAAGATATGACATTGTGCTGTAGATACCTTTTTTATGAATCTATTGTGAATGAAAGCCATACTAGTTGCCCCTACAGGCTGCAGTGCTTACCACACTTCACAATGTGAAACAACAATTTTCATAGAGACTTACCACACGAATAAATGACATGAGATTGATAAAGCCAAGGGGATGTCCTCCAAATTAATAGTACATTGTTGGTCCGTGCTCCCCGGAACGACACATATAAGAGCTTTATGATCTGATGCCACTATCGACAGGACAACATTACTGTTCAAAAGATAAAACTGTTTTAGGATTGGCCAACGCTATGGTTAAGGTTGGTTAGGTTCATGCAAGAGAACGACTTGGTTGGGGATAGGGAAAGATCATGGTTTGGGTTAAAATAACTCCTTGGTTAAGGTTAGGGGAAACATTGTGGTTTGGTTTGGATTAGATTACTGAGGGAACGACTGCGGCCGTGGTTAAAAGAAACCAACATTGACTGTCGGTAAGAAGCAGGAAATGAACAGCGGCCTCCTGTGCTAAAGTTCGACTTTTATTGACCCATCCATCCACCCAACCACCAGCCCACCCTGACCTCCTCCCTCGACGGAGGCTCTATAATAACATCACACTACTACTCCCTCGCTTACTACAGCTGATGGAGGGCTTTGTCACTTGAACATACATATATGTTGTTTTGGGGCATTTGCTTAAATTACTGATGCTCTAGTTTTTGATGGCAGGATGGTCTTGGGATTATCCACTTCGGGGAGCATGTGCTCAGTATGTTGATAACCTATTGTGATAACCTATAACAACTATTGTGTGCTACATTTTTGCCTTAGGGTGGCGCAAAATGAAGGCTTGTGGAGTGTTCATGGAAAGGGTTAATCTTGATGATGTTCTCAATATATTTCATTGCATAATATCTCCATTACATATTCATATTTCTAGTGTCTGAGTGGATAACAATAGCAAAAGAACAATATCATTTATCCTCATCATGCACCTCCTCAGCAGATTTTATTGAAATCTGGCCATTAGCTTTCAAGCTACAGTGAACCAAAAGGTTGGTTATGGGACCATTTGGATGTGATGCTGTGTGCTAGACAGAGGGTAAAGTGCTCACCAAAATCATTACAACTCATCCCCTGGGGAGCATGAATATCCATATTAAATGTCTGACCAGCAGTAGCCAAGATATCTTGCTGTGGACCAAAATGACAGCCCAATCCTTAGGGTTGACCACTAGCCAGAATAAGATGTAATGGTGCATCCCTGACTGCACTACTATCAGATAAGACACTGTGGAAATCTTGTGTTGACTCTGAACACTTATCAAACTGAGTGAAAAATCAGAAAGCAGGAATTTAGTGCAGAGAAAGCTGGACTTTCCATGTTAATCTAGATATTTAGCCTTTTATGTCCCTGTGATAACTTGTAGTATTAATGATGAAATGTGTCAGTGCGAGCATGTTGTGTGCTTCTGTCGCACTGCGGGATTTTTGCTACTGAAGGTCAAAACAGCTACCTCTCAGATTTATAGGCGAACACACAAAAAAAGACAGACCGGAGTGGGTGGTGTATCTGCGTGTCACTGCGTTACACAAATGAGAGCATGAATCTAAATGTGACAGAATGCACAAGCAGGAGAGCTGGACAAACAGAGAGAGGAGTGATACTGGGCAGCGAGTGTGCCCACTCTAGTCCTGACAGAGAGTGAGCCATGTTGAAGAGCATTAGGTCTGATGTTAAAGAGAGCACTGACCTGACATATCTTGGTGAGTAACTGTTGTCTGCTGAGCTTGATAAATAATGGAGCGGAATTTGAGCTCCTACAGGTAAGGGCAGTGAACTTGCTCTCACTATCTCTTTCTCTCTCTTGTTCTGTCTCTTGTACTGCATCTGCCTCCGCAGATCCTCAGTGTCTCAGAGATGACCTTTTTTATCATTACATTACATCTTTTGCATTTTTCATTCTTGAACATATTGTATTAAAAGTCTTTCTCTGAAATAGCATGGACAGTTATAAGCACACAGTGCATCAGAATATACATAACACTCTGTAAAACCTTATAATTATTTTCACAGTAGCCTGCTTTTTTAATAAAACATAAATCTGCCTCTGACTTTAATTGCTGCAGCCATTTTAAAGCGAGACTGCTTGTTAACATACGTCATGTAAAGGAATGATTTTAATCTACAATTTCTAGTGAGTTTTCATCATTAAATAGAACTACAAAAAAACTTCAATCCATTTGAATGTGAAATGTTCAGAATTTAGAGTATCTTAATTGTACTATAAGGACAGGAAAAAGTGCTTTTGGATAATATTAAATCTTAAAAATGACTTTAGTTCTTTTGTGCTAACAAAGCGGTCCCCCATACATCTTGTTGAATTCCTCAGAGAGAGTAAATTCAGCACAGTGTGGAATCGCTGCCTCACATAATACATATTATTTGAGTCCAGTTCTTGAGGAAACAAATGGTCTCTCTCTCCCACTGCTGTGTTTGTAAGAAGACACTCAGTGTGTTTGTTTTGGATGATTTCTCTACTGACCTCCATTGTAAAATAACCATAGACAAATAGAGAGAGCCCTTGCAGCAAGTTATAAAGGCGCCCCCATCCATTCACACTAGAATTATGTATAATATGATCATACTGGATATATGGTTATATATTAGTTGCCCGGGAAAAGTCTTGGCTGCACTTGTCCTGCTGTAGCTGCAACCGTAACATGGAGAGGGGAAAAAATGGTTCAAGGACAGACAAACAAATTGGAGCAAAATATTTTGTTCCAAAAACAGATTTAAATTCAATTCCAGCTTCTCATCAAAGAAGCCAAATCAAAATAAATTATGCCACTTGCAAAGGACAGTAAGGAAATTAAGTGTTTAGAAAGCTGAAAGCACTGTTAAATTGGGACTTGCAGTGTAATTAAGGAATTAAAAAGGATTTATAGCATTTTGGAAATAATTCAATTTAACTTTGGATTTCTGTAATACAGCGGCACATAATCAACTTTAGTTAAGCTGAATCTGACTGATGCAAATTCATTTTAAGTATCAATTTTGATTGTGCTGCTGTGTTTGACACAATTAATTATACTTTTCAGCTGACTGCATGTGTGGGAATGGCAGGAATTGCTTTACGAAGGCTGACTTTTTATCTTCTGATATTGTCTCTGTGAAATTGGTTTACTCTGTAATTTCGTCACCACCTGTTAAATATGCCGACAAAACACCACTTGAAATCCTGACATGGTGAACTATAGCAACTTTCAAATTAATCAATTAAAAATAAATCATCAACAATGTTATGTGAGCAAACTACTCAAATGAAATGAAGGCTTCATTATACTGTGACTTGAATTATTAATTTATTCAAGATTACATAATCATTTATTTGATGCCTAATATAATCTAAAAACACTTCAATAGTAGAAATGGAAATATTAAGCCCATAAACACCCATAGAAAGCACATAAAATATTTAGAATAACTCCTTTTTGTTATCAAGAGTAGTTGTGTGATCTATTTCATTTTCACTGTGTATCCACTGTGATCCATCCGTGTCCATTTAATTTAAAATCTCCATCTCTGCCTCACTCTGAGTGGCATATACTGTTATCAGCACAGCTAAAGATGTTTTGTTTGAGGCACGTCACATGGCATGTTTAAATATAAAGACTATGGTGTTAATCATCTCATTGTGTTTCAGAGCCATGTGTGGCTTTCAAGTTCCCACTTTTAATTAGCCAATCTGAGGATTGTTATTTATGCTCACTGTTTTGCCATTAGCCTTCAAAAATGCAATTACTGAGATGAGCATTTGTCGCAGCATCATTAAACACAACTGGCTGTATCTCACTCAAGACTAAACTAACCAAGCAGTCAGGCAGCTGATGTTGGCAGGATTAAGCTAAATGTTTGCAAACTTGTAAATTGGGAGAGAAGACATACTCCCTAAAGCTAATAAAAGAAATAAGTATAGCTAACACATGTGGTATGTTCAGGTTGTGGCTGCCTCTTTTGTTTTAATTTGCTACATGACAACTGTTTTAGGAAAGACAACCTGATAGCTATGTAGCGAAAACAAATAAAGCTGCATAAATTGATTTTCATGGCCACTAGAGGGCAGAACATCCTGACAAAATATCGCCTTAAGGCCTTTTCAGAAACAGTGTGACAACGGCACCACTGCGCTCTGAAACCCATTATTTCCACTGGCTTGCGCCACACCATGACGGCTTTTCACTGCATCAAGCAAAGTGACGTGCAGTGATGAATACCCGCGTGGCCAATAGAAACAAGGCAGCCAGCCAGGCACGGAGGGCAAAATGGGGGAAAAGCTAATATTGTGTGTGTCTGAATTCCCTGAATTGCACACCACAAGTTTACGCTTGTATCGAGACCTCTGGAAGAAAGCCCTATCCTGGAAACACAGTTCCAACCAAATAGGTGGCAACAACGAAATGACATAATCCTGCTAGAAGTTTTGAAAACTCCGCCTATTTTGCTCTGTCCTCCACGATTTAGTCAGATGTGCACTGAACCCAGCGGAGAGTGCAGCGCAAATCGCATTTTGTCTGTAAGGGCCATTAACGTTATGGCTAATGCGTTAGCAAACAATTGCCTATTCAAACATCCAGCAGAGACTGGGTGCAACATTAGCATTCATTTTGAGTTGTGTTTCTTGCCAACTGATGAATGCAAGTCCAATATTCACTCTTCTCTTAGCTCTGTTTTGGTCTCCGCTGAGTTTAGAAGAAAATACTTAAGTGTTAGCCACTAAATGTTGCACTTTTCTTCACCACCTAGTCGCTAACTTTGTCTGCTACTTGGTACCAGGCAGGTAGCACACATTGGGTTTATCAGAGCTTGTTTGTTGAAAACAGCTACCTTCTACTGTTGCTGAAACAGAATTGATGAGAGTGCTGACACTGAACCATACAATAAATGTTCCGTAAAACCAAAACACTGAGCAAAAACCAGCTAAAAAGTGCTGTGGAGGTGCAGTGTTGAGTGACAATTTTTTGTGGGTTTGTCACTACGAGTGTTACAGGTAGTCAATTGATAAATTGATTCAATATGAAAAAAATACTGATTAGTGGAGCTTTAAAGGAGGTAAACAAAAGAATGTGATCATGTGAAGAAAGCCTTTAACTTACTAACCCTATAATAATAATAACCCTCTATCTGTGTTACTTCAGAGTTAAAGTCCTTCTACGTGAGTACTTTACATTATTTTACCTATCCAATAAGTCCCATCTTATCTTTCAGGCAAGTGTTCTCCTCTCCTCTGTTAGCTTTTCTTTTCTTCTGTCCACATCATCTGAATTTTCTTTAGGCAGCCATTTCTTTTCATTGTTAACTTACAGTAATTGTCTCAGGCAGTCAGGCTCAGCACTTTTAGGAAGCTATCTGACGTAGACTGGAGATGCAAGAGAGACCAGAGGCTATGTGCACTTCACTTTAAGTGGGGGAGGGTGGAATTTGGGGATCGTCTGTGTACCATCACTGATTGTGCCCACTGGCAAACAAAATAGCATATTCTTTTATATTAACAGTAGTTGTGAGTCAGTGACTGAGGCAAAGAAAAGAAAATACATATTGTCAGGAACAGGGTTACCTTAAGGCGGTGAGGTGGCTTACTTACATAGTTAGAATGTACAGTAGCTCTAAAAGATGCACATAATCTGTAATACTATACAACACTGCAGCTTTGCTTACATGAAAAAAAATGGTGATCAAATTATGCTTTCAAATCACATAAAGCTTCAATCAGGACCACCTTAACACTATGCATAAAAGAAATATTTCATTTACAGATCAAGCAAAACAACAAAGCCTCCGTGCATTCAAACCGACACAGTCTCAGCGTGGTGAAACAATAGCCCTCCCTTACAACTACAATTAAATCCACTCACATAGACAAAACAGCTTGTTTTGTTTTTAATATGTATTAATCCGCTTTATACATTATTTATTAAACAGCGCTGCTTATTAGGTTTCCCTGAGCCAAATCCAGCTGAATCAATTTCCTGTTTGAACACATCAAAACTTTATTCATGTCATTACGCTACTTTAAATTGTACTGTATTATGCATCATCAAAGTAATTATACATTAAGCAAATCTACATATCCCTTGTTTGGATTGCGGTTGAAAAACTAAATAATGCATTGTATAAGGAAAACTGTTTACCTTATGATTTTGTTTTACCACCGCTGAGAGATGATGCCTCCATTTTATCTCAAAGTTCTCAAGGACCAATGCTGGATGCCTGCATGTCAATTGTAACAACTGTATTGTTCAGTTTATTGTGGTGTGTCACCAGCCGATGTTGGAACCACCTATGCCCCTTATTTAACAGCGTTTGTTCAGTTTGCAGATTGCCGAGTTTTGGAACAAGAAAGAAAGAAATTCAAAGAAAACAACAGCCTTGACCTTGTCTGATCACTTCCTCAGTAATTGTTCAGATATATTTAGTTAGGTCAGTGTCTGGTTTGTTGTTCCTGCATGTATGACAGTTCTACAGCGCTGTAATTAGTCTTGTTAGTCTTGCCTTGGCAGTAGTGTCTGTTGTTTTTCCTCTGTACCCTGCTGTGTGGTTTTCAGTAAATACTTTTGTGAACTAACCGTCTGTCTCTGTGGAGTATCTGTTCTCAGGTCCAAGTTTTGCTCTGGTTACAGCAGGACTCATGGAATCATGAGGACTCAGCAGAGATTGACCAGGTTTCTGGCCTTTCAGTTTCAGGTCACCACCACTGGTGAGCACCAGGCGTAATTGAACTCCCTTGAGGAGGGATTATCAATGATCAGAGTGACACTGGAGGACAAATCGACAAGCTAGAGGGCAAGCATGGCAGAGTTGAGACAACTCTCCAGCAGCTCTCTAACAACACAATTTTCTGGCCCCATCACACGTGGAATGAAGTTCAGTCTTCTCTGTCCAGAAGTTCAAAGTAAGGCGCAGGTGTTGCATAGGTTTTCATCATCAATAGGCATCCTATTCAAAAACCTGTAAGGTCGTAGTGTACAGTTCTGAGCTTTTTGTCTATCACGTTCCAGTTACATCACTGACAGCTCTAATCTCAGTCACAAACAAGATCAACGCCCAGAGTAAGCACTACAGCAAGGTTTGGCGTCTGCACTTTCTTCTTAGGAAAACAATGGCCAGAGCAAAGTGAGTCTGTCGCTGAGTACTCGCAGAGGGCCTCAAATGGCAGAACCAGGCCCAGCAGCTCCCAAACAAGGTGCCAATCCTCACTGCTTGCACCACCACTATTCATCATGCTGGCTTGCCTCCCTCTTCTTCAGCTCCTCCTGCACCTGCTCCCAGTCTTCCATTTGCTTGCATCGATATTTGGCTTCTCCTCCTCTCTGGGCCCTCGACCCAAGACTCCTTGAACCTGTGAAGTGTTTGCGTAACCCAGAGACCTGCTGACACTTCTGAGTCTACCAGCCATGATGAAATGTGAACAAGGATGGCAGTAACAACCTTCACCATGAGCCGTTCATCGGGGCGGCCCTGGAATGGTGTGACTTCTTGTAACACGTCATATATGTACAGTAATTGTTAGATGTCCTTATGACCTGTGTTAGCACCAGAAACCAACTGCATCCATGTTTCCTCATCAAAGAATCTGATAATTTCGAAGGCTAAGAGTCTGTTGTAACCTTCAATTCCATTTTGATTCTTAAGGTCAGTGTTTTGAAATATTTTTATTCTTGAGTGATAAAACATTACCATTTGTCTCTGAGCTGCCTCGCGGCACTGTGATAAATTATTGAGTTCGACTGCCAGTAATATGTTTCAATTTATTCCAGTTACCTTAGCGAAAAAATTGAATACTCCCACACGCCAGGGTCTAAGTGACCGGTTAAATTAACTGAAAGTTATGTTTCATACTCCCTAAACGCTGCATATTGTAAAGTGTCATCTCAAGCTTCTTCTTCAGCAGGAGATGATTAAATCCAAATTGCATCCACATGCTTGCCTTTATTGAAGACTGGGCTGATTGGAATCATTTCCCTTCGTTTATAGCAGAGTCAGCAGGTACACATGACTGCTCTTTGTGCTCCTGCACAAGGGTCTGTTTCCATTTCGTCAGCATTGAATATTTAGCAAGGAGTAACTATAAAGTTATTAACTATAAAGTACAAGAACTGATATTTGGATTTTGTCATTAAAACAATTTTAAAAAAAAACCTTTCTTATTAGTTCACTCTCTTCTTTTCTGTTTTGTGTTTATTGCCATTGTCCTCAATGCAGCAGACACTTTTATACACTAGAGTGTCTAAATACATATATGGAATCCATAGTATCACTTCTATTTACATTTTCCTGTATTGTCAGTTAGTGGATATTTTTCATCTCCATCAGCCCCAATACTTTGAGAGCAAAGGTCTATGCAGCACAGCTCTGTTAGGTGTTTGATCACCCGGTAACAAACCAAGAAGCTGCAAAGAGGCTGCATTTACTGCACAGTATAAAAGGCACAGTGGCATTATCAAATTGCAGATGCCGGCTGTGAAGCGCGGCTGCTTCTTCACTTCCTTTTCTTATGACCTAACCAAATGGTATCTTCTCTGAAGGAAAAGATAAAGGATGAGCTGTTATCATGAGAACAACAGGAGGACCTGGTGATGATAATCAAATTGCCCATCTGAGGTGATAATTGCATTTGAGAAGGTTCAAGGGAGCGCAGCGTTTGGACAGCCTCCAGCATCGGCCCCTGTCCCAGACTCATGCTTTCTTCCATCCTTTCTGCCTGTGCAGGTTAAGGAAATGATGAAATTGCAGGGATTCATCTCTTAAAGCATGAATATCTCTACCAGATAAAAGGAGGCTGCTGCCTTTACTGCATCCAGCCTGAAGTCTGGTGAAACATAACAGACAGGACTGACCTGTTTAATGGAACTTTCCTTTAAACTGTTCAAACCAATTACTCTGCTCTCATACATGTATCAACCTTTGATTCCTCATATCACAAATGGAGACCTTGTCCACTGGTCCTCTGTTGACTGTTGTTGCTGACCTGTCTCCTCTTTATCTTCTACTTATTCAACGCTCTTTCAGCTTGTGGACTCCCCCTCCTTCGTGTGGTTGTGTCCAGTATCCAGGGCACGGCAGATAGAGGGAGTAAGGAAGAAAATTATAATGGATATTAAGGAATTTAGATTCAATAGAACTTTACTCCAGATGCCCTAAAGTATATCTTTAGTTGCTATAATACAATTGGATCTTAAGAACATATATTACGCCATCAGAACTACATTACTTTTATCCCAATACGCCAGACACATGCTTCAAATCTAACGATGCCAAAGGAACACTCTTTCATTGCTTATGGGAATATAATGTGATCAGAAGTTTTTGGAAGGAGGTTCTTGACGTGGTTAACCAGATAATAAAGCTGAGGATCCCTTATTTGCCAAAGTTGTGCATCCCGGGTATTTATCCTAATGATGTTATTACAAAGAAGAGTGGCCGTGTGCTAATAGACTTGTGTCTCTTACAAGCTAAGAGAGCAATAGCTATAGGTTGGAAAAATGTGAACAAACCAAGTATGAATCAATATATTAAGGATCTTTCATCATGTGTTGCTATGTAAAAACTAACATACATTACTAAAGGAATGCTCAGTGTTTTTGAAAATATCTGGGGGAGCTTCATGGAGTTTTTGAAACAAAAAGTTGGTATTGATCAATGAAGCCTAGGACTGTGGTGGGGGCGTGGCAAGAGTATAAAGTGTAGTAGCTCACGTGTTCTTCAAGATTTCTGTACATTGTAATTACTATAACATCTGTATACTCGCCTCTGTTTTAATTACCATGTTTTTATTTACTTGCCTATTCATTTGACATTATACTGTATTTGCTGCCAAGACTGACCATTTTATCAATCTGTAATTGTTTGTTAGAATTGAGAGACCCCAATAAAAACATTGTTTAAAAAAAAGATCTTAAGCTATTTTCCTGCTGTATGTTCCTTTTGAAGACTTTATTTTTTGGAACTGCTTCTACATGTACAATCACTATTCAGAACATGGCATGAGTTTGATTTGTCTTTTGTCTCTAATGCTTTTTCAGATTTCTTTTCCCCTGTGTTTTTCTAGTTTCTAAGGAAAGAGTGGCTGCATTCCTATAATTTTGGCCTTTTTACAGCTGTTTCAGGCAGAGTTTAGAATTGTTTTCATAAGAGCAAATAACTTAAATATTCAAACTCCAAAATGTGGATTAATGTGTAGCTAATTGGTTCTTGTACTGTGTTTAACGTTTCACATGGACTTTTTGTTCTTATCTTGGCATAAGGAGATAGAATTCCACTCAGTTTGATTACTACTACTACTACTACTACTACTACTACTACTACCACCACTACTACTACTACTACTACTACTACTACTACTACTTTTGCCCTTGTCAGTGGTGTTGATGATATGACAAAGTCATTTCAATGAGTGCTGCTCTCTCCTTGTGGGCTTAATGAAGATTTCCCTGCCTCTTTAAATCCTTCTTCCAGGGGTTCACTCTCCCCTCTGTCTCATAATTAAGTCAGTATATGAGCCGTAAAGACAGAACTCTCCTGAAATAAACCCTGAGAATTCTTCACCATCTGCTCCTCTCCTCTCCTTCTCCACTGTGGCCTCCCACCATCACAGCTCTGGCCACCACTGCTAGACTCCCTCCCACATGTTTACAGGAGCAAGGGCAGTATTCACAGTCAGAAAAAAATAACTGTTGTGCAGCATGTATGTCTGAAAAAAGACTTTTTTTTCATTCAAATCCCAACCCTCCTAACACACTTTCTCTCTCTCTCTCTCTCTCTCTTGCTCTCACACATCTTTATCTGTTTCTATCACTTCAAGCACCAAGGGAAGATGAAAGCGAAGCTGACAAAATGGGCTGTCCACTTAATAGTCTGTATTCATTAATTAATCATATTGTTCATTTCCAGCCAGTGAGTACATTCAAGAGAAATACAGGCAGTGTCACGGGAATTGGCCCGAGGTGGACTATTTTATTTAAACGCTTGAATTTTAATACCCTTCTCTATACAGTACCTATAGGGATCCCAGCAGGTTTCAGGGTTTAACAATTTCATAATTAATTCCCTTGGATTAAAGGACAGCTTGACAACTTTTCAAATCTGTACCAGCAAGTGGGTATCATCCAAAGTTAGTCTTTTTAGTAAAAAATACCCTCACAGACTGGGGACTGTGGATTTTGTCCCTCATCACTTCCACATTAGGAAGGGATCTCTTAATGGCCAGTATGAACAGGAGCAATGACTGCGGCAAGAAAAACCTATTTCAGTGTTCAAATGGGCACCTAACTATTGTTTTAAGACAGACTTGAAAGAATGCAGATCTACCCTTTAATAACCAAATCTTTAATTTTCATTTATTTTACAATTGCTTTGTTTAGTCCCTTAAAGATTCCCTTCAGACATGTTTTCACGTGTATATAAATTGCTCTGCTTTGAATAATAATTTGTATCTGATATGTTCTTTTCACAAAGTGTTGACAACAGGTGTCTCCTACTTCCATTCTCAGTGTATGTGTGCTGGAGGCTTCAAGTTTCTTTTGCAAGTTGAATATTGGACCAGGATTGGCTTCTATTTGTGATGTCACAAATCATGCCTGTAGGCCCGCACTTGAAAATGGGATTTTCAATGAGCACATAGAAACTTTCCACTTCCTGCAGATGAATGTGAAAACATCCTTCTAGTGTCAAACTCTGCACATACATCATTCTGCACAGTGAAGCTCAAAAATTCAACTGGAGGAACAAGAAGAAAAAACATCTTTTTGAGTGGAGGGGAACTTTAAATTCATAATCTGTGTGCGGAGAATGAAGAGACTACAATCTGTGATCTTATACATTTAAGCAACGTCGTAGATAAAACAACATTGTTTTAAATGGCCAAAACCCGATATCTCAGTCCAAAATCAATCACCGTCTTACACTAGCAGCAAGGAGCTTTGGATAATTGGTCAACTGATAATAATTTCAGTAATTTGATGTCACCTCTTTACTAAAATACAGCCAGTATTTGGAGGCTGCCAGTCTGGGTGCTGATCCCTAACTGACTGGACCAGCTATGATGACTTAACACATTAATTGAAGGACACAAATTAAGTAATTAGTATACAGAAACAATTACATTGAGGGTGGCAATAAAGTCAGTATAAGAAAATGACTATCTGTCTGTGTCATGCATTAAAAATGCATCTAATAATGTATTTATGTAATATATTGCAATAAATTTAGCTTTTTTTGTAACTATGAAGTGAGTATGTTGAAAGAGGAATTCTTCACATTGACATCACTTCTATCATTCAGCTCCCTGATAGGCTGGTCAGTCTGGGAGAGCTACTGGTTAAAGATGAGTCCAGAGCCACTGGTTTTGTATGATTGTCATTTATCATAAGCGGCCGTGTGTTCACTTGCTGACAGCATTCTGGCCTCAAGCACTACTCTAACTGACATCACATCATTCACAACAGCTTCTTCATTCGCTTGTTTGCAAACACAGTAGTGTGAGTCATGTTTACAAAAAAAAAAGAAAAAACACAATTTCAGAGTGAACAAATTGAGTTCGCAAGCTGTCTCTCATAAGTATGTGTGACACAAATCCTGATAGCCGCACAGCAAATAGACACAACAAAATTAGATTTTTTTCATGAATGGTATTTAACAGAAAATTAGTTTATCACCCTGCAGTGAAATATTTCATTTTTGAGGGCATATTCTGACTCATCCACACCTTCATTTATTCAGTCTAGGCAGGTCTCAAGTGAAAACAATGTTGATTGGGTTAGTTCCACTTTATTATGTGTTAAAACATGATAAAAATACCTAAAAAAGAGTCTGCCCATTCTGATGGATCTTTAGTGTTGTGGTCCGTAAAGCCACAGTGACATACAATCGCTGTGTGCCTCTCTCGGGTGCAGCTCTCAGTGAAGCATCTCACGTCAGTTGTGCCCAGGTGAAATATATCAATATCTGTGGGCTGATAACCATTTAAGCCAGTTCGATCTCGCAGCGTCAGAGAGCCAATCCCTCACCTTTATTCATCTGGCTGGCCTTCGTCTGCTCCTGTCTGACCCGAGCCATTAATTACCCTGCAGCTGGATCCAAACACTGGCGACAAAACGCAGCAAGCATGGCACAATAATAGAAACTGATGAGGACTCGCTGGCTGTGCACCTACGCCGGGTTCTCCCAGGCTAGGCTGTCAAGATTTCTATTTTTCGTCATACATCTGAGGTGATGCCTCCCTAGCATCCCCGCGCTGCTCAGCCCTCGCTTGTATATGTTTTGTCAGTAGCAGTAGGTTCATACTTCCTTGACGTTGTAGCAGTGGATGCGTCGTGGCATATTGTGTGTGTGAATGTAACACAAACAGTGACAAAGCCTTTATCTCTCTTGCTGGAGGAATCCAAGGCAAAGGCTCCGTTCTTTGTATCTGCTGCAGATACCAATTTCTTCAAAGCCACTTTTGTAAAAGATTGAAATGGTGCTCTGAGACGAGTGCTTTGACGATAACTGTGTAGAAAATGAAATCGTAAAAACTTTTAAAGAGCAGGTTTGGTGACTCAAAAGTTTGTCATTTTGTCCCTGGTGCAAATACTTTTTCTTTACTTGAGACTGTAAACAATAAAGTCTAGTGGGGATAAGGTTTGTGGGAGATATCACAAGGATTTTAAAAAGTAGTAAATTCCGCAGTTAGTCACCATATCCCCAGCACCCTGCCTTTAAATAATACATAACCGTACACATCAACTGTCAAACTTTATGAATACTTCTATTGAACTATACAGTTCTGTTAGAGCCTTTATTATTAGTCAAAATGCAGTGAGCTAAAGAAAACAGCAATTGAATATCCACGTTTTAATGATCTGACTTTACTCACATGTGTACTTTGCATCAAACCTCTCTTCTCCTAAGCCCAAATCATACTTTTCACATGGTGACGCAGGGTCTGTTTCAGCTAGTTATGAAATGATTTGCTGAGTAATTGAAGGGATTGATAAGGATTAATGGGGAAGTCGGAGATCAATATCATTTCCAGCTCATTTCCAGCACTGCAATTATTCCTTAAAGTAAAGCTCTGAATAATTTATCTTAATTGTAAATTGATCTATTGTAAGGGATAGGAATAAAGCTTAGTGATGACAGGAAATCCTTGGTCATTTTGGGTTTGGGAAACTCACAATTGCTTTGTTACTCAGTCACAGAGTCTTGTTTGCTTTTAGTTCATGAATGGTGCCCTCTCATGTCAAATAGCTATAAACAGCTTTCAGCTATATTCAGAATTCAAAGTTTTATTGCCATATGGACAGTTAGCAAATTACACTGTACAAAGACATTTTTAGCTTGATTATCTGAGAAATATTCTTCGACAGTACATCACGTAGATTCTTCTGACCATTAGACTCATAGCACTTTTTTTCAATGACAAACAACAACAAAAAATGTAGGCATTTCTTGTAGCTGGATATAATTTGTTAACCTGACACACCAGATGGTTTGTTACACAGAACCGTCATCCTTGGAAACTGTTGGTAGGTGACTAACCATCTGTCAATCACCGTCTATCACAGGCTAACTTCAACCAATCAGATTGGTCCGCACCACAGTGGTTCGGCCACAAGCGCATAACTTGAAGCCTGGAAAGATGGATTCTCGTGTGATCTCGTATGATCTTGTGTAATCTTGTGTGATCTTGTGATCTCACAAATCCAGCTGCCTCTTAAAATATGAATGAGGATAGTGATAGTGAGTTGCTTACTACAGTTGCATTTCTAGTATTGATGAAATGGCGAAAACATAAAAAAAAACGAGCGGGTTGAGGTGACCAGCTGACTTCGCTACGATCTGATTGGCTGTTGAAACAAGTGACATGCCTTATGTTCTAAAACCAGCCACTGGTGACTTGACAAGCTGAGTCGTAAGCGATGCCATGAGCCAGCTTGAGTCGAGCTGAGATGGGCCAGTTCACACCGCTGCAACTTTTTCCTGCGGTTTCATCTCAACATGAATCTTTGGTCTGAGCTGACCTTTAGAGGGTCGCGGGGGCCTGGAGCCGATCCCAGCTGACATTGGGTGAGAGGTGTTCATAACATGATTTAGATTAATGAATGGAGTTCCAAACCTCATTTACTAATGGTATTAAAATGCAGTTTTGATCTGAAAAGCTAATCTGGATAAGAAATAGCACATTTTATTGAGATAAATAATAATAAAAGAGAGACAGTGGGTCAACAAGAGTGTTAAGTATCTTCTCTTTTGTCTTCATTTTCCAATTCATCGCTCTTTTTCATTACTGCTGCCACACCTGTCCATCAAAACTGAAAAGCTGGGACAATAAGTATAATAAATTGTTTCCATTTGTTAATGTTTCCATTAAGTGATGTTGAAGAAAAAACAATATGGTTCTGCAGTGGTTTTGCAGCTATAATAAGCTATAATATTCTTAACATGTATTTACCTAGCGAAAATATAATACTTTGGGTGGCTTTAAAAGTGCACACCGCTGACTATGTTTCATATTTACAATATCTGCAATCATTGAAGCACAGTTCAATGAAATGTAAAGCCTTTCACTTACTTAGCATTCTGTCAAAGAGCTCCGACATGACAGGATTTGATTTACAGTTCTTCAGAAAATACTGAAGGGAGTCCTGACAGCTACCCATAAATATGGATATGGCACTCAAACTGCAATCAAAGGATTCACAAATCATAGATTTTTATTTTGCTGCTGTCAATACATATGTGCGCTGTATTTTTGCGAGACCTCTCATGGACTTTTAGTTATCTGCGTTTTTCAGACAGGGCCGAGCTGAAATGTGCTGTGCTTTAATCTGTAGCTTTTTATCTGCGTTTTAAAAAGAGCGTGTTTTCAGTTGCAAACAATATGTACGGTAAATAGGCCAAGCAACACACACACCTCATGAGCAGTTTCCTGGGTGTCTGAACTAGTTTAACCTTCCCAAGAGTCTAGACTTTAGTTCAACGCTTTTCATTTTCCACAGAATAAGCTGTTATATCATCGCCCAGCAAAGAGCTGGCACAGAAACACACACATACACATTCACAGATATCAATACATGCACATTTGCACACATCTGAATGCACATTTACACATACATACACACACACACACACACACACACACACATACACATTCATAAAGGTGAGTAAGCAGCCACCTGTCTTCTCCACCTTGTGCTTCCCCACAGATCTGAGGTAGCAGCCAGCTTGGCGGTCCACGGCAGATGGAAACTAAGGCTTCCACAGGCTCAGTCCAACTGGGTTTTTGAGAGCACCATGGATCAAAAGCAAACGTCTGGAGATACCTGTGCAAGAGCAGACAAAGAAAAGAAAGTATTTTAAAAAGCAAATAATACAGCAAGTGTAGGCCTGAGCTGAACGTGTCCTACTCTGGTTTAGATCCAAACCCAGCAGCAAAGCCCTAGCTTAAGTGTCAAACAGCATTGCCTTCATGAAGTATGTCGTCAGAATATCAAACTTGGAAAACAATGAGCAAAACTTATTGTAATTCCATGACAAAGAATCTCATGATTTTGGCTTTCAATTTGAAAAGCTTCAAATCAAATGTAGTAAACATGACAGAGAATGCAAAAACAGGTATGATCCTTGAACATGGCTATAAAAGATGCATGAGTAAAGAGGAGAAAACAAGGAATTCACCTGTCTGTAACCATAGACACCCCGCCCTCTCCTTGTCAAGTGCTGATGATGGACTTTGGGAAGAAGCAGGGAAGGAACTACGCCCCCCTTAATATCAGCGGGTCATCGGTGGAGAGCATGGACAGCTTCAAGTACCTTGGTGTCAACATCACAGAGGGCCTGACCTGAGTGCTGTATATTGACTCAGTGTTGAGAAAGGCAAGGCAGAGACTGTTTCACCTCAGATGCTTGAGGAAATTGTGGGTATCCCCTCAAATACTTAGGAATAGGCACCAAACAGGTAGCAAGGCCCTGCAAAGTGTAGTTTGTTCAGCTGAACATACAATAGGCGGTTCTCTACCCTGCCTAAATGATCATTTACACCAGGAGCTGCAAGAATAAGGCTAGGAGGATCATTAAGGATCCAAACCACCCAGATAACGGCCTTTTCTCCCTGCTGCGGTCAGGAAGAAGGTACCGGATACACCAGGCCAGCTATGAGAGGCTCAGGAAGAGCTTCTACCCTTAGGCCACAAGGATCCTATATAAGGTCACTGTCTAAAACTGCCCCCCCCCCCACCCCCCACCCCAAATATACACCTACATTTATTACTATTCCTATTGCATTTAAACTTTCATGATTACTTTTATGATACTTATATGATTACATGTGAGAAATAAACTTGATTGATTGATAGAGCTTTACAGCACAGGGAGGGTTTAGAGCAGACAAGCAGTGTGCTAAATATCTCAGTGATAAGTGGAAGACTTGCATGTACTTCAGAGCTGGAGGTGCTGGCAACTGCATGATGAATACACCTCTTGTTTTCTGTATTTCTGATTTGATTTTAATTGTTCTTTTATGCTTTTCGTTTAATTATGACAGTGAAGGCATACATAAAAAAAGAAATACATATGACAATTTTAATTGTATTTCACTTTAGTTCTTCTTATTGTGTTTGATTTAAATATTTTAAATCTCCCATTTAAAAGATGTCCATTTAAAATGCAGAATTTGCTACTAGAGAATATTCACCCATTCTCTCCTGTATCAAATTTCCTTTTTGGCATTAACAGATTTACAAACATTTCAAAATTCAGCATTAACTTGTTCTTCTGCTGTTATATCATCAACTGAATTGCCCTGTAGCGTTGATTGCCTTCTGAGCAGTCTGAGCAACTTGAAACCCAATAGCTCTGGTCAGACTCATTTTGCGCATGATGTAATTTTTAGCAACACTTTGAACATTTTTAACCTCCACATATCAATCAGTGGGTATCTAAAACATTCACAATACTTACAAATTAGTGGTATATAACTGTAAATTCTAGGAGACTGGTTTGGGTTCCCATGCTCCTGTCCCATTTATCTGATTCTACAGACTGATCTCGCCCACTACCGAGTTTCCAGAACCTGTACTTGGGCCATGTCTGACAAGGGACAGTGACATGATTGTGACTGTAATGCAGATCTGCAGACTGGGAGGAGGATCTGTGTATCGTCCAGTCTGGCCTGCAGTTGTAGCACCGCTTCCCAGAATTATGACAGCTAGAGCTGCTCGGAGCTGACAATGCAAATCTGACTCCTAGCTGCACTGCAGTCTGCCCACCATGCTTTCTAAAACCGGATCACTATATGATGTTTCACTATGGACTAATCTGGGAGATTCTGCTAGCAACACTAGCTCAGAAGCTGCCAACAGACATTTATATGTGCATATATCTTTGGTTATATTACCCTGTTTCTGTGTGGCTATATATATATCCTTTGCTGATTTTACGCTTGCTAATGTGGCTAACATAGCTGCTAATAGTATAGAGACAGAAATGGAGTGCAATTGTTTGACTGGCTCATTCCTAAGCACACAAAGGAAGCCAATGTTTGGTAGCTATAAATTGTGACAGTTCTTGCAATGCCAACTGTGTTAATGTCAGGTATGCAGTTGTGTTTTGGATCATTAGGCGGACTAAGGAGCTTAGGCTAACAGCCAGGTGAAAGGCTTAATTTCTAAACTGGTTAGAGGTTTTGCCATAGAGAAAGTCAAAGGCAAACCATGCTTGACACTGTATGGCAGGGTGTCTGACAAGGAGAATGTCGATTTCTCCACCAGTATGAGTGGTGTCCAAGTGCTTATAGTTTTACTGGACTGCACAGTGTGATGGCCTCTCTACTTGGTTCACTCTGCTGTTGCTTTGCTCTCTGTCTCCAGAGCTACAGACCTATTGGCAGGTTAATCAGCGGCATGGGTCACACCTGGGCTCGGTGTGCCACATGCATATAGCCAGAGCAGCAGCCAGTCTTTGGGCAGATCTCCTCTCACCACACACCTCTGTGTTGTTGCTTTTGTTGCCTTTTCTTTGGATGAGTGAAAATGTGCTGCGAAAACACTGACCTTTACAGATTCCTCCCACTTGTTTGCTATTTGCTATTTTGTGGTAAATAAATAACTTTGTTAATTAGTATACCCGTGTGTCTCCTGTTTTTGTCCTAGCCTCAAAAACAGGGCTGTGACAACCGCACAGGCTGGATTCACATTATTAGTGGCAGAATGTTCCTTTTCTGTCCTATCTATCTTTAAAGGTGTGTATGCCTACAAAAGATTCCTGGTCTTTGTACAAGCCCTGCCTGTCTAGCTTTAAGCATTCAAATAAATAAATCATGGATATACATCTTGAAAAAGACCTGGAACATGGACCTCAGAACAAAATATTCATCTGGTGCTGTCCAGCTTGAAGCTGTATGATGTGTTTTTCTGTTTTTTCACTGGCTATTTTTTTTCTCTTTTAAGAACCTGTGTTCCTCCCTCTATTAGGAAAATGGGCTCTGTCACATGCACAGGTATGGATGAAAAATGAAGTCACAGGTTTAAAGCAGGACCTGCGTCTGTCTTTACATTAAAAAAAAAGAACTCATCGACCCATGCTGACAGGGTTGAGATGGGTTGTGTTGTTGAGGACGGAGGATGAGCAGATTCGCTGTAGACAGAGAGGGTGTCAGGCGAGCACAGACAGGTCATTTCCCATCCATGTAGGGGGCCAACGCTGCAGATTCAGCAGTCCTGGATTCAGATGATGATGACAGCTATGGATGCACCCGGTTGGTTCCTCCACAAGGCCATTCCTCCTCATCAGCTTCTCAGAGGGAGAATTCTGCAGAGTCAGCACAACACAGATAAAAATGTCGCTGTGTGGCCTCCTCTCTGTGCTGTGCTCTTTCATTCTTCTCCGTGGAGCAAAGGAGAGTGTACATTTGAGGGAAAGAGAGAGAGAGCACAGGAATAAAAGACAAAGACAAAGTGAGAGAGAACAGAAAAGGCTATCCTTGTGGGACACTCTGTCTCTCTCTCTCTCTCTCTCTCTCTCTTGCAGCTCATGTTGCTCATCAACATGGAGGAGCACATCTGTGATTCTGGGTCCTGACATAAAATTGCATTTCCAATTTTCTTTAACAATATTTCCAACAAATGCTGGTCACAGCATGTGGCAGTAATGGAATTCAAATGACTGTGAACCTTAAATTTCTACAGATGCACTCGGGAATTCAAAGGTCTCAACATGGGCAAAGTCTCATTTTGTCAGACGATCGCATTCACTTTACAAAAGCTCTGTGGTGAGAGTTCTTTTTATCATGCTCTCTTGCCAAATATGCTTGGGATGTTTTAACCATTTGATTCAGCATAGTTCTGACAAGGCCATGAAGGAATACCACAGCGAGAAATAAACCTCTTCAATTTGTCCACATTTTGATTAATGGTTTAGACGGGGAGATTTTGTGCTTAATTGACTGGTGAGCTACAGCTTAGCCTTCAGGATTAAAATGCAACCTCCCAAAATATTGTCCTACTCTACCATATCTATTGTATGCAATATCATGAGAATGAAAGCATATGTAAGGGGTGGGCTTTTGTAGATTTTATTTTATTTTTCAAATTATATGAATTAATGTATGTGAGATGCAGATGTCTGACAACAAACTGTCAACTTGATCTAGAATCTTTTTTAGTCTCAAATGTAGGGTTGTAAATTAGTTAGTATAGGTATATATTATGTATTGCGAAAAGTATCTGAAGTTACAAAACATCTGTTAAAAATCATCATACATTTAGTGTGGCCCTTCTAATTGAAGTCCAAATGTGAGAGCAATAGAGTTGTTTCTAAATGCAAAGTAAATCAGAAAGGCCACGACCTCAAGATGTCACACAAAAACAGATCCAAGTCACAAAATTGCCATGGCAACCGACAGTTTAACCCTAACAAAAAACACATAGACTCATAAACTGTATGATTGAGCTGGAGGAGCTTTAACAGCCTAAACAATATGGAGGAGCTTGTAGTCTGGAAAAAAAAAAAATAGACTCACCTCTAACTAAAAAGGTATTTTGTAGCAACCAGACATCAGAATTACATCACCGCCCACCTGTCAAGAATTCATTCATGTTTCCCACAGTTAACACCAACAATCTTTCAATAATCCAATCACAACCCCCCCAAAAACCTGGCGCAGTGTGAAACCAACCTCCGGGAAATCTATTAGTGTGTCTCAGAGTCGCCAGTGTTTTGGGTCAGTGGAGAAGAGATACGCCAGCTTTACCCTCGGCATCAGATCGCCTTGTAAAGTCTGCATCGTTGTAGCCTCATGGTAAAACTTGAGCCTTGTCTCTGGAGTCTGTGTCAGGAGGAAGAATAATCCAGTGGATGTGTGTATTTCCCAGCCGGAGTTTCTCCAGGAGTTGCCGGTCTTGGCGGAGCTAAAGGCCGACGACGTACTGAAGTACTGGAAAAAGCTCACAGAGCCTGAATACATGTGAGAAATGAGTCCTGCTTTGTGTCAGTTAACTAGTAGGTGAACATGTCACCCACACACCAAAGATGATCCAGATTTTGAAAGCTCTTCAACAATTATTAACAGTTGAGTACCAAGCATTTGAAACTGAAAATAAAGATCGAAAAAGTAAATGAACAGCATGGCAGCATTGTACAGCTGTGGATGCGATTGTATTTCTTGGAGATGATGGCAAGACCAATAAACACAATGAAGAAGCTAATTAAATTCACAATGTTGAGTTTATCTTTAAATGAAAGGGAATAAGATATCCCCAGCCTTGATTTGGTTTTTGATAAAAATTAGTTGATTATATCAGTGATTGTCTGTTCTATTTTTTTTCTTTTTATTGGATTAATAGGGGAAAATAGATATGCATTCAAAACATCATCAGCCGCTTCTCTATTCTCTACTTTGCTCCCTTTTTCCTCCCAATCTCTTCTCCATTCTCCCCCTTTCCCGTCCTCTTGCCTCCCGTGATCTCTTCCCTCCTGTGTGCCTACATATTTGTTCTGGCCTGATAGCAAGAAGAGTGGCATCACAAAACAGGGCTCCACCAGTTAGAGGTGAATGATGTTGGCTCAGTATTGACTGAGCCCATCACGCACTCTGATGACTCATGTTAAAGCGCTTTTTGACTAAAAGGATTTGTAAAAGATGTGTCACTCACAGAGCATTTCCATTCCTCTATTCCCGGTGGTGGGCCTCTTTGGACAAGAACAGTCAACCCGTTATCTTTTCACTCTTGACTTATTGACAGGATGCTGGAAGAGGGCTAAATGGAGGTTGGCCAATTACAGCTATTAAGGTCAAGCGCATAAATATACACTTTTCTGGCATGGTGATAGGCAGTGTGGGGGCCAGGCTTTATTCCCTACTGGAATCACATAGAGATCAAAGCAACTCATACACTGACTGATCTTGTCTCATTGAGGAAATTGTAGCCTTTTGATGTCAGGAGACAAAGATGAGTAGAGCTCAGGGAGAACAGTTGGCAGTGCACAAGTGAGAGTGGAAAAGCCCATTTATAAAAATAGAAAGCCTCATCATAGAACACAGGTCCAGGACAAGCCAGGTTCACTGCAGGGTGTCCGATTCTGAATGTTGCACTTTGCCTCTGAGTCAAACAGCTGCTATGTGATTAAATCTTGCTGTCACATTTCCCGAACTAGTTCCAGTTCTAGTCAGTATCTGCTTGATATTCACATATCTGAAATCAGAAATGTAAATTGTATACTGCATAACCTTCTTATTGATTTAGCTCCATCCAAGTCAAAGTACATTAGATTTGCACTGTTAGTACGTTAAAAACAAAAAAACAATTATTCATGGTAAAATTAGACAAACAAGCTCTCACTTCAAAAATAGGTAGTTTGTCAGTACCTTGCAATACAGCCCATATGACTTATATAATGAATAAGACAATCACATTTGAATTAAGTGCAGTCTATGTGTTGCTGTCTTGGTGTCCTCAGGTCAGATCCATGGGAGATAGCGGAGTGCATCGTCTGCCACAGAGTCGACCCACATTAGCTTTCCTGCTAAAGTGTCTTTCTTATCTGACATACTAAGATGAACACACGTCTTGTCCTGCACCTTAAATTGTTGAAGGGGCAACCAAACAAACATTCACCAGGGAAAAGTGCACTGCTACCATCAGTTTGCAAGCTAGATGGCTAATTAGCTGGTCAGCTCCAGCATGTGTTTAACAGCCTGTAAACTTCCCTGCAAATATCGCTTAGGTCTGTTTAGATGCTGGTGTGGTCCTTACTCTTCACTACCACTTCTAACAACACGCTGTCTGCCCATGACATGTAAGCTACAAGTTTGTTTACTTTGATCTTGTTCCCTGCAGCTGCCGTCAATCAAACACAGACACCGACTCGCCCCTCCAACCAGCTCAAAGGAAAAGGAGCATTTCTGATATTTCCCCAAATACCTTTTTTTTTTCTTCCTTTTTAATAATAAAAAACAATTAACGACGAATTTGAAAAACACAATGACATTACTTTTGACTAGAAAAAGGGTTGACTAAATGTGATTTCAGTTGGACTTGATTACTGTGGTAATTTTCACACACAAGTATCACTTTGAACCATCATCAATTGTGTGACAACACTATATGTCACTTAAGTATGAAAGGTAAGTATGTGAGTTCTGCAATCTGCTCAAAGTACACCCCTAGACCACTGCTCTGAGGTGGACCTTAGACCAGTGTCTAACAAACTCTCAGGGGAAAATGGCTTTGGCACACAAAAACCTCTTCAAACAGCACAAATGTGAAAACTTCTGAAAACTACTTGAGGTTGATCACCCAACCATCTACCCAGAGGCAATGATGTACAGTTGGGGATGACGGCAAACGCACGGACAGTCTCTCCTCAATGGCATTCATGGGGTTGCACTCATTTTTACACACAAAGTGAAAGCAGTAGTTGTGTGAAGAATAAAAAAAGATAGCATGAGAGACAAGTATAAGTCCTGTCTTTGTTTTGGCCCTATCACGTCACTTGCTGCGTAAAGTGGGCATGATTTCAGTTGTGGAAAGCTACAAAAATTGCCTGACCCAACCTCTCCAATTCCGATGTTGGAAGGTTGTGGGGGGTAGGTGGTTTCTTACATTGTTAGACTATCTGACAAGCAGTTTTAAGTACTGACCCCTTAACAACACTCTACTTCCTCCTTTGCCACTAAGACACACACAGTCAGTATTCTCAGAACCACATAATTTTAAATTAAAATTATTAAAATGTAAACATAGATCTTGCAGATGCAGTTTACCCAATTGTCATAGATTTTCCATTTATTTAAAAAAAATTTTTTTTTTTTTAACTGGTGAGGACATTTTCAGTAGACTAATGCAGCGAGACATCATTGTCATAGTACAAATAAAGGCAAATGACCTTCTTTCATAAGCAGATGGTCCATTTTTTCTGAATCTATGTCACTGATAAATGTTACATTATGGGCAGATGGCAGCGGACAAAGTTCTGTCAAGCAGAAAATGATACAAGGTATTTCACATAGTTGCTACAAACAGATGTTTTGCTCTGTTGTCACCAGCAATGACCTCCTCAGACACATTATCATTAGATGCCAGCTCCTCTGACTGTGGCTGCCATCTTGAATTAGTGACGGCCTAGTGTGCAGAAGGCCTTCCTGTCTCCCTGTCATCTCTATGGAGACAGAGGAAGTGGATCTCGCCCACAGCTTGTGCCCACATTTCACATCTACTCAGCTTCACGCCACACCATTCCTGTAGGCTGCTGCAGAGCACGATTCCGCACATGAAGCCAAGCAGACTTAATAAACATGATCAACTCTCCCATCCCTCTCCATTTAGGGCTTTAAAAGTCTTCAGATGGTCTAAGTACAAATGCGGGGGCGGCAGTTTGGCTGAATATGACATTATAAACTGAGGCCTAAACTGAAGTATATTTGTAATTCAAATTTCAGTGTATTGCACCAAACATCTCTTAAGCTGCTACCTGGCATGCTGCAAACTCAGATGAGTTACAGGAGACTGTAAAGCTGATTTGTTTCAGCTCTCACTTCGTCCACTGTCCAGCTCTGCTAGCAGAATGAGGTAATGGACGTGGCAAAAAGCTGAATTTAGTTTTAATGCTTTTTGATTAGGAGGGAAAATATTGTACTCCAGTCTGAGAATTAAAGCAAAGACAGCGTTTAAAGATCGTTCCCAAGGGGTAAAAAAAATATTGCAAATAGATGAATGACAATTAGAATATGACAAAGTGAGAAAATTGCACATAAAATGGTAACTTAACATAAGTTAAAAGTGTGGTAATTTAACTATGCTGATGAATGCAAGAAAGCTCTCTATGAATAATTGGTTTGTCACACATGAAAATTCCTGGGCGGACTTCTTTTTATTACATTTATTTAGACTGACTTATTTCCTTTACACTTACACATACATTACACAAGTGAACAAAGCATTATTAGAACATAATATGACAAGCTGCGTATGGCACTGCAATGAGGATTATTGTTTTGACAAGAGCCATTTGATGCAAGTCAAAGGAACGGGAGATTGATGGACTGATGAAGGCAGTCAGGCTGTATTAATTATATTTATTTATTCATCATGACATTTAGCTTCCCTCAGTTTCAGAAAGCGTTCTCTACTGTCACTGCCAAGGAAGTTTTACTCATTTCCAAAGGAGAGTTTACTGTGTTTGACATTTGAAGTCAGCTCGATCTGGAACTCCAGGTGGAAAAGGCTTAATGGTGATGTAAGTGGTGAAATATGAACTGTGCAGGAACGGGGAGTTCACTGCTTGCTACAGCAGTTATAATTATGCAAATGTATCATGTTTAATAAATTACAATATCTTTGAACTGGTGGATTGTGTGAAAGATAGTAGATGAAAAAAATGTAGTAAATGGAAGGACGTGCTGAGCCCAGGACAAACAAGCAAACAGACAGTGAAAGACAAACAGGCAGGATTCATGGAATGTGCAGCTCACTCTATATACTACAAGCTAACACTGCTGAATAATTCTTTACCATTTATTGGTGTCATTGTTCTACACTGTCCGTTTTGAGTCTGCACAAAGTCCCATCTCATCTCTTCTGGATGAAATCAATTGCACCACTCAGTAGAATCTTTATCTGGGAAGAAAGATCCATATGGGTTACTGAGGAGATTTAATTAAAGGAATAATACACCAAAAACCTATGTTTTGAATGTCAAACACTCACTGCCTGTAGGCTTGCAAAGTGGCTCTAAAAGGTTTGTTGCTTGCTTCTTTGTGGAGCACAGCAGCTGTAGTCAGCTTGGATTTACAACAGGTACTGTACAACAGCAATCTATTTTTACAGCAAAAGTATTAAAACATCTATGAAACTTCTCACGTATGATCAGATATGTTCCACACACTGAAATCTTTGATCACATTATGGCACATAATGACTAAAAATGCAACTTCAAGGTGCCCTGTGGAGTTTTATTGTAAAGAAACTAAAGCTATGGTTACATTTAGTGTTACTTGCCAACCAAAATACACTGTGTATCTTTAAGCCGTAAATTTTACACCCAAGAAATGTTGCCAGATTGGGCGATATTCCCGCCCAATTAGGCAGCTTTAGGATGGATTATGTTGGTAAAATCTAGCTCGGGTGGGTTGACAAAATTTTGGCCTGGTTTGTCGTAGTGCGGACGTTTTTTCTTATTTTTTGCAATATTCATATTATTTTTTGGCTAATAATGGTCTTTTTTGAACCAACCTGGCAACACAACTCAAGGCTGTGTGTGTGTGTGTGTGTGTGTGAACAGACAGCAGAGGAGAAAAGCAGGACCCCTGTAAATGACACCAAAATGCCTCACCTATTGGAAAAGCTACGCCATGCCACGCCATGCCACGCCACAGATAATGATATCATAATAACTTGAAATGTCATTCTAAATGTCAAGTCAAATTTATCTTTTAAGTGTTTTACAAATGATGTCATATAGTGTGCGTGAAGGAAAAAAAGAAACGGTAACAATAAAAACAGAATACTGTCCTTTTTGAAATGCCCTTGTTGATAAACTCATCTCATAACACCACTCCATGGCCGTGACAGACACAAACAACCAAACCGGTTTTGTCAAGGCTCTGACATCTCTTTGTATGTAATTATTCATCGTCACACCACATGCTATCTTCACTGTCATCTCTTTTTTGCCAGCCCGCGTGTCATCTTATCGTCCCCGGCCTCTGTGAACCGTTTCCTCAGCCGCAGCTTTCCGAGCGCAGCGGGGAGTGGATATCTCAAACTTGCCTTGTTAAACACAATATAGAAGACAGGCCACAGAAAGGCTGAGTGTCAGAGCCACTGTGTTTGTTCAGCAAACACCATCAGTAAAAAAAAAAAATCATGTTTGTGTAGAGGAGACGCTGACAGCATGTGAAACAGGGGAAAGGAAAAGGTGGGAAGAAGACACACAGATAGATGCATTTTCTAATCTGATGCCTAAATCAGACATCAACATCATTTGTCATCATCATATGGTTTTGTTTGAAATAAGTACTTTGTTAAGGTTACAAAAAGAAACTGGCTAAGGTTATGGAACGATCATGATCATTCTTTAAAAAAAAAAAAACATTTCCGCCACACACTGTCTCACATTCTCTCCTTCTCGTTCTGTGTGTGGGGGCATGTAAACATGTGCATGCATACGTTGGACAGAGAGGAGCATGGTCGTTATCCGTAGGAAAGCTGAGATGAGATAATAAAGCATGGTGAGTGGGAGGTGTATGATGCTGGCATGCCACATCTATTCCCCTGGCTCTGCAGATGACATCGACCCCAAAGGCAAAGTCTTGACATTCAACGTCTCTGAGTCATGGGGTAGAGGACCACAGTGAGATGAGATCTCTGCTTCCTCACTGTCTCACATATACACACACACACACACACACATATGCATACACAAACATGGGGTTTAGTAGTGAATTAGAAGCCTAAGCTAAATAATGTGAGCAACATAGATTCAAATATATAAACCTCGGGTAGAAATGCAGCACAGTAATATATCAATATTTTCACGTCAAACAGTAAAAGTTAGGCATGCACTGTACAGCTTAAGCCTGATTTTAACCCTGAGTTGGTTGCCTCTGACTAATTACAGACAGATCGGTTGTCGTTTGACATGCAGTTTGAGGGGTGTCGCGAAGCCTGATTAATTGGTCGGCCGTCTTGCAGTTCCCACATGGTTGCTGTCAAAAGATCTATTATAAACTGTAGCAAGCTTGTTTTAATATTGATGGAGTAGTATTTGGCATGCTGTGGCTAAAACTGCAGCCTTGACTGAGACTGTGGCGTGATGCAAAACCGAACTTTGCTGCAGAAGAGACAGACCATATTGTCATTGCCATCTGCGGCTCCATATTTTGATGTTTTTCTTCTTGCCTTCGGTTCATAGTAAAGTTGCACAAAGTGATGCTGCCTTATTTCTTTTTGTCAACATTATCTTGTTTGAATATACTTCACTGGAATTGTCACGGGACCTGTTCAGCATGAGCACCCACGTCATGACTGGTCAATTGATCCTTACAATGTGATATTAGAATCTGCAGGTTCTAGCCACGCAGAAAGGCCAAGTAAGACGCGTAGAGTTAACACAACGTAAGAGATTAATACAAATGCACAGTGTATGCCCAGCTTTACTTAATCGTCTTATTAAATTAAGTGAATTAAATGTGTTCAAGGGCTAAAGCCCATAATTACATACAGTAATGTGTCTGATTAGATATTTTTGTGAATTCCACTTGACATTTATAGTTTAGCTTGTTCATGTTTACACACACACACACACACACACATACAGTACATACTCAGTCAATCCATTCTTGCTATATTAGTACCCTAATATTTGAGGGAAATGCCTGTACACAGTTTTACGGCTCATCATTTTCAGTATTTGCAGAATCTGAATAACATAAACAATTTTATCAAAAAGAAAAAGAAAAAAATAAACCCAGATTGGTTTAAACCGATTTTCATTTGTATGTTATGTCCATGTGCGCTCAAAAGATGTTGAGAGAATAACAAATAAGCTGCGTATTATGCACCAGCTCATGAAGAAAACAGAAATGGTTAAAGAGTGGTTACATGGCAAACTGTATTATTAAAATCCAACTTTCACCTAGATTTTTTGTGTTAATGTCTTTTTCAATTTGTTTTAATATTTAAAATAAACACCAATAAAATCCCGGCACTGCTTCATCTTTTTTATCATCAAAGCCAAACTAAAATCCCAATCCATTTTTATTCAGCGCACTTGAACAGCTTTTCTAAGACCATGTCACACAGGAAAGGAAGGGCAGGTGTTTCTTGGTTTGGTTTGTATGCTCTTTGAAAAGTCACATTTCAGAAAGCCAATAAAGAGCAACAAAAGAAAAAGAGAGGGTGTGCTGTTGCCGCCTGTATGTTTACCATCATGCCCAACTACTGGGATGTACCTATTGTGATGTATGATTGTGATTTCCAAGGTGTACATTGTATGAAACCCAACCAGTGATTGATTTCCCCTTGCACAAGGGGAATGACAGTGGGAGGATTATTGGTTTGTTTTTCCTCTCCCCTCTCTCTTCACAGGTAATTTTCATGTTGTAAATGGAGGTATCGATTCACACTCTGTTCTGTTTGTCCTCAGCTCAGTCTATCATCTGAGGAGAAAACAGGAACGGAAACTTGAACAAGTTTGACTTCATAGCATGGGGCAATGTGATCAATGGCCCCAACGTGATGTGCTGTTCTCTGAGGGATGTTTGTTACATGTTTGTGATTTGATTTGAATTCCACTCCGATCTATTGATTCGCTCTTTCTAAACACACCTATTTTCCCTTACTTATGCCCATTCAAAAGTATTTTTTTCTGTCCTGTTGTTTCATTCAGGTGCTAGTGGCAGAGAGAGATAGGTCTTTGTGATTATTTTTAAATATCTGCTCATAGATTTAGCGGTTCAAGTTTGTAGTTGGCTCATAAAAAGTCTGTCCCAGACACAAAAAAGAATGCTGAAATCTGTATTGCAGATTTCATAGATAGTTTTAGGTTACCTTATTAGCAGATAAGCAAGGAGGCACCCAGATACATTTAATGTCGATATAAGAGGACAGATCAACAAAGAGGTAAATGTACAGACAGGCAGAGGCAAGGTCGAGATTTACTAAGAAACCTGTGTGAATTTGAGAGAGGGATGGAGCAGCAAGTGAGACAGGGTCAGGTGGAGGCAGCGGGGATGTTGCTACAGCTCATGTTACCAATGACTTAAATGCAAATACTCACTGTAAATGTCCTGTCAAAAGAAAGAAGAGTGCAGCTGCAAACCTGTATTTCTCAGTTCACTGAATATCAAGTTCAAATTCAAATTTAATAAACACAACCCACAACTTGTTCACTATTCATTTGTTGCCACAGTAATCAGAGATTGTGTTCATTAATAACCAGTGCTTTATTGTTCTCTATTGAATACTGATGATTATACAATAATCAACATATACGATCAACATAGTAATTCGTTAATATAAAAAATATTGATTATAGCAGCTCTAGCAAGTCCTGCAGAATACATAACCAACCTCAGCTGATGTGTCTCCACCTATTATTAGGAGGTTGGGTCGCCTTCGTGCCCAGGGCCTTGTCCTATTTTATTCTTCCCTGTCCTGTTCCATCCAGCATGATGCTTGAGCCATGTGCCCCGTCCTGATGAACTGTACATAGCCCCACAGTATGACCGACACTGGAATACTAACTTGGACTGACCCAAAACAAACACATCAAAGATATTTTGTTTAGCTCCAGTTATTAAAGGGAAAATCTGGTATTTTTAAACCTGGGCCATATTTTTTGATACATATTTTGGGTTCTAAATGGTTCTAAAAATTAAATTCCAAATGTTTTGGAAATGGTCCAGTAGATCGCCTCTGCCGGCATCCGCAAACAGACTGCACTGGCTGCAACGTAGTCCTTATGGGCAACTACGCCCATCAAAGTACATCCACTGAAAGTGCTTGTTTTTGCCACTGACAGGCTCAGACTGTTATTCTAAGTGTGCTGACAACATTATGGAAAGGATCCCTACAGAGACAGATGGTTTGTTAAACTCTTCTCTCCAACTCTGACTTTTCTGATGTTTCCACCGTCGTCTTCCTGCAACAACTCAACCTCTCGAGAGATTTCAGAATGAGACTTTTCCTTGAGTGAGACGCCTGCTTCTGGTTAAACAAAAAGGATCTTACTCTTTAACAAATGGTCTATCTCTGTAGGCATCCTTTCCATAATGTTGTCAGACTTCCAATAACAATCATTTAGACCCCAAAATTTGTAAAAAAAAATAGGGCCCAGGTTTAAAAATACCAGAGTTTCCCTTTAAGCAGCTGGACCAGGTTAAACTAAAAAGAGTCTCCTGGATATGTCAGCTAGTTCATCAATAAAATACTGAAGTCTTGTCTGGTCCATTCGCACATCCAGCGCTATTTGTCTGTGCTGAACACTGCATGCATACATTTACAGAATTTCCCTCTAAATCAAACATCAATTTTAAACTTCACAGATGGGCTCCTTCACATCAAAGACAACTGGTTTTGTTTTAAAACCCTTTAATACTCAACCCACTGGAAACCTCATATATTTTTTAAGGTTTCACCTTTACTGTCTATACTGTAAAACATATATTACATGCTCATGTTCATTTTCACAGTACAAGCAGTCCATACAAGTTCTCCATACTGGAAGTGGCTGAACACTGTGTGGTAAAAGGTTGTCATTGTTATTTACAAAATGGATTAGATGGTCACATTGGTTGAGTTTTTCTGGATGAAGCTGAGTTCATGTTTAATATAGAGTAGTTACATAACATACAGTAACAAAGGTAAGTGCTTGCTTTCTTCTGGCAACCATGTTTGTGCACTTAAAATTGAGAGAGAGAGAGAATCTATCCTAAATGCACATCAGCTGCCTACTTCAAGACGTGTAAAAAAAAAAAAAGTGTTAAAAATGAGAAAGATGTCCAGAAAGCAGTGAACAATCCCAGAGCATGGTATGAGTGGGGGGAGAGTGGTTAGCCAACAGACTGTAATGTCATGCTTCAGTAAAGCTGCTGTGGTCAGAGCAGTCAGCAGAGGACAAGAAGAGAAAAGCAGCACTGGTGACATTATTTGTTGAATCAGTGATGTCTGCAAGATTTTGTGGATTGTTCACCTTCAGAATGTACTGCACTGAGGCATGCCTCTAAATGTCCACTGTGGTTTATAATTGCATTTTCTTCCCAAATTGAATAAAGTAATGAACTGATGCAGGTTTCTAAAATAAAAACATGGTAAAACTAACTGCAAAATGTGGAAGTTTATATTCACCAAGGACTTACAATTGCAACATTTTTTTTAGTATATTGATTCTTCCAATGAGTAAAATGGTCATTGACATCCAACTCTTTACTCATTCAGTTGCTGTTAAAGACATGAAGGCTCATAATTCTGTGAAGTCAAATACTTTAACTCTGGTGTTATATTTATACCCGGGTGTATGAATGTATTTAAAGTAATCTTGAATTCTAACTGATCCGGGGAGCTCACTTCAGCTCTATTGGATTTACTTGGTTAATTTGCGAACCTACGGGAACTACAGACACACAATCCAGTGGTGCAACACCCTTTCAAGAAATGAGATTTCGCATTGGTGCCTTTTTCTTCAGTTTTATTGTATATTTCACTAATGCACAGCCGAGTGTAATAGGCTTTTCGCCCAGGCCATGGCACAATCTTTATTACTGCAGCTACAGTGTGATGCAGCATGGAAAATATTCGCTTTCTGGCAGAAGAAAGGTGAATTAATTTGCTTCTGACTATGTTTCTGGTGATGCTTTACATTTTTTCATCCATTTAACATTAATATTGACTCCCTGGACATCATATTTGTTCATAAAAGGAAATCTATCCGTGTGAATGAGAGGACAACAATTGTATTTCACATTAGTTGCATGAAAAGGCCAGTGTCTATGACAGTGGTTGTTGTTCTTGGTCATCTCTCAAATCAAGTGCCTTCCTTCCCTGAGAGGCAACCAGCTCCCAGAAGAGTTTGTAGTCTGGAAGTTGTGCAAATATGAATATTTTTTTTCTGATACATTGAGGAAAAAACTAGACCCAATCTTCTCCTGAATATACTGATAATGCTAGTCTAGATAAGATCATGATTATGCCTATTCCAGGAGATTAATGTTGCCACAGGTGGTACGAAGTTAAGAAAAGATCTCAAAGTAAATTGGATGTGTCATAACTCTGTTTGGAGTGTCACTTAATTGTAAAAAATATGCATTAACGATGTATGTTTGATTAGGTTACTCAGGAATGGACATTATATATGATGTTGGCATATATATATATATATATATATATATATATATATATATATATATATATATATATATATATATATTCTACATATGCACACATATTAAATGCAATAAATATACTGTAGCTCTCTATTCATGCTAAAGTCACACTCAGATTTGCAGCTGAACACATGGTCCATTACAGCTGTATTTAACTGATAAGGCACTTAGGGAACAAACCTGATGGCAGCACTGAGACCAAAGACCTGTAAAAGAGATTGACTGTATAAATCCCATGTGGAGCTTTCCATATCTTAATAGACCAGCGAGAGAGCAATGATTTACAACACAACAAGCTATGGTGGTAGGTTGGTGCTATGTGTATGTGTGTGTGTGTGTGTGATTGTGTTTGGTGTGTGTTTGGCAAGCTCAGGATTTTCCTGTTTGGGACGTCACATTACTTTTCCTGAGTTAAGAAATCCAGCTCGTGCACGGCACATCTGCTCAGAGCCACAGAAGGACCCGATGAGAAACCAAACGAGGCTGTCTGCGCCACCGCTCTCCACCCACTCACATATTTCCAACTTTCAACTGATGACAAACTACTAACTACACTGTTTATACCCTAATCCAATACACACCTGAAACTCACAGCAAATCCAAATGAAACTGACACTACAGTTGGTGGATCAGCTATAGGCTGGATTTGATGTCTGAAGGCTCCAAACATACAGACATGGGAATGTTGCCCATTTTGCCAAACATCGCAACAGCAGTGTTCAACTAATTAGTTCTCTCTAGTGACTTTATTCCCAACCTGTATATATACTGTATTTCTGCTACACTATTTACTTTTTGGCAACTAGATTGAAGCAGTCACAACCTATAGACATTATGCAAACTGTGGCAATGGGCCAAATTTTGTACAGACATGCATGGTCACCTGAGGATGAATACTGCTGACTTTGGTGATCCTCTGACTTTTCCTGTAGCACCTACAGCAGGTCAAAGTTTCCCCATGTAGAGTGAGCTATCTCAACATGTACTATATGGATGGGCACAACATTTTGGACAGACATTCATGTTCCCCAGAGGATGAATCCTAATGACTTTGGTAATCCCCTGACTTGTCCTCTAGTGCTAATATGAGGTTGACTGAAATGTCTCAAACACTATTATATGGATTGTCATGACATTTGGTACAGACATTCATGTCCCTCTCGGGATGAACTGTAATACCTCTGGTGATGCCTTAAACTAATGATGATATTCTCATCAGCCTCAGTTGTGCTTTGTGTTCAGTGTAATAGCAAATGTTAGCATGCTAACACGCTAAATGAAGATGGTGAACATGGTAAACATTACACCTGTTTAACATTAGCTTCTTACCATTGTCATTGTATGTTAGCATGGTGACGCTAGCATTTTGCTCAAAGCACCGCTGTGCCCAAGTACAGCCTCACAGAGGCTAGCATGGCTGTACACTATTACACATTATTGTTGTTATATAGATGGAAAGATGTCATTTTAAAACGTCTTCAAATCTCAAATTAAATGGGAAAACTCTTGTCACCTCTTCTACAAAACATCTAAAGACTGTGAATGTATGGGTTTGCTTATGTCTTCTTGATATTTGTGTTGTGATCAAGGAACTAAATTTAACTGTATTTACTATAACTATATTTTGATTTGTTTATACATCGAAAAGCTTGGGAATAAAGAAATATGAAAAAGAAATTACAATATCAATTTGCAAGACTACCAGTGGCTAACCTGCAGGAGCCAGATGAAAAACCCTAGCTTCATATATGCCACTCATGGCTGTTACCCAAGAGAATCTGTCCTGATTTTCTGAGACCTTTGATCTGGGATTACACAGGGACTGCTGAGGAGAGAACTAAGTGTTTGGCCTGGGAGAACTTGTGGTGCAGCCTGAGGTGATCCAGGCCTCTGAAGTCAATGCTGCTGCTGCTGCTGAATCTACCGAAAAGACAAAAAGAAAAGGTCAAACTTAAGTGTACAAAATATTCAGAAGACTGTCTTATACTGCTGGCCTGATTTGGACTGGAATCTTCAGGAACACAGCCAATATTTAAGTATTAGACATTGTGGAATATTAATATTAATATAATTTTGTTTGTTTTTATCTGCAAGCGCATGTGTGTTTTCTGTTACACTTACAAGTTATGAAAAGGAGCACTTTCTTTTCTTTTTTTCTTGCTATTGTTACAAAGACAAGAAAAAAAAATACTGTATACAGCAGGCGATGATAGTCAATTTTATTACTAATACCCTCCCCCTGAGAATTGTACTAATGGATGTTACACCACATGACACTATTTGGCATTGCACTTTTTTATTGTCTACTTTAATGTAATGGTTATTTTAATTATTTATTTTAAATCAGTATTAAATGTCATTAAAAATGAAAAAAATAAAAGCCATGTTCACTCTAATAAATGGTCCCAGGTTTCAGTTCCATTAAAAGGATTCTGGGGGGAAAAGCACTGAAACAGATGTAGCACCCATTCTCACACAGCCTCGGGCCTGACAGCTCACTGTACTTTAGGAAGATGTCACCTCCCCTCAAACCGAAGGCGTTATACGAAAAATTGCACAATATGTGTGTCACACACCTTGCCTCGGGTCTTTAGACTGAGAAGTGAGATGCCTGCTGGGATCACCTTACATCACTGCGCTCGCCATCCGCGGTGAGCTGAATCTTCAGAGGAAAATCCGTTCTAACGTTAATAAAGACATAGACGTTTTTCTGTATCTTCCCCATTTTCTTTTCAATTAGCCTGAAATGAACTTAGTTGATTTCCTTTTACCTAGATGTTTCTTTCCCCTTCCTTTCCTCTTTTTCCCCATCAAAAAGCTTTGAATCAATTTCATGCCCTACAAATGCTGTTTACCCTCTTGGGTGTGAAACATCTGCTGCTAGATCCCACTGGCTTCTTGAGCTTTCCTTGCTCTCTCTCTCACTCTCTGGCTTTTTTTTCAAAGACTTTATGAAGAAGCTTGTCGCAGTTCAGGCATGGTGTGGAAATGGTCGATTGCTCATAATGTGCCTTCAAGAATGGTCGGGCGCGGCATATTCATTTCCTGTATTCATTGATCAGGGACACTGCTACAGTCTATTGTCAATTCAAACCTACAGTATATTTTCTGCTGCAATCTGTTCCTTGTATTCAGTGATTCCTTATTGTGCCTATTATGCTCCTTAGAGTTGTTGCTGAAAACATATCTCCAAGGTCCAAAGAGCCTTTACAGTCAATAAAAATTTCACCATCTGGAAAAGTCTTTTATGTAACACTTTTAAAATATAAGTTGTATTTATGAACATCCAATAAATGCTATAAGAAGTTCACTCTGTGTGGCTCTCACACTGTTTCTTTTTCCTCTTGTTAAATTTGTGTTCTGGGGGCTGTCGGATTTGGAGTGATTTTTAAAAGCCTATAATTACTGATACACCCCAGGGTTTCAATGCAGTGCCACACTAACAACTCAAAAGCAGCTGCTTGTACCAGAGTGCAATCTTAGGAGGAGATTTTCGCATCTATAGTAGATGGTTTTAATGTCCAGTAATCTATACTGACATAGGAAGACTTCATTCATTCATTTGTGTCCAAGCTCAAGGATTTGTTGGTACATTTTGTATGGCACAAAAGGATGAAACATGAAATCCTGTAATCCATATCTCCCTAGCACGTTTTCATTCAGAAACATGTTATTAAAGTTATTTTTAAAGCTTGTAAGCACAGTTACAGCCTCAACGGGCATTGTAGCCGCAATATCAAACAATAGTTGAAAAATATATTAAAAAGGGAATGAAAATCATGTATGCTGTGGTGTTTTATCTGTCTTTCTTCAAAGGTGCAGTTTAACTTTTTAAATCATGATAGCATCTGTGAAGTGGTCTTCGATCAAGTAACGCTCTTGACATGTTGAAAGCCGGAAGTTTTCTATTCACTTTACTGTTTTTCCAAGACTGTCGCAGGGAAATGCCACTCTTTTCTCACAGAGACCTGACCTTTTCTGCTCCCAGCCAGTATCTCCTTTGAGTTTTCTGTTACCTCAGCGGGAGATTACAAGGTTTCAAACCCACAAGATAAATATTACCACAGTTATCACAGCCACTCCATACAGAGATTTGGCTACCCGGTTCCTATGAGGTTTGTTTCCCAAAGGTCGATGTTTAAATGTGTGTGTTGTATTATCATGTTAATAGAAAGCACAACAGCTGATGTGATGCAAACATGATGAGCTGATTTACATTAGGAATGCCAGGTACATTATTTATATTTCTATCCATCCATTTTCTTCCGGGTTGCGGTGGCAGCAGGCTAAGCAGGGTAGTCCAGACATCCCTCTCCCTAGCAACGTTTTCCAGATCCTCCTGGGGGATCCCGAGGTGTTCCCAGGCCAGATGAGATATATAATCCCTCCAATTTATTCTGGGTCTACCCTGGAATCCCCTATATGTTGGACGTGCCCGGAAAACCTCCAATGTCTGGGCTCCTTACCCTATTTCTAAGGGTGAGCCCAGTCACCCTGCAGAGGAAACTGATTCTATTTCTATAACTCAAGTCTACTGCATGTATATTCTGTACACAACACTACGTTTTGGCCATTATACAAGTACCTGGACTACTTCAGGATATCTCAGACTCATTTTGTCAAGCTTAGCTTCGAATTGTCACACTTGACTCAGCTTTCATCAGTCTCAATTGCACTTTGTCTCCCATACAGCCACAGCAGCATTTCATTAGCTTCAGCAGAGACTCTCCTCCCAAGAAACATGACAGCCTCAGTCGTTTCAGCAAGTGCACCATAACAACATGTGTTTAGGTTCAAGTGAGACAGCCCTCTAGCTGTAGGAATTATGACAGGAGAAAAGTAGGACGTCAAGTGATGTTGTTATAGAGCTACACAGTCTGCATAGGGAGGAGCTCGGGGTGGATGGATAGGTCAACAAAACAAGGGACTTTAACACAGGAGAACGCTGTGTGTTTCCTGTTTCCAACTGACAGTCAGCATTGTTTTTTTCTTGTTTTTTTTTTTAAAGAATGTCCAAGATGGCTCCCTAACCTTAAACAAGTGTTCGTTATTATAATCATGACGACAAAGGCCCCTAACCTTAACCACAATGTTTCCCTAACCCTAACCAAGTCGTTTTTGTGCCTAAACCTAACCTAACCAAACCTGAACCATAGCTTTGTTACGCCCTGTCGATATTGGTTTCAAATCTGAAAATGCTTCTTTGTGTCGTTCAAAAGGGCAGTTACAAACAACGTATTTTGTCATTTAGCAAATACGTTGTTTGTAGCCCCAAGCTGCACTTTGTCAGCCTGGGGTGCATTTTGTCATTCTTTTTGGCTTTACTTTGTTAGCCTCACCTGGCTTTTGTCATCAGCTGCACTGAGCTTAATGGTTATATGTTAGCATGCTACAGTTGTAGGAACACATTGGAGGCATGTGCATACTGGTTGTATAAGATGAAATCCTACCAGTATGGTGCTTCTGAAATGACCAGTGTCTCATAGAATGTCTGGTCTCAAGACATTATCACTCTCAGATTTCGGATTAAGGTCTGAACCCTCCTGTCACTCGTTAAAAGAACAACAAAAAAATGATAATAGTAATGCAGAAAAACACTGTTGCTGTTGTTCTAGTATTCTAGAGGATTTAGCAAACTTTACAATATGATGCTGATAAAATCAGACAGTGTCACCCCCCAAGCCATCACTGAACACACACATTTAATCTTGAAAGATGTATTTGATAAAAGAAAATGCTCGCATAATGCTCACTGTAATCCCAGTGATCACAGCTGTAGTGTGAAATACAGGCAATAATGCTCTTATCGAGTAGATTAAGGTCAGACTATAGGCGTTAACATGTGCCAACATGCTAAAGTGGGCACTCCAATAGTGACACATTTACCTAATGCAAATAATGTTACTGAAAATCACAACTCTAAACATAATAACCGTTGATGAGTGGGACTTAAGCATATAATCCTTTCTTTTGTCTGATAGGGAAAATTCTCCTCTGAACTTTTAAACCTCAACATATGTCAAGGCGTCCAAAAAAATATGAGCTTAAACTTTTCCCTTTTTACCCTTTTCAGAGAAGTATTTTACCCTTTGGTATTATTGATACAAAATGGCTCATTACAGAATGCTTACTGTGTTATGTGCTGTGAGTGTTGGTGTTGGTACATCTAAGGTGGGCTGTTTCTGTTAACCCTTACCAGTGCCATAAACGGGTCACCACTCTGGGGAGGTGATTATTCTCTAGCCTGGTTAATGGTCCTTACTGACAGCACTTAATGAAAATTAATGACCAGCTTTAGGACGCCGTGCACACAAATAGGGCAGCAACTGTATTTTGCTTTAAGATCCCATATTCAGAAGCCAACCACAGTATGAATTTAGATAGATGCATAGATAGATTCAGATAGATGGGGGGTGCTAGGAGTTTACAAAATCTTGTCACCGTGTTTGTAGTCCGTGCCAATGTGTCCCTATGCAGAATAAACGTTCAAAAATAAATCAAACTGCCCTGCGGTAATACCCCAAATTTACTTGATGAAATGAACTCCAGGATGTATTTCTGTCTAATAATAACAAATTTCAGATCCTGGCCAAGCCTCTGATGAACTACCTTGGCAGTATTCTTGCTTCATCATCCACTCATTGGTCGGCCCAGCTGGCTGCGGAGAGAAAGCAACACCCCGCTAGAAGAGATCAGCCTCAGCCTTAAGCCTGTGAGAATCCCATTAATGAGTATTAATGGATGTCTTGGAATGCCGTGATCCCCGCAACATGGATGGGATCTACAGCCTCTTAACCTGACTCAGTCTCAGAGATTAGGTCTTACTGGATTTACAGGTAGATACATTTTACTTACTTACTGTCTTTGAGACGTCACTTCATTGCCCTCATCGTACACAGGCACACAGCTGATTAGACCGAGTCCACTTCCTTGGACAGTGGGTAATGAAAGTCAGTAGACAGGTGTCATACAGTGTGTGGTGTTTAATGATTATCTTGTAAGTCGTTCTCTGTCATTGCCATTAAGATTATTTTAAACATGTCTGATTTCTATGATTAGAATCAGGGCTGTTGACACCACGTGCTGGCCTGAGAAATAATGCATTTCAAAAATAACAAAAAAATTGGAAAAATTGTGCTGTAGGTCATGAGTTCTTCCAGGTTTCAGTTCACCTTGCTCTTACAAAGTTCCTTAATCTCCAACTGTGTCTGCAGAGTTTACAGTCATTGTTGCCCTCATTGCTCCATCCAAATTTGCCTTTTTACTAACATGCAGTATACTGTGTACACTACGTATGTACTTGTGTAGTGCATACATTTGACAGGGTAGTGTTGTCTCAAATCGAATACTGCTGTTGTGTGCTTACCAGAAATGACGATCGCAACCTTTGACCGCTTCTTTGTCTTCTTCTTTTTAATGGCGGATTGCAACCGGGCGGAGCATTATCGCCAACATTTTACTGCGATTACCGCACGGCAAAATATCTGCCAGCTTGTATGCTCACCTGACTTCAATTCAATTATATTAAAAATGAATGAAAAACTTTTACTTTTAGCCGTAACAATCGCCATCCCCCCCGCTACGTAGCCAAGATGGCGACCGTTGAGGATGAGAAGTGTGCAGCGTTCCACACTCAACTTTCTGACCGTTATGAGTACATCATCCAGGTACTCATAGTACACTGCATTTTGCCATACTTGTCAGTGTGAACGCACTTATGCACTCAAAATATTAAGTGTAAGTATGGAAGTAAGCGATTTGAGACACAGCAAATGTCTTTGCCCTTTGCCGCCTAAATTACTCACGTTAACTGTTTTGAAAGGACGTCGGTGTCTCTTTTGTTTAAGTCATATGTGAGAATTCATGTTCTTGCGGATTTTGGATGGTTGCCTAGCAACACAATGGTCATCAACCTGTCCTTCAGATTGTTGTCCACAGTATTTAGCTTTTATTTTGACTGAGCATCTCACTCTTAAGGTGAGTATTAGTGTTTTGGTTAATTCAGCAGGTAGTGCGCTGGGATCAGTGCTAAGCAAAGTCAAATAACTGTATGTATACCCAAATCTTTATATAGTTTGACTTTGACACTGATTCCAGTGCACAATTCCATATTTACGCACAACTCTATACATTTTGTGTGTGTCCTGTTTCAGATTATGCTTCTGGCACTTGGGTGTTCCGTGAACAGGTGAATTGTAATTCAATCATTTTTGGGAGTTCATAAGCTTACACCAGTTTTGGACATTATAGGATGGGGACCTTCAAACGCCAGACATGAATGTGAGATGATTCGACTTTGGAACAGACTTGTGAATATGCCTGAACAACGGCTCACAAGAAAGATCTTTAATTGGGACATTTTGCATGGACACCCCTGGATTAGTGAGGTGAAATCTTTATTTTAACAGATTACAGCACAATATTCATGATGCTCAGCACAAATTGTTCCTGGTGTACAAAGAAAGATGGTCTGGTTTGGTACAAACCTAAATTATTGAGCATATTGTCTGATGAAAAACAACTACAGTGTAGAGTTTTATACTGTATGAAGCAGAATTTAGCCAAAAGTCAAAGATCTCTGTGTGCATTGCGTTCAAGTACATTACCATTACCTATAGAAACTGGTAGGTTTGCTGGATCTTCCTGATGAGAAAAGACTTTGTATTCTATGTGATTTAGGTGACATTTCACATGTAATTATTCATTATATGATGATTTAAGGCCTTTTCTTTTTAATAAAATATCTTTATTTTCTGATGAGTTCTTCTGGAAGTTATGTTCATGTCTGACAAATGTCTCACCACTGCAACAGTATATTTTGGTGTCTTTTTGGTGTCCATGTGGGCTGGGTAATAACTAACTAACTAACCAACCAACCAACCAACCAACCAACCATTTACTGTCTCACCTGACTGTCAAGACTAACACAATTCTGTGTATGTTGGTGGACAATAATTAGCCTCTGTGTTCGAGCTATTTCTGGATTGAAAACGTTACAATGATTGTCCCAAGATGGGCACAACATTTCTGGTTAGTCCACGTGTCACTTTAATACACAACTGATAAGATGTTGATAACATGTGGAGGAATGATTCATCTCACCAACATGTTCCAGCAGGTTCGAACAATACTCCAAGGTGAGCAGTTATTTACAGGCCAAAACATACTTGTTATAGTGTGGCTCAGGGGCAATCATCCTGTTTATCGTTACTTGGTTCCCTTTGAGAATATATTCTTCACAGCACATGATCTCCAGTCTGTCATGACTGCAAATACGTTCACTGCTAACGTGCACTTTTACCTAAACAGTTGTTGTGTTGCTCTTTTAATTAGGATTGATTTTATAAGTGGTTTAATGAATCCACCAAACATGCTTATTATTAAGCATTCCCCAAAGTTTTCCTGTTTTGCAGAGTCAGAGGAGCCTTGGTGAATGTGCAGAATTGGTGAATATTTAGTAAAGGTGCAGAACAAAAAATGTGTCACATTCAGCAAGACGAAGACTTTCATCCATACACAGTAGATGCAAGCATCAGGGCATACAGTATATTTGCATGAACACATACTGCACATAGAGAGCATAGTAAGCTGTAAACGTGAGCATGCTTGTGCGCATTAAAATGTATGTATGTATGTATGTATATTGTGTTTGACTGTGTTCACACATATCTCTGGAAGACACTGTAATTCTACATTCTACATAACAGATATTTCTGTGTGTCTGGTTTGTTCTTGTGCTATCCCGTAGAGGCCCCGCCAAGATATTAGCAGTCAATACTTGCGTGAGGCATCTGAAACCATTGCAATTTATAGGCCTTGTTTCTGCTGATACAGCCTGGCTGTCAAAATCATCAGTGTGTGCACACAAACACCGGTCCTTCTGGAGGCACGGAAACGCATACAGAGCAGACACACCACACACCCCGAGAATGAGAGGAGGGAAGAATCTCTCTCTCTCTCTCTCTCTGTCTATTTCTCTCTGCCTTCTCTTTCTCTTTTTTCTCCGGCTGTTTATCTTTCCCTGCCTCTCCCACCCCTCAATACTTCATGCCATTCAGAGATTATCTTGTTTTCCTCCACTTCCACAGCGGCAAACCCCATCAAGCTGGGATTTGTGTGGAAAGCTGTCATTCAAAACCTTTCAGCCGTGTTTTTACAAATAATCTATAGCATTAAAGGAAAAGAGCTGAGATTATTATGTGCATGCGGTGTGGCAGTTTAAAAGTGTAGAATAAAAAAATCTATTCTTACAGAAAACTACAGAGTTTAGAGTTGCAAGTTTCTTGCATCAGGATCAGTCCATATTCCTGTACACCTATGGATTTATTATGACTGACATGTTTCATTTTAATGGACACATTTTTTCCTGCTCTGTCACAATTTGCGTCATTATTAGCAGCGTTATTACCATTCTTTTATTCTCAGCTAACTCTGTCCCTGTGGATTAGTGTACACATCCAATCAGCTCTTCCACATTTAGAAATCATATATTTCAATTGGCCACACTGGATATGCCAAAATCCTGCAGAGATAGATGAAAGAGGGGTGTGAGGTTTAAAGCTATCAAGGACTGATAAGTCAAACTGATAAACCCTATGATGGTTCCTCCGGTGGCTTGATCCAACATACCTGTTTGTATCAAGCTATACTGTCAATAGCACGCAGTGATTTGATCTCTGCCTCCGGGCCCTGTGATAATTACCCTGCGAGAGCATCAATGAGGATTTATTGGTCTCTGCTCCACAGTGCACAAAAAAACCGGCGCCTTTAATCTTTGTGGGGTGAGAGCCTTCGACTTGTTAGCAACGTGTGAAAAGCCCCATCGTTTCTTTATCCTTGACTAATCATTAGTGGAAATTAGCGTGAACAGGGGTGGAGTGAGTGCGGATGCTGTGAAGAAGAATGTGAAAAGTGAACAGTACTTACAAAGTAGACGGTCACACTCCATAACAAATGACTGAGCCACATGAGACCGTGAGAGGCCAAGGACAAGGCAGGCCATTGAGTATGGAGGGAAACATTTCACTAATGCTGAATAGACAAACTCATTAGCCGAAATTTGAAAATTATTTTCATTATGTGCGCCTAGTGTGACTCTTTCTATCATCTGTGCCTCTGTGTGTGTGTCTCTGTCTATGGCCACATTTGGGGACTATGTTTTGAATGGAAATGTTTTGATTGAACAGCTTTCAAAGACTAAAACTGATGCGGAATCACCAAATCGATTTAACTTTTCACTTGATTGGGGTTTAGTTACACTGCCTATACTGGTTGCATTTCAGGTATGTTTTTCAATGGTCCGCCTCACATTAGTCTAACAGAACAAACCTGAAGCATCTTTTAGACTTCAAGTCAATTTTGTTTGTCTGACTTATGCACAGAAATACATGATTGTGTAATTGGCTGTGGATGCTGTCAAAATCGATATATTTATAAGAGTTGCTCACCAGGTGAATGAATACGCTGCAAAAAGGTTTTCAGACGTCTGCATTATTGGGCCCATATAGCATGTGCATTTGAGTCCTTTACTGGCTGAGCCGGCTGAGCTTGCACATATGAATGGCACAAAAATCATTTACTGATATTGCTTTTTGAGACTTTGTCATCAGTAACAAATCATTGGACCAAATTAGGTCCAATGATTGGTCCTAATTTGTGTATGAAAAGAAGTCTTTGTGGGCAAGTGGACTACGTGGCCACTACGCCAAATCGCTAAAGAGCCGTCCCTCAGAGCCTCGTCAAAATGACATTTGCCAGTATTTCCCAGTCAGTCACTTTATGTCACTGTGATGTCATGCGATTATGAGAAGAGGTAATCAAATGAGGGCAGAAGAAGGAAATCACAAACACATCTTCCAGTGAGGTGTTCTACTAATTTTAGTTGTTCTTGTCTATTAAATAATTTGACATGCTTAAACACGCAAACTGGCTCGGTCATACAGAAACATCCACCAGAAGTTCACTAACATTAGCTAACGTGTCAAGCTGTTGCAGCAAAACCCCTGAGGGTACTGAATTGAGAATGGCAGCTTATTGCTTATAAATTCAATAAGCAGTTGTAATCAGTATTCTTTTTATGCACAACATAATGTGTGCAATGGCTGTGTGTAACGTGGAAGGGGTCTCTCATAATGATTATTCTATAGATAATTATCACCTGACTTTGCAGTTCCTGTCAAGATTTTGGTTTTACAGCCAGCACTGCTCTCATCAGTGTCATTTCCGGACGCAGCAGGCAGATGTTTTCAGCGATAAAGCTGTGATAAAGCCACGCTGCCCAGCACCAAATGGCAGACAGACAAAATTAGCGACTAGCTGGTGAACATAGTGGAGCATTATCAGCTAATGAGCTGATATTTCCCTCAGGAGTTGGTGGAGACCAAAACAGAGCTAAAAGAGAGTGAATATTGGACTTACATTCACCAGATGGACAGAAACACAACTCCAAATGAATGATAATGTTGCTTCATGTCTGCTGAATGTGTAAATAAGGAACTGTTTGCTCCAATTTGTCAGTCAAACTTTAAAGGTGACGATATGTGAGTGTTATGTTCACAGCTTGTTTCCGCATGGCCCCAAGAAACCTAAAAATCAGTTATTGCAGGTTTAAGGTAAAGGTTAGGTTTAGGCATGTGTAAAGGTTAAAGTAGCCTCCAAGGAAAGGTAGCCTCCAAGGAAGGACTGTAAGTCAATAATGTGTCCTCTAAAGTATGCGAAACTGTTTTGTGTGTGTGTATGTGTGTGTGTGTGTGTGTGTCTTGTGTGCGCATCTGTGTTGTGTATTCCCATACCATCCAAATCTAGGTCACAGAAGCCAGTTCGTTGTGCCCTTGGCCTAAGCGGGTGAACTCCGAGGTCTGAGGAAGGTGACTCCCACAGTGTGTAATTAAACAGCAAACTGCCTCACTAAACATGGATGCTGCCCTACTGAGCACCTCTTCGCTCTGGCATCTGTGCCAGACACCAGACCGGCTTCCTTCGCCCATTTTTCATGGCACTCCTCACGCTGTCAAAGAAGTCAGCAAGCAAACCAGGGGGAAAAAAAGAGCTGCACCATGCCATCAACCTAACGGGTTATAAGTCAGGAACTCTGGAAAACACAAAGAAAAGTTTGTTTCATCTGAAGTAACACAGCTCAAAGTGCCTCATTATACTGTATCTCCCAGAACACTGAAGTGCCAGTTATTAGATACAGCAAAGAGCACACTTTGAAGATGAGGTTTATGTATTCTTTAGGAAAAATGTCATGAAATGTCAAAGACAACAGCACTGAAAGAGGAAGTGGTATTCACTCAGTTCTCTCCTTTACCTTACAGTATTCAAGCTAAATGCCAACTTATAGTTGATATTGAGAAAGCTGGAAAGAAATAAACACATTTCAGATAGATAGGTAGATAGATGCAGGAAAACGGCATTTGAGAACATTTTAGCACCCTTGTTCAGGTGCTTTCTAGCTTGAAGGGAAGACAATATCAAAGCCATTTAGAAAAACCTGACATTCTGCATTCCTCGATGGCTAATTAACCTCTGCAGGAATCTTCTTTGAAGCCAAGCCAGAAATCGGTGGTGCTGTACATGTCACATGCCGCAAGCGCACGCTGCACATTTGAATACAACAAAAAGGCCTTATCGCGAGTTCAAAATCAAATACTCTCTCACCAAGCTACAAGTAATGAAACCTTATATTTGTGTGGGTTTGAAAATGATTCTGTGCATTGGTGTTTAACCACGGTCACCCGTATGAAATAGCCTGAGACCATCTGCGATTTATGATTCGCTCCCAGCCTCTGGCAAGCCAGGCTGAATAATTTACATTGTGCTGAGGCCTACGTGCTTAGAATGTCTGATGCCGAAAATAGAGGAATGAGGGGAGCGAGCGCGACGAGGGGACCAAGTCAGGTTGGGATGTGGCACAAAGTGGGTGTGTCGAGGGAAAGGGAGCGGGTAGCATGCTGAGTAATTGGCCAAACATGCTGAGTCACATGGAAGAGCTCTTCAGAGCCTGGCTAATCTATGCGTCTTCAGTGTGTCACTGTGACACCATAAACACTATGTGCAGGAATCTCTTTCCCCTTCCTCCTCAGCACTAGAAAGAGGTGCTCGCACTGAGTCTGTGATCCACAAGTCAACAATAACGTAGGTGGAAAGGAGGAAAAGACGCTTTTTTTTTCCCCCTTCAACTGTCAAATACTAGTCATTCAGTTCAGATGAAAGTCAGAAATGTGTTAACATCAAACAAACAAGTGAATCTAAAGTACATAAGCCTTAGAATAACAAATGTAGATGAAAATAGGCAAGGAAAAATGTGTTTTGAGGAAATCTGTGGAGGTGTGTATTTGTTTGCAAAAAAGTCTGTTTTCTCCCCCCTATGCCTCCTGGCTATAACCTTGGATGGCTCTGACTCTCTCACAGGTGAATGCACTTTAACAAAGGTGCAGCCCCACAGCTCACAGCCCTCCCAGAGGCCCCACAAATTGCAAGATGGGGAGAAAGCAAAAACGTAACAATGACCCTGTTTTTCATAGTTATAGCTTGCGTTCATTTAGCAAAGGTCACAAGTAAAAGAGTCATTAACATTTCTAGAATTATAGAAAATAATGAGATACAATATGATAATAGCTAAATGATATTGCCTCCCCAGAAACACAAAATACTATTTGTCACTAACCACATTAAATGTGTCCTTGAGGATGCTTTTCTTGTGTCTTTGAACACAAAAGTAAGCAGGCAAACAGCGATTGCGTTCGGTGATAATCTTCAACTTGTGCCAATCAGCCAGCCTAATCACATTGGGGATTTAATGAAAGTGGAGGACCACAGGCAGCACAAAGTTAAACTGAAGCAGATAAGAAACTCCAGTGGCCTGTAATTGGACCTCATTGATCTGCTGGGTTTATAGATCCTTATCATCTACATTATGTAAATTCTTTCGTCTCGCAAGAGCATTAGCAGACATCCCTTGTGTCTTTACTCTTGACCCCACATGGTTGTAAAGGGTTCTCTGTATAGAAGATATAGTAGCATCAAAATACATATTGTAAGACTGTATTTGTTCATGGTATTCTTTCCATCTGATAGTGCCAAAATGTGATCACATCACAGCTATGGAAGTTCGCCATTTCTATTTCTCCAAGAAAACAAAACCTAACTTGGGTGGTTCGAGTACTTAATCGAGTTCTTTTGTCTTTCTAGTCATCGCTTTCCCCCGGAAAAAAATCTTAAGAATTTGTGTTGAATATCCCCTGAACTAAACTGGAAACTATCTGCTTACCCATGTTCTACCCATGTGAGCTTATGTCCACAGAGACCCCATGGGCAGTTGACAGATGGCAAGGCACTGCCATACACAGATGCCCACCTCTTATCTCTCACATCTTTGCCAAGACAAAACACATGAAGCAGGCATGGAAGCAAGCACTTGGGGGAACAAAATTCTGGGGAGAAACACTGAAGGAAGAAAGGCACACTTGTACACTACAGAGATAAAGTGTGTCTAATCAGCAAAAATTCATTTATTCAGCATTGTCATGTTTGGCACAGACCATTATTTTCTGTGTTTAGGAATGTGTTATCCTGTTTATGCAGATGGATTTACAACTAGAAATGATTCAGAACTACAAATCTTATGCTTTAAATTCTGTTAACATGAGGTAAAGAACTAACTTAATGTATGTCTAATTAAAGAAGAAATAGTGCTTAAAGGACCATACCAATGTGTATTCAACTTTTGGCTCCTTAATTACAAATCATGTACATTTTTATATTGGCTGGTTTTGAATGTATATAGTTTCAGAAGTCTTGTGTGTATAGGGGAAGCAAAGGCAGAAAGTATAGGCTTGTGTAATTTACATACAGTCCCTCACGTCCATTATCGACTATACCTCCCTCATGAGGTCATCCCTAAAATAAATATGCTACAGAAACTGACAGAGAAATCTGAATTTATATCTTCATGGAGAGTAGTGCAAGAGAGCAACAGATTCATTATCAGTATACACAGTTGAATTATTAGCAATATCACAAGCTTTACAGTGGGTGGAGGAGAACAACACAGACAATGTGATAATTACCTCTGATAGCTTTTCAGCACCCTCAAGTACTAAGGCCGGGTAATCTTTATAAAGATAAGATATTCAGTTTGAAATTCTCCACATATTACACAGACTGTATGGTCACTGTTTGGGTGTTGTTCCTTTGGGTTCCTGCCCATGTACACGTAGGTGAGGAAGGCAATGAGGATGTGGACATACTGGCCAAACAGTCACTGAAATCACAGGCAGTTCATATACAGGTCCCATTAAGTACATGTACATTAAATATTTTCTAAAAATACATAAGCAAAAATTGTGGCAATGACGCTGAGACATCAGTGAAATGGGAGGTTGGTACTGTTGGAATAAAGGGCAGGAACATGTCAGGAGGAAACCATCATTACCCGTCTGATGATGGAACATAATGCTCTCAAACACTTCATCCAGTAGGTTATAACACTCAACTGGATTATGCGCACACTGTAATCAGACAGATCTATACTGGAATCTAGTGTCTATGATGAGAAACAAAGGGAACTAGTATCAGCACTAAAGGAAACAAAGCATTACACTGGGAAATCTTTGCATCATACAAAATATATATTTACTTAACTATTTAAAAGAAACAGGTTTAGTAGAGAGAAGTTTTTTTTTATTGTATCTGCTCATACTGCTCCACACTGCAATCCAGCAGGTTTAAATTTGTAAACCACAAATAAATCCAAAGAGGAGGAACAAAGTTTTGGGTTTTTTTGGATATATTTTTATTGATAGTCAACATTACTTTCTGTATGGTATGGAAATCAATTCAGTGCATTCAATTCTGTTACACTATCACCTATTAATGATGAACAGTGTTGGGTAAGTTACTTGAAAACTTAACCAATTACTAATTTCATATTACTAATTAAAAAAGTAATTAGATTACTTTACTAATTGTGTAATAGCGAAAATAATTAGTTACATTACGCATTACATTACTTGTGTTATTCAGCACAGCTCCATCAAAGGTGCCTTTAAACAACTGGCTTTGGTTTGGTTTTACTGGCCATCAACAGCTAGCTTAACATTAGCCCGGGTGACCGCACACAGTGCTCAATGTCCAGTCCATACACCCTCCAACTCCAAACAAAACCAGGTGATTCCTGAATGTAGAACTTCATTCATTTCTCCATCTCCTGCACTAAGCTAACACGTCCAGGTCCAGTCTCTCCACTGAACTCAGAGAGACCAAACTGATATCAACCCTCCATTTAATCCCCATTAAATTTAGCGAACAAGCCCACCCCTAAATTTATGAAGGAACAAAGCGTTACGCTACTCGTCACTGAAAAAATAATCATATTACTGTAATGCAATACTAAGTAATGCATTACAGAAGTTTGACCAAAATGAATGTGGACTGTGATGGATGAAACAACCCAAGCATGTTTCCAAAGTCTGCTAACATATCTTTCTTTTGTGCAGAAATTAATGGAAACCAATGGATACCTGGAATGGTAGACGAAATATATTCACATTTCTACAACGCAGCACCATTACTGGCAAAAACCACTGATGTGCTCCTCCCCTCTGCGATCAATACAAATAGTGGGCTTTATCCAGCTTGTTTAACATGTTTCAAGCACTTTATGTCTGGTATCATGTACATCCAAGCCCCAACACCTCAGCCCCAACCTGAGCTGCAGTGTGTGGAACACAGCCCTCCAGATTGGAACCCAGCTTGGGGTAAAGGTTAATGGAAGCGACCTGCAAAACAGAGATTTACAACTATCACATCTGCTGTGGCAACCTTGGCATCATAACATTCTTTGTACCAAAAACAACAACTTTTTTAAGAAAAAAAAAAAAAAAAGCAAAGGGGAACAAGAACATGTTTTATTTTTGCACGACACAGTGTTGGCTGTATAAGCAGTCCCTGGATATTTGCACGATGATTCACATTCATAGGTGAACTTGAGAAACTCAGTGTCAGGTTGAAAATTGCCTTGAGGCAGGTTAAGATGATTCTGCCAGGCTTAAGATCAGAGGAAATGGAAAAAGAAAAGCACACTAGAGAGAACAAGTCCCAGTCTAATGTGAACACGGGAAGGACAGAACGGAGCTGTCTCTCACCCTGGAGATAGCCTGAAAATATCTTCTGTTGTCAGAATCACTTAGACAGAACACATGTTCCAGTGAAGGCCATACATTTACCCATGCAGGTCGGTCATCAAACCATCCACAGCCTGTTCATCCATCTTTGTATCTATCTTGTATCTCTGGTATTCTTTTATCAAACTTGTATCTCTATTATTCTCACAAAATCCCAAGAAAAAAATATTTTTTTTAGATATTTAACATGTAAATTTTATTTATCAAGACAGTGCTTTGTCAGTGACAGTAAGCAGGATAGACGGGCACTTGCACATATTTCTATTTGGTTCCCAGCAGCTTTACTTATAATCTCATGAATTGCTTTCAGGCAATAAAGATTACCTCTATTTTCAGTTACTGAGTCATGCATTCAGACATTTATTAGATGTATAATGCAAGCTATTTCCTGTGTTAATTCTCACAAGAATATATACAAACGCACACACTAATGTGTGAATACTGCATGTTATTGCCATTTCTGAATTATTTCTATTTCTCTGTGCTTTGTGTTACATTTACAGCCTCCATATCATACTGTATGTGTAGAATTAAATGAGTATAATGCTAATTTAAAAAAACAACAACAATATAACAATTTTGTAAGCATATGCAGGATGTTTGTTCCATTTGATTCTATCTGAGAGAGTTCAAAAAGAAGTGCTATTGAAATCACCGAAGGCCTCAACATTTGCAACATGAAAGATTGTTCAACATGTGAACGTTGCCGGGCAACAAACACGGTTCCAACCAGGGAAGAGTGTTTTAGTAAATATTACCTTTAAAAATATGTTTTGTTCCACGAGGACAGGATATATTGTCAAAACAAAGAGGAACAATTTTAGGTGAGAGTCAAGCATGAGCAAGAGATTTCTCTTTTCAAGGCCACTAAGCCCCCCCCCCCCAAAAAAAAAAAAAATGTTGAATACTACCTACCTGACAGACACTTAAACCAACAAGCGGAGGCAATTCATCGGTGGAGTAAAAAGGTGAGGGTAAACTATACAGTTATATGTCTTGAGGAGAGAAATCACTGCTGTAGCCTCTGGGCTGGCACTGTCTGTATCTCCATAACTTCACAGGGTATTAATTGTTTCAGCGCTGTCAGCAGAATGGCCTCTGCTTGTTGAACCACATCCAAAAGTAAAGTCATCAGCCAAATTGCATGGGAGCAGATACTGAGGCTGAGCTACAATGCAAGACGCTGAATTTTAAGATGGTGTTGGAAAATGTCTGGCTCCATTTTGAAAACAGTTAACCAACACTGAAAAGATGAATGGCTGGAACACTAAATACCCCACGGGTTGGTATCATGACAAATTGCTAATTTATTATTTAACTAGGGTAGAGTTGTCAAAGGTGCAGCCGTCATTGACATTCATGTGACAGACGCTCCTACCAACACTGATCTACAATACTGCTTAGCAGTGGTCGATTTTGTGAAATTTTAACAAAGGGGATGGTGGCCTGTGCAGGTGACTGAGACTAAACCTTACCTTGAATTATGTAACTGTAGCAGCTGAGGTGTGGTCAGTGCAGGTTAAAGTCCTTACACATTACCTACTCCACTCCGAGGTTACACCAAACATCTATAGTAAAAACTATATCTGTAGTCATGTCACCCCTAAAATATTTTGTTACAGAGGTGGCAGCACAGATGCTACTAAATGATCATAGAAATATTATAGGCATACTACAGGCAGCAGTGTGTCTCTATGATCCTCTCACTCTTCCGCGACTGTCACTTTGATCATGAAGGTGACACTACTCTATAGAGTATATAGGCTACAGTGTAGTATAGAATTGAGTATTTATAGTATATAGTTTAAAGGTTATTGTAGATCCAAGATCTGCCACTTCAGCACCAAGGACAGCACCATGGATTTATCAGTACACAGCACAGTTAGGCTACTGATATTTTAGATCCATGGCCGGGGGCCATATACTCTAACTTACACAAACCTCAGTCAGATAAAGGATCAATGAGTCAGGCAGAGTAGACTAACATATTCAACTAAACAACCCCTCTGCCCCTGCACTCTCTCTGCTACTAGGGGATGGCAGGTTAACAAGGGGCATGCATTTTGGTCATTTTGCTAACAAGGGGGATGGCATCCCCCCTCGACCCCCCCTCAAATCGCCTACTGCTGCTTAGTATTTGCGAATACAATACATCATCGGATCAAGTGAAGAGGGGCATTTGGTGGCAATCATATACCAGTGATTAGCTGAGAACAAATACGAGAGGTGTATGCACATTAGTGCTAGCTTAAAAAGCTTCAAGGAGAGATTTATATTTAAGTAGTCCTACCTTTCACAGTGAAAGACATACATCAGCCTACCCAGGATTTCATTTAATTTTTTAGATTAGTGGTGGAAGTGGAATTCAGATCCTTCACTGAAGTAACATTTAAAGTACTATGTTGAAAAACTACTCTGTTACTGCATTCAGAAATGTACATATCTTAATCTTTATCTGCAAAAATAGTAGAGACATATGTAGACTTTCATAGATTTCATAACTCTGAAATGTAGTGGAGTAAAAGTATACAAAATGGAAATAGCCAAGTAAAGTACCAGCACTTCTGCCAATAAGGAGTTTCATAAACAAATCTTAAATTTGCTCCTACAATTGAAATATTTTACCAAAGCATTAATTGGACTTAAAAGCTATTTATAGATGATGGATGTTAGTATAAGGCCGGCTACATTTAACTTTGAATAAAGCAGCAACATATTAGTAACCCAGTGCAGATGCAATGCACATTAAAAATTCAGCTGCCTGTTTCTTCCTTAAATACACCAAAGCTTTAAAAGTCAGCTGGGGTGACGCAGTGGGAGGCCGCTGTCGATTAAGTACCATCGCATTTCCAATAAGGGTTGGTGCGGAATGTTAAATAGAATTTATGACTTCTGGTCCAGTCGTTTCTCATAACCTGTTTACACAGAAACTAGGAATCTAGGAAACTAGGAAGCAGTTTCAGGAATCAGTGCGCTTGTACTCAGTCACTCAAATGTACCATTTCAGCACCACGGACAGCGTCCTGCAGCAGTTCACAGTATGTGGTTAGACTGTAACTGCTTTTACAGTGGACGTCGTTCTCACACAGGTACGGTTGTGTATGTGTGTATAGGCTGTCTTGTGAGGACCCTCACAACGTAATGTATTTCCTAGCTTCCAACCACAAAACTTAACCACAATAACTATAAGCCACACCCGGACATGTATTCGAACCTTAGCCTAAACCTACTTGTAACGGAGTCTTAACCCTCAAACAGACCTTCAGAGTGAGATTTTTGGAAAGGGATGACATTTTGGCTAACACTCAAAATGGTCCTCACAAAAATAGAAGAGCACACACACACACACACACACACGCACACACTCTACATAAAATACGATTTCATAATCAGGAAACGGCTACTAATTAATTCCTCATTATCTACAAATGCATATGTTACATTCATAAAATGTAATACTGGATTGTGATAGCATTTCTTTAAAAGATCGTGATTTCCATTAACTCCAGCAAATAATAAGCGGTTAAAATGAAGGATGGGCTCGCTGTGGTTTAGGTTCCACAGTGATGAGGGGAATCTTTTCGGTTTCGTCCTGTGGCAACCTTCCTTAAAACCGTGCCACCGTAACATTTAACCCATGATGCACCCCCTGGACAAGCTCATGGGTCGCAGTCTCACCAGAAGAGGGCATTCCGATTCTGCCTGACAAAGTTGCCTTGACATGCAGACGTGATTAACAACCGCGTCATGCTGTATTTCAAACCGAGCAACAACGAGAATGAAAGGAACATTTGGACAAAAAGGTGGATATTTGGATGTTTGACTATTCCGCGAGACTCGTTGACAGCGTTTCACAGAGACTTGTGGATAACCGAGCGTTACTTTACTCTGTGCGCCATGCGCGGAACAGACTGAGCATCGTTGAGAATAGAGACGCCGGGGTTTACTCGGGAGAGGAATCTAAGGGCTGCTTGACTCCTTTGGAAAATTACATCCTGTTTTTTTGTAGCATACAAACGTATTTGTGAAGTTTTGTGACAGGATTATCTCGGAATCTCCATGCGCACGTAAGACTGACATGAATTACTTGGATGTGGCTTCGTTATTGTCTGCGCCTACTGCAGTACTCTTTTTGGCTGTAACTTGAAAAAATAGAACGATTCTTTTCCTGCGAAGACATGGATAGGGAGTTCTGAAACCGGATTTTTTTTCACCCTTTTAATCTGGAGTTGGAAGTAAATGACATTCGGCCCGGTTCAGTTGTACGGTTATAGATGCAGAACTAAACCGGATAACGCATCCAGGTCCGGGAGAGTAAAGGGCAGGTGCGCTTTGCAGTCGGCGGCTGCGCGGAGAGACCGGGCTAGTGGATTAGGACGGTACCTGTCTGTGGAGAACGCGTCATGCGGACTCGGATGTCGCGCACTAGAAGCCATTAAAACCTGTAGGCTGGAGCTGACAGATAAGCGGATATGGGTAAGTTCTGTTTATGTTACCATCTTTTTTGATAGCGTTGGTTGTTTCAAAAATATACTCCAGTTATCCTTCTTTCATTATAGCACATCACAAAATGCTTCACCTCTTCCCAGCAGAACCTGGTTTGAATCACATGTTTGCATGAAAAAGTGTCGTCTTTTGGTGGTTGTAACATCTAATAAGGGTTTTGGTGCCTTTTGTGAAGTGGTTCGGGAGGCTTGAGGAATGTGGCTGAAGCCTGTGCTGTAGCCTGTTAGTCGCAGATCTGCAATGTGTTTTTCCTCCATTTCCTGGCGGTATAGCTTATTAGAGACTAAGGATACTTATTATTCTATTTTACAACGCTGTGCGCTTTAATAATTGGTTCCAAATCATGAGCAAATAAGCAAATAAGCCTGTCTGTCTCAGTGAGGACTACCCTTTTTTTTCTTGACTAGTTAGAGTGGCTGGCTCATTGACATGGACTGAAATGCTAATCACGGTAAATGTTGGAAGCCAGTCAACTTTATAAAGCGTGGCCCTGCATAATCATTGATTGTCCTTAATCCGTACGCACGAAGCCTATTGTCCAGTTTCAACCCAGTGCTAACGCCCCCCAAAAAACTCTTGTGGGTTGAAGGCACGGGTCGTGCAGGTTTTGCTTAGCAGACTGATTCTCATTCAAGAAAGCCGTCGTATTCTGCACCTGCTATCAAGCGGGACTCTCCAAATCGAGCATAAAACTGTGCGTCCATCTATCAATACTCTGTGTGCGTGTGTGTGTGTGTGTCTTTGTATCTAGTTAAGACGACTCTCCTTTACTGATGCATGATATCAGTGTGTGCGCGCGTGCTTTTCCCATCTCATTCTCAGTTACATATAATGAGAATTTACCATTTTGCCCCGTTCTGTTTCCCTTACGCGTGCGCACAGTCATACACTCATAACCCATACTTCCCCATACCATCACCCCCCACCACCCCCACCCACCCCCCACTCTGTCCCTCTCTTGGTATTTAACTGTTAGCTGTTTTGTGTTATTTAGCCTTCTTCCCCAAAATGTCAAATAATTTGGGCTCATTCTCCATCTTTCGCTTTCTCTTGGTCTGATATTATTGTCTGATGTTGCCTTATCTCCTTAGCCATTCTTAAATGGTATACAGATGGCCAAGTTCACTGGTGGTGCTGTGCCATTAATTGTGAGGCTGCATGATATATTGACCCACAGTGGGTTACTGCACCACATCAATATAAGCTACAACAGCACACAAAGCCATACAGTACAGGCTGTAGGAGCTCAGATGCAATTTATGTGTACTGCAAAGCAACCATATACGGTTAATCATAGAACTCTGGTTTATGGGCCTGTTTCTTAATTCAATATCGGAGCATGTCAGAATATCCTGCATACTTGAGTTGCAGCGATTTTTGACTCACACACACATGCAGGTGGACACACATGCCTACAAACACGTTTGTGTCCAGGTGCGCAAACCAGCCCAAAATCGCAACTTTTGTCAACCATATAGCTTCACGCTGTTGCCCACAATTATTTGATGATTACATGGCACTCTAGTCTCAGTTATCCACCAGTGTAGCTGACTGTGATGCTCTTCATTAACAGCATGCAACGCACTTGTGTTTCATGGGCCATATCATTAGAGATCTGCTTTGCAGGAAGTGAACAGTAGGGTAGGGATAGTAAAAAGCCACAGCCAGATTTGCAGTCGCAGAGCTAAATTTAGAGACCCAAATGACATTGCACACACCTTTCCTACATCTAAAACATATTTTTGCTGTGAAAGAAATATGGCCACCTGTCTGCATAATAAGAAATAAAACAGATGCAATGCTACTTTGTTAAAATTTAAATCGGTGTGATACCAGCCATATTGGCTCATCTGTGAGTAGCTCAGTATAGGCAACAGATGACCTTCTGCTGGCCCTACAGCATCCAACAGGCAGCATTGTTGAAATGTAAGGTGAATCAGGTGAAGGGAGGGGATCAACAGGCCCTTTGAGGGCAATGTCTGGGCATGTGTTATTTACATCTGCTTATTTTGAAAGAAAAAATCAATGGCTTGTGAAGCACTTGGGATCCAGCATCCATTATCTACAGTATACCTGCTTATCCTGTTCAGGTTTGTGGGGATGGATGCATTGAGCAACAAGCTGAGTACACCCTGGAAAGGTTTGCCAGTAACACTTGGTTTTTGTACTAAAATAATCTAATGTTCAGCAATGTTGGACAGTGGCCTGTCAAAAAAAGACATACATATTTTTCAAATTGCTCCACAAGGCCAAATTTATCATGGAATTAGCAGAGCGTCACAGACTACAGGTGAGCTTAATTGTACTTCAGACTTGAGGATGGTCCTCAAAACAGCTGATGTACAAAGCCTCAGCTGAAAAGAAATGTGCCATTGATGGTAGAGTGCCACTCTGCAATATGTTTATACCTCTATACTTAAGGCTAAGGAGGCTCACTAACATAATGCATTTCCTATCTTAACTCTGACCTAAACCTAATTCTAACCTCAACCCTCAAACAGCTCTTTGAACTCTCAAGATCTAAAACTCAAATGTGCTCCTCACAAAGAAAAATATAAACCCTTTAGTTGGAGCTGTGTTGCCCACTGATGAACACAATGACATCACTGTGAATTCATCAGTTCTACTTGACCAGGATGCTGGTCTTTTTCTGGGTATCTAAGCTTTTATAGGGTGACATGGCAGAAGAAACAAAGCACAACCTTTACAGTGACATATGAGGTTACAACCCAGTTTGTATTGAACCCTAGTACCTGGAATAGAATTTCCATTAGCAATGTTTCACTTAGAAATAATGATAAACAGGAAGAAAGCTGTGTCCTGGTAATTGTTTATTTACCTGCACATTTACCCTTTGTTCTCCAAATAAGATTGTATCCACACTAATTTCAGTTTCACAAACTTGGCAGATTTATCATAATGAAAAGTACTGTAGTGGGCTCAGAACAGAGTTTTCATAGTGCCAGAGACTTACTCCACTGCAGTAAAGGGTGACGGCTGATTGGTTATTCTCCGTCACTCCACCTGCGTGGAACTGTTGCCGCCAAGGGAAATCAGGAATCAGACATATATACATATGTATTTGTGTGTACACAGTTTTCATGACAATACTCCTTACAGTGCTTTTCTATATTCTACCTAATCAGTGCTACAAATACAAGACGGGCACACCAGGACACAATGTTTTCCAACCACTGTTGAAATGGGTCTAACTTGGCAGGCCTTGCTATCATCTCAAAGATAATTGGAGACTAATAGGATGGCTTAGGCTGGTCTGGGGACGTCCTTCCCTATGTGTTCGGCTGCTGTCCAGCCTCTATGTGCCGGCAAGGCTGAGGCTGGGTAGCAGTTTTGTCAATGACAGGCAGCAAATAGCAATGAGCCACTTGTGTGCACTCAAAGTGCACCAGTTAGCGAGTCCATTTGCCAAGTTATTAAGCTACATTTGGTTTTATTTTAGGTCAGCAGTAAAGTGCACTTACTCTCTCTATGTGTTAGGGTTGAGAGGCAGAAATAGCTATCTTCTCGTGCTGAGGACAGCAGGGCTGTCTGCTATATAACTAAGCATTGCACACATGCCTTCAGACAAACTTTAGCCTTGACTTATCCATCCATATATTAGATTTAGACAGGTAACTGCAGAGGGTGACAAAGAAAAATGAGAAGCGTATATCTATATATTATCATACCGAACGCTAAAAAGAAAGCAAGAAAAATGTTCATCCTAAAAGTTGGATCTGAAGGCAAGCGAGAAAGAAAGAAAGACGGCTGGGGAGCGAAAATGGAATTCAACAAGGGAAGTGAAAGGGCTGAGGTGATGGTTTTGACCACATGCATAAAAATAGACTTCACATTATAAAAACATCCTGATGGCTGCAGGGTTCAAGGACATGCATAACTAGCATATTTTCAGTAGGATAGAGAACAAAACGAAGGAGAAATTGCTCTGATCTAAGCAGATGCGGTAGAAGAACAGTAATGGTGAGAGGTACATCAGGTAAAAGGTAATAGAGACACAAACCCCATGAGTGACACCTCAGAGGGTGACTTGTGCTCCTTTGTGAATAAGATTAGAGGAGTAGTGGGGAAGGAGATGGCTTACAGAGGCATTAGCGCACAGAACACTCATTAAACCACATACAGTGTCAGTAAGGGGAGAGAGGTGCCTTGTGAGGCAGGCTCAATCTGAAAGAGATGGTGGAGTCACTTCTAATAAAGCAAGCCTATTATGCACATGGGAAATAATAGCAATAGGGGGCTGTTTCTACATCCTCCTGGGATACGAGTCAAACACAAAATTTAGAAAACACGCATTCATGTTTAACAGCCCACACATTCTGTTCCCCAGTCAAAAATGTTGTCTGTTAAAATTGCTTTAAATGCACAAGGAACATTACACATGGGCATTGTTCTATATCAGTTCCTCTGCTGTCTCTGTTTTTTTTTATTATTATTGTAAGCCTTTGAGGCACAGTGTTGCTGGCAAATTAGTTAAAGAAACCTGAGAAAAACAAATTGGCTGCACTCAGAAATACTGCATCATGTGATCACCATCCTTCTCTCTGCAATATTTATGTGAAAGTATCACAATTGTGGGATCCGAGATGAAGAAACATGATTGATGTAGCTGCTGGTATAATCAATAGCCAGCACAAATTATCTGTACAGCGCCACGGTTCCCTCCATCTGTAAGGAGTGATGAAAGATTCCTCTGAAAACAAACAGTAAGTGTGTCTCTCTCTCAGTCACACTCTTAGACGCACAAAAACACACACATACAATACCCATATGGGATCAGCAGATGCTTCGCAAGGAGCAAAATGGCTATGTTAGATAGCATATGTTGTATGATGCCTCTCAACCACTCTATGTCAGGGAATTATTTCTGACAAATCCTGCAAAGATTACAGAAAATACTAGAAAATTGAAATCATGCTTATTGCCTCAACAAGTATCCTTAAAGCCCAGATATTCCATGCTTTAGTTCAAGTTCATCATCAGTGTTACACATCTACATACAGTATAGCACATTAAATTTAATTACGTTGGTAAATTCTGCATGGCACTTGCCAACACATCATACATTTTGTAAGCTAATTAAAGTATGGACTACTTCTATCCTGACATATTAATCTTATCTCACTGTAATAATGGTAATACGGTCCATACTTGATGATACTGCCTTGAGAAACACACATAAGTAGTGTATCCCACCATACCACCTCCTCAAGGGGAAATCAATGTATCTTAATGACAGATCATTAGTGGCTCTGTAAAGGGGAACGATTTTAATGGAAACAACTCTGTCTCACCTCAGAACAAGGAGTGATATCACAGGAAGCTACTGACCACTTTTCTTCACTTTTCAAATGGTATTTGAAACAGAGCATCTTCCCCCACAAAACTAAGAAACTGACATCATTCTCCACAGAAACATTTGGCATTTTTGGCATTCAGGTAGTTTTCTGTAGCAGAGATGAGTTGTGTAATTCCATAGGGTTTATAGTGATTTTTTTTATTTGAACCTGTGGAAAGCAGAAGCAATGATTAATGCTGAACCTGTACTGCTTTGGTTTGGTTATACATGAAATATATACATGAGGCTAAATTGAAACGCCTCTGGGATTGTATACTCAACCATCAGCTCTTGAATGTTAATTTGCTCTGTACAGTCTGCCTTTCATGACTTCATCTGCTTCTGCCATTGGTGTAATTATGGCTTATGGGATGACTGAATACAAATAAAGATGAAGATATGATTGAGTAAATTGCAAGTTGCTTTGCTTCAGCATTGGTTGTCACTGTGTATTCATTGTAAACATGCAGCACAAATTGCATCAATCCAAACGGCAAACAAGACCATGTACTTTGGGGTAATGAGTCCACACAATGTGTGAACTTTGTTATACAACTGAATTAAAAAAAAAGTTTTTGTGATTAAAATACATCTGTGAATTATACCACTTAATGACCACATACAATCGTCAGTTGATCAAAACAAGCAATATTAATTAGTATATAACAGGGCCTGGTCATTTATTACTTTAAAATTAATCAACAAAAGCTTACAGTCAATTCTAAAATTGGGAAACTAATATAAGATACTCACAGAGCAGAGGTGAGACGAGAATGCAGCAGTGGTGGGACCAAGTCATGTTTTACAGTTTACAAGTGAGTCTCAAGATTTTTCAATTTAAGTTGAGTTTTTAAGTCATACCAAAATCGCTGTGATTAGGTCAAGTTGAGCCACAAATCATAAACTTAAACTTCAAGTTCTAAACAAGTCACGCTGTACTCTCGATGACATTATTGTCACTGTGGTGTGGAACAAATTGGTGTCAGACAAGGTGCTATCCCTTTGGACTACCCGCTAGATATCTGACCATAAGATTCACTACAAAAGTAGTCTGTATAAGAGATTACATTCTTATATGATTTCTATACATAAAACTTACCGGGCTGTCCTCTGGATTCTGATTTTTTAAACTGGAAATATTAAAAATTATGCAGAAAATAAGCAATGCATTTGCAGAATCCTGCTTCCTTTTAGGTTCCTTTGGTTAATACAGATGACAATTTCCTTTACATGTATTGAAACTAAGGAAGTATGCATATTAGGAAACTTGTCCTTTGCTACTGCCTACACAGAAGTTGCACTGTGGAGTGTTGTAGAAATATCTATAGCTGAAGACACTATACGTTGGAAGACACCAGGTTTGATGAAATACTGTTAAGCACATTCTCCTTAATTGTATGATGTGATATGACTGGACATATTGTGTATAAATAGGTGTGTTGTATGACTGGACATATTGTTTGTAAATAGGTGTGTTGCAGGTATGGTGAACATGGGTCAGTGTGGGTTGAAGTGTTAACAATGTATGTGACAACCTTGGAAACTGAAAATGAAAGGGATGAATTACAACATTGCTGTGGCAGTTGAGTGGAGGTAGGGAGTTTCCAAGATATGGAAAAAAGGAACCTGGAAGTCTTGAACTGGAAGGGCATAATAGTTCTGGAAACTTGATGGATGAATCTGACAGCTTTACGTATAGACAAAGGGAAGGGACCTGGTATGTAAGGTTGAGGAAGAAAGATATAGAAATTGCACATTGAGGAATATGACCTGAATCTGAATGACTGTAGGAGGACCAACTACTGAACTACTGAACTACTGAAATGATAGGAGAGATCTCTAAAAGGAAACCCAACAATTTTGGCCCTCATTTTTAAGTTCTGGCATCTCCACATCAATCGGGATGTGGAAAAGTCTTCCTTTCTTTAGGATATAGCAGCAGTTTTATATAACTCTCTTGACTTTCACAGCTCAATGTTATGCTGTTGGGTGACTTTGCTTTTAAGCTTTATTAAATGTTTTTGGAAAAGGTGTTAGTGTCCTTCCCATTCAGATGCTCACACATCATTACACTGAATATGAGCAAAAAACATAAAATAGTTCACTTTTTGCAGCAGTATTGTTACTTGATAATAAAAAGAAAACCATACAAATGTAGAAGCTCTGATACTTGATGCTTGCCTCAGGATACCTCTTTAGAAGTTGTAAGCAAACTGCCAAGATTGCTGGACATCATCTTTTCTTGCGCAATAAGTCAGGTCTGGGTGTATAAATATATCCTCTCATTTTATCTTAAGAAAAATAAAATAGGGCACATAGCATGTATTTGTTTACCAAAGGAAAATCCTAAATTATGAATTATTGTTTTGGAGTTTGTAATAAGCTCGTCAACTTTTTTTCTCCTTTCTCGTTTTCTTCTCCCCCTTTCCCCTCCCTATAGGCTCTGCTCTGCGGCGTCGCTGGCTAGTGGTCCAACTCCTGATGCAGGTGTGGCTGGCAGCAAATCCATCTTTGAGCGAGCGCCCATGCCCCAAGAGCTGTCGCTGTGATGGAAAAATTGTCTACTGTGAGTCAAGCGCCTTTCGCGATGTCCCCAAGAACCTCTCAGGAGGCTGTGAAGGCCTGTCTCTACGGTACAACAGTCTCGCCAGTCTTCGTGCTGGCCAGTTTGTAGGCCTCAACCACCTCATCTGGCTCTACTTGGACCACAATTACATTGCCTCTGTGGATGGAATGGCCTTTCAGGGGGTCCGCAGGCTCAAAGAGCTGATCTTAAGTTCCAACAAGATCACATCGCTCCACAACACCACATTCCACCCTGTCCCTAATTTGCGCAATCTGGACCTGTCGTACAACAAACTGCAAGCCTTGCAGTCTGGGCAGTTCCAGGGCCTACGGAAGCTTCTCAGCCTTCACATACGCTCAAACTCTCTAAAAATCATCCCAGTGCGTCTGTTCCAAGATTGCAGAAATCTTGAATTCCTGGATCTGGGTTACAACCGCCTGCGCAGTATCACTCGGAATGCATTTTCAGGCCTAGTCAAGCTCACCGAGCTGCATCTGGAGCATAACCAGTTCTCAAAGATCAATTTCTCTCACTTTCCTCGCCTCTACAATCTGCGGGCACTTTACCTGCAGTGGAATCGCATTCGCTCAATGAGCCAGGGCCTGACCTGGACCTGGGCCTCTATCCAGAAACTGGATCTGTCTGGGAACGATCTGACAGAAGTGGACGCTGTAGTTTACCAATGCCTACCCAACCTGCAGACCCTCAATCTAGACTCCAACAAGCTGACCAATGTCTCCCAGGAGGTGGTTGATGCCTGGATCTCTTTGAATACGATTAGCTTAGCTGGGAATGTATGGGACTGTGGCCCTGCCATCTGTCCTCTGGTGGCCTGGCTGAGAAACTTCAGAGGGGCAAAGGAGACCACCATGATCTGCGCCTCCCCCAAGAAAGCCCAGGGTGAGAAAGTGATGGATGCTGTCGAAGCTTTTGGTGTATGTCAATCAAACCCAGCGACAACGCTTACTGTGAGTATTCCTCCAACCCCATCCAGTGTCCCTGTGCAGACTGAACATCACCCAGCGATTCTGGCTTCACCTACTGGTTCTGGAAAGAGAGGAGAGGGATCTATCAGAGGCCCCACATTGTCAGCTGTTACCCCCCCTGTGGCACTTCCTCCAGAGCAAGACTTGGAGCCCGTGTCCTTCCATAAGATTGTGGCTGGAAGTGTTGCCCTTTTTCTATCTGTTGCGATGATCCTGTTGGTAATCTACGTGTCATGGAAGCGCTATCCTAGCAGTGTCAAGCAGCTGCAGGAGCATTCGGCAGCAGCCCGCAAACGCCGCAAGAAAGCTAGAGAGACGGAACGCACCCTGAGCTCTCCACTGCAGGAGTACTATGTGGACTACAAGCCCACCAATTCTGAGGCCATGGATGTGCTTGTCAATGGGACCGGACCCTGCACCTATACCATCTCAGGCTCCCGAGAATGCGAGGTATGACCCACACCACCGCCACTCCTCCTAAACAAAACTCTGTCCACAGCGAGGCGACTAGAGGTAATTATTTATACTGCTTTGACAGATGATAAGTCTGCTGCTTGATTACTTAGCCTTACACAGCAGGTTAGGTAAATACTGTGTACCCATGGATTATTATTGAATGAAGCAGAGGTGGTTTTAGCATAATTTGTGTATAACAAGATATCTCTTGTTTTCAGATGGGTCTTTGTATATTTGCTTAAAACCTAATCTCTGCTGAGATGCAAGTGTTTGTTTTGCCACAGAATTGCACAGAAATACAGATAAATGAGACTGATTACATTTCCTATTCTGCATAATCTTGAGCTTAAGCTATGCTGTTTGTGATAAGACATGTGTGCTTGTTTAAGTACTTGTTTGCTTTTTTGCTTGCATATCACAGGCTTTGTGCTTTGTGTGTTTGCTCTACTGCTATTCAGTTTTTGATGAGCAGTATTGTGTGGGTAGAATAACTGAATGGTGGGAAGATTCACTTCTGGACACTGGATGTGAATGCTAATAGAGACTCTTGTCACTGAATAGAGCTTCCCCTGAGCTGATGACTTCACACTTTTCTTGACATAGCTATGACTCAAGATAGTTGTTGGAAAATACTTAATGCTCATAGTCCCCAACAGCACTTCCTTTCTGATTTCTTTCCCTTCCTTTGCACACTGACTTGCTGAAGTTACTCACTTGTTTACTCACTGGCTTAATTGATTAGTCACACATAAAATGAAATGCATACTTTCACTGGCCATCTATGTTTTCTCACACACAAGAATAGAAAAAATAAACATTTTGTGACATATACAGACACACACACACACACAGAGAGAGAGAGAGAGAGAGAGAGAGAGAGAGAGAGAGAGAGAAAAAGAAAGAAGTCTTTGACAGTCCCAAAAGGAGTGGAAATCCTTTGAAATGTTTCATACACAGGCAAGTGAATTTCTTGAAAACAGTATTTACAGACTACAGCAATGTGGGAATACCACTTTTTTCCTCTTGCATTCAGCTGCTACACTCTTGTGTACCTGACATACTGTACCATTCTTGGTAAAACCTTTTATTCTACTGCTGAGTTTTCTGCAAGTTTTTCAAGCTGCAGCTAAGCAAATCCTCTGTAGAAATGTATTTCTTATCACTGATTAACCGTTTTTTTTAAATTATCCAGTTATGGCAGGGCGCTAAGGATGGGCTAAGCCCACCTGGATGATCAGGTAGCCTACCTTCCGAAGCTGTAACCCAAGAGGCATAAGACTTATTTTGGTTAAACTCTATATTTTCACATTACCAGCCCACCTGTACTCAGTCTAGTTCTTAGATTTTGTCGACATTTCCATGGCATGAATTTCTGGCCATTTCTCTCTGGAGGAATGACTATAAATGCAGAGGTTTAAACAGCGAGGAGGAGGAGGAGGAGGACTCGATCCTCCACATTCTCTTCCATTACTGTTACTAACCATGTGGCTTTCCTTGAGGCAAGTCACCTGATAATATATTATAATACTGGCAGGTTGCTCACACTGGTTTGATTGTAAGGAGGGACCACAAATCACAGCTGCCATTTTGTTGTTGTTTGCCCTGCCCTCCCCCATATAGGCTTTGAGTGCCTCCTTTCAGCCTACAGTGCTGCTTTATGTTAGTGTAATTTTTTTATAGTAAAACTCCATTGAAAGTGATGTTGGATGGATGGAGGGGGAAAAAATAGAACATTTTTAGCAGCTGTAGTTCATTTTTTACAATGCCAAGCAACTTTTAATTTGAATTATGTGGTTTTCACATGACCTCATTTGACGCATCTTTTGTGGCTTCTACCCAACACGCCATGCTGTCTTCAAGCCAACAAAATGTGTGCAATGTCATCTTATTTTCAGATCAAAACAGGAAGCACACTATGATCTCAAACCAGCAATATGCACATAATGTACAGAGGTTAGATATGATAACAGGGACACCTGTAAAATATAGTATAATCCAGTACAAGAACATCACAAATATGCCTAAAAATATGTGTATTGACTTTTTTAATGCAGTCCCAACAGAAATTTTAAATAAGTTTCAAAGAAGTTGAATTTGTTGTAGGGGTGTTTTGGATTTCATAACCTTGTACAAGTGTTCATGTTCTTGTGGTCGCCCCCTATAATTTGAATGATTAGCTAGTTAATTTGCAAAGTACACAGCAGGAGACAGCTGCCCACAGGAATTATATCAATATGAAAAAGGCATATTGATAGCAATAAAGATTAACTTTAAAAAGACATTGTGGTGCCAAGAATTGACATTCTCACATAATAAAAAAGAAAAAAGTTAAATAAATATTGATTTAGTCTTGATATTCTTTGTTTAAGAGGGGCGTGGTTGTAATTATAGGCATTCTGGTGGTAAAATAATTATGTTCTATTTATTCTGATTTAGTCTAGGCCTTATAAAATAAATTCTAGCAGCCATGTGTTCAATATGGACCCCCAGATTATCACTGTGTTCATTTCAGATACTTTGTATAAACAGTTTCAGTTGTCATTAGTTAGTTTATTTTTATATGGCCCAAAATTACAAAGTTGTCTCAGGGGGCTTAGGAGTAGCTCACACCCATGTGTTGGACCTACAGAATGACATTTTAACTAAGAGACCTTAAAAACGTAATACCATATGTTGCCCCTGTTTGTTAGAGAATTGTTAATGTCAACAGTTATACAATATTAGGCAAACAATAGATGGCTATAGCAGTGAGGATCAAGAGGAATGAACAGCGCTGGGGAGGAGGGGTTACTGTCACACTAGGTGAAGGCAAATTAAAAAAAAAATGCATTGGTTGCCTTCCAGTATGTCACATTACAAGGAATAAAATGGCTGATTGTCATTCCCAACACTCATTTTCATTCCTGATGCCCCATGCCAGTTGGATCAGACTATTATCAGACTCATACTGCACAGTCCAGGGAGGCCCTATATGAGACGTTATCTATGAAAGGTGCCCTCCGCTTCTACTCTAAGGGACCCCACACAAAATAACTCACAGCTTCTCCATCAGTATAAGCTAGAAGCTGGCTTGCTGTTTACCATTGAAATCACTGCATCTATCATTAGCCTTTTATCTTGACTTGATTGAACTTGGCAATTTAGCTGACTCTTTTATCCTGTAAGCCAAAATAAAGCAGGAATTAACCCAGACTAAGAGGGGCAAGGGCCAAATCAACATTACAGAGCCAGCAGAGTGTAACAACTCGGAGAAAAAAAAAGGTACTGGAAATATGTGTGATTCATCAACAAGCAAGCATATGAAGGAATTGTCGACAAAGAAGTAAGAGCCAGAAGCCAAGAGTTTTTGTTATTTTATAATTTGGGGCAAAACAGAATAGATCATGTAAGTAAAGGAAGGTAGTAATGGAGAGAGTGAAGTGAGCCATTCTCTATACAAAAGCTAACACTACACATTAAAAAATAAATAAAAGATATCCCTGTAGGGCTCCCAATAGAACGTTTAAAATTATACAGTTCTAGTTCTCATGAACATCAACATCAACATTTGATCACATGATCTTCAGCAGGTTCACCAATTCTGATGTTCTCCACCTCCTTACATAAGCTACACCTGGAGGGGAAGTTGACACACACAGGTGATATAAATCGGACTGAACACATTTTTAATCTTAAGAAGGTGAGATGTGTTCATAACATGCTGTAAATATCAACTTATTTGTTTAACATACTGTAACAGTGTGATGTCTTACATTTATCATATATATAAGTTTAAGACAGACACATCAACCAGTTGAAATTCGCAATGTTGGCGAGGGCATATATGAGAAGTACAGTAGCAGATCTAGCGGTATAGGCTCCCGGTTGTGCACCTTGTGGTTAGCTTCCATATGCTGTTTTTTGTTTTAAATTTAAGGCATATCTTGTCTTTCCCTCCCCTGCTTTCTGCAATCTGCTAGTTCAATACACCTGCAGGGGACTGTTATTGTCGACATTGAATTACATTTTGGCCTCAGGTTTCCGACAGCACAACCTGTATAGCTATAGCTATATTATGAAGCCATATTGCATGAAAATCGTTTAACTATTTCTGTAAACATATGGAGGAAAACTAATCGAAGGCCCGACACTCTGCTAATTCCTCTCACATTAGCACTTCTGTTTCCACGAGCTTCCCTTTCATCCCCGCACCCGCCTCCATTTTGTTTCTTGAGATATCCTTGAAAATGCATTCTCCCCAGCCTTATCTGTCCCTCTGTCTCATCTTAAAACATTGTAGAAGGGAGACAGAAACTATCAGTCAGCAGTCCACAAAGTCCTGAGTTCATCTCAGAATGTGCTCCGATCTTGTTTCTACATTTTGTTGCTCTCGCGTGGACATAAATCACTCGGCAGAACGTGGCAGCACCTGCTGCACTCTCCCCACCTCACAGCCTCACTGCCTCTCCTCAGACTCGAGGTCATAGCAGCTCAGGTCTGTTCATCTCTCCTGAGTGGAAATTGCTTATTCCTCTTGTGTCACTCTTACCATTTCTTTCATTTGGATTCTGTGCCATCACTATAACTCACCCTGGACCTCTTCACATGATTGTCCTTTATCAGCCTTCAGGTCCACCTGACATGAATGTGAGTTTGGCAGCCTTTTTAGTGAATTGCCTGAAGATGGTGCAATCCTCATTTTCCTACGTCACTTCAACCTTCCCACAGAGATGATTATTTCTATCATTTCATTTCTATCTTTCTTTGATTTTTTACTTTCTAGCTGTACTCCTGATGTGGGCAGTGGACTTGACCTGATCTTGAGTCTGTGCCACTTATGGCCTCTGTCACCTTTTCATGTTTCAGAACATCACTCGGAATCTTTGCCATTTTTTTCTAACCCATCTTGTAACCTGGCCACGCCACACGGTAACATATGTGGCTTTTTTCCACAATTCCTTCCTTTTCTCCTCTCATCTCCTTTCACTTTTTACAATTCCCATGTGTCTAGCAACCCCATCATCATCCTTTGACCTCTACCACCTTCCATCCAGATCTGCTCATTTGTTGTATCCTGCCCCTTGGCGCTCTGAAACCGAGTGAACTAAGTGGACATCGCTTTTTACAGCTGACACAAAATGGCTCAAATCTTCTTTGATAGGGATTCTGATGATATGCCAGGCCTGCTCTGCCAACTGCCCAGTAGTGCTACCCCTAATTCACTCACTACCCATCTCATCTTACCCGACTTGTCATGAAAGTCCTGAAACTCATTTCTGTTGGCAGGACTGCTACATGCCCCCTTGATTCTACCTCCTCATCCCTTCTTCTGATACTGCTGCTGACCTTTTCCAAACTACAATCATCCACTTACTATAATGTCACACTGCATATAGCTGTCTTTGAATTAATAAATGTTGTTCCTATTTTTAAGAAACCCAGACTCATCTGATGCTAAAAACTAGACAAATTATACTTCTTCTGAATGTACTACCCTTTAACCCTTTGAACTCTGCAATAGAAATGGTCCGCCAGTGCCTACATTGGTATTTTTGCTTATTGTGATGTAATTTCCTAGATTATCTTAAAATGCTTCATATCCCTAAAATCAGTACAACCTAAGCTAAAAGGTTATGTAAGTCAATAAACCATAATGACTGATAACATTATTGAAACTGTGTCATAAATTAAGTCCGCGCCACCCATGGACATCCATGGCACCACCTTGCGTTCTCACCACCTTTTGCACTGTACGTAACGCATCTTAATGACGTTCTCAACCCGCGACATGAGCATACAATGTGATGGCATGGAAGACAGAAGTCTTAGCTTTCAGATGCAAAAAGAATGAATGCTCTAACTATTACGGATTTTATTTTACATCACTTTAAACAGGATTATGCAAACAACGCCCTCCCGCGACTAGTTCGGGGCTGCCCACGGGAGGTCTGTTTACAGAGGGTTAACCAAGTTTCTGGGTAGGTCTTACAGAGCAGCATCCTGAGGTTGTTTTCATTGCCGTCACAATAGTAACTTATTACAGTGTAAAGAGAAATTACTCAAAGTCTTTACACCTGCCTGGTGACTTTAAAATGGTAATCATTAAAAGTTCTTAAATGATGATTAATCAATTAGTTGGTTGAAAGAAAATAGAATCAACAAGAATATTAGCAATTGATTAATCATTTAAGTCATTTATCAAGCAAAACTAGAAAATGCTAGACAACTATAAGCAGCTTCTCCTTCTTCCTGCGTCTCACGTGTGAGAATATGTTGCTCTGTTTTATATTTTGGTAAATTTAAAATCTCTCAGTTTTAAACTGTTGGTCAGACAAAATAGGCAATGTGAAGATCTTAGGCTCTGCGAAATCAAGATATAAAAAAAACAGATTAATCCATGATGGAAAATGATTTCTAGTTGTAGCCCTAATGCTTGAACTGCACAATTCTATATATATTGGTTCTCAAACAGCCTATTTTTCTTATGCTGATGACATTCAACTCTGCATTTATAGTCCATCCTGGCACTCAAATTAAGCAAAATCCCTCAGACAAAGTAGGTCTTCACTAAACTACTTGGCAACTAAAATTACTTTATAGATGCCTTCATAGATAAAAAAGCAGCATTTAATGTTTGGTAGGATTATGTTAAGCATAAAAGTGACACTGCTGTTTTGTCAAAGATTTATTATTTGAGAAAGCATGTTACAGGCTTTGCTATTGAGATTTGATACTTTTGTGTCAGTCAAAGGCTGTGAAAAAGTGCACACGTTTTTGTAAGGTGTCAAAATGTAAAGGTAAAAATATATTGTTGCTAATTTGTCCTGCGCCATTGCACAGAAAGGTATGAGGCAGTTTCCCTCTCTCCCTGTTTCTCTCTCCCATCCCTCTACAGTCCAAGGTCATGGTGTCAGATTGTTAATTGCTCAGAAAAAAATCAACACAAACACTGGGAGGCTAGCCAAGGGCAAGTAAGCTATCTGTAATTCAGTGGGGAGGCTGAACTTCTCGATGCTAGTGTCTTCAGTCGACAATTAGCCATGTGGGAGACTTCAAACATGCACTGTGCGTGAGAGAACATCTCTCTCATCCGCTAATCCTGTCTGTTTCACACTCTGGTTCCATGCCGCTGCTTTCTTCACCGCCGTTTGATCCATGCTTAATGAGGGTGTTAGATCACCAATATAGCAATTACCTGGAAAAGAGGCAAGACTCTTTTCTTTTCCTCCCAGTTTTCACAATGCAACCCAAGTGCATCATTAATATTAAGCTTCCTGATGCACTGTCTCTGTTATCTTTTCTACTCGTTGGTGATACTCATCTTAAAATCTTTTACAATTTGCATCTGATGTACTTACCTTGTACCTACTCGCTCAGCAATTATTATTATTTTTCTGTCTGTTTACATTCAAAGCCATTTTTCAGAGCTGTGCGCGATTTGTTTCACACAAGTCTCTAGGCCTTTTTACTACCTCTTACTTGCTACGCTACTGACTGATAAAGGTACTTCTATTCAGCCCCTCATATGGATGAGAGAACAAAGATGACATATTGTAACTGCATGCAAATGGACAAAAAACGGTCTGTTTTTATAAAATTGCTATAATAAAAGAAGCCTAGAATAGTGACACAGAACAAATGCTGAAAGGGTAATATCACATTAGAGCCATGCCTTGCTTGCCCCAGTATGATCGGTGTTGTCTTCCCATTTTTGACACTGCATTTAGTCACAGCGGCAGCATTCAAAAATGTTCTCAAACTAGCATCTATGCTCCAACTACATTTGATGCAGCATGTAATACAAAACTCTCCATGTTAGAGAAACTGTCCAGCAGAGGTGCAGCAAGAACAGAGCAAACATCTCCATCATATCAAGCTAGCTCTCTCTAAAATGTAAGCCTTATTTTTCTTTTATAAAAACAAGTGAAACAGCATGCCAGTGCAGTAAGAGTTTTTCAACCTTTTTTCAATATATATCATCCCCTTTGAGGATTTTCCACATTTGTGTCCTCTGTATCTTGAAACAAGAAGGAATAAGGCAGGTCGTTGCATTATAATCAAAATTGGCCTTTTTATCTTGAAAATAAGACTATAGACATGAGACATCACTCATATTAGGAGATTTTTTAAAGTGTGTAACTATAGCCACATCTCTTTTGTGATTTTATCATACATCTCTGAAATAATTTACCGACATTTGATTAAATAATATCACTTTTTTCATAGTTGGTTGTAGGTGTCTTGTTTGTAATATTAAATGCATGGCAGTTGTGTGGACTAAAAGGAAGGTTAGAGGATATTAGTGTGGACCCAGCCCAATGAAGCACTCCTTTTTTCTCATTAAGTATATGATCATTTTCAGTAAGGTTGGACGGCCTTACTATCCCCTTGCCCATTAGTCACAAAATTCAAATACTTGTAATCCAGTAAGTATGAGGGAAGATGAAGATGAGTCATTTACGGACCTGCAACTAAATACACTGTTAAGTACCTGCAGCAGTGCATCTGTTCAGGCCTATAAAATGAAGGAGTAAAAGGGGACCAAGCCATCCCTATGATAGGCATTTTTATTCACTTTTTTTTTATCTTATGAACACTCATGGTTGAATGAAGCACTTCTGCTGAAGTTGTGCAGACTTGTTCACTCTTACCAGAAAATGATGTGCTATTTAATGAATTGACAATGAGTCAAGTATAATTAGCCTGTCATCCTCACATAACACTGCTGTCAGATGAAAATATTTCAGCTTTCCCAAAGTCAATTTTATATTTCTATTTAATAGGTTTCATGGGGCCTTGTGTCAAGAAACTTACTTAGAATTCAAGCTGCATCTTTCTAGAAACTAAACTCTCAATTCATTACTTCTAGGAAGAGTTGTTATCTGATTCTATAGCCCATCCTAATTAACTAACTACTGTAATTAAGGGGAACACTCTCCAAAAGAGAGGGTGGAGGTCTTGTCTTTGCAGTTCTCTGTGGGTGGACAGAGTATTAAGAGTCAAAAAGACCGCAGATCTGTGTTTCCATAGGATTTCTGTTATCTGGCCTGTTTTTTTTTGTTTCTAACTAAAGAACAAAGTGATCCTCCCACTGACATTTATGTCTCTTCCAATAGTGCTTTCATATCTATCTATGGCTACATCCACACAACTATGTTTTTGTTTTAAAACTCATACATTTTGCTACGTTTACGCCTAGCGTCCACACTACTCCAGCGTTTTAGTGAGGACAGGCAGAAATGGAGACGTTTTAAAACGATCACGCAGACACCCACATTCGCTTCCTGACTGGGTCTTATCAGCCACAACGTGTCCTTCCCTGATTCGTTACACCCCATCACGTGACCCTTTCCCAGAAGAAAACAAACGACATCAGCCTTTGCTGTGTCCCAAATCGCGTACTTCGCAGTACACTGTGTACACTATGTATTGACTTGTGTAGTGCGTTAATTTTGACAGGGTAAAAATCGAATACTGCTGTTGTGCGCTTACCGGAAATGACGATCGCAACCTTTGACCACATCTTCTTCTTCTTCTTCTTTTTAATGACGGATTGCAACCGGGCGGGGCATTATCGCCAACATTTACTGCGATAGCTGCACGCCGAAATATCTGCCAGCTTGTTTGCTCACTTGACTTCAATTCAATTATATTAAAAATGAATGAAAAATGAACGTGCTTTTACTTTAAGCCATAACAATTGCAACCGCGGCCGCCATTTTCATACGTTGGTGGTCCTTCCCTTCCGCTACGTGGCCAAGATGGCGACCGTTGAGAGTGAGAAGTGTGCAGCGTTCCACACTCAACTTTCTGGCCGTTTTGTGTACACCATCCGGGTACTTGCAGTACACTGCATTTTGCCATACTTACCAGTGTGAACTCACTTATGCACTCAAAATACTAAGTTTGAGTACGCAAGTACGCGATTTGGGACACAGCTCTTGACTACCAGCGGTTAATTCAACATGGATAACGAATTACAACACTTACTTTCAGTAACAGTTCCACCTCGTCGTTGATCCAAGCTTAAAAATCACTGGTCTTACATTGCTGTTCTTCATTCGTAGTATTTTCTGCAACTAACTAAGCAACCAACTGCAGAGTAGACAATCTTCTTCCTGTTTACACCGGCACGTGTACGGAGATGGTTTTTGTTTTAAAACACTGTTTGAAAAATGTATTATTGTGGATGTAGCCTATGAAACTAGTCAGTATTTCACAAGCAAGAAGCAAATAGAGAAAAATATCCTTTTTTTGTCTTACTTCCTAAGCCAGAAATAAATCTCGGGACACCTTGTAGGGGTCAGCATTGCAATGTATCCTTGGTACACTCCTCTCATGTGTTTTCACTAAACTGATTACACCTCTTCTCAGCACTGTATGGGCGTGCATACACTGTGCATGACAGACATCTCCCTGAATCTCTTGTTGGATTTCTTGCACCTGTCAGGATGTGAAAATGTACATCTTTTCAATTCATGGACTTTAATGTGACCGCACCTATATACGTGAGGTCACCAGCCTTCCATACAATGAAGCTGCCTGGATAAAGGGATGTGATGTTACTGGAAAAAAAAAGGTGGTGGCATGTTGAAAGAATAACTTCTCCATTTAAAAAACACAGTGGATCAATGTTTCTATTGGCCGACCGTACAAATTCAAGGTCAGAGATCACCTAGAACAAAGGTGAATACATTAACAAGGATGAGCCCACTGGCTTAACTGTAAATCAAATTTAGCATACCTAACTGATGAAGATGTCAATTTCTTAGTCAATCTTTAAAAAATGCATTGTATTACATTGCATTTATTCACAATACATTATGTAATTGTATTAAGAAACTGTCTCCCCTTTCCCAGAGGAGATGTTTGTACTTGTATTGGTACTGACAGCATTTAAGTCATCCTGTTCAGCAGATTCAACAGGCGGAAAAGATAGACTGGCACTCGGGGTTGAAGTGGAGTAAGACAGGTAGGCAAGTGAACCTGGCAGAGAAGCACATTCAACAGGATGGAGCAGCCGACAGGCGGACAGGAGAAGCAGTTAGAAAGCCAGAGAAATCAGGCAGTCATCCAGACTCGACAGCTAGATTGGCAGGCGTCTGTCCACAAAGACACACAGGCCTTTGTCCACGGACAGCTGTCCATCCACTGATCGGTGGTGGCTCAAAGCTTTTTTGAAGTAAGATAATAAAAGTCCAAGGCAAGGCCCAACAGACTGACATGTTTTCCTCAGTGGTCAGATCAAAACTGCCATGCACCGAGGATGGTGTGTGTGTGTTCTCAGAAAATAAAAGGGCACTTTTGATCAAAATTGTGTCAAATTTGTTTGATAAATTAATTTTGCAACTTGGATTGAAAAATCACAGCTGAGATGAAAACACAAGGGTACAATTGTATTTACAATTGCTAGACTGAGTAAACAACACTGAAGAACAGAATCTACTCTACAGGCCCAGATAAATACATGGTTCCTTTTCAGTACTGGACACATTATTTTCCATTCAAGTTTATTGTAGTGCTGAAACAATTTGATTAATTGAGTAGAGTCAATAGGCAGAAAGTTAATAAACAACAATATCAATGTAGATTGACTATCTTTGGGTTTTGGACTGTTGGACAACCATTCTAAAGACATTACCTTGGGTTTCGGGCATAATTATCACAGCAATATTGGAAACTACAGGACAAAGACTGTCAATCTATTGGAAAAAATCAAAGTTTCAACCCTTTAAATGGGGATATTCCAGCTGCAGTTATAGTAGTTTGGAAATCTAGCTGTAAATATTGTGTTTATGCTTGTTTGTGTTAGTCTGGTTTGCTCTCAGCTTTTTGCTTTGTTTCTTGAGCTTTTGGTGGGATTTCATATACCATTCAAACAAAACAAAACAAAACAAAACAAAACAAAACAAAACAAAAGGACATGTACACTATGTGAGGGTGCCATTCCTAACATTTCTACAAGTTACGCTAGTCCACCAAGTAGCAAAAGCAATCAGACAGCCAATTTCTGATACTGCTGTGATGTGCTGCCAGCCTTTTATTCTGTATATATAGACTCAGATGAAGGGGTGTGGGTGAGTGAAATGTATTGATGTTGAAAATCTAATGAAATTTCCTACCTTTTGAGTTTGATCCTTCTCCAGCGTATAGGTGTCGGTTCAGGCTAGCTGCATGTGCTGCATCCACTCATGCCGGCATACAAAGTACCCTTCATCTCCCCAGCTAGAATATTCTCGGAGGTTTCATTCCGTTGTGTCTCCTATTCCTTTTTAAGCCCTTTTCTCTGCTGTGTCAAGCACATATTATTTTTAGTTAATTACCTGTCTCTGTCAACCTCCAGCACCCTACTCTGTGGCCTCACTGCATCAGCCTTGATGCAGGTTGTCTTCCACTGCAGGAAAATGTACACCTCTCATGATTGATGACTCGTATTCTCCCACAGCTTCACTTTAGTATTCCAGCCCCACATGTCCAAGCTGAAAAGAGCATAATATCAACATATGTTCTAAGAATAAGTCCCTACCCAGGGTACACTTTTTTTTTTCCTCCCATGTGTGGTGTTCGAAGAGAAACAAAATTACATACCAAAACATTTGTGAAAAGAGAAAGAGAAGGGGAGAACAAGTGACTACAGTATTATAGCTCTCCAATACACACACTCAAGCAATATCTGCCCCACGCTCCATGTAACAAATGTCATATATTTGAAAGCCATCTTTCACAGTAAAATATAATGGTCCCTCTTATTGATTGAATTAGCAAGGTAATAAAAGCTCTGTATTGACAAAACTGACAATAGATACTTTGGGAATTGATAGTGCCATGAAGCTAGTGAGGTCACTTAGGGACCAGGGACCCCTCTCTGTATTCATCGACTGTCTCTTGAAATGTGAAAAAGATCACACATAATGATGATCATAAAATGAGGAAGATTACAAAACGCACCTGAGCCTTGTGTCTGTTATAAATCGTGTTACTTTACATTTCAAAAACCTTGGACAGCTTTAAAAAAATACAATTATAATATTATTCATTTGGAATGACCACATTCACATGCAAATTGTTGTCAAGTTCAGCATTTTTTCTTTTCTTAAATGGTTATTTGTACAGCAGTAAGGGTTCAGATGGGGGACCTCAGCTGTGGGCCCCTATTGATGCCTTGTTCCTCCCACGTTCTGTTTATTGTGTATGTATCCTGTTGCCTTTTAAATAATATTTATTCACAGCCTTTCAGCCTGTCCCCATGTCAGTCACTCAAAGTGGGCTTTGTGGTGTTTGGGGGGCATGGTTATGTGCAAGACTAATTAGCCTTGCACATAACCATATATATATATATATATATATATATATATTATAAATGATCACCAGTTGGCTTGCTCATACTATGGAGAATGACACGGAGAGTCAAACCAACCCTCCGTCAGCTGGGGGCGTGAACACTTTTTTTTGCCCAAATTAAGTCAGGCTTCCTTAAAATTTCCAGTATTACATCATTTAATAGAGTGGAGCCAAGTTTGCAGCGCTGGATAAATTTCGACACCGGGACAGGGTGTCTAACTCCAGTTTTAGCCTCCAAAAACAGCATTTAATTGCTGTCCAGTGCCCCAGGATTGCTGTGTGTCAATTACAGTTTGATTGAACAAGATTATTTAGGAATATGTGCCATGATGGTAAAGCACCAGGTATTAAAACTAAATTTTGGCACGCTCAATATTGGATACAAATATCCTTAAGTCCTAAGGTTCTGCTGATTGACTTATTTTGTGCTCCTAAGTCTGATAAACCTCAGTTCAAACAGTTCAGTTCGGGGCTGAAGACTACAAGTTTGAAAATTAAAAAAAGAAGTGTGCTTACCAGACTTAGCTTAACTGTCAGCAGTTGGGATGCATTGTGCATAGGAAGAATGAGCGGAATAAAAAAGATATCTCTGGTTTGGCTGCATCGATTTTGATTTTTTCTTTTTTTAAAAATTGTCCATCCTGAACCTGGAGCAATTAGGGGTCTGGGTCCCCAGACAGATTCTCTCTTTGCCTGGTTGGTAATACAACCTCGAGTACATCAGAAATTTGGTAATGTGGCAGCATATTTCCCTTAAAAGCTAACTTATTTTAAGAATGATCCTTAAGTGTTTCATGTATTTTGTGCAGCAGTTAGCAGTGAATCACCGTCTGAGAGGTTTAGTCATTTTAGTGTACATACAAAAGAATACAACGGTTACATTTCAAGATAGATATTGAACTCCATGTTGCCTTCTGTTACCAATGTAATGACTCATGCAGAGAAAGACTGGTGTGCTCTACGAGCTCTAAAAGGGCAGTTAGGAGTCTTCTTTGTGCTACAGAATTGATGTTCTTGGACTGCTCATTGAAAATCATTCACAACAAGCATCTCCCATGCTTTGTAACTGTTGCACAACTGTTCCAGCTTCTATACAACTGTTTCGACCTCTCAAATGTGAGGATCCGTTTTATATCATTGTGGAATGGAATATTTTGGGGGTTTGGACTCCTGGCGGAAAAAAAATCTGATTAATCAATAATGAAAATAATCTTTAGTTCTACCTCTGATTGCACTCAATTTTGCATTTTCCATGTCCCACCTGCTCTTCTTCAGCCTGTCTCTCCCTCATCTAATGTGTAAAGTGATTCAGGTGAAACCATCACGAGACGGCCTTTTATTTTTTATCTGCAATGTGTCTTATAGTTCATTCATTCATCATACCTGGCATGCAGCCTCTGAGATATGATCCTCACTGCTATTTTGCCACTGATTATAACCATTAACAAGCAGTCTGTCTGTGAATGGATGGGGTCACTACCCTCAGCATTAAAACATTCATCAGAGAATGTGATTTACTGGGTGCTCTCTCCAAGTGGGAGGATATGCTCTTTGTAATGTGGACATTCAAAATGGGACGTATTCCAAAGTGCACCACAATCAATGCAAATAGAAAATTTTAATCACCTCAGCCATTCTTCTTCAGCTCTATTCTGATCTACTGACTTGTTCACTGCTGCACCAAATGCATGTCTTATTTGACAATGCAGCTTCCCTACTATGACATACCCGAGCCTTTACGTGTCTAATGAAAGATTCCAACCTTTAACAGAGTGCTATTTTCAGAGCGGAGAACCATTACTGAAGTAGTTGTGTACTCGACCAGTGATAATGGAATGCTGCATTCCCATATTTTTTCTAAAGAGATGAACTGCCCACAAATTAAGCACTTAAGCAGATTTTTTTTACCCCCACTCTTTTTAATCAAGGCAGGTGGAGTATTTTTGATTTTCTAATAATAAGAGCCAGTGCAAGGAAGTAATCAACATCAGGCTAACCAGATTTGGGTTAACAAATTGATGTTTTGGACCTATGACCGCTATAGTTGATGATGGTAGAATAATCTGCACATGGGTGCTCGGATAAGATTAAAGTGGTGGGTGTCAATCTGGTTATCCATTCAACTGTGAATTAAATCACCTGCAAAAAGGATAAAAATGCATGCAGAGCAATGCAGGGAATCGTGACAAATACAGGAATGGTACAATAACACATACTCCCAGGGTACTGAGGAGCTTACTCCATGTCTCAGACTTTTTTTACGCTGTCACCTGAATTTATCAAGTCAGCTGCAAAGCAAAGTGTGGTACAGAAAGGGCACAGAGAAGCAATGGAAAATTACAAGTTGAGCCAAAAGATAGGAGTAGACAAAAGGAGAGAAGAGAGAGAAATAGGTAGGTGGAGCTGGGGTGATGTAGGATTTGAGGAAGGAGAGAAACTGATAGTTGGAAGGGAGAGCGGGAACACACAGCCACTCTCTCAGCTCTCTCTGACCTGAGAGGCACAGCCTGTTTGATTTAGTGCCAATCAGAGTTTTTAATGTCTGTGCAGCGCATCATCATTTATTAGGATTATCATAAACTTGTGCTGGGAGAAGGAGCAGGGGCACTTGTGCCTCCCTCTCAGAATGAATTACCTGCTGCAAGCTGGAGCGTCAATCAGGCCAGAAATGGCGACACCAGCTTTTTCCCCACTTTGTTTTTTCTCCAACCTTTCCATGCGGCCCATCAAAGCCAGGATCCACAATAAATATTCATCCCATCATATTCCACACTAGATGGGGACAAGGGTATGAGGTGAAGGAGAGCTAAAGGCAGGTTTGAATTACATTCTGGACTGGAGGGGGGCGTCTCCGTCGTCAACAAGCAAGGGTGGGGACTTATTAGGTGGGGACTAATTACTTGCTTTGGATTCATGAGTAAAACCAAAAACTATAGAGGCAATTCATGTGATCCTCATGTATCCAAAATATATTAAAACATACTAAATAAGAAACGTACAAGCTTACTAGAGAAATTCAAATGTCTTCAAGTACAGAGCAATTTGGAATAGCAACTTTTCTTCCTTGTTGTGGACGATGACTACAGATACATTTTATTTGTGTCTATTAATATCCAGCATTACATGGGTAGACTTATTGCTGTTAATACAATTAATAGTTAATTAATTATCACTTTTACTCCACCCCTCCGCCCTTCCTCCATATACTGCCAATATTGATTTCGTAAGGTTTCTGGTCTCTTTTGTGGCAGCTGAGCTCCCCTGCTTAATTTGAACACCAGGTAAAGGGGACACTTGTCTCTTTGGCTGTTTTTGTTGAGACTGAAATGAAGACACTGATCTCCCATCATCTGCTAAGCCTTTTCATTCTATTTTGATCACGCACAAGAAGGAAAGAGTCATTGAAAGCCTCGCCTTGAATATGGTGATGAAGCTTTCTTGTATCTTTCCAAGACTAAGAACCCTCTTCACCTACTTTAGCCTCTTCCCCATGATGGTGTTGGATTTATTTACTCTGGGCAACAAATTGTGTGAGTGGGGGATGAGAAACAAAGGTGATGATGTAACTTTAGAAGGCCGTGTAAAAGCCGCTAGCTTATTCACTTTGTACTGTGTCAAGATGTGAAATAAATACCAAATATTGACTCAGTTCATCCACAAGCACACTGCAAAAACCTGAAATACATTTTTGCCTTTAATTAGTAAGAACATTTCAGCCTTGACTTGACTTACTTTCTAAAATCTCGTTTCATTTTTCTCAATTCTAGTCCAGTGACCTGTCTTATTTGTTCTCATTTCAAGATACAGATGCAAATTTCTTGAACATTCTTGAATTATTTATATTAAAAACAAGTATTTTCTAACTGCTCTGGCAAATTGTTATTCTTTTAGGACTCAATTATAATCAGAAATGACTTGAAAAAGCACATTATATTTTTGCAGTGCACAGTACAACCTGAGTAGGTAGCTTGGTGAGCACTGTATTACAAAGTAAAGGCCATGTCCCTCAACTAGAGAATAGCTCACCTTATTGCAAATCCAAGCATCATTAACCAAATGCGGCTTGCAGTAAATTTCATGCGCACAGACAAGCACAATCTATCCGTGCAAGGTTATGTCTGTCCTTTTTAGGTGTTTACTGTAATTTACTGCAATTACAGCAGTAGATTTAAACCCTATGGTGGCCTGCATTGATAGTGAAAACACACATTCCAATGAATGAATGGAAAATCTGTGGAACAATAGATGGGCTGGCTTTTGGGAGCTGGTTTGGGGCCTGTACTGGCATGAAGCTCAGTGGGAGTATGAGAGGCAGACAGACTGGAAGCCTAATTAATCCAGCCTTCCTTAATTATCCTGTACATGACGCACTCGCCAATCTTCTGATGCTCCCTTTCCCTCCTCTGCTCTTCCTGCCTTCCTGATATGCTCTCTCTTCTTTCCCTCCATCTATATTTCTCTGTCTCTTGCTCCCTTCCTCTCCTGCTCTGTCTGGTTTGCCATCTTTCCAGGCTTGACCGAATGGTGACAATATGTTCCGAGGTGATAAACAAGCACATGCTGCTGCAGAGGGCAGCTTAGGCAAAGCTATGGTTGTCTTTGCTGGTGCCTGTGTTGCCGCTAGACGACCAGACAAAAGCCCAGCTGTAGGCGGCAGAGATTGCCTGCACCACATTGTCTTTAGAGATATACGGTGTGTCTCACAATGCAGGTGGTCACTGTGCGGCTGGATGGCACGATGCCCTGAGCACTGCACCTCTTGCGTGCAGATTACTGCAGTACTGAAATACTGAATGCATCTCTCCAGCATAGACAGGGACAACAGGCCATGGCAGCAGCTGTAACCAGGGCCATGGCTGCTATGCACAAAGATGCTGACTTTAATGACGCTGCGCGACGCCGAGGCCCAGCCCGCTCACTCTGCCCAGAATAATGAGGCAGTTATTCCACCAGTGGCCATGAACATTCAAAATGACTGCACTGTGAATACTGATCAAGACTAACTGTTGACATTCACATGCACCATGCTGGCTTCATAATGAGCCGCATGATTAACTCATCAGGGTTTGCTTGTCTTTCTTGCAGGAAAGGTAATATACTCCACTTCAAACGTAGAGATTAGTTTTGTAGCGAAGCTAAATTTACCCAATTTATTAGGGCCTAGTGTTGAGCTAGAAAATATTAAGAATACGTGCCTTAAACCATTTATTTGCAGTGGAAATGTTGGTTATTCTAAGTTCCCACATTCTTAAAGCTGCATTAATCAATTTAAAGAAATGTGAAAGTCAAAAAGTAATGTAGTGACGGATCTATGGAAGATTACCACCAACTCTAGCTCTATAGAGCCTTTTGGTCTGTTTGGTTTAACAGCATATTTAGTTCAGTATCAGAGCTCTCTCCAAACAAGTCCTGATAAACCCACTGTACACTACCTGCCCAGCACAAAAAGGAAGACAGGTTAGCAACTAGCTGCTGAAGAAAGTGGAACATTTAGTTGCTACATAGCCAGACATTTGTCTCACAAGTTGGTGGAGACCAAACCAGAGCTAAAAGGTTAATAAATGTGCAATGGGCAAATGCTTGCTAGCACGAAAGCCAGAACAAATTTATAAGGTAATAATATGTTTTAAAAAATGACCAAAATAAATCCATTAGTGAGCTTTAGAGGTGTTGGCAAGTGGATTTTCTTACTTTTGACAGTCTTCTCTACCTAACTCTCAAAATGTCAAACTATTATTTTAAGAAATGCTGAGGTATATTTAACCACATTAATACACTACCACTAGCTAATAATCTAATCCTAAAGACAGCGTTTGAGAGAAAAAAGAGTCAGCTCCTAGCCTACCTTCACCCCATTAGGTATATAAAAAAGCTGATGGAAAAATCTGATAGAATAGAAGGTGATAATTACCTGAAACAGATCTGCCAAACTGCCAATGGACCATAATATGATAAATATCTTAAGGGATAATTTTTCATCTTTTCCCTTTTTTTTTTTGCCTGTAAAGATGGGTTATTTGTGTATCAAGGTCATCTTGCATCCCTGCTGCATTTCCACAGAACAGTTGCCAGTTTATTTTTCTTTCTCTCTATCTCTGTCTCTTTCATCATCATCATCATGTATGTATATATGTGTGTGTGTGTGTGTGTGTGTTCCTGTGTAGGAGGCAGACAGAGTGACAGAGGTGTGTCAGGAGGATGAGCCACACCTGAATCATCTTCTCCTGATTGCCATATGAGAAGGCTGGATATGTCAGTTCTGGCCTTCTCTCCTCCCAGATAGCAGGGTTTTCGTTTGTTGTCAGGTTGTGTTTTGGGTTCTGTTAGACTAGCTTTTCACTTTACATTTTGCCTAAACTACATATGCCCACACCCATGCGCTCACCACACCACTGATTTACACTGATTTATGTTTCACCATATTTTAGTGTATAGTTCAGTATTGGTTAAATGCATTTGTTTTATTTTAATCTCTAATTAACTGTGTGGTTAACTAGAAAAAAATATATAGTGTGTATATATATATATTTTATTTATTTATTTTTACTTCTGACCTCTTTTCCATGGGGGTAGGACATGGTCTGCAATGAAGACCAGGAGAGGGTTGAGGTGAAGTTGTCTTTTACACTCCAGAAGCTAAAATTCCCTTTTCCTCCATGCTCGCTTGTAATAATGCTTCAAATGTCAAACCTTAGTCGTGATTGCCTTCACCATATTAGATGAGGCTTTGGTGGCATTTTGCAGTGAACTTGGTTTCAGATGAGATAAAAATCCTTCTGATTATTTCAGATGATATTTCTTTAGGTTTTAGGTGGGAACTTAAAGGTTTACGATTGCGACGTGAACATTTTCAGCAGTGTGCTTAATTACAGTGTGCATATCATACAGCTCAGCTCCGGCAAACCAATGGAGTGATCCCTCTAAGAAAGAATGTGGCCAAAACACAAGTCAGAGTTCTGTGTAACAGCTTGGTGAGTTTGTTTCTGACTCCTTAGCCCTGCCTGTAAATCCCAGGTTACTCCAAGGCTGTGTGGGTCTGAGATCTGGGAGCTTTCAAGGTTCTGCACTCTAACTGGTGTATATAGTGAGTCACCACTACACTGCAGTCTGCAGACTTAACCATCACAGTCCCTGAGCACCGAGCATAAATCTGTTTAGTCTGCTCCAGTTTAATGTTTCTTTCTCCCACATTACTTGTTTCTTTGACACTGTGATTCACTGGCTTTGCATCTCCTCTTTGAGAATATCAGAATATTTCTTGGTGCAAAAAATGTTTTTGGCCTGTTCAGTGTGGCCCATTTCTTCTGTGTGGATTTTTGGTCCTCTCTGTGTCTTTATTTCTATAGCTCTCTCTTTCCCAGGGCCTCCTCGGCATCATTTGCATGGCCTACTTTCTGTACGGGGTTTGGTTAATACCCACAAGTAGACACTTGAGCAGTAAACACTTCCCTTGCCGTGACTACCAGTGGGCTTTCCTGAATGAACTGATCCACTTAAGGCTTGATCTGTATAATGCCTGTTATACCATCCAGGACCATACTTCCCTTCGGGATCTTGACCAAGCAATCACACACCTCTGCAGGGTCAAACGAATTCACTTCTTTCTAAAAGAGAAGGACACTTAATACAATAATTGTATCAATTCAGTTCTTCTTAGCAGTAATGTATCTGTATAATTACTTACCACACTCCTATCCCTATATCACTGTTAATGCCACTAAATAGATAGAAGGGTAAGAAGTCAAAATACTGAGTCCTGTGTGGCATCTGAGTAGCATTATCAGTGACTAATGTAAACCTGCTTCTTGTAGCAGTAAGGATTCTTTCAGGGAGGTAGGGAGTGAACTGACAGCCTACATTTTATCAAAAAAATCCACAGGGAAAAGGAAAAAAAAAACCTCTGAGGCATCTGTTCTGCTGCTAATTAAGGTTATTGATCCTACCCGATGGATTTTCAGCAGAGAAAAGGAACACCAAATTTTGACGTACTGTTTGCCCAGGTTCCTGAACATCTCGGAACAGTCACTGCCACAAATTACGGTGCGGAATTTTTGCACCTGTCAGAGTCCCTTTCAAATTGCGTTTCAGATGTGCAACAGCTGAATCTAGTCAAGAACAGACAGCTGCGTCTCTTTCACTTGAGAGGAATCTGTGTTCCTGCTTGCAAATCCATGATTTTGTTTTCCTCTCTGCTTATTATGAAGTTAGAATTCCTCAAAACATATTCAAAATATTTGCGTGTGAGATGATTTGCAATTTTACCGTTACATAGATTTTCTAACTTCAAATTCCTTCCATATTAGTTTTCATGTATTCAGTGTACATGAGCCAGCCATCTCCTTTTTAATATAAACATGCAGTCACATGCACAAGACAAGACATTATGTAAAGACACACATGTCATAGTATATACATATATATTGTATAACTAAAAAAGCAGAGATACAGTATATCAAAGAAAAAAAGTAAATAGAAAAACCCACACATCTATTATAGTCTTCACCTGTCAACCAGAGTGCTATTCTCCATATACCTCAAGGGTACTCCGGTATTTCTCCTTAAAATGTTCCCTACAGAGATGGAAAAGAAAATAGATCCATATGGAAGTGTCAAATACATAACTTCATAGCAAATGATCAGGGGCATTCACACATTTGCATGCATTTCTTCAGTATTTGGGGAGGGGGGGGGGATCTCAGAAAGCTAATCTCCCACTGCATTTGCAAGGCTTTCTGGGACACCAGAACCCCAGGAGGAAGCTGTCTGTGCACTATAAACAACTTCTCAGAGTTTGTGTTGGGGTTTCTTTGAGAGAACAGGAGATAGACATGGAGGTTTGTCTTCCTAAGATGGGAGCAGCAAATAAAAGATGGGGAAATGGATGAGAGAGAGAGAGAGTGGAGAGCAGGGTTCATATATAATGGCTGACTGGTAGAGAATGAGAATTGGCTGTTTTTCATTTCACCTGTCGTTGTAAAGGAAGCGCCTGTCACAGTGAGGGCAATGTCACCAGGACAGACAATGTTTCCATGACAACCGGGATTTTTTCCCCTGTCTTTCTGATTTGTTGAGCTGTTGCATGGGATAAGGTCTTTAAGCAGGGACGTGCTACCCCAACACTTGGTGTGTCCATGCTGTGAGAACAATGTTGTATCCTTCTCCCTTTTCATTGTCACATTGCTCTTAAGATCTCTTTCTCCGTGCTGCTGTTTAATTCTGCTCAAATCAAGCTGCACCTTTTGATCATCACTGTGCTTGTTCTACATCAAACACTGACAGTGAGTGTACAATTATAGTCTGTGCTGCGGTGCCACTAATGTCTTACATCTGTGTTTAACATCTTGGCTAAAGTCAAAACAATGAAGTTGTCATTCTCAGATTCTCAGACACTCCCAAGTTTTGTCAAGTGTGTTTTTGGTAATATCTGGAAAAAGAGGCACTGGAGAGTCCACATTGTCCAGCAGAACAAAGAATGCACAGGTTAAGATCCCAAGGCTGTCTATAAAGATAACAACAACCCATCGGGTTTAGGACGTTCCCTGTGCTATCCACGAAATCCCCAGGATGAAATATATCAGCACTGTGATCCAGGATAAGGCAGTGCTGCATACTGACACACAGCAGTGATTCAGTTCATCTGAGTGGTTTAATAAGTGTTGCAGAAAAAAAGGGAACATCCTAAACCTCTGCTCACAGTTATCATTAGAGTGAGTATGTGTATAAAGGATCTAAAGGTAAGTGAGAAAACATCTTTTTTTTTTGTGATTTGGGTGAACCGACCCTTTATACACATACTCACTCTAATGATAACTGTGAGCAGAGGGTTGTGTGTGTGTGTGTGTACACACAGGCTCAGTGGGCTATACAAAGAGGGAGACCACACATGATTTAAAGTAATTCAAACAATATTTATTCTGTAGTCTGTTAAGTCAGTAGTGGGTGCAATGTTGAATGTGTGTGGTGTTGTGAAGGCAAAACCAAGAGGAAAACCAAACCAAAAGGGTAGATGGTGATGGTGAGAGAGCAAAACAGAATGCGGAGCCAGCTTAAATAACCTAGGCCCAGCCTGCCCAGGTGCAAGACATCAAGCTAAATGGCTCAGCCCATCTCTACCTGCAGGCAACCTGCAAATGAAAAACAAAAACAGCAGGAGGAGCACTGACAGAGTCAGAGGTCGTCACTATATATATATATATATATATTTTTTTTTTTCCCCACTCACCCCTGCGGGCGGTCTATTCCTCTTTCAAGCTTGGGTCCTCTACCAGAGACCTGCGAGCATGAGGGTCCTGCACAGTATCTTACCTGTTCCTAGGACTGCACTCTTCTGGACAGAGATCTCGGATGTTGTTCCTGGAATCTACTGGAACCACTCTCCTAGTTTGGGGGTCACAGCCCCGAGTGTTCTGATTACCACAGGGACCACTGTTGCCTTCACTTTCCACATCTTTTCTAGTTCTTCTTTCAGCCCTTGGTATTTCTCGAGCTTCTCGTGTTCCTTCTTCCTGATGTTGCTGTCACTTGGGATTGCTACATCTATTACTACTGCCTTCTTCTGCTGTTTGTCCACCACTATTATGTCTGGTTGGTTCGCCATCACTAGTTTGTCAATAACAAAATATATATATATATATATATAAATAACCGCAACCGCACTGCCTGCACTGTCTATATTTATCTGGCCATGCAAATAGTGTTGCCTTTATTTGCCCAGGTTTATGTTGCTACCCAACACTCAGATTTATTTGTGGAGCTCAAAAGCTTTGAGAAAATACATAAAAAAAAAACACTAACATTAGAATCAGTGTCTATGTTAAGGATAATACACAAAACACGCTGTCAACAGTTTTCATAGGGACTATTTCTTCAGAAGAAAGTAGTTCCAGTGAAATCTCTTTACAGCCAGATCTGTAGAGTGTCCAGGGCAACCTGGACATTGTTTATGGAAAGACATTTAAATGTTGAATTTTTTAATGAAATTTGTCAGTGCTGTGAAAAAGACAGAGGCAAATATCGTAAAATCTCAGCAGATAAAACTAAAAGCAATCTGCATGCCTAGATACCACTAGAGGTAAGTAAGAAAATATGCTTTCTTTTGTAATTTGAGTGAACCAACACTTTAAGTGGAGTCAGCATTTGTGTGAGGCTTTTCTATTAGGAGGAGGCTGTAAGTGATGGCACTGATTCAGATAAGATCTCCCATAAAACAACATACAAAGTGTTTTGTGGTTTTTATTGTTGAGGCATTGTTGGCTTGCACACAATCAGACCTGGTGTAGAAAGAAGAAAGGAGTTCTAGCAGAATCAGTGGCCACTTTTCCATTGTCACGCAGTTGGAAAATGATGAGGCCAATCTGTTCCATGCAGGGAGAGACAGTCCCCTGTAGGCTTACTGATTTTAAGACCGTACGTTTGTTATGTTCCACCATGTCTCATTTTGGGAGCTGCAGGTGGGTCTTTTTTTCTGGAGCACAGATTCTAACTCCCCATCCCCTCCTGGCATTGAGTCACTTCCCAAGGCACTGACAGACCTACAGCAGCATGCGCTGTTTTCAAGATGTATTTACTTTGGGCAACGGTTATAATCGAGGTCCATTTCACCTTCAGTGAAGCAGATTATTATGTGCCATATCAATATATTGCATTTTGGTTTCAGAATCATTTCTTGGATATCACGTATATATTTATTTTCAATAGTAAATAACATTTCTAAATGTCAGTGAAGCAATCAAATAATGGTGAATTTAATGGTATGAATCCAGTGACGAATGACATCTCATAGTTCTACCTCCCCGGAGACGTTTCACTTTCAGAGTGCAGTCATTGTAGAAAACAGGATGGTCGGAACAAATGGAGAAGTGATGCTAAGCACTTATATGCTACATATTGATTCCCATCTGAGCCACACATTATTATTAATCATCTGCGATCCAAATTTTGACCACAGAGCTTCATTAACATTCTGACAAAGTTCAATTGCATAATTATGCAAATCTCAGGCTCCCCTTTAAGTATCTCTAAAATCTAGTCCCTGCAAATTTGATTTATTCATATCGAGACATCAACATGCTGGTCTGTAGAAACGCACAAGGAGAAGGAGACTGTTTGTTTGACATTGAAAGACTTCTGTTGGTGCAACTGTGTTTTTAGTTAAAGGCAGAAATCTCTGGTATTCTTTGCCAAGAAACTTTAGATCTTAGAGTTTTTCTACAGTAATCAAGTCCAGGCTGAAATAGGGCCAAAGCATTACTCATTCCCAAAATCAATCAGTTATTTATTTTTTTTTTTTTTTTTGCTGTTGCCACTTTTTTGATCAGTTTCTCTTTGAATCAATACATGCATGGATTTCTATTTGAAAGAATGACACTTCATTGATTATTTGGGATTTGAATGTCCCTGCTGATCTGTTTCTTTTATTACATACACTGATTTTTAACTAAAACTATGTTAATATTTTTAAGTACATGGACACTGTCCATGACCTTAAATAATTAAATAATTTCCCTCATTTGCCTATGTCAGCAATGACGTTGCTGTAAAATGGTATGAAACTGTATGCCAACAAGTGCAAGTGATGGATTTGATGTATGGAGGTTGAATCACCCTTAACTGGAAGAACAATATGGATGGAGACAGATATGTTTTAAGCAGCTTTTATTGTTCCCCACACTATTATCAACTCCACATCAGCAATACTTCCTCGTTTCAGTACTAAATGGGATGAAAAGCAACAGAGGTGCAGTACATGCAGCAGTTTATTAGAACTGTCTAAGTAAATATTTGAGCTTGTAAATATGTACTTTTAGTACATCAACTAAATTACATGAATTAACTTCTCCTAACTTCCTTTCTAAACTTTACACAAGCATAAAAAGAGGTTTAAAGGACTGCAAGCAGGTTAGCTGCATCCGGACAGCACGTGTGTTTTATGCTTCATGTACATGTGGTCAAAATGATTAATTATAGTTCTGGTCATGTTCATTTTCTGATGGTTGGTATGGAGAGATGTCCAACAACTCAATTTACACTAAGTATAGTCAGTGCAGGCACTTGGCTGTCATGAGAAATGCATGAACACTATGGGTATATCACCTCTTTGACTCCCACATGCCCAGCCATGCTCGATTCAATCAGTCTTGAGCTGAGTTGTCAGATCGAGGGGTCAGAGTTGAAACAAAACTCTTAATGACTCCCAGCAGAGACAACATTAGGCTGTGGTCTCTCACTTCAGCATGATGCAAATACACTGGAAGTGTGCATTGATTTTCTCATCATGTCAGGACTATTCAGCAGCGCCAAATCCTTTCCCAGTCTCTCCCAATTAGCTTTCGGCCCGGGGAACACTGTCGATCCCCATCTGCCCATCTGCCTGTCAGTGGCTTCATTCCACTGAAGGAGAGAGATAGGAAAGGGGAAGTAGGGAAGGAAATGAGCAAGAGAGCAAGCAAGCAAGCAAGCAATGGATAATTCTGTGTTTGGCGGCTACGGGCGAGAAGCCTTGGCAGATCTGTCTAAAGCCAAAGCCAGTAGGGGTGGTTTGGAAGCGGAAGGACTCCCTGAGAGAGATACTGTTGTTTGGATGATAGAGTGAGGCACAATGCCCACTCACTCTCTCCGCAGCCATTTATCAATGAAAACACAGGCCTTGTTTTCCATACAGCTTCTGCCAAGGAGGGATGCAGATTTCTCATTTCTCTCTGAGTTTGATACGTCTCCGTTTCTGTCTATCTTCCTATCTCCCCTTGGGGTGGAGCTATCACCCTGCTGCCCTGAAGGTTAGGGAATCTAGTCCAGATAATGGCCTGTCTAAGAGGACTTCAGCTGAGTCTTTTACTCTCCCAAAAGGCCTTGGCGCTTGAAGTTGGCAGAGCCAGATGAACGTTCTCTATGATTGCTGCCTCATCATTCTCCTCTGGCTTCTTCTGCTGCTCCCCCCTGAACCAGAAGATAGCTCCCCTCTAAACCAAAAATGAGTGACAGAATATATATCCTCACAGTCACCCTGCATGGAACGTCGCTCCGTATCTTCAACTGCCAAAAACTGGCTACATGCCACAATTGTCAATTTGGGAGCTGGAATGAGAAATCTCGGCAAAGTAAATGAGTTGAAAAAATAGTCCTGTCTGTCAAATTTAATTTGACATCCAGTTTTCTCCTCGCAGGGGTCTTTTGCTTTGCCCACCTCCCACAGCTGAATAGTGTGTAATTTTATTTGTATGGAATAGCTGTTATATTCCATTGGCCATGTGTGGTTTCATCCTTTTTGAATTGGCTCGTCACTCGTGACCTGCCTTTGTCCACGCACATATAAACGAGAGCCCATGGTGTTCTGGCAGCTTTGTTGTCCTCACTCATTTGTATTCTTCTTCACTCTTTGTCCTGATGGGTGGTGTAATTACTGAAGCCACAGGGAGGCAGCTGGAATTTATAGGTTGCAGAAAGCCTGCTGGGAACTGCCCACTAGTGGGGAGGAAGAGAAATACACGCCACCCTTCCGTAACCTCAACAACGAGCGCGCAACAGCCGATAAAACCCAAAGTTTGGTGAGAAAAGAAAATGCATGTTCACGCAATGATGTTGAGACATGATTGGACACTATCATCCATGCACACAACACACACTGAAAAACACTCATATAAATGCGCGCTCACACAGCAGGGCATGTAGACACACACTGTGGAAATGTAGCTGTCCGCCCCTGCACACAAACAGATAAAGTCGCCATTGGGCAGGGCCGCAGGCCGATAAATTTCCCCCCACATCCCTTTTATGGGTTGTGCTTTTTATTTTGCTGCTGGGGTTTTATCTGGGGGCAGCAGTAGCTGAATCCGCATATCCTGGCCCTGGCACAGCCGGGACTTCGCCTACAGTGCATTAGTTCTCACATGAGGAATGAGTTTTTTGATGAAACGGCCCACCATTCTCAGGCCTGATGGAACACACTATGGGTTTACCCACAGTGATCTAATCCACAGCTGGGCCCAGACACCGGCTGATATACTAGTGCAGAGAGACAGAGAGAGATTGAAGGAGCTGAATAGAAGAGATGTGGAGTAAGAGCGGGGGATTGAACCAGAATGAAAAGGATATACTCTGTGAGGAGAAACAGCGTGAGAGGATCCTCCATTAGAGAGTCCATATTTGGCATGTGTACGTGTGTGTATGTGTATCTCACCCATCTTGCTGGCAAATAAACAACGCCTTGCATGACTGCAGGCGCACTGGTGGGTCAGTGTGGTGTGTTTGAGGGGGTAGAATGAGAGAATAAACATCAATAACAGCAGCCACAGTAAGCAACAACAACGACGGCGGCGGTGGTAGTGTTGTAGAGAAACCCACAGCGGCGGCCTGGAGGAGCACAGGCTGCATACAGGAACATGGGTATGACTCATTGGTGGGCTTTAATGACCACAGATGGCCATTAGCGAGGTGTGAGGTGAACAGCGTAGGCTCCGGGCCCCTAGCGCCACAGAGGTGTACATTGCTCAGTTATGACAAGCTCAAACTTGATGTGCGTCTAACGAGCCCCCTGGTAAATTGTGCCTGTGTACAGAGCATCTCCCCTCTTCACCTGCCGGAGAAAAGTCTAACAACATGGCCGCTGCAGGTGGATTCCACATTGCCTGGATCATTTACCAACCTGAAACGTCTAGACTACAACTGATCCTCTGGCTTCTAACCAATTATAGATTGCGTCTGTCTCATACTCTATCTTCTTAATCAAAATGTGTGTTTTAAGTGGGATAAGCACTTCTATAGGGTACAAAGTAATCCTTCACTCACAAATTCCTATGTAACTCACATAGTTTAGGGCAAATTAAATCAGTTTTTTGTGTTGTTGGCATACCATGATGTTAACTATGCCAAGTTTCACATACAGTAGTTGGCCTTTCCTAACTACCTAAATTTACATTGATAACAGGAAGGTTTAGCAATGTTAGACAGCTTGCTGTACTGTGAAAGTATCAAAATAGACTTGCGTACTCGAGCAATGTGCATGTTCAAATACATAAAATATATAAAATCTAGTTTTGGGAACTTTCAGAACAGCAAACGACTTCCCTTCCATCTTTCCTTCTTGGCTGTTTGAATTTTTAATGACCCTCCTTCTCAAGCCTCCTTCTCCTTGCGTCCTTTCCCCCCCTCCATCATATCATCTGCTGTTCAAGGAGAGTCTCAGTGTGCCGCTCCGCTCACTCATGGTCACAGTGGCGCTCTTATTCCCCAGGTGTATTCTGTGTAATTGTACAGGAAGTGCTAAGCCCCTCTCCTGGGGAGTGGGTACTCAAATGTTTCGAGGCATTTGTGGGGAGTTTGTTGCTCCCTCTATTGTCCGCGGTTCGTCCCACATACCTCCCTTCTCCTCCTCTCCCTCTGTCTCCCTTCTTTCTCTCTAAGCTCGTTTAGATTTCCTGCCACGTTCCATCGTGGCTAAGCTGAACAAATCCCTGCATATTTTCCTGAAAATTGCCTGATGGAAGTAGGGCTTGGAAATTTGGGTTTTATTTCTTTTAAAAAGAGTTGTTGAGGGAAGAGAGGGAAACAGATTTACAGTTGGATCTAAAGGGCTATCGGCATTCTTATGTGTTTTCTTTTATTTATACACGCTAACTTAAAGGTGGATTTGTGTCAAAAGTAACATTCTATTGCACAAGTATCTGTTTACCTGTTGTTGTCTGCTACAACAATGTAAACCAAAAATGACTGAATAATGACTCCACCACTGACACTTTGTGTACACCTTGGTCATGTGGCCTTAATGAGAGCATTACTTGCACAAATTGGGATGCAGCCTTATGCTGTGAACACCAGTCCTCTGCCTGCCACATACTGGATGAAGCCATGTATTTTTAATAGGATACATTGTGCTAAGCCTGGGACAGCCTGGACCACACCAGAAAGTGAAATGCTACAAGTCCAAGCAAGAGCGTAGAAACTACTGTCTGCTGTGTTTTTCTTTCTCAGCTTTGTCAGGTTTAGTTTGACACATTTTCCATTTTTTCCCCCAGTAGATTGGAACCCAGTGGAACCCAATATCTGCCAGCAGTTACACCTACCTTCGTTTTTTGTTGCTGTCTTGGCTCTACTTTCAACTCACTTTATTGTCTTGCACTTATTATTAATTTAAAAAAGCATAAACCAACCTATTCATGGATTGTGCACGTGCTTCACCATGTTCAACTTGAAAAACCTAATCTGAAGCATTTAAATATGTACAGTATGCACAAGTATGTGCAGTAACAATAATAATTCACGTTTATGGTAGAGGCATCTGTGTGTACATCTTTCTATTTGTTAAGGCCACTGCATATGTAGATAATAGGTAAATATAATTGTAAATTGAAAACATAACATCCTGAGTGCTTTGTGTTTAAGTGTCTCTGGAGCTTCAACAGTTTTAACACCTCATTTGACAGGATTTCACCACATTCAACACAAATCACCGACTTTTTGTAGACGTCGATTAAATGTGAATGTTGAAAAGACATTCAAAATAGGTTTAAAATGGAATGTTTTTTCACCAACTATTTGTAGACGTTGATTAAACATTTACTGAAATATGGTCTAAATGAGAACATTGAAAAGACGTTCAAAATTGAATGTTTCTTCAACGACTATTCGTAGATGTTGATTAAATGTTTACATTTAGACCATATTTCACCCGGTGAAATTAGAGAGGTATGAATGCACAGCAGGAAATAAGCTACAAAAATTAAGATAAAGATTTATGTGCAATTTAAGTAAAATATACATGCCAATTTAAATAAATAGTGGTTACACATATTATATATATGGTAAAGATGCCAAGTTTGAGATGATGTTTTCTCACATTTCTGTCTCTGGGAAAATGTAAGTGGCAGAAGTGAATGAATAACACTTTCACCTAGGCAACTATATTTACTGTATGTACTCTTGAGAAAATCACTTACTCAAGAGTATTGCTGCTTTTAGAGCTATTCAGTTACCAGAAATAGAAGACAATGGTTAAATTGGGCAGCACTGAGGTAGGGAGGTTCAATAATGCACTTAATAACTGTGAAGCAGTTCTGTTGGAAAAGAACAAGCATGTCCATTCAAATTTCTTTGCCTAATTCGTGTTCGCTTATGCCAGAGTGATACACAGATATTTCTCATTTTTCAGTATGGTTAAAAGACTGTTTCATAACTTTTTTTCCATTAGTGTCTAACATGACTAAAGCTAGTTTGCACCTAGTACAGGATCAAACACTTCATCTGGCGCATCCTTTTTCCTAAAGCTCAAAACTTCTTCAAAGAAATGCATTGCAAAGCAAGACTGTTTCCAACTCTTCACACTTTGAATTTTTCCATCCTGTCCTTTCTTGTTAGTCAAAACAAGAGCCTGATCCCTGAGAGACTGCTAATAGGTTCTGGGCGTCCTTCGTGGTCCTTTATGGTGCATCAGGCTGGTGATGGAGCAGCTTTGCTCAACTCAGCAGGTATCTGTCTCCAACTCCTCCTCTCAGAAGGGAGCTGGAGACCAGGCAGACAGAAGTGCAGAAGCCTGTGGCAGGGCTGGAGAAAATGGATCACATAAAAACAACACAAGCTGACTGTAAATGAGCATGGGAGCAGACAGCGGGGAGTGGGGCGGGCACAGAATGGCGGCGGCTGGTTGAGGCATGGAGCCAACAGGCCTCAGACCAGACGCTCCGATTCAACATATCCAATCATTCACACTGCCTTGAGCCACAGCAGGGGTATTATGGGATTCTTCGGGATTTTTTTTCCTCATTGACTCTCTCCGTGACTGACAGCTATCTACATTGATTGACACCGAGGGAACTAGCAGCCCGCTGAGAGGGGGGGCACCAGGCTAATTGACTGTCTTCCAGCTGGTTGATGGCTGGCTTCGGAAGAAACGGCAGGCCCGCAGCCCACCGCCATTTTTTGTCTGCACATAGTCTGGAAATTATGAATCCTGCTGGAATGTTTTGGCAGAGATGCATGAACTCGGCTAGTCGATTCTCACTTTGTCTTTTCCATAAACATGTGGATGTGGATGCTGTGAGTCACCACCACTACCACCCTGGTTGCGGGGAGTTTTCTTTGCCGTTATAAATACTGTCTCCACGCTCCAAAGGCAGAAATTAGAATTAGATGGAGCCGAGGGGTTCTACTAAATAAAGCATTTCGGTGGTTGAATTATTGAACAAATAGAGATGTATACCTGCAGCAAGACAGCGGGACCTGATGGTCTTTTTGAACACAGCAGCAGAATCAGTCATGTATTAAATTATGTGTTCCAACTATTCGCTCCAGCCTACAACATTGCACTAGGAGACTTTTTTTTAACAACACCATGATTAGTAAATAATGTATATTGCACATAGAACATACACATGCACTGGAAGTGAATAACCCAACAAGACAAAAGAGACAGTTATTGCAAAGTCTCTCTGTAGTTGGCCACAGTGGTGAAAGTCACATAAAAAAAAAAAACTAGTTTTGGATGGAAAAAATGTGTATTGCATTGTGTGTGATTTATTACACATGATACAAATTGGGTCACCATTTTATCCACCAAACATGAAACCCCACTTTGGCCTCAATTATATGATCAAGAAAGCAATAAGAGAACTGAATAACATATTTTATATTTTCTTTTTTGCTTCTGCTCACTCTGCTCAGTTCCCAGTTACTGTAAGACAATTTGTTTTTGTTAATTAGATAGAAGCTGTGTGGTAACAATATTAACATTTCTATAAGAAGTAACTTATTTTCTGATCTTGCTTTAAAACTGTCTCCCTTCTATTCTCCATGCAGAACTCTAAAACAAACTTTCTGAGCCAGAGGATAATAGCAACAACACCATTCCAATACATTTTAAATATCCTCTTGAGTAACGCTGATAAACAATATCTGATCCAAAGCTAATATCCATTTTAATTTGCAGTAGATACACAATGTCTGCACTGAGGTCATCCTATTGATTTAATGTAAGCCGCTTCAATGGGAAAAATGGCATTCATTGAACCCATACACAGAGGGTTGCATTTGAAATTGATTTTGCAAGAAGACACAGTCATTGTAATGTTTCTGTACACTCCATCTATGGAATCTTTTTAAGACAAATTAATACATTTGATTTAACTATGGCTGTGGAAGATTAATCATTAAGGTGAAGTCTTGATGATCCATAAAAACGTCCTAGTCAACTCGTACGCAAGCCACTTGTCATTGTAACTACCAAGTTGAGAGGCAGGGGGACCTTTGCTAATGCACCGAGAATGCCTCTTTGCAAAAAGGGAAAGTTGCCGGCGTGGAATTTGGATGGGCCATCCAATTTTCTGCTTCAGTAGATGTATGTGGGTGTTAGCTGTACGTATGGAAGGCCATGCTATGGTGGTAACACATGGAGACTTCAGTTTAGAGTCAGCAAAGGATATAAACAACTAAATAACCAATAGATAGATAGATAGATAGATAGATAGCCCTGACTAACAGTATGAAAGCAGTGGGCTTATAAGTGTGGTGTGTGTGTGTGTGTGTGTGGTGTTGCTCCACAGCTCTGGCTCAGTCCACGGCATTGACAAGCTGTCCACATCTCACTGTAATTTAGAGACCTTACCCCAGAGAGCGGGTCTGAGTTATAACATTTCTCTCTACCCACCCTTCCTCCCGTCTTGCTCTTTCCCCTTCCCGCCACCTATCTTCCACCCGCTCCATCTTTCTTTTTTCCAATGTGATTTTGTTTACCCCTCGTCATACAATTCATTTCGGTAGTTCCGTAGTTATAGCTGTCATTCCTACTGGTTGTAATAGCATTATGTACTCGCCAATTTTGCTAAAAGAAGTCCAACTGGGTAAGAAACACAAGTGGTTATGCGTGGATACATGATACATTAACCTACCGTGGCCTACGATACTTAGCTTAGTTGTGGGCGCATACAGTTTTCCTGTGCATTGAGAGATTATTACCAACATTTAAGGTGCATTTACTTTCAGTTTTACCTCCAATTAAAGGGGCTAAAATAATCTGGCTAAACTCTCTGCTTGTTTACAAATTGTCTGATCATCGGACCGCTTGTTTCTTGCCGGATTGGACTTAGTTGTAGCAATGTCCCTTTGTTCCCGGTGCTCAGCAATCACTTTGAGTGCAGTGCTATCATAACCGATGGCCGATGTATTTGTTCCTCTTCTCAGCACCTTCCTTCCCCTCCAATTACCCAACGCAGTGCCACTATCACATTTGGACTGTTTACAAGTCGCCCCTGACCTCTATTATTACTTTTGTTGGTTGTGACCCAGGCTCCTTTGGCCCCAGCAGCAGCTGGTTGGGCGCCGCGCTCTAAAACAAAACAACATCAATCTTATGGAAAAACAAAATGTCTCTGTTTGTGAGAAAAATAGAATGTTTCCGCTTCATTTGTGAGCTCCTTTTCATGCAATTTTAATGGAATTTTGAATTGAATTTAGAATTTTCTCTAATGGTCTTGCATCAGCTTGACATTATATTAGACAGATGGTACTTTATCTAACTTTGACAAGTTGATTGGAATGGAAAGTTCTCTGTTCCTTCTGTTGCAAAGGATACTGCAGAGGTTAGTAATTGTATAAGCTTTTTCCTATTTTCTTCACAACTAAATCTATCCTCTGTGGTTTGAACCTTTCTTTATAAAAGCACATGTATCCAATCAGCCTGAGTGCTTGATCAGGTGTCCCACAAGACCGGTTAGAAGTTGGTTTCTTTACACATGACTGAGAAACAATTACAGTAAATGAAAATGGACATCCCCCTTGGACACTCAAAAAGCAGTTTATCAAAACTCTAATTTTGTACCAGCAAATTACAATGTAATTTTGTCCCCACTTATAAAACAGATGCCTGTGATCAGCTTAACAAGAATTCAAACAAATGCTAAAGTATTCAAAGTGGGCAAGGTAAGAAGTCAATTCCAGAGAGGTTCCACGTGCCTCATCACTGTTGACATTTCCTTCTGACAGAGAGAAATTAAGACCGGCCACTTTAGATGCTAATTTAACGGCTTAGCACATGATTTCCCTTTCTCAGTAAAGCTTTACTCCCACCATAAAGCTGTCGTGCTGCATTCACATCCCGCTTCCTTACAAGCCGAGGTACCGAGGTACACAGCAGTCCTCTTCCCCCACCAAGAGGAACAACAACCTTCATTATGTTTAGTTTTAATCACTTAATCCGTGCTTTAATACAGAAGTAAACAAATAAAAGCACATCTAAGTAAATGAACAGTTGGGGTTGTTCTGTAATAGCTCGTAAATCTTTCAGAGTTCGTAATGAGCTCCTTTCTCCTCTGGGCTCAGCAGCAAGAAATCAGCACTTCACACACGAGTGAGAGCGGCGTGCAAGTAGACTCCCACTCTAAATGTGTACTATTGAGAGACTTGGGGGGAGATTGGATTGTTTGTATGGGGAAGTTGAGTTAATCCGTGTGAGCAACTTACACTCCATTTTAATGAACAATGAACATCTCAAGAAAATGGTACGAAAATACAGCTTTGTATAACACAATTGAGTTGAGACGTTATATTTTTTTCCCCCCTCAACTACATTCATGGAAAATGTAATGTCATATAATTTTTTTTAAAATTTTTTTAACAGGAAATATCTGAAACATGCATGGAGATAATCACATAACTAAAGCAGATAACTATCATGTTTGTGTGAAGAGATTGTGCTGTGAAAAGCGTGTGCATTTCAATTTAAGCATTAGATACCTAACAATAAGATGAGATGACCACCCTTTTTCCTGTATCTAGGCAACAAGAAAACCACATAACATTCCCTTTCTCTTTTTCCTGCGCTGTCTCTAACTCTTTATCTCTTTCGCTCCAGGGAACACCCCGTCTTACTTTTAAAATTAAAGGCTCATGAAGACTATTTTTTTCCCTCAAATTTGTGCCCATCTATTCCGACTTTCCCTTTAAACGCGAAAAAACTATGTGCTGCTGGATTCCTAGTGCATCATCCACTGAGCAGTGGCTGTGTTTTATGGCTCTCCTTGAGGAGTGATGAAATGTTTACCAGTGGGTGAGGAGCAAACAGGGCAAGGGGGGGTGTGTGTGTGTGATGTGTGGGAGGATTGGCTCACTCCTACCACAGGAGGGATGGGGAAGGAGGAGGAGGAGGAGGATGAGATATAGGTGGAGTTTGATGTCATCTAGGCAACACCCCCACTGAGATAAATCAAATACGGGTGCAAAGTTAGTTAGAACAGTGTTTTTCTTTGTGTGTGTGTGTGTGTGTGTGTGTGTTTCATGTCTATGTTTCTACAGCGGTACGTAGATACCAGATGTTTTTGTTCTATGTCACTGGGCTGTTTTGCTATATCGTCTGCTTTAAATGTTTCTATTCTCTGCCCACCAGTCTTCATTCATCCATTTGCAATAATTTCCAGGCATCAGAGTTACATAACCTTCATTTACCCAGTGATGTCTGGCATTCAGCGCTGATGCTTTGAAATCGAGTTGCCACAGAAACGGTGCTGGATTTTTACTGCTGGAGAGAAACAAATGACAGCTTCGAGAAATAATTGTTTTTAAAGGCACGAGGGGGACATTCATTGTTCTGGGTATTATGATTAATTTCTCAGTTTCTTACTATATAAGTAGTTATCAGTTGTTTGCAATGAATTTCTTCAGCCTTGAATACACATGTGCTAAAATGGTTTCATGGGATTTATACTCTTCTGCTTCATGATAGGAAAGGAGACCTTTCGAGAAAGAGTTTGTTACCAACCTCTTCTCCTCTTTAACAAACTGAGGATTAACTCGTATAAGAGCTTGTGGTGCATAATGTATTTTGACTCTTTGTTTACTCCTCTGCCACAGAAGCTTTTAATAGTTCAGTTTGATGCATTAGTGTAGTTGCTATGCTGAGAGATTAAAGAGTTGATTTGTCTTGTTGCAATCCCCTGGTGAGCGTAGCTTAGTATAGGGTATCTGACAATATAGAGTATCTGTTGCAATAAAATGACAGGCTTGAGAATATTATAAACAGCCCAGAGAGCTATTTCAGGTACTGGTTGCTGTTGTAAATACAAATATTAGTGCTAGTTTCCAGCAAGTGCAAGAAAAAAAACAAATCTTATCCACTGAGTCCTTACTGAGTTTTTCAAGTAGAAAGAATGTTATAGACCGCACAGATGTTATCACAGTCTCCAAATGTACTTCACACTTTTGGGAAAATAACCCATTCACCTTTTAAGTGACAAAGTATGAAGAGTGTAAAGAAGTTGTGCAGGTGTAGCTGTGGGTACACATTCCACCCATGTTCTGATTTATTGCTCTTGCAGCTAAATAAGTGCACCTGCTGAAGTCCCACAGTATCCATGCTTTTAGCTATTCCAGAAGTTTCAATTTTGACAATAAGATGGCTGCAGAGAACTTAACTGCTGCTGCACTACTTGAAAATATATTTTAAAAAAACCCTTGCCATAAGGTGAAGGAAAAAGCTAGGCATTCATTTGTACATTTGTAGTATGTTATAATTTAGCTTCTTCTCTTTCAAAATAATATTTTACAGATGCATAATAGATGCAGGATGCAGATAAGTGTGCCAGATGACCAGACCACTACAATATACTGTGGTGTACTTTGTTTTGCATCCATACTTAAAGCTGCAATAATTGATTTTTCTGGCCCTTAGGGGAAGAAGAACAAGCTTACAGATGCACAACCCTGACATGTGATCACCATATAAAGCTCTTATTATGACTAACATGTTAGCAAACAGTTGCCAATTTACACATCCAGCAGACACAAAGCAATATTAGCATTCATCTGGAGTTCAGTTTCTATCTGCCCGATGAATCTAAGTCCAATATTCACTCTCCTTTTTGCTCTATCTCAATATCTAGCTCTTAGCTGCAATGTTCCACTTTCTTCACTAGCTAACTTTGTTAGCTGCTGTTTGGTGCTTTGAAGGTAACCTACAGATCAGAGCTAAAAGGCTCCGTAGAGCTGCAGAGCTGGGTGATAATTCCCTGTAAGTCTCAATGCGGGGGACCCTTTTCACATTATACTTTCTCGTTTGATTGATTTTTAATATTTTAAAAAATGCCTAAGATGTGTACATTTTACCTGCAGTTAGTTTTCCTCTTCAAACTCAGAAAAGCAGTAAGACAGCACAGGAATTTGGCTACAGAGGGAAATGAGACACTGACTCTGGCTGATAGTTCCACATGATGGATGTGGCTCACAGGTGACAATTCATGCTGACACCCCCAATGACAAAGCCATGCTTTATGGCGGCCGGCAGACTACTACCTGCAGCCCGGCCTCTCGGCGGATGAGGCTTGATATCCTCTGCAGTGTGAAAATCACTTGTGCCACATGCCAGCGATTCCGTAGAGTGATACAATCGAAGTGCTACCACGTAGAGGTAAAGTGGGGTGGTTTCTAAAAATGTCTTATACAGAGCCAGCCTGTGGTTTGATTCCATCTCTGTTGGAGGAGTAGTGTGCCTGGTGGGCAGACTTGCAGGGAAGAATTACTAGGCCAGTTGTTAATTATAACTACGCTGCATTGCACAAGCACACATTGGGGCACCTCTGTGCTTGAAGCATGTGTGTATAAAGGCAAGGGTGGGGTGTGTGTGTTTGTATATATATAGACATATTTTGTGCATGTTTGCATGTGCACCTTGTGTATGTGTGGAAATGGCATCTTGGCACATATAAAACAAAACAACAACAAAAAAACCTTTTCTTCAAGCTTCCAAGGAATTAGCATTAGCATTAGCACCAGAATGTGAGATATTGCTTGCAAAAGGACACAGAGAACAGAAAGAGTCACAAACACACAAATTAATATACTGTATGAAATGAAATATAAGAAAGGAAGCAAAGAGTTACCTGTCACATCTTGCCTTTTGTAGATTCATTCCATGACTTTATTTTTCCTCTGAAAACATCCTTTCAAAAAGAGAAACCTGCATGGGAGAAAACAAAACGTCAACACCTTGCTGTCGACTTTTCTATTGTTCTGCTCTTTTTTTCTTTGTTTTGTGTGAACCATACTCTGTGGCAAACCAAGACTTATTAGAGGGCATGAGAAGAACTGAGTAAGGAAGATAAGCTAAGACTCCCCTTTAAGTACCTCTCCATCCATTAAGATGGAGATTATAGTTTCAAAGCTAATTGTTTTTTTTTTTTCTTTCTGTCTTATTCTTTTCATGGAGAATGTGCAGGAAATCAAGAAGTGTGCCCCTTTTCTTTTCAATTTCCCTCCTAATAAATTCCCCCGCTTTTATCCCTTGTCCTAATATAACGGCAAATTAAAATTCATTGAATTTCAACGTGTTCATTAGGCTCTGAAGGTGAGCGCTCTGTGAGAGGATGTGGCACTTTAGAGGTACTTGTCTTCCTCTGTATAAGTGAATGACAAATAGAGATAGAGTATGAATGCAGAATAAGTGTGAAAAAGCTGTTGAAGGCTTCCCATTTGCTGAAGGATTTTCACTTAATGTACAGTATACTGTTCTAGTACTATTGTTCATGCTATGTAAGCTAAACTATAAATAGGCAATCACTGTCATACGGAGCCATTTATACTGTACTAGCCTCATGCACAGGCTGGGGCTGGTTACTTATTTTGGATGACAATGGACAATTTGATAGCAAGTTTTAGTTTCGGACATGATGATAAAAATATTTAAAAAAACGGCCCTGGAAGCTGTTGAAGATTCATGTGCAGAACAAACAATGGGTCAGTAACCCTGACTTCCTCAAAGGGACAGCCTGCAGGCAAATAGTCATGTGGTCCACGGGGAAAAGTAAATATCAGACTGTGAAAACCGTTTTCCATAAGGAAACATGAATCATGAAACAGTCTGGATACGATGTCGATAGCAGTCCTGTCTAGTTTCACTCACGAACGTCCTCCACCATCATGCTAATAATCCTACCATCCATACTGCTTGTTACTTTGCTCAAAACAAAAATAAGGGTGAACAATCGTTTTAATTCCTCAAACTTAAGTCTCTTTTATAATGTTTAAAACACCAACAGACTAGTAAATAGGGTTTGATAAGATTACAGTGTTATTGATTATGTAATACTCTACTGAAATGAAAGACTGACTGTGTGTGATGCTTGGCCATGCACCAAAACTAGCTATTGCTTCTCTGTATTTATCCTTTCAGGTTTGTTCTTGTTTAGCCTCATACCAAGCAGGAATGAAGGTGTTTGCAGGACAGAACTGGGGCCTGAGGATCTGAGGGTCATTTCTTAATATATCATAATACCTGAATTAGGTTTTGTAGCCTATACAAGTGATTCTTTCTGGTTTTGAGGTCAGTACAGGACAGTGGCGTTTAATCCCAATTGGCGATACCCATTATTTTGACTCTGACTTTAATTAAATGCTGGCATCTGTGTATGTCTTGAGATCTCTAAATGGTAATAGTAAAGCAGTAAACATCATCATTTTCACGTTGGCTAGCATGTATTGAAAGTAAGAGTAATTAAAGAAAGAAAAGATCAGAAGTAACCTTATTTCACTTGTTTCTTTAAGTTTACACTGTCAGACCTGTATGCGCTGCCAAGATAGCCATACTATGACTGCATGAGAACAATAATGCATTTTGAATTTTTGCAACCAGCAGTAACGTCACGTTTAAGCATAGTCATTGCTCCAGAATTGGTAGAAAATGTCATCATGCTTAGCTATAGCGAAAACTGCAGAGGAAGCATGTAAAAACAATTTAAAAAATCAACAGATCTGGCTCCAATAAAGCAGTCATTGGATCCGAGCACCCATACATAAATGTAAATGCCATCGGTTAATCCGATTTTCTACTGTCTGTATGTCTATTGTTAGTACATTTTAATGCAAGTAACAGTTGGAATAATTGAAATACATTAATGCAAATGTAAAAGACGCCACTCTTTTTAACAGCTCCGTAGTGTAAGTACTCATAGATAACAACACCCTGATGGATTGATATTGAATTAAATATTTATGACATGAATTAAGTATGTAGAAATCCCTGTAGACTATCACATATATAATGTATCAAAGTGGGGCAATTTATTCCATCCTGCAAGCTTTTCACCTTCTTGTTTTGTGCTGAAGGAGAGACAACGACAAAGAGAGCAAGAAAGAGATAGAGAGGGACGGACAGACAGAGAAAACAACAGAGTTCATCAGGTCTTGGCCTACTGTGAAGTGAGCGTGGGGGGAGAAGTGTGTGTGTGTGTGTGGCAGCTCGGTGCATGTGAATGTGTGTGTGTGTGTGTTGGGGTTGGAGGGTGATGGGAAAAATCAAGGACAGCCGCCTGTGCCTTCCCTAACTCTGTTAGGCCAGACTGGCATTTTAATAAGGGCTGCTGAATACCACTGCTTCATCCCCCGGGGAAGCCGAACACACACATTCACACATCTTCGGCCACATGCACACAAAGTATACAGAGGGAGGTAGAAGGCACAAATCATGCGTAGGTGTGTATGCACGCTAGTGTACACACAAGGATGCTGGGTATATAAAAGACCTCCATGTCTATATATTATAAAGATATAAAGGCACACTGGTGAATGTGTTCTAGATATTAAATTACTTCAAAAGTAAATCTATAAATGGTAAATTAAGTGGCTGGCAGAGATAGCCACCGGGGGGAAACCATTGCCCACATTGTAATGCCATTACTGTCCATAGAAGAGCAGCAAGGGTGGGCCGTGTGAATACAAGAGAGCTTTCACATTTTCACATGTCAAGCACAGAGCCCACTGACAATGAGGAGTGGGGGGGAGCAGGGAGATTGCGGCGGTGCTTATATTAGTGTTTGCTTGCTATCAGTGTCACATCCAGAGGTGGTACATCAGGCAAAGGAGACTCGTCTGTGAAGAGTAATGCGAATAGATGAATGCTGCCTCATATTGACCAATGCAGATGAAAGCAGAGTCCCACGTAACGTTCACACATACTGCGCCTGCTTGTGCGATCGATCTGAAGTGCGGAAGCGGCGGAGATGCCGGCTCGCTGTGATACACTCATTGGATTGCTGCTGTCACACTCTTTACTCTCCGCAACATCTTGTGTCACAATTTATATAATGCATCTCTGCATGGGAGCCCGGCCCAGTTGCAGTACATTTCTCCCCTCGTTTCTTCTGAGACTGCTTTGGTCAATATATTATGCATATATATAATATAGGCAATATATTAAACGTCATCAGCTACATATAGAAAATTCAGAATATTTTTATATAATCTGTTTTTTAGCAAGAGTGAAAACATGAGTGCTGAGTTTGTAGGATGCCTTGACTGGAGCAACTTGCAAAGGCAGTTGGGACCAAACTAATATGTTGACCTTTTAAGCTGACAAGTGTGTAATGTGATTGCATGCGCGCAGCTCCGTTTCTATTTTCTTGAGACTCCTTTTCCCGCAGCGGGGAGAGAGCAGCTTGCGAGAGGGATCAGAGTGGTTGTGATACCACTCGCCCTTTTAAGCAAGGGAGAGATGAAACAGAGCAACGTCCTGATTGAAGATAAATCCACCCTGATTAGCTTTGCTGTGCTCCTTATGTTGTTGTTTCGTCTCCTACTTTTCTTCTTCGCACTTTTTTTTTAGTTGCCGTTCCAACTGAAATGTAAAGCTGATTTCTAGACATTCAGAGCTGTGCTTGTCTAACACCAAAGAATAATTTGCTTCCAACTACAGTGCGCGACTAGGTGTGTGAATTGGCATGCATGCATGCATGCAAGGAGGGACATGCATGAAACATTTTGAATTACCATATGCATTACTTCAATTCAATTATTGGATTTTCCCTCTAAATCTTGATTTATTCATTTTCATTTTCCCACCAAGAGCCATGGAGGGCATCAGTGTCCATGACTGTTTTTTTACATGCATGCAATTATTGCTTCCATATAGTCCTTATACATACAACTATGCACAACCCCAACATGTATAGACTCTGGCTCGTCCCTTTACATTATTGGAATTGCCCAATGGGCATTGACAGTGGGGGTTTAATGAATTAAAGTGGACATAGCTGACTCAGTTCAATCGATAACTAGTCCCCTGTGGAGCCCTCTGCTCTGTGCGCCAGAAACAGCAGAGAAGGGGAGATAGCAAGACAGAGATGGAGTGACAAAGAGAACAAGAGAGGAAAGAAATGAAAGAGAGAGAGAGAGAGAGAGAGAGTAGAAAAGAGCACACAAAGGAGAAAAAGAGGAGGGACTAACCCTCAAGAGAGAGATGATGTGAAGGGAGAGAACCAGGGATGGAGCTGAATACAGAAATGAGTGGAGGCGATGAATGAGGTCTGGCTGATGAAAGGGTTAAGTGTTTTGCAGTTCCTCACCCTAATAGCTCCTGAGGCTTCTCCTCAAGAGGGCTAGTTTGTGCTACACCCCCCCACCCCCGAAAGATCCTGGAAGATACACACTTGATTCCTGTTTTTGTTTGCATCCCAACAGCGGCCTGTTTGTACTTTACAGCGCAAACAAACTGGGACTTTATAACACATGTGGCCTCATTCAGTCCAGCACTCATAGAAACAACATTTGTCTTGCTCTTCATCGTAGCGCTGAAATCATAATTGCTGTGGCCTTTTGAGCAATAAACACTTTTCACTGGTGTGCTTTGTTCCAACATGCAGCCTGGCAGTGGGAAAAAAGTGAGTTTTTGTTTTGCATAAGAAAGAGATTAAAGAAAACGCCTGGCCTTGGAAAGAATTACATAAGATGAAATGCAATGCAGTATAACCATCGTACAAGGCTGAATGATCTCTCTCTCTCCAGGGTCTACACTCGCTCATGTCAGGGATTCCAAACACCCACCATTAAATGGATTTTGGCTGTTTTACGAGTATTTCACTGGTGTATGCGAGAATAGATGCTGCGTAGTATCCAACAGAGCCCACTCTTGAAAATAAATGACAATATTGGCCATTGGCTCACACCACTTGAAGCAAACTTTGTTTTGGTTAAATACGTAATAAGGACAGGCATAGTGTGAAGCTCTTAATGGGCGTTCCAACAGAATACAATGCCATTTTTAGATGCAGCGCAATTGCACACAAAGTGATAACAAGATGAAACAAAAACACACCTCTGACATATTGATTCCTTATAAAAATGGCACGGCTAATGTGTCAGCAAACAGTGACCCACACATCCAGCAGACATGAAGCAACAGAAGCATTTATCTAGAGTCACGTTTCATGAGTCTAATATTCACTCCCCTTTTTAGCTCTGGTTTAGTCTCTGCCAAATCCTTGTTTGTCTGCAGAAAACAGCTGCTTGAATTAATGTTGACGAGTGCGATGGGACTGAACCATAAAGTTTATGTGACACAAAAGCAAAACAATAGGCTAAAAATAGGCTAAAAACCTCAGAGGAGGTGCTCCATATAAAACGTATCGATTGGTGGAGCTTTAACCATAGGGATTGCAAATTACAAAAACCAAGTGCTAGAGAATTAGAAAAGTTAAAAAATATGACAAATAATGTATTTTGTTGTGTATGGGGACATCGATATCAAGGTTCAAGGAGTGGAAAGAAGTTGCATTTGTGGTCCGTGAAATTATTCAAAGTATTTTTTCATTTTTTGAGTGGAGAATATAGATCTGTTTCCAACTATACCCATCTTATATCAGCGTGAACACATTTCCATCCAATCTGAAATGATTGCCTGAATCTTGCCTGTTCTTAGCATCTCTGTCCCTTTCAATCACACTTTCTCTTTTCTCATATTCTATTATTTTTGTTTTAGCTTACCCCGCCCCGTGCTCTCTTTTTGTATTTTTCTGCCTTGACAGGGAACGGTTTGGCCTGTCATGTCACACTTGTGACTGACTGCATGATGGATGGTATTCCGGTTAAAGCTCTGCTCTGTTTAAGGCACACAGTGGGGGCAGGAGCACCCCCGCCACCTCCCACTCTACCTGTCACGCACCGCGCCCTGCTCACGTCACCCTGTATTACTTTGGATTTTCTCTTACCGCTTCTCCTTTTCAGAGCAACCTTGCTGTGGCTCTCCATCCATTTGTTGGCTTTTCACTCTCATCTGGCACTATTTGTCTTTCTGCTGTGCATCTGTCTGCTGCAGACAGTCCATCATTGTCTTATACTTTGCACTGTGATTCTTTTGCATTTGCATTCTGCCATCATTTTAGCATATGGTAATATCCTGTAATAACACTGTCTCCTCCAGTAAACCTGTTAGTTGTCTGGTGTTTAGTCACAGGGTTTTTACATTTTCTAAAACTTCTCTGCAGTTCAATATTCCTCTCTCTGCACCATTGTCTTTCAACAAAGACAATGAAATCTAATTGCACCCTTTTTACACATTTTTTCCATTAGGCTCTCGGTTCTACCATCTTTTTGTTCCCTATTATTGCCTTGCAGTAGCCTATCCCTCTAATCATAGTGTGTGCGGATGGACGAAGTGTTAAAATTTAGTTATGCTAACAAGAAGCGGGGCAAAACGCAGCCTTTTCAGGCATTGCGCCGGTAATGGGTCCTTGACTGATTGACAGGCCTATTCTCTGCTCCTCCTGAGTGACAAGTCTGCAGTCGCCGCTGCAACGTAGGAAATGAGAGTGGAATTACAATACCAACCATGTCACCTCCTCAGGGGACAGGAGAAAGGAAAATACAATCACAGTCCCCATCAAACACACACACACACACACACACACACACACAGATACACAAAGTCACAGTCTCCATCTAGCTTCACTCTGGTGGAGAAAAACACACGTACATGCACGCACACACCCAGCCTCCTGCAGTGTTTTTACCTGCTATTACCTGCTTGTACTTGAGCTTAAAATGACATCCATCCCAGCTGTTTAGGCAATGAAAATGAGTCTGTGGACCTGCAGTCTTTGGATCATGGTGGCTTTATTCTTATAAGCCATTCCAGTGAAAACTTCAAATCAAACAAACTTGACCAAATTCAGTCCATTATGTTTTATAGATTTACTATGCATTTGGGACTTCAGCCTAATAAGTTTTCTGTTGAGAGGAAGTGACAATGTGAATACAAGGGGAGGCTAATTTATTTCATCCTTGTCCTCCTATAGGGAAGTTTGAGTAAGTGTGTGAACAAGTGTGGTTTTTCTTCGAAAGGACTGTGAAAACGCCCTTAATATTTTAGGGTGTCCCAGGGATTTGGTTAAAGAAACTGTGAAAAAGACAGAAAGTCTCTCTTTCTCTCTTGTGTATGTGTGTGTTTCTATGTGTGCTTAAGAATGAGAGACACAGAGTAAGAAAAAAAAGGAAAAAAAAGAGTCAGACCGGGCAGGAGAGCCGAGGTGTGTCGTCTATTTACACCACATGACAAAATGCAAATTCAAATCCGCAGATTCTCTGTCAATCAAGTCTGAGCAATATAATCCCTGTAAGCAGGGTGGGGGTGGGGGTGGAGGGGATACTGACGATGACCACAGCATCAACCACTGAGTGAACCCACAGGAGGAGCTTTGCAGCCTTTGTCCAGTTCGTGCTGTGTGATTTTCACCATGTGCATTACTCTCTCTGAGCCATTACCAGGTCTGGTTGATACAATGCTTGGGTAGATTAAAGCCTAAATGGGGACATTTCCTATTAAAAGCTTTCTAATATGTCTGCTTTTACATGGAGACAGCCACCGGCCCGGAGTCTGTTTGTGCTGCATTTACTGTCATTCCCCTGTCGCTCTGCCTTTACTGCCTGTGGTGCGAGCGGGGGTGTTTATGAGTTTATAAAGGCTCATGACGCATCATTGTGCTTTTATAAATTCAGACATGAAAACTCAGCCCACACGCCCTTCCCTCTTGCCCCCCACCGTCAACCCCCTATCCCCGCATTTCCTAACCATCCCAGCACACTCATTTAACCTTGTTAAACCCTCTAAACCGGGCCGCTCAAGGGCTGTTACATGCCACAGCAATCTCTAACAGGGGATTCATTTCCGCCGCCGTTAAAGGGGAAAAACGGTTCACATCAGCCGTATATAATTTACAGACACCAAGCTCCAGATCTTTAGAGGCGGAGGAATGGCTGTTGTGATGTTTCTTGAAGATGTGGCCTTGGGGGCAGAAATAGAGACAAGAGGCTAGCCGGTTAGTGCTCGGTAACAGCATCTTGGCCTTTTGTGGCGTGACAGGCCAACACGAGGTGAAGGGTTTAGGGCCGTAAGAGCACGGGAGAGCCAGGGGTGGAGGCAGAAAGACGGATCCATGTCTTTAGTGCAAAGCAGCAGCTGGACGGGCGCACAGTCGCCATAATGAACCCTATTGAAGGTGAGCTGGAGCCAGGTGGCCAGCCTTTCAGGGGTGGACAAAAGGCAATCAGCACTGTGCCCCCTTTGTTTGTGTGTGTGTGTGTGTGTGTGTGTATGATGCACACGCTCCTGTACAAGTGAAACGGGGATCAGTCAGAGAATGGAATTGCGTATGGCATTGAGAATTGCTTTCAGGGGAGCTGGAGTGTGCCGCTGTAGATGGACTGGTGTTATAGCCTCAGCAGACATCTATTGGAAAATCCCCTCAGAATTCGTTGTGGTTAGAATAAAGTCCCGGTGTCGAGCATAAGACCGTTCAATAATTCTCCACTGTAAATTGATAGTTTAGAGTGCACTGCACCTTATGGTGTCATGGGCTTCTGAAATTGTTTTTCGTTGAGCTATTAGGTTCCCAATCCTGCAGTTAATGATACTTGTATTTTATTCTTTCAACTGCAGCCATCTGCACTCTTGAGTTTCGAACCAGGCCCAGGAGGGCACCTGTTTGAATGAATAATGGCGTGTGCAACATTGTGCTGTTAAGGAGCGTCATATGGGGAAAGAAATGATGATTGTTTCCTTCCTAGAGATGTTCTCGGCAGCCGCAGCATGGGGCCCACTCCATAGATAAACCACCAGATGTTTCACTTGCTGTAGATTCGGCTATGAATCTTCTTAACTGCGGCTCAGCCCCCGAATGACAGAACGAGTATATGGTCAAATCACTGTTTGTGACAGCACCTCACAATTTCTGCTCTCCTAACAACCGCCATTGATGGTTTTCCTTTACTCATCCCCACCCCTCGATTCCAGAGTTCTTCCTCACATTTTCCATGGGGTTCAGCTCCAGTGGCACGTGGCTATATTTCAGACTGCACTGTTTGCTGGTGCTAATGCGTTTAGTATCAATGGCTAATTAAAACTGCAAGATCGCTTTGGTAAAACATCTGTTCCTCTCTTAATAAGCAGGGCTGTCTTGAAGCGATTGCGTTAAGTGTCATTAAGTGCTGATCAAACGATGCTTCCCGGTCAGTGGTAGTAAACGTTGCTGAATGCTGAGTTGTGCATGCCCTGAATTCAAACACATTCCATACCCAACAATCACAGTATGTCTTCTTCTTCTTCCTTATTTTTAATGTTTTTGGTCTATGTTCTGCTTTTGCTGCATGTTTTCTGTTCTGTTTTTTAGCATGCTGTTTGTTGCTTTGCAACCGTTGTATTTCATCTGTTCAGGGACAGATAGGAGCCTTCTAGGCTAACTAGGCCCATTTACAGTTTTTCTGTATATAAAAATAAAGACACAAACCAAAATAAAGTATTTTAAGTATTGAATATGATCCACAGCCTTGGTTCTCGTGTTATTTTAGTTCTGGACCCCTCATCATCATGAAGGAAAAATCTCATAATGATTTAAAAAGCCTTCACGTATGAACATGTGAATATTGTCACAGTGGTTGTGTGATCTGATTCACCCTGGAACTTACTAACAGTTTAAATCTGGTAGACCTGTGTTATTTACATCAGAACTGGGGATTTTATAACTGCTTACTAAATTAAACCTTTAAAATGAAGCTCCTTGCCTTGTTTCTACTGTGTTGTGTTGACTTACCTGATATCAGTAAACGGAACAACAAATGCTTCCCTATCTGGGGCATCCATTAACATACAGACAAAAAAGAGACAGAAAGAGAGAGAGAGAGAGAATGGAAAGAGGTAAAGATAACCAAAAATGATTCATTATGAAAGTTGGATAGCAGAAACAAAGGGAAGGGAAGTGAATTTTAAGCGTGGTGCAGGAGACTTCAGAGAGACTGATAACGTGCCTCTTAACTAGGTCAGACAAAGGAACTCATGACATCTGACTGACCTTAATGGTGGATATGGTGAGATAATGTAGCTGATGGTCTGACTTCTCAGGCATACACCTTGATTTGAATAAATATGGAAGCAACTTAGTGTCAGTCACCCATTCCTAACAAATTATCAGCCCTTCTGTCCTTGTTTATACAACATGTCACATCACAGAAGACAGAAGGATCTGTTTTCTAAAATATTTAGGTTTTCACAATTTCTAGAGAGGTTGCATATTCTTCAGGAGGCGAGCTCTGTTGTATGAAAGCAGCCAAAGGTGCACATAGTTCACATATATCATCTTTTATTTGAAAGTTTGAATCTAAAGATTAGTGAGTAGTACTTTGTTAAACCATAAAAAAACAAAGTGAGCCGTGTCAAGGTTTACAGACTCAATGAAGTTTATTGCCCTTGCAACGGTCTTTTTATTAAAACTTAATGGATTTGGCTGGCTGGGACACATCTCCAAGGCTTTTGTGTTTCTAAAGATTCTCCTTTTTTTAACTCGACTTTGTCTGCTCCTTCCTCTCTTCCACCACACTGCCTGAATCGCTCCACTCTGAATTACTGTATTTCTGTTTTATAGTCTTTTCTGTGCATCCCTCTATGCAAGGGCTCTGTCGCTTGTCCCCATATAATGTCTAAAAGGCAGCATTCCAAGTCCTATTGTGTAAAGCATTGGTGTGCATTGCTGAACTAATGGCTTTTAAGATGTCAAAGGGAAATGTAGCACACAGAAAAAGAAAACTCCTTGCCCTGTGTGGGTTTTCATCTAAAATTGGTTCCTGTGCACTGTGCACTGTGCACTCGGACGGCTGCCATCCATTCTGTCAGAGACCTTTCTCTCTCTCTCTCTCAAAGAACAGCAGCAGGCAGCAATGACAATTCAAGTGGACGCATATTAAATCTGTTAATGTTCACACCGCCTCGTGATATTAAAATCACGACATACAAAACACACTCCTGTACCTAGTTGACTGTTTTTGCAGCGCACATCTCTGCCTTTTACTCTCGGATGTGGCACACTCATGTAGTGAGTTGCTGCCCATTAAAATGTGGCAGTGGAATGGATCTGATCCCACTATTTTCATCCTGGCCTGTAAAAAAGAAAACAGTGTCCGGCCTGTTCTCAGGTGAGCAAAGAAGTCTCACATCCGCTACAGCACCAGAGAAGCCATCAGCTTATACAATGCTTCTTTGCTCTGGCAATCTTTTAACCGGCAAATAAAGGGCTGTGTGAGTTTTATCAGCAGTGCAATGCTCCCTCTGAAGGCTTCCTCTCAGGAAATGGAGGAGGAAGTGAGGGGTTGTGCACCGTCAGTTATCAGATATACAGTAGTTGCTCTGGGATATTACTCGCTGATAGATTCCGAATAAGACATCTGCCAAAATGCTTGGAGAGTCACTTCTCGCATAGGTGCTTCGCAGGAGAGCAGACACTATTTGATTCCAAGATTGCAAAGCTGGAAGTTGCAATTGTTCCGGTTGTTATCGGTGCAACATAGTGAAATTGCATACAGCCGTACTCATCACCCCCTCCTAATTTACCAGGCCATGTGGGTTAAGAGGATGTGTAACCAACAGAAGAGGACAACTCTACTATATCCACAACACTTGCACCAACACATCTGACAGGTGCTAAAATGAGACATAAGGGCCTGTAAAGCAAGGGAGCTGAGAAGCTGCTGATTCTGAGAGAAAACACAGAGACGCGGCTCTCTCAGGCCATAACCCCGACAGCATCACTGTGTACCATTTGTCTTCATGGATATGACAGTCCTTAATTATTTCCAGGGGAGGCTGAATGATTTGTATTTCAGTCGATGAGCTACGGGCCCTTTCTTCATCTAGTGTTAATGATTTAACTAAGTGCCTCTCATGTGCTTTATCTGCATATGAATTCTGTTAACCATGTTTTTAAGCCAAGCATATTCTCACTGATAGCTATATGATTCTCTGGCTTCTGTTTAATTATCATTATCATTAGAGTATAAGGTAATTGTATTACTACCGTTGCTATTGCTATAATTGGCTTTATCATGTGGTCCAATGGCTTTACTGTGTTTTTTTTTAAGAGATGTCCTTCAGTCGACAGTATGCTAATTAACTTCTTTTTGAAAATCAACCTGCGAGCTTTGAAGCTCTGCTGCTCGCTCCATTTCGTGTTCTTTGTTTTGTTTGTTTGCCTTGTACATTGGTGAAATCTTTCCTGAAGCCCCTTTTTTCCCCCCACTATCTTCCTCTCCTATTTCCCAAGACATAGGCACTGTGAATAGATTTACCTTTCCCCATAGCAAAGTCCTTCCTGCATATGTTTCCCCTCCCCGATCGAGCCTTTCATCCCTGACTATCTGACTCTTTCTTCTTAACTTGAGACTAAACTGAGGGGACAGATTGATTCAAGGTGTCACGTTAATAAGAGTTCCCCTTTGCTTCTCAATGTTGCCATCGAGTTTGGTTCCATTTATATTTCTACTCCATTAAGCAATTCACCAATGCCATATTGTTTCATCTGTGTCTAGTCAATTGTGCATTTCCCTCTATTTCATTAGAAAGCAACATAAACAAACCAGATATGTTCGGATACCATGCTTGTCTATGCATCAAATGAAAATGTGTGAAAATGTCCTGTTTAAAAATGTATCAGCACACCCTGCCGCCATTAGTGTCTTACTAAGCTGACAGTGTTACCTTTCTATTCATAACATTTAAATCTTCCTGCCATATGACAGCAAACAATGTAGGAGTGGCTTCCAAAATCCCCAGTAATCCATCTTCTCAGTGATTACCGCAAGAACTGGCGCTTAACTGCTTGTGACAGCCAACATGAAACACTGAGACAGATGTCATAAGTTATTGTCGTTGGCAGTCAAGAGGCATTATGCAACTTTAATGATGACTTTCATCAAGCTTCACAAAGCCCTGTCGACTGCGAGCGAGGATGCCGTGTCGCTCGCTGTGTGACGTCTCTCCAGCCCAAATTCGCCATCCAAGAGCGTGTGCTGCAAACTAGAAGAGCATCGCTCCCAAAAGACTTACTGGAGCATGGCCTCGAGCCACCTTGAACTATACCACTGCTCCTCAAATAACTCAAATGGAGGTCATTTTGCAGAGTGAAGTTACTGTAAGCACAATGGATGTACTCAGTCTGCAGCGATGGCCCGAGGAGTCGGAGAGCATAAATGAGGCCTGGGATATTATATTATTATATATTTCAATCTCTCCTTCTTCCTCCTCCTCTCTGTCATTTGTGCACACACACACAAAATGCTATCTCTCTCCATTTCTCTTTCTCTCTTCCAGGTTTGGTTCTTAGAACAATTCACAGTGATGGTGACAGAAGTCCACAGATTGCAACTCCTACTCGCATCCTTCAGCTCGTTAACGTTGAGACAGTGTAGTTCCTGTTCCTGCCTCACTCTCCCCCACCAACACGTCCCTGTGTCTTGCTCAGAGCCTATTTTCAACCCCATTTCCCACACCTAAATCCTTCTTCGCAGGAACTAGCATGTCCCACCGTCTCACATTACCCTCAGTTACCCCAGCCCCGTTACGTGCGGCATCACGAAAACCCACTCATCTACGAATGTTTCCCTTTTTTTACGCATGGTTACCAGCCGGCCACAGAGAGATAATCCTCTGCCCAACTCATCAGGCTGCTAATAACGGTAGTCACTGCTGCCAAGCCACCCAGAGAAAGGGGAGAAAACGAGGGCAGTGACAGGGTTGGGTCTGGGTAGGAGGAGACAACAAGGTGGGGGGTGGTGGGGGACAAATTCTCTTTGAGGATGATCTGGCTTCTGAACTTAGCGAAAAAAGTATCATTTGCCAAAGACCACCAAAGTGTAATGTGCAGCCCTAATGAATGGGAATCGCAAATGAGGGACTGGCATATACAAACACAGGCTGTCTGAATAATTCCATTAGAAAACAGTCAATGTTCATTTGGGCCGTAATTAGGCCCCCTCTCCCAGAGACATGCTGGCCTGATTGATAGTCAAATTGCAGGAGATTGTGTTTACTTTTTCATCCTATCTAGTTAGGAATTCTTCCTCCGTCTCGTGTCTCATGTTCTCGCTTTCATCCCTCCCCCAACTCCCCATCCGTCTCATGAATAAATCAACAGAATGACCGGAGGTTGATTCTTGGAAACAGGAAACACAATTATTGTAAACTCTAGGTACACCTCTCTGAAGGGAGGATGGGGGCATTAGCAGATGCATTTCATCACTATGGGTGTATGTACGGACGTGTGTTTGTATGCTTGCTTCTAAACCCCTGTTATAAATGTCATGTGTCCTGTCATTGAACTGGCTCACTTACTCCTTTCAAACCATTTAAATAATCCAAAATCTTTTACTAGCGTGAAGCATTTTTGTGTTTGAGTTATCTCTTTCAGTAGTGCTCTAGCGAAAAATGTTTGCTTTTTCCATGGCTCATGGTATGATGTTTTATCTGTGAGAGAAGACGAATGGCATCATGGTGTCATCATGATCCTTGAAATCTTTAGCCTTAGGGCAGCACATGGTACTTGCGGTGTTACAGTGTTTTTGCAAAGGGGGAGTGTGCCTTCCAGTGCAGTGTTTTTTTGCAGTTAACATATGACACATTGCTTGAGAGCAGGATGTTTTGGGGTTTTTTTGTGGGTGGTATTGCCTTAACTGCTATGTTGAATGGCATGTGCTGTGCTCATAGCTCACCAAATAATGATTCCACGTTACCCTTTGCAACATTAAGTCCTGATTACATCTGATTACAATACATCTGGTCAAAATCAAGTGATTGTAATAAGCTGCCATTTCCTGGATCTCTACTGTTTACCCCATTCATGCTGGAATAAGGGAGTAAAAATAAAAAACAGGGATAATATAGCATCCTATACTTTTCTTTCTATTCCACTACCAAAGGGCCTGTGCGCCTTGTAAGGGCCTCGCGATGGCAGTTTTGTTTTCCTTATTGTTCGCTCAGGAGGCCGGGGTAATGGAAAAGGCAGCCTGCATGATCCAATGGCAGCACACTCACCCTGGCAGACATGTGCAATCGGAGTGTGCTGGCAGCGCCTGCAGTAATGACTTAATATCAGTCCTCCCACGGCGGAGCAGATGAGAGCACAGGTGTACAGATTGTCCCCTGTCACATGGCACTGCAGGGCCCGCACACGCCATTCTCCATTAGTTAACCCCCACCGGGCTATTAATATATACACTGACATTAACACTCACACACACACACACACACACACATATATATATATATATATATACCATATTTATGTGTTTGCATTTCTCTACTACAGTAGCTCTTCCTGACTGTTTTTCATATGAGGCATGTGCAGCACGTTGCCTCTAAGCTGTGGAAACCTGTCTCAAAATCCTGCCATCAGGAGAAGGCATGCACATCTCTGCACCTTTCTTTATCTTTCTCTCTTGCTTGCTTTCACGCTCCCTCCTTCTTTCTCCTTCTCTTCCTCTCTCTCTCCTCTCTGTCTCTCTCTCTCTCTCTCTCTCACACACCCACGGTCTCTCATGCGCCTACATAACCACATTGTCTTGCACAAACACAGCAGGGGGAGAGGAGAGGGGAATGGCGATGACTAGTGATGGGAATGTGCTTTAGCTTGAATCTCATCCGAAGCCGCCCCAGCTGCCCCAAACAAGGCAGAAGGACCCAGCTGCTATTTGGGCCGCGCATGCACGGCTCTGTCAACAGGTCAGGGGGCTTTGCTGCCTGCACTTTGTTCTTCCTCACTAACTGTAGCAGCTTTTTGTGCTGTAACACCAACCCAAATTGAATCTCATTTCAGCCCTGCTCTGTTCTGATCTACTCAGTCAACTAAATGTTTTAACATTTTTGTGGCCGGCTCCAAATGGAAGCAAGAAATAGCTGCTTAAACAATCTCGTACCCACAAATCACAGTCACAGCCATTGTTTCTTTCACACCATGATAGGCACCATGTTCCCAGATCTCAGCAGTTACTTCGGTGAGTACAGTGTTATCATAACTGGTAAAACAGACAGCCAAATCTATGATAATGAGCCTTAAGTTTGAATAAACTGGAATTATCTTTTTACACGCTTCATTTGACACAGCTGTGGCACACCGCAGGTGAGAGATGGGAAGTTAAAGTGACAGGGCACAGGCACACACACTTTTTCACTACAATCTCAACAGTATATTTTTGCATGATTATAAATTCCATAACCTGTCATACAAGTTCAAATACAACAACAAAACCTCAGCAAGCTGATATGACTTGCTGCCGCAGGTTATAAGCTAATTACACCTAATATGACTCAAATAGTACAAACAATCTAAAACAAATAAGGCGTCGTAACATGGATGTGTGATTTGGATAATTACCGCTGAGAGTATCATCCTCTTGGGGAATAAATGCATGCAGTACTGTATATATTTTATATTTCTCCTTTTGCACCGCAGCTCCTGGAAGCAGCTACAGCATGTTGGTCTTAGCTGACAGTTCGGAGAAAACACATCAAGGCAGTTTGACTCGCTGCTGGACACCAAAACACTTGCTGTGTTTGAAGACAAAAAAACGGACTCTTACAGTGTGCTTCTGGCTTCACAGCTGAAAGATGTCTTTCTATAGATGGGATAGAGTAGAAACACAAAACACAAAAGTTTTTTGGACATTACCAAAAAAATTGCCACACTGACATGAAAAACCAATGCTAATTGACTTTAGGTGTAACATAGTTTTGCAGAGCGTTATAATCACTTATAGATTATATAATCAGTAGTTGACAGAGCAGCTCAAGACAATATTGTCACATCACAAATGCATGCATGATACCAGCATAAAAGGAGCAAAAGGTCAACTGTAATGTCTCTTACAGGAACATAAATGCTTAATTTCTGTCTTTGATTTTCTTTTATCATCTCGGTTAAAGATTTGTGCAGAGCTATTGGATTTGTTAAGATGTGTTTGAAGTAATTTGCGCTGTCAAGATGATTTTCTAAGCAGCAAATTTAGCCTATCACAAGCAGTGACTCAGCCAAGGAGCCGAATGCGTTCAAAGCAGTGGATGTACAGTTCCTAATAATGTTTATTTTAAGGTTGATGAACAGAAACATGATTTGTCACCAAGACTGACTAAATTACCTCTGGCAACCTTTATAAATGGTTACTGTGATGTTACACAAGGCCTGTTGAAACCAATGCAATTAAAAACTCAGGCTGACAATTGTTTATCAGTTAAGGACTTTCATGATACAGATATTATATCTATTTTCAGAAAAGGATGCACACATTCAGCTGCTGAGTAATGAACATGAACAACTCTAATGGGGGAAACAATACCATGCACGGGTGTTACGTTTCCAAGAGTTCTATTTCATATTTTTAAGCACAGCTGATGACATTTTGAGCAGAAATTGCTTTCATCAGGTGAGGGAAACCATATTTGGTTGGGGGTAGATTTTGTATCATGCATTTACTTCACACCGGGTTTTCTTCCGTCACTCAGAAAAAGAAGTAAAGCTAAATTTTCCTGCAACATAGCTTCAAAGAATTGCGGGGCCATTCATGAAAAGGCCTGTTCTTTGAGCGTGTTTGAGTGAACACTGGGAGCTGACTTATTTATTGCTTCTTTTTTTGTTATATGTGTGTGTATATCTGTGTATGTTTCTGTGTGTGTGTGTGCAGCTAGAATTGAGGATTGAGTGGAGTGCTGCTGTAGCCTCTGTGTTGTGATGTTGTCTATGTGGTTTTCAGGCTACATAAATATTGACATCCCTGTATGAGTAGTAAAGTACAGGAATTTGCATAACATGAAAAGAATATGATTTTTGAATTAAGTTCAATTTGGATGTACTTTAAAAATAGTGGACACAGGAGCAGAATATGTAATTTGCAAAATGACGAAAACCCTCTCATAGTCTCCACCGATATATAAGACCATGTATCAGACTTTGATGTTTTGATGGATGTTGTGTCTCTCACAGTACATTAGAATTTCAAATCATCTTTGTAATGCCGTGTGGTGAGTCAAGTATCAGCACTCAATATTGTTTTATTCCTATTTCAATAAATACGCAGTGCAGTTATTTTGATTTTCTTCATCAGGTAAAAGTAGAATAAGTTTCCAAGTAAAGTAACTGCCTTAAAAAGGCCAGAGTTCCTATTACCACATCTGTACGAGTAATGATATTCACACATTAGCTGTTAATTTGACTAACCTTATGACATGTTCAGTACCTCACAGCTTCACAAATGCATGATTCATATCATTTGTAGCCGAGCTGAGTGGATTGTGGGTGTAGAATTACAGATAAGCTTGAAATATGAAAGAGTGTGCGTGGAGTTCATTACTGGGCAAGTTACACATTCAGAAATAGTCCTCAAAGATCAATAAAACTGAGGCACATTTTGATATGTATGGAAAGCTATAGATATCTAGCTATATGTTACCTTGTGGTCAGAATATTGGAAAAATAACATTCAAAATGCTACTGAAAGAAAGGCTTATAATAACTACATCCACCTGAAGTGAACTAAAAAGTCCTGAAAATGTAGGTTGCATTTCCAATGAAACACAGTTACTATGGAGATATGAGTATTCTTCCCAGACGTATGTAATTCATACAGAGAGTAAGACTATGAAAGAGTCTAGTCCTTACGAATACTAAGGAAACAGGGTGCTGTACAGGTCTTGGTTTTATTCTGTGCTAATATAAGAACTTTAACAAAGAAAGTACAAACAGGAGATCTGATCACTTCATTCAGTTCATTTCTCAAGAATGCAGGCACATTCACTACCACTAGTCCATAGTACTAACACATGAATAAAAGAGCATAAAAAATAGAATGAAATAATGATGAACATTATACAGTCTATAATGTTTCCATGAAAGTTATAAGGATTCCATTTCATTCAGTATTCATTACCATTTTCTTTCTGTAGCTCGAGGGTATACCGTAAGTCATATTTTCCATTGAGCGTAGATAGTGTCTATGCATAAGCCCATTGTTGGCGGGGTTCTCCTGAGCCACCATTTAGTGATAGTTGGTTTTTTTTTTAGCTTTCAGCCATAAAGGTCTTTTTAAAATACATACAGTATCACTTTTAAATAACAATCCAAAATACAGAAAGAGGAAAGGGATATTAAACCAGTTAGCTTTGCAATTAAACATTCTCCCAGACAGGCTTGGATGTATGGACAAGGCCAGTGGGTGTATGGTCATGGTCCAGTGCTAATCCACACTTCCTCCAGCAATGGTACTGGGACCCAGTTAATTTAGATTTTTACTTGGCTGATATGAAAAAAAAATAAAACAAATTGTAGAACAGAACAATCTCCCCAAGTCAGGGAGTTGGAGGAGGTACACTGGGTCTACCCAGTCAACCCTTTCTCCTAGAAATGACATTTATATGCTACTAATTTGCAAAAGCAAATACATCTTGAAGGAAATGTAAGGCTGCCCAGATTAATTTTTTAATTAATCTATTAAATTAGTTGCAAAATGTTGATACTGAACGTACCTGCAAATCCTTCACTGACAATGTAATTCATTCCTTTTCCCTACACTATATGCTCCTAGCAACTAAAGCATGATAAAACCTTTTTTTAAGGTTATGTTTAAGCACGCAGCACTTGGTTAAGGTTAGGGACATATGGCGGTCTTGGTTTAATACTGAAAATAAGTCAGCAATGAAGTTGATGGTTGAAACACAACTCGATGTGTTTACTTTATTACCATTTGACCAAAACCACAATCTTGTGTGGTTTTGTTGCCTAGACCTAAAAACATGCGGGATTTAAGATGCAAACCTTGGTCTATGCTTTGTACGAACTCTTTGCCTTTAAAAAAAACGTTGCCGCAGAACATAATCCAAAAAGCAATTATGTATTTGGCAATACAAATTAGTAAAATATAAACGTAATTTGTAGGAGAAAGGGTTGTCCCAGCTTGTAGCTTCCCCTTTAATTGATTTTCAATTGGGTTGTTGTTTTTGCTCAATGAAGTCATTGTACAATATTTGTTTCTGAACCCTTTGCTGCATCAGTTATACGTATTAAATTATATCTGAAAAAATTCCAGATGATGGCAATTTAGAAAAAACGTTTTAAGTTTTAGTTTCCAAATCTCCATAGCCACAGCTTGACCATAAGGGTGGCAGATCACAAAACACCCACAGTGTATGAGTCATTTGAGTCATTTTGGAAGGCACTGACAAACTACCTACAGTATTTTATCATCTGTGTTTAAAAACTTGTTTTAAACATCACTCTTTGCCTTTGTCTCTATTTCTCCTGTGGATGCATTCCCCTACTTTGAAGTAACATACAAACCATATCTTTTTATTTTTATTTTTTTTAATTTTTTTTTGTCATGAAATTGACTCAGATGACACACCCACTTCATCAGGCTAATTGCCCTTTCTCGCAACTATGCCACGGAGGGATTTGTAAGAACCCGCGAGACATCAAACGAGGCATCGTCTGCTCATCCCTATATCCCCTGTCTCTTTAACACCCCTTCTTATAAAAACACTGGTCTGGCTTAATTGACTTGGCCCCATCCAGAGTAGCTCTTCCATATTACTGAAACCTAAGCTGCTTGTGAGTGTCATGAGGGAAGCCAGCAAGGCCCGGGGAGAAAATATTCTGCGACAGCTCCTCTCCCCCGAGCCCTTATTGTTCTTCCAACAGCACCATTGGCTGAGAATGGAACATTTGGATGATTAAAGGGATTTGGTGGTGCGCTGTGTCATGTTCCTGTAATCTCCCAGATGATGGATTAGGGGTCTGCCCTGTCATACTCCCCTAATCTGGCCCCGATGATGTCTGCGTGTGAGTCCCAGTTGCCTTGACACCCACGCCGCCTTCCCAGAGGCCTCTGCTTCCCTGGAGGAGCAGCAGTCACAATTTGACCCAGTCAGCCAGATTCCTGAATACAATAGCATCGCATGAGCAGCTTATAGGCAGTGAATGCCTGGCACTTATCTCTCTGCATTCCTAAACTATAGCCATAATAGAGTGATTGTTAAATATACTCATTTCTTCCTCTCATATTTGATCCATATATCACTTTTCTTAGAGATCAGAAAAAAAGGAGGGTGGTCATAGATGGAGCGAGAGAATTACTATTCAGATTATTTTTAAACCCAAGGGAGGGCCACACTTGTCAGCTGTCATAATGCACATTCTTACCTGACACCAGTGATTTGGCTGGATTGTCTCACGGGATTTTGAATATGATAAAGCGGAATGATATTGAAATTAATAAGGTGAAATAGACAGATGTGAGCCTTGGCCTTTGCCTTTTAAGTGGCTGTCATCGCTTTTTGAAAGGCTTCATAAGGGGAAAGAAAAAGAATGAGGGAGAGAGTGAAATAGAAAAGGGACAGAGGGGAGGCAAGAGAATAGCTTTCCACTACTGCCGCCCCTAACAATAGCCCTGTCATCTCCCTCCAAAGAGCAGATGCCCAGGTTCCCGGTGGCATCTCCAGAGAGAATGTCAGGGGAGAAATAAATCTCCCAGCCAATTTATGTGAGGAAGGTGAACTTTTTACTAGCTTTCCATGGTAAAGGCAAGAAGGGAAAATCACTGACAGCTCTGAGTGGAGATTTTCTTTCTTCTTTCTTAGTTGACATAGCATTTTTATTCATTGGACCTCCAGAATGCACTCTTGTGCAACGTTGGGGTGAAAGAGAGTCAGAAACAGTCCATGTGAAACTCCCCAGACAGCAGAATGGTAAAAAAAAAATAAATAAAAAATAAAGAGAGAGGTGTTTCTTTTTACAAAAGAGCTTGAAGCCCCGCTGATCAGTTGGCTCCTTTTTTGCAGCAAGATCCCATTAGAGGCAAGCTGTAAATACTCATGTGAGTGCCTGAAAGAGCACATTGCATTACCTATTTGCTGAACAAACATGTGACCTCCACACACTTTTTTTTTTTCCATTACGCATCTGCAGTACATGCAATGTGGCATTTACCTCAAGCAAGCAAAGTAACAAGAAAATCCAATGGCAAACTCAAGCACATAAAATTAGCTGTAATGGTCTATTTTTGTATAGTTTGTTTTTTCCTAGAATATGGAGCCATCATCTTACCCAATGTGATTCTGAAAACTGGAAATATTAAACTGAAACCAATTGGTTTCCTGGGGTAAAACACATATTTGGTTGCTGCACGTCTAACTGCCTCATTCATGTCTGCACTCTAAAAGCACACTCTAACACAAGTGAAAAGTGTTTGGGATTCAGTGCACGTGCAACATATTGATGTATCATTTCATGCCAAACAAAGCAGTTAATACCCTTGAAAAGGAGTGAGGAGAGAACCAAGAATCCTGCACATGTAATTTACAGGATGAAAGGGGAGAAGAAAAGGTTACAGAAATGTACTATGAATTTACAGAACAGTGCCAACTCAGAAACACCCATAATTGTTAACCTTCTAGAGCAAAATCCATTGGAAAAAGGCTAAAATTCTACAGCCGTGCTAGCCGCTCTGTAAAGCTATGCATGCTAACATGCTCACAATGACAATGCTAACATGCTGATGTTTAGCAGGTATAATGTTTGCCATGTTCACCATCTTAGTTTAGCATGTTAGCATGCTCACATTTGCTAATTAGCACTAAACACAAAGTGCCGCTGAGGTTGATGGGAATGTCATTATTTTTGCAAGTATTTGTTCATAAACCAAAGTACTGGACAAACAGAAATTTTGACGTGACGATAGCACTAAATGAAAACTTAATGGATCCATTCCCTGATATTTTAATTACAATTACAATTCATCCCGAGGGGGACATGAATGTGTGTACCAAATGCCAAAGTGGCCAATTGACCGACAGATCGACATTGTCATCCATAGAGACATCCTGCCATTATGGCTCCAAAGTGAAAAAGAAGAGATTTAGCACTTAGAAATTGATGTACCACTTGCCACTCAAAACACAAAGATCAGGGGGAAAGGTTTAATTTTGAACTCACAGATTGGTGCTCTCCCAAAAGTACATCAAAGCTCATACTGGGTGTCTTGATTGTACCACATTATGTTAGCAATTGATGACAACGGATCTTGTCAGACTGTGGCTAAACCTTCCTCAATTACTTGCGTGTCTCTAATTCCAGATTTGGGCCTTTACAGCATTTTTAAATAGTTTCTAACTGAATAAAAGAACCCCAGACAGCTATTATTTGAGAAAGTAAATGCAATTAATTAATGTAAGCAGCCTATTTAATGCCAAGTCCCATCAATAAAAGTGAGACATGATGTAAAAGGTGGACTCTGGAGATGCTCTGGCATTTTGTTCAGAAATAAGAAGAAACTGAGGCTTAGTTTAAGTTGAAAAAATCCCAAACTTCTGTAAACTTTTCTCTAACAATGCACACTTTTTATGAATGGGACCAGTGTGTGTGTGTGTGTGTGTGCGTGTGTGTGTGTGTGTTGCTATTTTAGTGTGTGTCTCTGTGTTTCCTGTGGTATGAGCCAGGCTGACAGCCTTGTATTGTACCGGAGGGGTTCACACAACTACTTCAGCAACTACTTTGACTTTTTCAGCGATGACGAGATTTTGCACTTAAGAACATAACTCTCAGGTCTCACCGGGCAGTGCAGTGAAGATATTTTGACAAGTCACTACATGACTATGTAAGATGTAGCGAGAAATGTTAATTAGAAAAAAATGCTTCCCCATCTCCCTAGGTGATGACTCAGTGGCAGTCAAAAAGAATGCAGTGGGGGGGGGGCTCACTTTCTTTACAGGAGAGTTTTCTTTTTCCTCATGATTTCAGTTAAACTGAATGTGAGCCTTCGTGGCCTTATTGTACAGTAGAAAAGTCAAGAATAATCCAGAAAAATCATACATTTTTGTGACACTTGCAGAGTTCAAGTGGAAAGCTGGTGCGGAGGAGGTCTTATTCACATCCATCCTGTGTCCATCTGTCCTGCTTGGTGGAGTCTCCTGGCCCCCGAGAGGGTCTGCCCGCTAGCGTGGCACACACTTTGGTGCAAGAATCTGTAGTGCCGGCTGGTTGCCGGGCAGAGTTCAAATCTATTTCTGTCTGTTGGGGCGCATTTTGGGGTGGCTCCTCCTCGGCAGGATGTCAGCTATACCTATAAGGGTGTGCAGGAATGTAACAGAAGCTGCCAAGGCACTACCAGAAAAGTCCATTCTCTTTCTGTTTTAATGAGCCCGGCCCATAAACAGACACACCACCTGCACTGTTTCGGCACGAGGAAGCTCATTACTATGTGCATAAAACATAAGGTGGCAGGGAGATGTACAAATGGTATGCTGTCCCTCCATCCAAGGTGGTGTTATTATGTGCATATCATTCCGTCCTCGGCCGACATATTCAATGTATAGTATTCAAATATACGTGAACTTACTTCTCATAAGTCCCTCTCACCTTGTGGGACTGTCCATGTGAAACTGATGATAGGCTTTTGCTTTATCTGTTAAACATCATGGCAGCATTTATAGTGAGCCAGAGGTTGTTTGGGAGCCTTCATACGAGTTATACTATATGCCTGGACGACAGGCTTATTCTCTCTTTCTTTGCCCTTTTCTCTTCCATGTTTCCACAATGCTGCAACCATGGAATTCACTGCCATTATCTACTGAACACTGGAGGAACATTTTCAGACAAGAACATTAGACATACTGTAGCAATTTTGCTGCCTAGTGCATGTCGGGTTCCGCTTTTTTTTCAACAAGTCCTCATACCTAAATGGCAAAATAGGTTGTTTGTTGGGTTGTTGTTGTCTTCCAAAACAACCCACAAACATGGTTAAGATTTGGTTGGGTTTAGGTAACTAAAACTAATGGTTAAGGTTAGGGAAAGATCGTGGTCATGGTCAAAAGAAACCAGCCTTGACTGTTGGTTGGGGGACCGGTAGGAGATGGGATGCGGAAAATGGTTGCTGGTGTCAAAGTCCGACACAATGTGCAGGCAATTATCCTTGCAGTCTGTGTTCCAGTTCATCCCAATGATGTTTGATGTGCTTGAGGTCAGGGATCTGTGTAGGCCAGTCAAGTTCTTCCACACCGAAATCACTTTGTGCACAGGGGAACTGTCATGTTGAAACAGGAAATGGATTTCCCTTAATTGGAACTAAGGGGCCTAGCTCAAACCATGAAAATCAGCCTTATACCAGTACACAAAAGTATGTATAGGCATGTCCACATACTTTTGGACTTCTGTGTTTTATCATTTGGGTGAACCAACCCTTACTGTTGGAAGGCATTGCTTTTTAGCCAATGTGTTTGTGTGTCAGTGTGATGTGTCCATCTGTGAATTAATGTCTATGTGATTTTCCATTTTGCGGTGCCCGCTTGTGTGTATACATGTGTAAGTGTGTGTGTCCACTGTGGGACCGAGCTCTCCTCTGGACATGCCAGGGGGCGGCTCGGGTGATAGGATACACTGCTGCTGTCGGCCATTCTTCTGAGATAATGTCATAATGGGGGGGGACAGCTGGCAGCTTCGTTTCCTGTCGGCGCAAATTTTCTACTACATCAATAATGAGTGCCACAGCCCAGCCATGAGCGCTACGGCTCAGTAGGCGCATGACTGTATTCTCATGTGTCCTCTGGTTCTCTCTCCTTCCTCCTTCTCTCTGTACCCCCCCTCTTTTTACCTTTCCCAATTTATCTTTATTCTATCTCCTTCACTCTTTTTTTTCCCTCTCACCATCTCCATTCTCATTTATATGCGTTACTCTGCATATCAGTCTTTTCCTCCTACAGAAATCTGTTTGTCCCCATTTGTATTCATATTTCCAGATGCCTTTACATGCTAAATGAAGCATAAAAGCAAGTGAGCTTTACTGTATCCCAAAACATGAGTACAGTTCTGATATTAGAAGGAGTTTTCAGGACTGCTTGGGTACATTTTTAGTAAATACTGTAATATTTCAGGGCATATACAGTGAAGCTCCCATTAGATCACTATCACAGATGATAGACTGAGCCTCTTCAGCCATCACTTAAGTGGAAAACACAACCAAAATGGAGATTACCAATTACTAATTACTAAGAATACCTGAAAGCCAATTAATAAAGAAAAGTATCCACTTTTCTTTGAATTTTGTTGCTTTTGGCATGCTCGTCTAATCTGCAATTTCCTTGGTCTTCTAATATAATTTTGCTTGATTTTCTAAAGTCTTGTAAAATATGCGCTACATAATGAAATACCAATAAAAACCCACATCCTTTTAAGTTGCTGTATAACAGTAAAGTAGAGTTCTGCCCTCAAAGTGTTTGTTTGTATATAAATACAGGCTATGGAAATGACAGGGAGGTAGAATCTGGAGGGCGGGCGAATGTGACTGCTGACATGTTAGAGCATCAGAGACCAATGGGGTGGCATGACAGTGTGACACTTAAATGTAGTTCAGGATTTCATGAAGAAAGCCAGAGTGCAGTGACTGTTTTTTTTTTAATAGGGATCTCCCTGCATCTCAGTATAACCACCCAGAAATAGAGATGTTCTGTGACATGTTCTCAACAATTATTGGATGGATTGTCCTGAAATTTTCTACAGACATTCATGGTCCCCAGTGAATGAATCCTAATGATTTTGGTGACTTTTCCTCCAGTGCCACCAGCAGGTTGTCATTTTGTGGTTCTGAGTGAAATGTCTCGACAATGGATTTCCATGAAATTTGGCTTCCTTTGCGTCTGTTTTAGCAATTGATCAACTCTGTTTTAGTCTTTTATTTAGAATTAGTTATACTCTGAATTAATTGTAATTCATTCCTATTTTATGAGTTATGTTTTAATCTTGACATGTCTCTGTAAAGCATTTTGTAACTTGGTTTTGAAAAGCACTTTATTTAAATAAAACTCACAGTCAGTCCATTATCACCACTTTGGTTTAGTTATACCAGGACTGAGTAATGATCTGGCAGAACCTGTTTTTTTAACTAAGAAAGATTAAAAAAAAGAAGGAAAAGACTGGCTAATGACTCCTTCCAAATACAACAGTATCAGAAGGAAATGTAAAGAACTAGCATGCAGGCCTGCAAACTGCCCTTCAACTGTAATTAAGCTAACAGTTGTTTGAACAGCATAGACTGTGAGTGCTCGATCAAACTGTTGGCTGCGGTTTGCCATCATAAACTTGCTATTCTGCTGTTATCTGTGCTGCTAGCTTTGTTGTTGTCGCAGATTGTAGGGGGACTTTGAAATTTGTTAACACCCAGCGCAGAGCAGAAGGAGAGGAAGCCAGCCAAAACCTGCTGGAACCAATGGTGAAATTATCTAGAGTCAAACATCTGGTGAGTTAGACTATAGTTAGGCTGCCAATATATTTAAGTGATGTTTTTCTTTCATTGAATATTGGATACAGGGCAGTCATGTGGTCCACTGCTGATATGGTGGAGATACTTCCCTGACTACAGCTAGAACAATATGTAAAAACATGCATTTAGTTGACTTATTTTACTTATAACAACCGATTCTTCAGTTGAAGTCAGTAGTTGTGCCCAGGCTTCCACTTCCACCAATCGCTGAATATATGAAATTGGTCATACTTCCTTAAGTATTTCATTGCTGTTAGTATTAATTGAATTTAAGTATTGCCTGGTGACTTAAATGCTGTTTCATAGGCATGTTTGTTTTGGTGGAAACACAGAATTCTTGACATTTTATCACATGGCTATGTTGAATTTCTAATGTAGTGTATTTACTGCATAAAAAGCATTAAAACCAACAGATAGCTGTATAAATGTAATGACAGCTACTGCTTATACTGTCGTGTTCAATAAGTATGATGGTTATCCCTGTCCTTCATGTTTAATAAGAAGTCATAAGGAACGTCGTCTTATCATGATCAGACAGCTGCAAATTTAGTTTTAAGGCCCTTTGATTTATCAGCCTACTGCTGAATGTAGTCATCTGAGATGCATCTCTAAGCATAAACACAAAGCCAAATCATTCTGCTAATACGAAAACCTGATGCCTCATATTAATTCAGCAAACCCTAACTGTAGAATCACGCCGCAGAGAAATTTGAACATTTACACGACTTGCTATGCATAAACAGTGTAATAATGGCAGCTACTCCAGGGTGCCACATTCTGTGATTTCAAACAGCATTTCACAGCCACAAATGAGACAAATCATTGCTGTAAGATGGCAGTGAAAGCCCTCTTAACAATTTTGCTTATTTTTCTAAGACACTCAACATGAACATATTGCTTCTGTCATTTGTTTTTGCAAGAATGTGCTGTTTCGGGCCTCACTGCCATTAAAGTATTTTTATTTTTTTTATTATTATTTTATTCCATGTTCGGGTGAAGTGTGTGACACTGGTGATTTCTACAGGTTCCAAAAATAATCCATTGTTCCTGTGATGGGAGGGAACTAAAATGCCGAGCATTAATTGAATTGACTTTGCATCAGACACTTGCAAGAACTTTTTGATATGTGTCTGTCTGGAGAGATCGCCATGGAAACGGTCATCTTAATGTCCCGGACATGACCACGCAATCAGACCACTTAGCAAGCAAGTCAGAGGAAGGTGATTCATTTAGCTCAGGCAGACTGACAAGGCTTTAAAAGTAAGGAAGAAACTGCAATTACCCTGGGAGAAATGCAGTAAAAAGGCAGGAGCCATCAGGCCACTTTCATGTCTACACTAACACACAGGAAGTGAAGGAATGGCTCCATGTTACATCAGTGAGGCTGAAGAAAGTGTTCTCAATCTTTTGATTTGTTTGTTCTCCGTATAGCACATTGTACTGCATTTTGATGCTTTTGCAACATAATCAGCAGACTGCATGTCATGTACATCAGTGTGCCACACATCAAATACAGCCAGTATCTGGCATTTGATAAGGAGGTGGAGCTGAATCAAATACAGAGATATGTCTACCCGAAGGCATAAATCTGACACATTGGCAGATTTGTCTTTGGAGCTTTCGCATCACAGACTGGACCTTTGATAACTTCTTACTCTATATCTGTGTTTCACTTCAATGTGTATTTCATTTACTGTATATCTGTGTTTAATCCGTGGTGGCAAGCTACCACTGCAAGATAGCCTACATTGTGGTGTTCACTCTTAGCACCCGATTTATGCAGTTTGTGTCAAAAAATCACAACCGTTCATGTCAGAACTGGAACATACAAACATCACACACATCCTGTTCAAATCAGCAGAACTTACTCTTTAAAGCCTGATGAGAACAGGACGCCGGTAAATCAGCTTAAAAATCATACAAAAAAGACACTCCTGCAGATCTTGCTTTTCTCCTCTATCAAAAGTAATCAGGTTTATTTTGTTGTCTGCACATTGCAGTGCATACAGGAAGTGGTAGTGGCTAATGCAGCATGACTTTCCATGGTGCATGATTGGAACTGTAGTGCCAGAAATTCAAAACAGATTAATCTCAAATGGAAATAAGGAAAAGAATAGCAATAGGAGTGACAGAATCCATGTGATTTAGTTTTTTTTTCAATATCAACAGATGTTTTGAGAGTGCTAAGGTTTAGAATGTGAAACAATTAAAGAAATAATAATGCCACTCACATGACAATTGATAGCATCTCTAAGTAGCCTAACTTACCCTGAAAATAAAGTTCTATCTCTTATCTCAATATATGGCATGCCTAGCTAAGACATGTAGTGACAGTGCCATTAGTCTATAAATAAAGGGAGTGAAGACAGAGAAAAAAAATGATAGCAAAAGTGATGATGATAATGATCCAACATTTTAGTCAGACTCCCACAAATACCCATAGACACAAGCTGTTGTGTAATTACCCAAACAAAGAGTTTTGCTGTGCTAACTTGCACAAGACTTGAAACTAGGACAGAAACAAGAACGGGCATGAAACTGAAACCAAATTATCCTCAAATCACTCCACACTGCTGCAACAACACAAGAAGGAAAAACACTGGAAGATGTTTTTTTTTTCATTGCGAGAGATAACAAACTGTTCTGACAAGGACATCCAAATACACTCTCAATAGAGTATGGAGCTAGGTATTAGTATTCTAGTACAGTATGATCATGCTCTAAGACAGTTCTGGCTGTATTAATGAATTTTTATTTTTCGCTAATACCCATAAACACAAGATTTTGTCTGTGATGCCATCGCAGGCAGATAACTGACTCTACCAAGGACAAGAGGGATCCCTAAGGTCTTTATTACTTAGTTCCAAATTTCTGTCACCTCTCAGCATCCATGGTGTATTATGAGTGCTGCTCCCACAGATTTGCACTGCACGAGAATGTGGGGGATGTTTGATTTAGTAGTCAGGGCAGAGCAGGCCAGTTATTTTACATCTGTCAGCTTTAAATTCTGTTGAAGTACATGCCAGGATACAAATCGAGCTTGCCTGTGCACGCTTTGTTTGTCTGTGTGTTTAGTCGGGGGTTCTGCCAATCATTGAAATGTAATTTTGAATAGAGCTGAAGGAAAATGTTATGCGTCTAGGTCAGAAGAGGAAAGCCCGAATATGTACCAGAAAAGACGAGGCACAATATATATGAGTATCCAGCATATGAATCTGTGTCAGGAATGTAAAAGACAAAAGGCGGAATATCTGTTCGGTTGGGCTGAATGAGCGATTGATTGTCAAATTTGCAAAGACAGCAAAAACCAGTCAGTTGTGCGCTGGCAAGCTGACTGCCACTATCAGCCAGATGGACTCTGGAGTGCTAGTTTGGGCTGACACTTGACTTGGCTGGGAGCATTGTGGTAAAATGCCTACAAGCTGCAGCTGAACTAGTTATTGTTTCCGAGCACAAAAGGATACTCTTAAAGACATGACATCATCTCTCAAAGTGTGTTTACTTGAGTCACTTATTATATCTGATGTTTCTTAACAACATGTCTGTTGTGTCTGCAGTCTGCTTGCTCATTAGTCAGCTAGTCACAGGAGGACAAGCTTGACAGGTTTGTCCCGACATTTCTTTGAGCTGAGAAAATTGAATCATGACAACGATTTACCTCCAGATGAAACAACTACAATATTAAAAGTGTGAGAAAATGTGTTGTGTTGGGAGTTTGAGGTTCACCTAGAATAAGCAGCTTTACTTGAAACCTTTAAGCAAAATAGTCATGTAAAAACAAAATAATGATTTAGAATGTCATGACGTGATGAAAACTATGGATTAAGACCAACTTCTTGCCTTGTTACAAACTAACTAACTTACGCTAAGTGTCCAGTGTCTGTAACTCAGCATATCCTGCAGCTGCTTCCCAGTATGTCACTTCTCTTCATTGGAAGGTTGCACTGTGAAGCAGCTACAGGGAGTTTGATTTTGCATTGACAGAACACTAACACTGCAAAGGGTCCGCCACCAGCAGCTCATTATTCCTGTGCATTATGTTTAATAAGTTAAATCATTTATTTTTCAGCAATCAAAAAAAATTAGTTAGGCAGGGGAAAAAAAGGATAAATTAGGTGACACATGGAAATGACATGAGAAGCCATTTTATTCCTATATAAGTTAAGAGTAAAGTTTTCCATTTCCATTTCTAACAAGCAAATCAAAGCATACAGTAGACAGAGGCGGGCATTTTGAAAAAATACCAATTTGGATTGGTTTTAAAGAAATGAGACGCGTGATTTTGACATGATGACCACATACTAAAGATTTGCATATATTCATTCATTTACTGTGTCTCTGGTTCATTTGTACAACCTGAACTGCACAAGAGAAAAGGACAAGACGACAGAGGCAGGTACAGACGAGGGGAAAGAGAGAAATAAGATGAGGTAAGAGAACAACTCGGAGGCATAGGAGTGAGGCGAGAGTGAGGCAGTGACAGGGAGCCTGACAGTGCATGGAAACATATCGCTGTAGGCTCGAACAGACTGCTGGTCAAAGTGCACCAGACTGGGGTATTTTGCTGTTAAAAAATTCTGTCAGGTTTGGATCCCCCCTGGACCAGCCTATTCTGGTTGTGTAACCTCATCTGTTAACAGAAGTGCTCTGAAATCCTGCAGTGCCTCCGCCTAAAACTTCTCAGGTGGTACAAGAGTCATTTTATGGTTTAGAAATGAGAGTGTAACTGTAATATTAAAAAGTGATGCGGGGCTAAGAGGGCGATCCCCCCAAACTGAGTTTCAACAGTAAATCTTTCATTCACTGACAGCAGCAGAGCGGAGTTTTTTTATTTTATTCCCACTGACACTTTGTTCATATTGCACATTGGTGTGACAGCCATCCATCCATTCATCGTTCATACACGCTTATTCTTATTATCTAGTCATGGAGGAGTAGGCGCTTGTCCCAGCATGCATTGGGTGAAATGCAATGAATGAATGATGCACGGATTGCTTTCACATAAACTTGGCTGTGAATCCACAACACTTTTAACTTCTGTCCTAAAACACGTGTATATTTGCATTTATTTGAATTAAAGATTTGTTTCTGTTTCAATGTTGATATTTTATTTTGTAGAAAACAAATCAAAACAATGTTACACAGGGATTGTTGCTTGTTGTTGCATTTAAATATTCCCTCGCTGAAATGTAGATATTGCTGAGAAGATGCTAAAAATAGCACAAAGTGTGATTATTTGCTTTTGTAACAGGGGGCAGTAGTGTCTGTGAATGGGTATATGTGTTTGTGTATGAGCATGGAAAGTGCCATTACTCACTGTGTATGTGAATGTTTCTGTGCAGTACATGTACCCTACAGTATATGTGTATGCAGGTGTGTGTTCATGGATAGTGCCATCTGTGTGTGTGTGAGGGAGAGTAGGTGGGAGGATCGTGAGGGTGGGGGTGGGGGGTGGGGGTGGGGAAATTGTTCTGCAACAATTTCACTAAAGGCAATTTGAATATTGTTGCTCCATTACAATAGCAATCACCAAGAGCCACCTGATGAAATATTTATCAGGGATTTGAGGATTCAGGCGGTTTTAATTACCATTTGCTAAACAGGCATCTCACAAGGTTTTCTATGGTGCCATCAGTCCTGTCATTCAGTGTTTGCTTGTCTCTGCTTACAGCGACATGTTTTGCTCTGTTTTCTGTGTGCATCCAAAAGGAACATGGTAAACATAGGAAACTTTATTGGTTTTTGTTGTCATTGAACCATCAGTCTGACATCTTAGCCAAAAGCTTGGTTTTCCTTCATCTATAGTAGCCTATAATATGTCGTAGTACAACAGGCCATTACATAAAATACTATCTTGTAGTTTGTGGCTGTAACACTGGTTAGAGATGAAAACTGAAGGGGATGAAAAGATGTAAAGTAGATTTGTTAAGGAAACCAAAAAAACAACTGATAAATCCTTTTGATAGAAACATAGGTAGACACAGATGACTTTATAGTCTTATGCGGGGAATTGCATTTCTTGTATCAAAGTAATTGAAGACAGGTGAAACGGGCACCAGACTACACGTCTTGTCAAACAATGGTAAGGTGATCAAAGAGGTTATTTGCCGCAAAGTCTCTGAATTCCAGGTGACTGCATTTCTTAGCGCCGTGGACTTTTAGTTCCATTTGCACTGCTTTCTATTGAAATTCAGACTAGAGATGTTCTAGCCTCAAAGGAACTGTCTGGTCAAGGTTTCTCAGTAAAAGGTTCTCTCTTGAGGGATTTGCTTTGCCGCGAGTGTATGCAAAACTGTCCCCTCCGGGACTGCCTGTAACGACCTGGATTTTCCCGCGATTACTTAAGCCCTATGGCTAATTACCTTTTCAGATGAAAACATACGCCTCCTCATTAATTCAACACTCCACAATCTATCATAATTACTGCCAAATAAGTTGTTGTTATCACTTTAATTTAAATTAGTGGCTGTGATTCTGTCTCAAAAGATTTTCTTTTTTTAAGAGTACCAGCTCTAAAGATTCTTCTGACAAAAACCTATTGTACCAGCCAGGAATTGTAATATTACCCAGTAGACTGTCAGTATATTATACAGTTTTTTGTTTTGTTTTTACTGACAGACATTAACTCCCCTAGCAGCCACATATAAGTTATCATTACAATAAATTATATTCTTTCACTGGTACAATCAGTATAGTAGCCACTGTATCTGATGGTCTGATCAGATCAGAAGCCTGCCAATCATTTTGCAAGTATAATATTCCTTACATCGCTCTATGGCATCAGCAATTGTTTGTTAAAATAAGCGTACACTTAAATGCCATGATTTTCTTTAAGTTGAGCAGTATTACTATATGTTTTAAATAACCAAACAGTCAGAAGTATACATGCAATGCCTCTCCCTGTATGCTGTCTCAGTAATGAAATCGTACCCAGGAGAGAGTGAGAAGTAGCATTTTGCCAAGCAATAATTAAAACAAACTGGCATTTCACACATTTCATTAGGAAACAGAATGTGTTGATTTGAAGAGCTGAAACTGTGGTGAACTATTTCAAAAAGTTAAGGGGAGAAACTTATGTTCCTGACCTTATCTCAACTTTTAAAACACTCAGACAAGGGTAAAAAATCTGAGGAGAGCCAAGAGAGAAAGGGAGAGAATGATTAACCATGAAGGCCACATGCTGTTTTGAGATGCTTTGCGTTGTTTGTTTGCATCAGTGAATATCTAGCTTTGTTAAAAGGCCATCTGTGTCCGAATGCTGTTGAGGCGGTGCGTGGTGAGTCAAGATGGGAAGCAGATAGGGAGAAGGTCTGCCTATCAGTTCTGGCTGCTGCCCAGCTCCCTTTGACATGTCTTATTAGTCGGGTCTTTAAAAGCCTCAGCCTGCCTTCCCAGGCACACTCCTCCCCAATATCCCTGATTAAAGTGCGACTGACGCTCCCAGTGTAGATCCAAGTTGGCCACACAGCGTTTATGTTGGGTCATGCTCATTACTCAGACACACTGCCAGTGCCGCCGTGACTGGAAGCAGCACATAATGCAAGACATTACCAGCCAAGAGATTTGGGAACTTTGAATTCAATATGCGACAGCAGAAATGAAACTACAAATTGTTCTCCTTTGACACAACCCGTCATTCTGCCTTCTTAATATGCATCTGGGCACTCTGCAATGGGTGCAGGTGATTTACTGTATAAGTGGAGCTGGATGCAATTGAAATTTGTTTGTTAAGCCATGAAATAACATCAGCGTGCCCTGACTTTGATCATTTGCATGTATATAGATAACATAAAAATAAAAGGACACAGATGGTTTTAGCTGCACAAGGTGCCTGCTATAGGGTTAAGTTATATTACATCACCCAGATTTAATGTCAGTGATGAGTTATGTGTTTGGATTTAGTTTGAATTAAAGAGTTAGTGTGCTGTAACTTGGGTGATGGCAACTAATACATAAAATAATTGGTTTGTAGAGACATAATACTTTATGATGGATCATGTTTACATCTCTACAAAGAACACTGTGCTTTACTGCCTTATATTTGATTGGTGTTTGAGTCTAATGTCTTCTTAGGAGAATATTAACTAACTAAAAATATCTAAAATTTTATTTCATTTTTAAAAACATGCAGAGTAGGCAGAGTACTTTGTATCCTTAAATAGTGTCTGCAGGTATTAAGACCCAGGGCAGCCTGAATGTAGCCTGAGAGGTAAAACCCAGGGCAACAAAAGTCAGTAAATCACGGGCTGCTGCTCATTAAGCTGATTGCCATGAACAAACGGTAATAATTCAAGGCGACTCAGATGATTGTATCAACCTTTTTTTTTTCAACTATCATCTGGATTATGGCAGCTGCACAGTTAGAGGACAATGTTTAAAGAGATTTTAAACAAAAATAACCTGAAACTATAAAAAAATTTCCAGTGGAAATTATGCCCTTGGCTAAAATGATCAGTCGAGTACTCATTTAGTTGATTAGTCGGTCGACAGAAAATTTACATACAATTATGATGGTCAATTAGTCACCAAACCTCCTGGTTCCAGTCTTTCAAATGTGAGAATTTGCAGGTCATTGTAAATGGAATGCCTTTGGGTTTTGAACTGTCGGTCAGACAAAACAAGCCATTTGCAGATGTCACATTAGGCTGTAAGAAATTGCAATGGCTGTTTTCTGACATTTTCTAAAGTAAACGAATGCTCAAAAAGAATAATTAACAATGATAATAATCATTATTGCAGCCCTAATATGTACTGACAGAAGTGAGGCAACGTGAGACTGCAGCAACAGTGAGCATATACTGTACACTGCAAGCTTTCTGTCTCATTTCCATTGTTTCACAGATTCTCTGCCCCCACCTTCATTAGTTGTGGTAATTGTGTGTTGTGCTTGATGTGTGTGTGAAAGCAAACCGGGCTGAGGAACGTGTTGAGCATTGAGTAACATTTCACGGCCCATTTGCCGTGGTCTGCAGAAGCTCCTTTACTGTATGTACCGTAGAGTGGGAGGAGGTTGTGATAAGCCGGTGGTGGGCACTCATCGGTGCGTGAAGGGGGCCTCGATCCTGCTCTCTCCTTCTCTGTCTTTCCCCAGTTTTTTCTCTCACTTTCCCTTCCTCTAAACCAGCTTTCTGAGTGGAATTCTCTATGTATTTGTTAGCGTCCCTATCTATCTGCGTGTGTGTGTGTTGTGCCGGAGACCTGTAATCAAGAGTCACTGCACATAAAGGGACCTCCAGTCATTAAGGAATTAGTGGGAGGCTAACGGCTTGTTTAGAGAATCAATTAGTTTAAAATGTGGACATGTGGGCTCATTTTCACACACAGCACTACGAGGGAATGTCAAGGTTGTACATTCTGCCTCTGAAGTTAACTGACCCTTTATGACTCTACGACTAGTACAGTCCTGGGAGGCCTCTTTAATCCCAGTCAATGGAAGCTGGTCTTAAAGACACAGTGAAACAGCAGTTAGAGCATCTTTAATTTTTCCATAATGTGACATGTTTCCAGGTGAAATTGAATATGAGGGCAGGGTACAGAATTCAGGAAAGATTTGATCAGATTGTTAGGGCGCTTGATCTGATCGCCCGAAAGTGGGCGTTATTTAGTGTCTCTGGAGAACCATGGTGATTCCTCATTTCAGTTGTACAAGACTGTTTGTGTTGTTGGATCAGGGCATGGAAGAGGAGGAAGAATGAATCAATTCCAAGAACTTAGATCGCAACCGCAGCACTTCTGGAAATGTAAATGGTTTTCAATCTAACAATGTCTAAGGTGGTGTTATATCACAGGTATTTTTTATTTCCCTTTGCCATAAAAGAGTATGTTGTTGTGAGGACATGCTGATTTCCCAGCACCAACATTCTTTCATGCAGCCTTCGATTATGTTAATCACCATAGATGTTAACACATAGACAGATGTGTACTACTACACACACATAAGTCTATTACACACACTTGCACATGCAGCTGGGAAGTCTTCCTCTCGGGATGTGCTGTCTGAAAGCAAACTGATGGTGTTTAGCTTCACACCCTCTCAGACACGTCCATGCACACTGCTCTGCTGAAAAGCTGACTGGTGGGCTCCGTGTCATTGATGCCCGTCTAGCAACATCTGCGCCGACTACCCCCGCATGCTGGAGCAACATACATTTGAAAGACAACACTCACCCACACGGGGAACACACAGTCGTGCACAAACACACACGTGCGAAAGACCACGTGCACACACGGTATTGTGCATGCATGCACACACACAGAGTCACAGCTTTTAGAGGACACATGATTATGGTTTAGTTGTTTCAATTAATGGAGGGTTTTTAGAGTTAATTTGAAGGTTCAGGATTTCACACGTTCTCATGGTTCAAAACATAACAAACCACTGATGAGTGAGAGACGTCTGTATATACATGGCCCACAGGACCCTTTTTAATGTTTTCATTTATTGTGTTTTGTACTCAATATGTCGAAATGTTGGACTTGTCAATTGAGTTTGTGTGTCCTCGCCCAATTGGCTATATTCTTAATTATGTCCTATTTGACTATTTTTCTTACTTTCTCTACTACTACTACCACACCCACCCCTACTACTACTACAACCGCCACCACCACCACCATTTTACAACTACCACCATACCAGAACTACTACTGTACTACTACCATCAACACTACTACTACAACTACTACCGATACTACCATCACCACCACCACCACCATCACAACTGCTGCTACTTATACTACTACTACTACTATTACCACCATCACCACTACTACTACTACTATTAATACTACTACTACCACCACCATCATCACCACTGCTGCTACTACCACTACTACTACCACCTCCGCCATCATTACCTATACTACTACTACTACTACTACTGCTACCACCACCACCACTACTCCTCCTCCTACCAGTACAACCTACACCTACTATAGTACTATTACTCCTAGAACAGGAAGTTGTGTCAACTAAATAAGGTTAAAATTGAATTGGAGCCAATGTGATGACTTTAGAGTAATAAAACATGTTAACTGTACTGACTCATTATTCCACTCTTCATAATATTAACAATCTGTACCATTACTTTCTGATCACACAATCAATTTACAGTTATTATGCAGGAAATGTATTACCACTTGTGATTACTTTTGTAAATACAACTTTTACTTTCTTTCATTAAGCAAGTAAAAGGGAAGATGAGATAATGATGGCCAAGGAAATGATGTTGTGGGTGGCAAAAGTATGAAGAACACGAAACACGGAGCTCTGTGGAAGCTGAGATTTATTCTCAGTGGTACCCAGTACTTTGTACAACAATACAGCACTGTGGGACATGGTTATACTGAAACGGTTTCAACAGCATAAACACTGGACCTTTACATCAAATATGCATCACAGCCTGTTTTAAATATAGATGGACCAAGATGAATTATGGTAATATATCTCTAGACTTCTGCAAAGAGGACTAGAGGGATAAGAACTAGACAAAGAAAAGAGTAATTAAACAGTTATCCAGTAACTCGGTCATGGTTCTTTCAATAATTCTAAAAAATGTATAGTGAGCCTACAAATTGTTTTATAGTTAATGATGCAATGTAGATAAACATACACATGCAGAAGAATAGCAGTCAATAACAATATTTAACAATGTATGAAAAAAGAAGACTGTGTTATATTTTTGGGAATACTGTGTGATATCCACAGTGGGAGACGAAAAAGAACTTATCACTGAAAATGATACAATAACTAACAATTCCCAACATAATTCACGGGTTTACAGCCATAAAACAAACTGAACATTAATGAGAGTATGAGAAAAGTAACAGCCCAAGCAACATTTTAGTGGGAGTCTGTTGCACCTCCTCTCCACTTTGTTATGCTTCTGTGTGCCACAATATGGTGACTTGAGAGGATCAAAGTGTTTGGCTGGGAGAGCGGCAGACTTTTAAACCATAATGCTCCTAAAGCCCAGGGTGGCATTAGCATTGTCTGCCTGTGGCACAGCTCCTGCCTCCTTAGCTACTCATAAAAGCGTGAATGCAAAAAGAAACACAACTTCTGAGGGCCACTAGAATACTGTAAAAATGAATTTATGGGATTTGGAGCTTTTTTTTAAGGGACTCCTCTAACAAATTAGAGCTGTTAATGTAGAAACTAAGTATCCCCAGATGGAGGGAGGAAATGTTTTTGCAGTTCTCTGATCAGGTTTTCACAGTCTTTGGTTATCAGCACAATGGTACACACAGAGGTGTCACTAAACAGAAAAAATATGCTAACAATAGATTCTTTTTAATAACTTTATTTGAACAGCACCTTTTACTTTCACTCAGAAAATGTTGCACAGCTGCTATTCAAACATGCAAAAATGACAACCAAGGCAGCAAAAGTCCCTCAGATAAAAGCCAGTTTAAGACAAAGATTTAAAAGATGACACTGGCCTGGTTGGCTTAATATCTTTAGACAGGTTGTTTCAAAGCTCTGGTCACCCTAGTGTGTTCAAGCATACGGAGATAAAGACCCAGGAAGAGGCAGGATGCCAGTCATTGTCAGTTAAAGCACATGCACAGGTACCTGTGGCAGAGATCCAAAGAAGGAAAAAACCCATCCAGCAGTGCAGCAGTGGAGAGAGTTCTTTTTCTTTATGCAAATGTCTTCTGACAGGTATAAGCTGCAGTATAGCCTACAATATAGGAGTCACCTGCACCAACTAAGGCTCTCATACACGATACACTTGATCCGCAACAGAATCGCTTTGTGTGTGAGCCATTGTTTTCCTGCAGAGATGCCAAACCTCGGGGTAACCCTGCTCAGATTGTGCCCGAAGTTCGATCAGTTTCAACTTTGACCTTGTTTGTTGGTGACCTTTGAATGCACACTTGTGATGACAGCTGCCCATGGCACAACCTAAATGTATCCAGCGATAGACCAAATGAACGAAAAAGGTTTCATGCAGCCAAACCCTTCTTGATCGCCAGGTTCTTACATGTCTTCTTCTCAGAAGGAGGATGACTCTCAGTGCCTTCCTCTGTCTTAAACTAAACTACGTAATTTATAAAGGCTGGGATCATTGTTTTGCCTTTCAAACGTCCTGGTGCTCTTCTGCTACCTGGCGTATAGTGACATGACCATATGCTACCCATTTTTGTCTGTACTGTACTCCGCGCTCCACCTTGCGGTAAGCGCAGCTCTTACCGTGCCCAACACAGATGTGGGATTGTTTGAGTAATGTTGGATATTGGAAAGTAAAGATATTGTATATATTATTCCCTTAAAAACATGACAACCAGTGGAAAATGAATCAATTTGTCAAGCACCATCTTTTTTCCACATAGCAGCAACGTCATTGGGCGCCCATTCAGAGCTAAATATGTAAGTGATGTGCTCAATGCTAAACAAGCCGGAAAGCTACAGATTTAGTGAGTGAGACAGCCTGCTTCTTTATATCTTTATGTCTGAATGGAGGGAGCGTCTTCAGACTAGATGCTGAAACGGCCAAAAGGTTCCTGCCTCATAGGGGCTTATCAGTACAAAAATCTGTTCTAATGCATGGTTATCCATATAAAGATGATAAAAATCAGAATGATAAGAAATAGTAGTTCTGGTGAGATGCTTTGCAGCTATGCATGACAAGCCACTTCTCAAAACTCCAACTACAGTTTTCACATGTGAAATATCACAATTTAGATGTGCCTTTTTTTCATATTGTAGGCACCAAACTTGCAGGCAGGGAGACAATTTCATCAGTGGATAAAAGGGTCAAAAGAGCCTAGATTAGTATCTAAGTGATAAGTTATGGACAGATCACAAACTGAAAGAAGTATTAGCTCAGTAATGTTTTCACTTTGTGAAAAAGAGCAGGAACTCCACAGTGTTTGGCCTGTTAGATAAGCCCCAACTAACCATCATTCACCCAAACCACGTTTTTTTTATAGAACATTTGGAAAATAAATTGAAGTGTCTATTTTGTATTTCTGTTAGTCTGACCAGATGTTATCCATTTACATATTTGGCTGTCTCCACTGTCAACAGACTATTCAGTGTGAGGAATTAATAATTTCCTAATGCTGAGAGGCACAAAGAGAGGCTGATGGCATTCCTAATGAGCTAGCTGTACCTTGCAACTATGTGGATGGGAGGTGAATATCAATAGCACCTTTTGTTCACGGAAACTGACGTAAAGAGCATTTTGGGTCAATGGCTTTGTCCAACAAGCCAAGTCAGGCTGTCTGCTATTTATACATCTTTCAACATTGCATGTTCTTTTCAGAGCTGCACTAAATGTTAAAAATGCTAGGCGGAATGTCAAACTGGTATAGAAACTCTTATCTTGCTGTATCCGTTTTCTCTTTTTCTGTCTCATCCTGTCTGTTCTTCCTTCCTCTATCAAATACATTCACAGGCATGCACAAATACAAGACACCCACTCACACACACACACACACACACACACACACACACACTCTGCACAAGGCCAGATTTATGCCCTGACAATTTGATAGAATCCACTGAAACGGTTAGGACTTAATATCGGTTAATTAATTTGTAGGACCTGGGCAGGGAGCTGTAAGCAGAGCTGAGGTGGACTGGGGTGTGTGACGGGAGATGAGGTGGTGGAGGCAGGGGTGGTGGTGGTGTGGTGGCGGCGGCATCAGGGTTGGTGAAGGGTTTAAACTGAAAGGGGAATGAGGGGAGTAATCCACTGAGTGCCTATAATGTAATGAGTCAGCCTCACTTAATGGAGTCCATTTGAGGAGGAAGGAGGTATGGAAAGAAAGAAGGTGGTGGTTCTGGAGGTGCGTAAATGTAGCTGAAAAAAAAAAAGTCTGTGTTGGAGGACTGAAGGTTGATTTTCTGAAAAGTCCTGCTACTTATGTTAACACTAGACCACACAAACATGCTCTCAGCAGCTGTTTCATGTAAAAACATGACTACAACTTTGTGCAATTGCTGGAATGTAATGCAGCACCGCATCACGGAAGCGTGTTACAGTAAAGCCCAAGGCTACAAATACCACTATTTTTATCTAAAACAGAACTGGTGTTAATGCTTTCAGAGTGGCTTTATCTTAGCCCCGTGGTTCAGGATAATTCCTGAACTGCCAAGCTGTGTTAGCCCAGACTGTTTCCATTTGACTTTGAAATTCGTGCTTTCTCTCACACACTCACAAACACACACTATTCCCCCTTCCCAGCCAGCATATATCTGCATTTCATTGACACAGTCGGTCCTCTTTTAAAAAACGCTGCCCTAAATTCTCTTATGTTCCCTCAAATAGGATTTCTCCAGTCTGAATGTCTTTATATGATTAGTTTAATAAATGGACAAGGATATTGGCGACACATTTTTTGGGTTGCTCGTACCGATGACTCTCTTATTTTGAAATCCACACTGTTGACTTGTCTTCTCTCGCTTTGCTTCTCTGAGACGTAACTTAGAGTTTATTTGGGATCATGATTAGAGTCTCATTTGTTTCTTGTTTGCACCTGTTCCCCTTCCCTTCCACTTCCAATTAAAGGGTCAGTTCACCAAATTAAAAAGAATACTTTCTCATCTGTAGTGTCTAACCATGCATCTAGTTTTGCATTATGTGGTTTCAAGGTTTTGAGATCACTGCATCTAAAATTTCTGCAACCAATCATTTTCTTAGGGCTTTTTTATTAAATGAAAACTGGTTGTCTGTTAATCAGACCAGTGTTTCTGGTAGGACGTGTTGCTTTTAAGCTTTTTGAATGTCATTTTTCAGCAAAATTAAATTGTATGGGAGTGACAGCACAAACCTTACATATAGAAATCTTGGCGCTTAAAACCCAAACTATCTACATGGCTAGATACCAACAGGGATACGTAGAGAAAAAAAAAGGTATTTTTGTAAAAAAAAAAAAAAAGTGGATCTCTCTTGTTAATAACTTTTTTTTTTGTCAAGCATCGGTTAAGATCTTGTCCTCAAGATCTGGTTACCATCACTGGTTAAGGTTAAAAATAAAATGTCAAGGATGTGCATGAAAGACGGTGCAAGTTGTGACACTTGCTCAGCTTCCAACGCCTCCTCAAGAGTCAGGGGTTGTATTATTCATGTCTTCCGTGTCAGTGTCATATCTGTAGCTCCTGCTGTTGTTGTGTGTTTCTTGTCGCCTGTGTGTATAGATCTGATGATCTGTCGCTCTGCCAGGCTGCTGTGTTTAATCCAGGTCAGCTGCCATCTTACCCTGCTGTTTTCACGGCCTGTTAGAAATCTCTTAATTGGCCTCCTTTTTTTGAGGCGAATAAGTGTGTGATTTAAAGTTAGGGAGAGAGTGTCACGAGAGTCTCATCTGTTTGTTTGGCACTGTTTTAAGGTTTGGGGAGGGAGCACAAGACCAGACACGTAGCCAGATGTGACAAGTGCTCCTGGCTGTGACACAAGTGACATGGCACTGGAGAGAGATCATAGGCCTATTTGCTCCAGCTCTTGTACCAAAGGTTGAACACAAAGAGCGTCTGTGGTTTTGTCATACGCAGCGTGGTTTGTGTGTCATTCATACATTGCATGCCTATCTAAACATGCAAATGCACGTCTTCTTATTCTTCTGACAGTCACAGTGAGCATTACAGTACAAGTCGTGGGCAGAAAGAGTACTCTGAATACATGAAACGTCGCAGAGCCTTCACAGCGCACATTTTGGAGGGTCTTTGCAGCGAATGGATTTTGGGTAGCTGGAGGCTCAGGTGGTCACCATGTGAGCATGATTGCACAGAGCCAGCAGTGAGCTGCCAAACGAACTGTGCTCTAGGCTTGGAGTCACACAGGCACAATAAAAATGTTGTGCAACAAATAAACTGCATTGGAGAAATGAAACGTCATTTGAAAGTATGTAATGTTCATTTGTAAAGAAAACAGCTGTGGCTGTTGCAGCCACAGTAAATCTAGGGCTTGTTATTTTTGGTTTTTAAAAAATCCAGTAATTCATCACTGTTTTATTCAAAAGGTCGGCTCACCAAGATCACAAAAAAAAACAAAAAAAAAACAAACAACAGCAACTGGAACTACACTTTACCAAAGAATTGGTTCCACAAAAACAAGTTTTTATTGGGACTATTTATTTTGTATTTCTGAATTATTATAGGACATTGTTTCTGGTAAGACATGTTGCAATTTAGCTTAGCAAATTTAGCAAATACAATTTGTCTACAATACAATGCTTTGAGAACCACAAATGAAATTTGTTCCACCATGACTTAATTGTGATTGAAAGCAGAAAACTGTTTTTGTGATTGGCATGAACAAAACCTTTAAATATCAAAAATTAGATTAATATCAGGTAAAAAACTAAAAACTATGCAGAAAATCTGAAAAAATACCCTTCACAACACAAGCATTAAGCATTCTGTAGTGTAACTATTGACTTCACTTTAAACTGACTTAACTCTGGTGCATAATCATTTCAGTCATCAATGACCAATTTTCTGTGCTTTTCTGTAAGACGGCATTGCTTTTTTGTAGATTATTGATCAGCATTCTCTTGAAGGAAACAGCAACTTTTGGGTGTGTGGAGACATAAATATATCTTTTTAATCTGTTTTTGGTACATCTGAAGGACACAGTTTTCTGAGAATTTGTATAGCTAATGTTTTTTTTCTCTGTCCCCTTTTGTTCCCTCTTCTGCTTCTTGTATTTCCATCTCCACCCCGACTTTATCCTCTCCATCACATTCTCCTTCTGTCTATCTGAACAGGTCCCCCACCAGTTGGGTGCGCTGACCTTCTACCGCTATGAACAGCCTATCGTAGACTACTGCCAGGCCCATCAACCCCTGCGGCTCAACATGGGCTATGAGGGACCCCCACAGGGCCTGGAGGGCCTGGAGGACCTGGGACCGTGTGATAGGGGCACTATACAGACAGTGGCGCTGCCTGCCGTGCCTACTGCTGCCAGCATAGGTGCCCCTGTGCCAGGGCCTCGCTCTCCTCCGCCACCCCTCAGACCACCGACTGAAGGTCCCAGCAGCGGCCCTTTTCCTCCCGCAGAGCGCACCGGCACACTCAAATTTGGACGCTAGCGAGCCGAGCCCGGTTGTTAGAAGTGGGGCAAGGGCCTCTTATTCACCGTGACTTTGAAATGAAGGGGCAGGCGAGCTGGTTATTCAGTGGGGCCTTGTTTTCAGAACATGAGTATGTGAACTAGAGGACGAAATTTTCAAATTCTGCCTGGAGGGATTTGGCATCTGAAACACACTGTCTCACTAATATACAGTAGAGGGGGAGACATCCTCGCAGATCATTTTGATTTATTTTTCCAAAGCACCTCATAGAAAACTCCTTACTACTGAATCATGGGAGGTAATCCAGCATATGACAAAACGTATTACCTTGTTTCCAAATCTGGTCTTTGCCATATCCCATGACAACATCATGGGGCACCTGTTCACAGCATAACAGCAGTCCACTTGCACTAAGTCAGGAGTGAAAGGGGAAGTGCAATAAACATGAGTTCTTGATCACATAAAAGACAAAAGAGATGGAGCTGGACATCATGTGAAGAGCAAGGGGGCTTCTTACTGTGATTATTATTATTAAAATATCTATTCTGTAGTTGTTAACAAAAGAAAATCCATGTCATTATTTCATAAAGATCAGTCATTTTCTGAAGATAATTAATTACATGGAATTTCTCTTTCTTTTGTTTGACTTTCTTTTGTTTCTTTAGATGTGGGATCTCATGCTGAATTCCATTAATGTGCATGTCAAACCAAAGAGTTTACTTATATTTTTCCTTTAATGCACATAACCTACTTTAGCTGAGGGCATTCCTAAAATGCCAGTTGGTCTACTAAACTAGCCTCTGTCAACTCGCATTCACAATTACAACCAAATCCCCCTGGAGGCTTCAGATGAACTCGGCCTGTCTTTACAGATTAGCAAAGTGGCCATGCAATACATACAAGTGAGGTAGTCAAACTGAAATTTGCAAGATATTTATCATAATGATGGATCTTACCTGGTCCTCCCAACATCAGTTCAATTTTTATCCATGATCTTGATGATGCTAAGAACAACAACAGCAACCACAGAAACACTTTAGAGGAAATATTGTGGCATGTTCCATACATTTCTTACATACATACATACAGGGGCAGAATGGCAGGTCTTTGTATAGGATTATATCCCAGCTGAATGATTCACTATGCTTTAAAGAGGTAATCATGGGGGAATTATGTGGTAAAATAAGTACATTTGAATGCAACGTATTGTACATATTCTTAAAAAAGGTCCACTTTACTGAAGGTCAAACCACTCTCACTGCCCCAAACACTCATTTGAAACATTGTTGTGTCAATGTTTGACTTTCATCACACTGGACAATTTGGAGAGCATCATCTTGCTGGGTTGGCAAAGCTCTGGCCATGTGCTCCAGTCTCCCCTCCACCGCAGAGAACAACAGTGCCTAGTGGGGGCATGTTGAACCAGCACGTTGACTTCTCTTTGTCTCTTTGTCGTATGAACCCATGGGCTGTATTGGAAATATTGCCTGACATCTCCTTTTTTTTTCTCCAGAAAGCGTGCCTGCAGTGCAGGACTTTATTGCACTTGGTAACCCTTTGGCCACCGTGTCAAGCACTGCTACTCACTGACTTATGGAACGAGCTGATGAGGACTTCAGATACGGCTGTGATGGCCTGTCAAATATAATTTCCGGCTTAATCCAAGCAGTGCACCGGGGTCGTTTTCTACATGTCAGTGGTCATACTCTCGGGAGTCGTGGAAACTGTGCTTGGTCCTCCCACAGCGCAACTAATTGATCCACAGATGAAACTGAAACTGCGAGGGGCCAAAATTTATATCCTCAAGATAAGAGAAAAAAATAGGGAATTATTTTTATTTTTTTGGTTTTGTTTTGTTGTTTTGTCTTTTTGGCTCGGAGCATAAGAGACAGTTTTTGAGGTGTTCAAAGATGATGTCAAGAAATTCTATAAGACTAATCAAAGGACAAAATCGAATAGAACTTATTTATCGTGTAAATAGTGAATCTTTAAAGACGAGAAAAAAAAAAGTATGAACTTCACTTCTTCTGACACACAAACTGCTTGTGAACAGAAGAGGAGCCTTATTCACTTTCCAGTGGGAATCTGTTACCATGATGACTCGGTGAAGAGGTTCCTACTGTAACGCTCCTGTTGTTTCAATGATAAATATTTTTCTATCTGCTCCCGTCACTATTCTGCCATTAAACACCAATTATGTTACTGAGGTTATTTCTCAAATCCAATCATTTTACTGAACCACATGAAGAAGGGAAGACTGGGAGCCCTGTTATTGTGATGTACTTCAAGCGTCAAACCTCATAGAGATCCATTTTTTTCTGTTCTGACTTCAGACATGTCTCATCTTGCAGGAGGTGGCTGTACGACGTGGGGTTGGTTACATCCAAATCCACTCCTCTCGTTTAAGAATTTGAACACTATCTGCCATTTCAAGGTCTTACTCGGGGAGAAGAAGTGTGCTATTCTTTATACCAAGAGTTTAACTTGTGAAGGATGTTCTTTCTGATGTGCCATGATTTTGTTAAATGTTTTACCAAAAACCAGCCCCGAAACAACAAGTGACCCAAAAGTCTCCATGGTTTCATGACTAAGAAGGGGGTTCAGTCCCCTTCGTGTACAGGATATTGCATAAAAAGCAGTTGATTCGCTCAGTACGGTTGCTTAATAGTGCTGGTGGAGTTTACTTTGTAATAGCAGCTGTGCCAATGTCTTTATAATGGGAGCTCTCTCAATTCTATCCATGTATTGTCTTGCCTTGCTCTATATCACCCCTGCTAACTCCTTGGCCTGAATTTCATGTCTGCCTCTTGGTGACTCGGGTGAACCTGTTTAATGATGTTCTATTTCTGTCCGCATGCTGATATTTTGGGAAAGTATGCCCAGTTAGGGAGGAGCGCTGAACCAGAGACAAACAGTATGGGAGAATATTTTCTGTCTGGAGTGCCCTAGAACCAGCAGCACGTGTCATGGACAACTTCGCTGTTTTTAAAGCAACTTGTTTGCTGACCCATTCCTGCCCCTGTCTCGCCTAAAGTAGAATTCCCTGGCACTATATAGGCTGTTAAACAGAGAAAGAGGCTTGTGCACTCACTCCAGGGACAGACTTTCCCTTTAATAGTCTCCTGCTAAAGCCCAGTAGCCCATACGTAGTAATTACTTCAGTTTTCAGAACAGCGATAATGGTTCAATTCAGTCTAAACACAATGATCAAAGCTACTTCGCCCTTCATGTGTAATTAGAAAATGCTAATAAAATCTTTGTATGTTCACAATTAAATCAACTACTAATAAGCGATTGATTAATCATGACTACCTCCCTGATAAAATTGGATATGTTGAGCGGAATGTTCGAATCCTGCTGCCAGTAATTATTTAGTCTTTTGTCCATTTCTTTTGCCATCAGAGAGCTGGAAGCACAGGCGCTGCATGCTAATGATGCATGTTTGAGCTGAAGGACCGTCTGCGCTAGCCCTGCAATGCCAACAGGCTTTATTTTCTCTTCTGCTTTTGTTTGTTTATGGTTTTGTACACCCCGAGCTCCCCACTCTCCCCTTCACTCTTTGAGTTTGGGCTAAAGTCCCCATTGGTAACATTTCTCTCTCTCTCTCTCTCTCTCTCTCTCTCTTTTTTTTTTTCTTCTTTTCTTTTTTGCTTGGGGTGGGGTGAATAAAGGTCTGAAGAATTGCAGTGAAAACTTTCATATATCAGAGCTAATGCGCAGAGGAAAAGCTAAATGCAAATATTCAAGGGGAGAGGGAAAGCAGAGGAGACAAGAGGGGGAGCCAGAGATGCTGTACAATAGGGAGGATATAGAGGGACGAATGGGTAAGTTTAAGGACATTTTGTTCGGTTACAATGAAAGCTTTTTGATGTTTCTGAATGTCCCAGGCAGCTTTTATTTCCACTGTAAGAAATGACACAAACTGCTTCAGCCAAACTCAGACACACGCAAGTATTCTGTAGAGCTACATATGGCACACACAGACAAAACACAAAGCATACTCAAATCAACTTGCATCTTCTAAACTGTATGTATTATGCATGCTCACATACAAAGATAAACAGATGCACTCACTCACTTTAGACACTTTATTTGAACTGAAATGATAATTTACACTATGTTACCCAGTCTTTAACCGCAGAATAATCACGCATAAATACGTATACACAAACGAAAAAAATAACCTAAAAACACGGGCAACACCCATGCCTTGATAAATGATAATGAAGTACTCCAGGTTTTGACGCTCCCATCCATTCCAGTTCACCCAAGGCCATCTGCGACGGTTCAGTAGGTTTTAATCCATTACCTGATAAATGAATTTGAAAAATGAATTCCAAGCCAGACGTGGAGTTGCAGCTTTTCTTCCTCTGCCATACATCTGTGTCTTACCCGCAGGCAGCGCTGGGGCATACCCATACAGCACACAGTCATGACTCCAGAGAGTCAGCACATATACACACACATAGGGGGGCTAAGCAGAAAAAAACAAAACAAAAAAAAACAAGCTAATGCTCCCCATCTGCCACTTCTAGCTTCCCAATTTGAGTTTCTTGTTTTTGTTAGTGTAACATTAGTGTGTGTGCAGAATGCAAAGTGGTAAGAATTGATAACTTTATCATGCTAAAAGGCATAAAGAGGGAGTGGAAGCATTGCTAGTGAGTTAGCTACCCCGCATGTACCCAGATGGCCTGTGTGTGTGTGTGTATCTACAGTATAGCAGCACCTACTCCTCTACCTCCTCTGAACCAACGTCACCATTACTGATGTTCAGGCCAGCCTGGTCCCCATTGATTGTTATTGTTCCATGCTGTTTCACATTAGCAGGAAGTCTTTAACCTCTGACCGGCATTGTCCTGACTCTGTTTTTCTGCCATTGCTCATGTCAGAGGGGACACAGAAAGGGAAGGCATGATCATTAACCTCTGTCAGGGAAACACACTTTTTCGTTTGTCTGACAAAGCCCGTTTATGCCCCTAATTGGATTTAATGTGAGCACCGAAGAAAGGAAGGTTTTTTATTTAAATGGGCTGCATTCTACTCCTGCAGTTGGTCTGAGAGTGCAGCGAGAGAGAAAGCAGACAGAAACTGACAGAGAGCAATATCAGAATTAGTCTTTGTTTCCTCGCAGGCTCAAATCAAATTGCCTCCTCTTAAATGCTTTCCATATAAACCAGGGGATCCCTGCTGTCTCCTTCTCATTCATTTCCTGCAGAGAGCATTGATTTCTGTAGGGTGTAAATATGCGCTGCATTGTTTTCTTTGGTAGTTGGTTTGTTGTTGATTTTTCTTTTTTTATTTTTTCTTATTTGGATTTTTGTTCTTTTTACTGTATTCAGACCTAAAGCATTTTTGTGGAGACCTGGTCCAAGCGCAAAAATATGGCTCTTCTTTGAGTATATTATTGTCAGAAAATGTTTTGTAAAAATTTTGATGATGATATCAGAAATAAACATCTAAAGATGGGAGTTGTGATGTCTTGTTTACCCGAATACACTGTATTGTAACTTGCATTAGTTAACTAGCTATGGGCAGTACTGCTCAGCCGGTGAACACAGTTATAATGTCAATGTAACAGTTTGTTTTCTTTGGTTATGAAGGAGCTTTCTAATCTTCTGTGCTTCTGAAGGAGCAGGGGTTTGAGAAAATAACCAGAGATCATGTCACCAGGGTCATCTCTCGGTTGGACTACAAATGTTAATGTAAATCCTACATTATACATTTTAACTTTTTGAAAGACATGTTACCAGGCTGGTCTACTATCAAGTTGCATTATGGGAAGTGTATGATCCAGTGTTTTTGGATTTACTTGGCGATAAGAGCCATATACCTCATCCTCTGCTACATCAATTTTGATCATTCTTCTTAACTTTATGAAAGTGACAAAAATGACATAAGACAACTTTTTACTATGACAGTACCAACCCCCACTTGGAGAAACAAGATTCCCATGCATCAAACACAACCAGAATCCCAGTAGTCCCACATTTCAAGTGGGACTTTTTTATTCTCTGTTACCCCTTTTCCTCTGTCCTGTTTCTATAGGTACTTTACAATGCCAGCTTTGGTGCTAGCTGTTGATGATTTACTCTGAAAACATTGTTGGTAAAATAAACCTGTCTCATTGGTTCATTCTGCAGTTGTTTCTGTGCCCTTTGCAGGCTTTTACAAGCTCTGCAGTTTTTACAGAGAATCTGGCTCTGCCTGTTTGGGATATGGCTCTGTTTTAAATGTCTTATGGTTGAGGCAGGTGTGGTTTCTTTAGTCTGTGAGCTTCCTTTCTGTCTCTTCAATTCCTTGCTCCAATATAAGGGTTTTCTTGGTAAATTGTACCACAGTTGTGTCTGGGAAGATTAATTTCAGTCATAGTAAGATGTCCAAAAATATTTTAACAAACATTCTGCTGGGCTGGACTGCAACTGACAAGTTAAAGACATTTCAACACTCATCCAAACATCCAAACAAATCACAGTAATGAGTGTAATCTGGACTTTTCACCACCTGCAAGACTGCAATCACAGAGTCCAAAGAGAGGGAACAAAATCACACTCAGCAGGCAGACAGCCTGTGGTTAGCCTGACTGGGGTTTCCTCAAAATAGCAACACGATCCACAAAGAGCACTGTAAGAACAAGAAACACAGACAACAATGTGAGACACATTGTGATCTGGATCACATTGTGACTGTCCTCCCCTGTAGCTGGGGTTTCTGAGATGTTCCACACAACATACTGGTGTTTTTGAACCCTGAAACAGTGCTTCAGGCTCATCAATATTCCACGTACCAAAACATCATCTGAGCTGTAGTGTCTTTGCTGTTAAGTGCAGTGAGGAGCATGCATAAAAGCAAGAAGCAAAGCTTTTCAGCTAGAGAAGACATTTGTCAAACTGGAGCAATGCTCCAACAGAGAGAGGGGGTTTATTCCACACCACAATGTAGCTGAACTTAGTTGAACAAAACATCTTTTAACTCCTCAATATAAGTCCTGCAGATTTTGTTTTATGCTTTTGGAAAAGTTACCACCTGAATGTTTCAAATAAATCTACACAGACAAGAAGTAATAACAAGATGTGACAATCCTCACATTGATTGTGGCAGCAAAAGAAGTAAAGCACAGTCATGTGCACTTTTGTTTTTTGTGGCTGCAGATACGCGCCCCACCTGGGTCACACATGCTCAATAGTTTGGTATGGCTGTAAACACTAGAGAACTCATGAGCCTGTAAGACCATGCTATGGATATGAAACCAGCCAGAGAGGCAAATCATACCTTTAGCAAATTCAGAACACTTTATTGCTGCAGTCTGGAACAAAATGCAGCATCATTCTAAAAATCTACTTGCTGTTGAGCACCAGAAGTTTAAGTTTTCACCTTGCTGCAGTGATGTAGAAGTGTACTTCAGGGTGTATCAGTACACCTTGACCTCACTGTTGTGTGGTTCTATCGACACGTGATGTGGATAGAGGTGCAACAGACTTCAAACTTTAAACCAGAGTGGGCGATGAAACAGTTCTTTTCAGCTTGTTGTTAAGCTACTCTTCAAGGCTAAGATACTCAGTAACACTATAGGCTGAGATCGTCTTGGCCTTTTAAAAAGCCTTTTTTTATCGTGTTTTTGTTCAAAATCAATGCAGCAGAACCAGAGATATTGTTTGTTTAATTCCATTTTTCTTCCTTTTCAAAACCTGGCACCAATTACCCATAATGCAACTTGACCGCTGACTGTTCCGTTGGAGACGTGGTTGTGTTATGCTAATAGCGGCTAATGTAGACTCGAGATGCTAACCTGAAGCAGAGATGAGGAGCGGGCTACAGAGATCTGGTAAGCTCATGTCTTTCTAATTCCATTTTTCATTTTCAAACTTGTAGTCTTCACTTGAGGCAATTTCACACAGCCCCCTCTGGAGACACAAAAGGCTTTATACAACTTTTTTCCACATATGTAGTAGTACTCCCCAAGACCTATAAACAGACTTTGATGTGTAAAATTGGTGGAGCTCCCCTTTAAGACGCTTTTGGTAAATGGGCCCTTGCACCAAACAGAAAGGTGGTTAATGGCACAAAATGCAGTCAGTCTTAACATTAAAACTGCAGTACCACTGTACTGCCAATGACATTCCTGCAACTGTAGCTCTCCTCCAACTGTGGCGCACAGTGAGTCACAAAAATACTGAACAGGCACAGGCGAGGGGAAAAACCTTAAGAAAATGCAAGACAGCGGCCGGATAACCTACATTTCAGAGTTTGTGCTTATTCTATAAACTTTACGGACACAGTGCTGTCATACAAACACTCAGGAAGTAAACTTGACGAATGCCGCCAACTTGTTCTGAGTGAACCAAATACCCTCGGCAAAGGAGTACCGTCAGTGTCACACAGATGGGAGATCTGTTTGCTTCAGCCTGCTGTCACTTCAGATGCACACATCATGCCATCACAGCCTTGGAGGAACATGACAGGCCCGCTCACAGTCCGGCTCACAGCGGTTTCCAGGACATGAGGTCTTGCTATCTTTTACTTTTCTCCTCCAATGATCACACACCCTCTGGACATCACACAAACACACACGTCAAGAAAATATCCAGTACTTATTCATCAGATGTTTAAACCTGTAGCCAGGTAACCATCAGTTAGGTGACACATTGGTCATGACCCTTTATGGATACTGCTAATTACATAGGTAACACTAATTTTAGCTCTAGAACACACCTTCATTGGCTAAAAGGATACGTTTATGAACAGACATATTTCACTTTTAATTCAACACTGGTTATTAAGCTGAACCATCAATATTTACCCATTTTTGCATGATAAAAACATAACCAAAGTGTGTATATTTATTATAGGCATTACAAGATACTGTACATGTCACACTGAAATGCTGTGAGCAGCATCATATCAAAATTGCCATGCTTTAGAAGGATACCAGCTTTTCCTCTGCAAAGGCACAAGCTTATCTGAAAGGTTAATAAAAAAAGGTCTGACATGGCTGAGGGGTCAGCCTCTTTCAGCTGATTGCACACAGCCCACCTCATCTCAGTCTGTGTGAAAAAGTCCATGGCTGGTGGTTGATTGGCCGGGTCAGGTGGCTTGGTAAGTATGCAGTGTCTGATTCTCAGTGACCTTTAAAGCAGTGTGATGGTGGTGTGGGCCTGAAATTCTCGACTGGAAGGGAATGGAAAATTCATGGGTTTCAAACACTCTGAGGTTGTTTCTCAGTGTTTTGCAACTGCAACTCTCTCTCTCTCTGTCTCTTTTATTTTCTTTTTTTAAACCCGGCAAAGATCTCTATGGCACTGTTAGCCCTACATCCACTGTAAGTAATGGAGCTCCTGGGGGATGTAAAATGGCTTGTCCTCATACAACCTACACAGGCTTTCAACTGTATCCTGCCACAGTCTGGAGCTAGCTTAAGTAAATTTCACCCACAATTGATGCCCTCTATGGAAAGCACTTTACTTTTACAGTGTAGCGTGTCTTCCCCTTGACCTGAAATGAGCAGTCAACATTTAAAAATAGAGTTTACATTTTGCTCTATTTGCTCTCTTTTGGTTTTGTTCTTTCAAGCGGCCTTTTCTTTCAGCGTTTCCCAATATAAATGTATTTTCTTTGAGATGTTTTAAGAAATACATTACTTGAACTTAATTGAAAAAAATAATTTTGTTTATGATTGCTCTGTGCACAACAGATTAACTAGAAAATATCAACAACCAGGCAGGGAAAAGTGAAGATTTGTGAGAGCGCAAAAAAACATTAAATAGTTTAAATATTTACTTTTAATGTTATGAACATCATTTTGAACTTTGTTGAAGTTAATACATAATTTTCTGTTCAAAATAAAAAAAATAAAGGGTAATGATTGTGTATTCAGTTGAAATTTTAAACTTAGTTGTAGTTTTCACAAAGGGAAAAGCTCTTTAGTAACTAAAGCGTTTTGACATCTTTAGATTTTGTTGTTGTAACTCAAGGTTTTCTTTTCACACAGAGAAGAGGGCAACAGCTGAGTGTTATGCCAGCAGGGAAGCTTTAAGCGGGGGTTTTCCACCACAACAAGCCACTGTTACAGGATTCAGTAGAGGGAGAGTCCACCCCCCCTCTGACAGAGCAGAGCAAAGCCTAGCTGCTAGGCCTCAGACACAGACAGATTTGAACATGCACATTCAAGGTGACCAAGGCTTCCTGGACAAAATCTTAAAGCTTTAACCAGACAGATGTTTATTTCCACCAGTAAGCCGGAGCAGCAGAGTGTAATAGAGGGAAAGCAGCCCCCTGAAGGGAGGGCAATGAGCCTAAGCTTAATCAGCAGCCTCCCCCCTATGCTACAGTGTCACTTAATGAGAGAAGACAGTTGAGGATGCAGAAACTTAGAAGGCTCCATCAAAGATGGTGTTGGTATTGTGCATATTTTGAATATGAATTAAGCTTACAGAGTTCATGATCTCAAGGTCTTTTGATCAGAGAGAAGACACTCTGACTCTCTGAGACACATATAAAAAGACTCCATCATGTTACTTTTTATTCAATAGATGCTGTGAAGTGTATGCTAATTATCTAACAACGTTTCTAAATAACTTAATTTGATGAGTTAAATAAACAATAAATTGAACTCTTGAATTTTGAATTCTGAAAGTGATAATTAAACGATTTAAACTTGACAATGGCAAACATCTAATTTCTATCTAAACTGAGTTAATAATATAATTAGACAGTAGTATAAGTTTATTTAATATAACTTATTATGAGATTTTAAAGTGCAAAGGATGAAGTAAACACAGTGATTGGTTTTTCTGCGTTCCCCAACTAAAAACACAAGTTAACAGAACATTCTCACTTTGTAATGAATCACAGATTAAGGAGGTTATCAGGACTCGCTTTTGTTGAAGCAAGAGACTATCTTGATTTGTTGGCACAATTCCAATATTACATTTTATGCTGATAATTTAGGTTTCTAAGGTCTAACAACTTGTAATTATTATTCATGCCAAAGAATATAAGTTGCCATTTGTACAGTGTATGCACTGCATTAAGAACCAAAGCCCTCATCACCTATTCCATTCACTTTTGGTTCCATCTTCGTTTCCTATTCTATTTTATTGATTTTTGCCCTCAAATCCAAACTAAACAGGGAAAACTACTCCCCAGACCTGCCATACTCAAGCTGTCCACCAGATGCCCTCAGACTTTCCACTAGACTTCCTCATTCCCCTGCTCTCCTGTTCTCACTTCCCTCATTAGCCACTTACTACATATACCGGTCCAGATCCTTTGTTCCTTTGCCAGTTCACTTTTAGTTGCCATGTGCCTTGTTTTCTTGTTGCCTAGTTGCCATGTGCCTGCTTTGCTTTTTCTGGTTCCCAGTCGGCAGCCCGGCCGACACCTGTTCCTGAGTCGGCAGTCCGGTCGAGACCTGTTCCTAAGTCGGCGATCTGACCGACACCTGTTCCTGTTCCCGAGTCGGTGGTCCGACCGACACCTGTTCCTGTTTCCCAGTCGGCGGCCCGGCTGACACCTGTTCCTGTTTCCCAGTCGGCGGCCCGGCTGACACCTGTTCCTGGTTCCCTGTTGGTGGCGCGGCCGACACTTCTTCCCGCCCCTGTTCCCAAACTGCAGCGGTCCCCTGTTCCCGAGCTGAAGTGGTCACCAGTTCCGGAGCTGCAGCTGTTTCCTGTTCCTGTGCTGCAACAATCCGCTGAGCCGGAGCTGCAGATGTCACCAGTTCCGGAGCTGCAGCGGTCACCTGGGGCTGAGCTTCAGCAGCCTCTTGTTTCCCTAGCTCCACCGGCTCACCTGCCTGTCTCACTGCTGCCGGACTCCAGTCCGAACTCCAGCAGCCTGTTGTGACCAGCAGCCAAATCTTCTGGTGCCAGCTGCCTTTCCTGACCTCCAGCCTTGTCGCCGACCTCCAGCCTGACCTCCAGCCTTGTCGCCGACCTCCAGAGCGGCCAAGTCTTTGTCGCTGACATCAGCGCTGAAAATGGTTCAGTGGGGAAGGACGTCCAGCGATGTGGAGAGGTGGGATCAAACCCTGGCTCAGACCACCTGAGGTACGTGACAAAAGTATGTGTGTGTTGTGTGTGTGCAAGTCTATGTTCAAAAAAGCAAAAATACTTTTTAAAATCACTTTGCGTACATTTCCCGTCGTGAATTTCTGCCGTTGTCCGACTACAACAGAGCTGACCTTCAAGGGAACAAGGAACAGGTAAGTCCAGGTGGGTTGAGCTAGCTGGCTTGATAAAAGCCAGCTAGTGAGTTTTTTTGTATCTTGCTACCTTCCTCTTTGGAGTTATGTTTTTTTTTATTTATACCAAACAAAGAATGTAAGAAAGAAAAGAAAAGAAAGTGTTTTCAAAACAAAAACAACTCTAAAACCAGGAAAAACACTGGAAAGTATACACTGACATTCTTTTCACTTGCAAAGGCCTGGCGTCCAGTGGCATGCACACATGCACACACACACACACACACACACACACACACACACACATGTCGGAATAGCATTCCTTTACAATTTCTGTCTCTGCTACTCGTCTCCTTTAAAGCTGGGGTAGGCAAAATCTGTGCAACCTAGGCAAAACCTTCCGCCTCTCTCTCTCTGCTGCCTCGTATCACTCCACTAAGCCCCTCCCACCAAACCCACAACTTCGACAGGCAGCAGAAGGAATCAGTTCCCCTGCGAAACCATATCCCTTGTAGGGCTCGCTCTCCACGGTGTGAGCCTCACCGAGACTCCGGTCCCTCCCGCCACAATTTGTCTTCTCAAAGACGCCCCTCCAGCGCTTCGCGGCCGCAGAGCAGAGAGCACCAGGCTTCAGAGGCAGCTGCAATGCCGTCCAGCAGCGGGATGAGAGGCTAGTACACCACACAAACACGCCACTGCCCCCCCTCAAAAGTTATTCCCCACCATTTGTCATCATCATGCCTCTGCCACTCGTCGAGGCACTTGTCGAGCACCATGGCATCGAACATAATAAGCCCAAAGCTCCGTGTGGAGCCGGGACGTGTTGTTTCATATTATACGCTGCTGTAGGTAAAGGAGGTGTTGGAAATTTATCACAAGTTACAGGATTTTCGGCAGTATTTTCCGCCACTGAATCAGGTTTTCACTGTCTTGTAGCTTAGCCAATACAAACGCACCGTCTCTCTCTGAAATAACTTGTGATTGGCCAAAGTCTCCCGTCACGGGCTAGATTTTCTGAAGCCTGAAAACAGAGCCAAAGGGAGGGGCTGAAGTAGAGGTCTGCTCTCAGACCCCTTGAATTACAATATGCTGAACAATTATTATGGCATTTTTAAAATAGAGCATAAATAAGGATTTCCTGTTTTCAGTGGGGTGTTTTGCTGCTATTCAATATTCAGTATTTATCACATTATGCTTCTGAATTGCTCACATAGGGCTATTAATATTTAAAAATAGTGCCTACCCAACCTTTAATTACTAACATTACAGTAACCTTACATTCCTGGGTTTAAAATTTAAAAGAAATAGACCTGCCGATCACAATAGAGTGGCACCATACAAATGTAATATAAAGCTTCCAAACTTTATTCTTTAAGTCAATCAATACTTTAGCATAATGGGGTGGCCAGATTTGTGACTCCAGGCCACTCCCTGGCCCCTAGTAATATACTGCAGTTTCAAATGCATCTGCCAACAATAAAAACATCAGAAATGTCCTCTACTAGGTTTGAATCAACTTGTGCAGAGCAAAATGTCTAAGTGGATTCTTCCTGCAGCTGCTCCACAGTAGAATCCTTAAAGTAGTCGAGGTGGTTTTATCAATTCTTTAATCAACCTCCCCTTTTAAAGGCATCATTGCTGAATAAACAATTTTCATCCACCTTTGCCATGTAATATGCTAAAGACAAATTCCAACCAAAATGCTGCCAGCAATCATGTTAGATCTAATAGCATTGTAGACAAGAGGCGTCAGTATTAGACTTTTTGTTTCAGTAAGTAATTTGCAATGATATTATAGATATGATATTAAAAAACAACTTTGGTCACTCTTGTGGTGTTACTATAAAAATATTTTCTGTCTTGGCAAGGTAGTTGCAAAGCACAACTGCTTCATTTCACTAGCTCGAGTGAACAAGTTGGACATTTCGCCTGAGGTTTCAATGTCTGTCATGGGGTTTCAATCTGTCTTGCTTTTTTCATTACAAACCATCTTTAACTCCCACGTGTGGAGGTTTCAGTCTCTCTCATGGGGTGCAATCACTCCACAGAACTGGACCTCTCTTACCTGACTTAAACCACTTTTGTCTAAATTGGTGCTTCTTCCTCATGCAGAGCCTCCCAAAGCAGAATACACACACACACACACACACACACACACACACACACATTACTGAAGGAGGGCTGCACTAAAACCCTCCACTGAGCAGGGCCTTTAGTATTGAAAGGGAGGAATGGGCTTCATTACAGCGTAACAAAGCAAAGTAGAGCAGATCAGAGATCTCCTATATGGTGGATGAATAGTTAGAACAAGAACATGGTTGATTTCACTGAAACTTTTACATTTGTAACGAAAACAGATATGAACTGTACATCTTCCAAGTGAAAACATGTTATATCATCAGACTGTTCTGATGGTTGGGTTGATGGATGGGTACATTTAGTTTTAACTTTAATATAAGTGTGATGTCGGATTTTGTTTCTGTTTCCCTCGTTGACTCCTCCCTATATATACCGCTGCCCTTCCTTTGTTCTCTTGTCAGTTCATACTGTTTGTTAGACTGCTTGCCGTGTGCCTTGTTTCTGTCTTCCTGTCTGCCTACCCGTACCTCACATAAGCTTATTTTTTGTGTTCAATAAATCCTCAAACTGCTCCTGTCTGCCTGCGCAGTTTGTATTTTGGTCCTTTTGCTTGCTGTCTGAACTACTCAGCGTAACACCAACCTTAATCAAACTCAGTAGGTTCAGTAATTTTACATGTCCAGCCAGGTAAAAAATCCCCCCATGTCCAGTTGGTACCATTTTTAAAAACAAAACAAAAAACATAATCCCTTTTGTAAAATAAAAATGGTCTGAGATGCAGGTGAGGGACTGGCCTAACTATTTACCTTTACCTCAGACCAACTATTTATGGTACTACACCAGAAACATTAAGTTAATCATGAATTAAATCCAAGATGTATTTCTCGTCTAGACTTTAAGGGGAACTCCACCGATTGTGCAGAGTCTGTTTACAGGTGTTGGGGAGTACTACTGCATATGTAAAAAAAAATAAAAATAAAGAAAATGTGTTTAAAACTGAGAAAGCTGCTCAAAATCTGGTAAACTGCCTCAAGTAATGTCACTTGGGTCTGAAGACTACAAGTTTGAAAATGAGAAAAATTGGGGGTGGGTGGAGTTGCAAATAAGTGAGCTTGCCAGACGTCTGTAGCCCGCTCCTTATCTCTCCTTGAGGCTAACGGCTCGAGGCTACATTAGCCGCCACTAACATAACACATCCGAATATCCAACAGAACTGTCGCCTAATTGGTTGCATTGTGGGTAATGTAGGCAGCAGCTTTTGACAAAGAAGAATGCATTGAATAAAGAAGATGATGTCTCTGGTTCTACTGCATAAATACTGATCTTTACTTTTTTTTTTTTTAACAGTCCGTTGTGAGTCGGTCTTATAGGAGTGCAATGCTAAATTGGTGGAGTACTCTTTTAATGGAAATGCAATCAAATACTGTGTTCAAGGCAAAAAGATGCATAAGGAAGAAAACAGGCCCAATATCCAACAATTAAAGCCTCTAAATAAAGGCTGAACAAGTGCCAAATGGTGTTTACTTCATGGTGTTAGATTAACAAAATACACATCAGTGTTCCTTTGTAAGACAATGCACTGACACAAACATTGCCAATATCCTCAGTACACAATACATTTGGTCACAGTAACATCTGAACTCTAACAGGCATAAAACTGTCCATTCTCAATCAAGAACATTAAAGGTACATTGCAGAAAAGGTAGAAGACTCTTTGTTTATCCCCTTTTTGGAACCATGCTGTTCAACACATTAATCCATTCAGCTTCAGTTTTCAGCAATACATTTTCATCTTGCTTAGACCAAACCATCTGAGGTGATGGAAATGGTGTGTCCAATTGGTACTACTGGCATATAATTGAATTCTTAGTGAAATAAAGTTAAGTCTCTTGCTGTGTGTCCACATCACATATCTCTCTAATCGTTCATAGTTCAGTGTGTTCAGACAGACTGCGCTGGTTAGGGGTCAGTGAGGAGGACAGGCAGCATAGCTGAGAAGAAGATGGAAGGAATGAGGGTACAAATGGCAAGAGTCATTTGAATTGGTTGCGTGCCCAGAACACGAGCTTATTGGCTGTGCGTGTGCGTTGTTTATCTTTTGCCTTCTATAAAGCACTTTGAAATCAATCTATTTGTTGAAAGTTGTCTTTAGGGTACTTGACTTGCATTACAGATAATAAAAAGATAAAGGTTAAAGGCATGGGAGAGGAGAGGAGAGCAAAGGAGAGGAGCGGATATAATCCCAACTTGATAGACTTAGATGTGGCTTTGATAAATGTATGACCTTGGTATTGAACTAAATTCTCTGAGGCCCCAAGAGAGGGGTGAATATTTTAAAGCTACAATTCAGAGTCCAGTTTGGTCCTCACGGTGGGAATTTAATGAGAGCCCTATGTAGTGTTTGTATTCAGATTTCAGTTTTATCCTTGGCATTAGGTGCCTCTTGTGCAACATGTGTGGGTTAGCTTTTCTGCATCAGTCTTTTCAACCTTTGCAAAGTGCTGTTATGGCTTTTAACAGGCCTACAGGGGATTTTATATGAATGAGTTTAATTATTCCATAACTAAGCACACGTGATTCCATGTGATTAGCAAACTCTGAGAGCAAAACTGACAGAAAAGGTGGCTTCCAATCATCTAATCAGTGAAAAAGAATGGCAGCAAAATGAAAGTGTAGTCCTGGCAGTTAATATGCTAAAAGGTTGGCAACACATCATCCCTTCTACTTTATACTTCAAATCCTCCTGTCTTGCTTTGGAGGAAACATGTTCTTAGGTAAACATTTAAAAGGAACATTTAATTATGTGTATTCTGTGCTGGTTCTAGAGTACAACTAGCCTGGGAAACAGACGAATCTGCGAGCTCATGTTTTATTTGCTCTGGCAGATGCGTCTGGTTCCCCTCTCATTCAGACAGATTTCCATCCGACCAGGCCTGGTCGAGCCAATCACAACCATTTATCTAATATGGGTTTGATACGATGGCTGTACAGAGGAATGCCGTTGAGGTATTTTTGTAAACAACCAAGATGGCTGCTGTGGATGTGGAACGTTTTAATCCTCTATCACGTCAGTATTAAACAAACTGGACAATATATTTTCTCTAAAAGAAGAACAAACAACTGCACTTAAAGCTTTTGTTGTACTTCCGAGGATTCTCTCAGGGCTACGTCACACTTTTCGTTGCTCTGATTGGTTGTACGTCTATCCAATTGCGTCCAGAGGCATTTTGGTCTGTGCCCATTGATAACACCCCTTGGAAATCAAAAATGAACTGAGAGCTCCCAGACTAATTCACATTTGCAAATTGGTCTGGGACAACAACATCACCTGATTTCCTCCTTTGCTCCCATCATTATTACTACTGCCACCAGAGGGCTTTGTCACTTCAGGGTAAACAGATCATTTTGGGGCACTTTCTGAAACAATTGTTGTCGTTCTTCTTGGGAGGACAATTTTGCTTTTTGCTACCATTAGAATTACCCATTACCCTTAAGCAGGGGTTTGGGTTAGCCACAAAACCTGCTCCATTCTCCTGTAATTGCAGTTTCATGCCAGAATGGGTACCAAAACCGCCAATGATCTGCATAAACACAACCTGAGCTGTGCCACTCTGCCCTCCCATGCGCAAGCAGATTCATTTGCAGCAACAAAATTACCAAATATACACAAGCGCAAAACAATGGTGTTGTGTCTGACAAAAATGCTTCTACAGGAGCCAAGCATGTTTATTTGTTGATAGTTTCCTCATTCCTGAAGGAATAATATCTGTTGGAATAATATGTACTGTAGCCCTATGTGAGCAATTCAGAAGCATAATGTGATAAATACTGAATATTGAATAGCAGCAAAACACCCCACTGAAAACAGGAAATCCTTATTTATGCTCTATTTACTGTATGTTTCATTTCTATTGCAGACACTATCACGCAATCTTATTTTTCTCAAAGGGGCAATAAAGATAGACGTGTTGGGTAAAAGCCAAGCGTGGAGATGAATGAATGAATGAATGAATGAATCTCACAAACAGCACAGCAGTCTTGAATGATAATCAAGCTGAAACACTGAGCTCCAACACTGTGAACAAGTCTGATAATGAACACATACAATGTGCAAATCCTTTCCGACTCATTTTTCTCTGTACATGTAGTCAGATCCAAAGTATTGTTCTACTGCATGCAATCCTGAGGGTCAATCTAATTTACTTGGCGCTTTTTCATTTCCATCTTCACTTGTTTTTTTTATAAAATGGCATTTAGGCAGGGTAATGACAGACATCTTGCTCTTAGCCACCAGCCAAATAGTGCAGTGCAGAGCTGTAACAGGCCACTCATTTACCTGCATAATAGGCAAAATTTATCAAGGCACATTGGTCTCTGCAGGGCAGGGACTGTGCTGGCGGGGGTGTAACGGCCGGATAAGAGGAAAATCGTCAAAAAAAGACCATGAGGAAGCTGCACAGCCCCTGACCTCTTGACTCTTGCAGAGCTCAGAAAGAGCTGTCATAATCGCTTTTACCGTAGAAACTCGCTCGATACGGAAACTACAAGAATTGCATATAGTATATGTCTCTAGAAAGGAAGGAAGTGGTGCATTTAGATGTGTCCTTAATATATGTTTCATCTCTCCCTTTGATAGATGATTGAAAGTATGTTACTGGGCCTTTTGAAGCCGTTGGGTTCTGCTTTTTCCCTCTAGTATTTAGGCCTTAGCAGCAAGTGAAACAGATCAGATTTCTTTGATGTGTAAAATCTACATGCTCAGCATCCATTGTGGAGAAACATTTTCATCGACATGTGGTTAAAAAAAGTTAAAGCAATAGAGTGCATCTGATCTCTGCTTTTTCAGGCTCCAGACAGCAGTCTCTAACTCATTTGTGGTCATCTTCAAGGGCACAAAAGAATTCAAATCCCCTATCGTCCTAAATCTGTCTTTGCCAACAAAGCTCCTGAGTGCTCTTCTCTCTTCTTTCTAGCCATCAAAAAAACTCAGTTCTCTAAAAATGTATGAGCTCAATGCAGGAAATAGATCTTAACTTCAATTGAAAAACACACAGAAAAACTTTGTCTTTGAAAGTTTGTGGCATGTTATTTTTGGTAAAGCTCTTGTTTGCATCAAGGCTCTAACTTCTAAAGAACTGAATCATGCCTCCGGAGAGTAACAAGTAGAATTCAGTCTCTCATCACTTCACCATTTAAGCAGTTGCAAAGCTCAAACTGAACACCGTTATCAAACAGAGAGAGGCTTTTTTTTTTGGACAGCCTGACTTGCAAAGAGCTCTGGATCTGTGATGTGTTTAAAAATGCACACAAGTTTGCACGCAAGTTTTCAGAAGTCAAGGCAAATAATATCTTAATATATCACACTCCCGAGAGAGAGACTAAGTTGATTAATAAGCTTTTGTTGTGGTTGTTGTGAACTGCACACATTGCAAATGTATCAGATTTTCAAATTACTGTAACTGCACAGTATACAGAGCTCATAGAGAAAGCAGACACTACACCTCGTTCCCCATAGATGGACTTTCTGAACCATTCGTGTATTGCTACATGTACTGAGGCAATAATACCACTCAATGAGCAACACTTGAACCAAGGAGTACAATAGATCCAAATCCATAATACCCTCTCCTGGATGCCACAGCAGCAATATAAAAAAAACCCTATATTTAATGCTCTGCTGGTGGCGCAACCTACTGTTCTGTAATTCTCATGATTTTTATTATTACACGATCACCTGCTGTCTCGGATTTACCAGTCTTTTTGAAGTTATCCACTCATTTATAACACAAAGGCTTTACTTCACTATGCTTAGGGCCATATCAAGCTCTTACTTTATTCCATCAAATAAATAAGAACAATAGAATCAGCTTACAATAATAACAAAATAATGAGCCGATTGGTTCGAAAATTTCTAATGTTAGGGTTTTAGTTTTCAAAGAACCACACTATTCGTACCAAAGTTTAACTATAAAAGGGGCAGTCCACCGATTTCACACATCAAGTTCTGTTTATTCAACAACCTAAGTACTATTAAGCCTGTGAAAATAGCCTATATTGTCTTCTATGGCTCTGGAGGGAGCTTTCCAAAGTCTGAAATATTACCCTGATGACGTCATCAGGCTTGGGCTTGGAGACTTGGGCGGCGGTAACCGTATTTGTTCATTATACGGAAATGAAGTAGGCAATATGCTCGCAAACATGGTGTGATGTTTGAAAGACGTGGGCATTTACCAGGCAGGGTTTAATGAAGGACGCACTTGAGTTGCAGAATGGGAAATGTAGGATCCAGTATTTTAGAGGCTAGAGCCAGATTAAAAATGGGAATATTTATAAAATGCATATTAAGAGCAATCAGTGTGCATTATATTAAAACAATATAATATTAAAAACACCATTACCACCACAGCTGTCACTTCAGCTAATGCTCTGTCTAACTATCTGTAAGATGTGGGTGTTTCTTTCTCTCAAGAACTCAGAGTTACTGCCAGAGAACTGTGTTGAGAGTGACATTTTGTCTTACCACTTCATATTATATGCTCCGACTAAGCTGAGACATGATGCATGAAGTTCTGGCCCCGCAGTGGCGGCAGGGAAATTATTTGAAATATTTGACAGGGTGAAATTTAGCACTAAAATAGAGAGCTGAAGTTGAAGAGCCTCTGCAAGGAGCCCCTGAAGCCAGGCCAGGTTGTCTTGGACACTGCAGAGAAGAGAGAAAGTGAGGACGGAGAATAGAGGGAGGGAGGGAAAGGAAGATTAGTGGGAGAATGAGGCTGACAAGACTGAGACAGACAAACAAACAGCTCAACAGATTGACCGGGGATGGAGGGACGGATGAAAGCTACTGACTGAAAGGGTGACTCAGCCAAAATTCATAATCTTGTCACGGCTCAGGGGAAAGAGAGTTGTTTTCAAATTTGATAACCTGCGGTAAGTGCCTCATTGCAATGTTGGTATAAGTATCTGCCTCATGAGAAACGGGAAAAAAAGGGGAAAAACGGACTGCTGGGAAGAAAAAGATGATGTATTCCGAGCACAAGATACCTGCCACCGCTTAATTACAGGATCAGTGTCTTAATTACTGTCTGTAATCAGCCAACAGAATGACTTTCACTCATTACTTCAAGCGTCAGTGTTACAACAGACTTTTCACAGGTGCTGTGTCTCAATTCGGATACTTCCGTACTTACACTTGCTATTTTGAGTGCATAAGTACGTTTACACTGACAAGTATGGCAAAATGTGGTGCGCTGTGAGTACCAGGATGGTGTTCTCATGATGGTCAAAAAGTTGAGTGTGGAACGCTGCACACTTCTCACCCTCAAAGGTTGCCATCTTGGCTATGTAGCGGAAGGGGAGGGACCACCAAGTCAGTAGAAATCTATAACAAAATGATATGCTTATTTTAATTCCAATACAATAGCCTAAGTAACTCATTTGACTGTATAATCCAACACATTGTTGGTAAAAAAAAAAAAAAATGCAGGCTGGTGTGTGCACCTCATAACTAGTAACTAGCATGCACTAGGGCCCATCATAATAGCGTGCACTGGGACCCATAGTAACTACCTTACACCACTGAACACCATGCTATAAGTGAAAGCACTTTTATTTTTATTTATTTTTAATAAAACTGAATTGAAGTCAAGTAAGCAAACAAGCTGGCAGGAATTTAATGGGCGACAATCGCAGTCAAATGTTGCAATCATCATTTCCGGTAAGTGCACAACTGCTGTGTTCAATTTGAGACAACACTACCCTGTCAAAATGAACACACTGCGCAAGTAGTGTACACAGTGTACTGCATGTAAGTGTACTAACGGAAGTATCCCGAATGAGACACAGCAAGTGTCTTCATCTATGGACACGCCAAATGAAAGCTAAGTCAGTTTCCATCACTTGGGTAAACATCGGCTAAGTTTAGACAGCACTTGTGAGGGAATGGGGTATGGTGAGAGGAACTGGCTGGCAAATAGCACCAAGTTAAGACTTGGGTTTAATGTTATGATGTTTCCAGTGACGTGCCGTCAGGGGAGGCGTTATCATGACAAGTAAAATACTAACAATGATAAGAGAAAATCAATTTGTCTGATTGACTGTTCTTTAAATTTGTTTTCTGTATGATTTCAACATTTCTATGGTCATAATCGCTAAATTTACGCATTTCCTGTTCAAATACATGGGAGAAGGGCGAGGTGAGGCAGCGATGAACTGTGCCTCACCTCTGACGGCGCTGTGCTGCACACACTGACTGACGCAGGCAGTTGGCGCATGCCCATTGCTGTCTCTCTTTATATCGCCAATATACATGTTTGATTACACATGTACTACACATGCTGACGTTCCACAGTCTGTCTAATATATTTAATGAATGTGTGTGACATATTTAGTCTTTCTGATCGGCCATAAATGCGCAGTGAAAATGCACAGGGTGAGGCAGAAAGTACCGTGCCGCACTGATAGGGGGCAGTGCTGAGCCCCATAGGCACAATGGGGAACAGGTACACGTCGCTGCGTGCGTTTTGGGTTCATATATTTTTACATCTGACTCCAGAGGAGTCAGTGCCTCACCAGTCATGAACGTCACCGCACGTCACTGGATGTTTCTGTTGCAGGGTGAGATCTGTTTCTTCTTCGGTTAACCACTGCAAGCCTGATGGGAGATCGTGGGAGTTTATGTGGGGTGAAGTGTAGGTCATTAGATCAGATGTAGTTTTCAATGTCATTTCCTTCTCTCTGTATTGAATAATAAATCTTCTCTTCTATTCTATTCTATTCTAAGCGCTTGTTGGCAGAATAATAATTTCTGAGAGGTGATCAACCCTAAAATGTATAAGCGCCAGTGGAGAGCACACCAGTAGGATATATCATTTAATATTATACTGTTTTCTTGTTGTCAGGACAGCCAAACCAAGATACTTTACTGCAACTGTCTTCATTCTGTCTACTGTACAGCCTTGGGGCTTTTTGTCAGGCTGCGTTGGATTATTAATGCAAACTCAGTAGCAGGTAAATTCAATTTTGAAAAGAAACTCTGGTTTTGTTTATTAAGGCAACAATAACCACAAACCTCTTGTCGAGGCTTCATTATTATTTTTTTTTTTTTTCCAAGGTGAAACTTCTGATAATTTCACATTTGCTGAACTCAGCTGTCAAGGCAAGTGGAAAATGCAAACATGTTATGATGAAGTTAAGCAATTATTTATGACTAGAACCGTCATACACATCATGCGCTGAGTAAAACACCAATGGAACCACTTAACAGGCAGTATTAGCAATACAAAACACTTGGGTGAAAATCCCAAACACCTAACTTCAATTTAATTTGCCGCTCTGTGTGGTACGGCAGAGGGAGGAGAACACCTGTTCCTACGTTTGCCCCTACAGACAGGTAGAGGCTCTGGAGATCTAAGCGAGGTCCAACACCAGGTTGTAAATCTTATATACAGTGTTAGTTGCTTGGGTTTTTCTTTTTTGGTTGTTTTTTTTTTGTGCTGTTCCTGGAATGCCAGTGGATTTAGCTAATTAGTAGGAGCCAGGTGTTAATTAGCTGAGGCGAGAGGGGATCGGTTTGGTTCCGATCCATACTGCTGTGTCTCACGGAGCTCCAACTCTTTGATCTCCCCTGCAGGGCTGAACGCGCCACTGTGCTTGTCATTTCCAATTAGGATGTTAAACAGATATTCCAAAGATATCCCCCTTGTTACCCCTTCCCTTCCTCATCCCAGTCAGATGAGTAGAACAAGAAGGATGACAAATCGGCGGAGTGAATATTTTCTTTCTGTCAAGTGTTCTCTCCTTTCAGCTGTCTGACAGGAAGCTGGAGCTCCGAACGCAAAGCAACAACTGCTGAGGAGGACATGGGGAGAATACAAACATGGCACCATTTTTCTGTCGGTTTGGATAAAAAAACCAAATGGAACCATTTCTTTCCATCGCAGTTATTATTTCAGTGATTAGAGAGAAGACAATTGAGTAGTAAGAGTTGTCCCCGAGCTTTTAAACTGGCAACACTCAGGCTGAACGTTCTACTTACACAATAAATACACAAGTTGTTGAGGGCCATTAAATGCATCATCAAATATAATGTGTCACTAGTAGAATTGAGGAGTAATTTAGGCCAATCAATCACCATATTGTGCTAATTTGGACTGCGTTTGTTGACAGGGCCCTCAGAGGCTTACATATGTGCACACACTTCACCAGAGATGAAATACTGAGTGTACAGCCAACTGTGTGTGGGACTCGTGGTGCAGGTGACACAGAAGCTACCTCAGCGCCTCGGATACCAGTGGTGGAATGGAACTAAGTATATTTACTCAAGTAAAGTTTTGAGGTACTTGTGCTTTACTCAAGTCTTCCCATTTTATGGTACTTTTTCTTATTTTTATGATCTCATGACCCCTCAGATGTGACCATGAGGAAGGGGCTGGACCCTCTGTTGGGGACCACTGGACTTAATGGTATATAAAGTAGTTAAAACTAGCTCCACCTAGAGCAGCCATAACAGTAAAATGCTGCTTACACAGTGACACATCAGTATTAACACTGTTAACAATCAATATATTAGTCATATGGGCCATTATTCTGCAGAGCGAGTACTTTTACATTGTTGTATTGGTACTTTATTTGAGTAAAGGATCTGAGTACTTCTTCCACCACTGTCACATACTGACATAAATGGAAAGATTGACTGTGGCTCTCCAGGTACGGGACAAGCTCTCTAAAGCCCAGTTCAGACTAAAGATTTGCGACGAGATGAGTTGAAACTTGCAACTACTTGCAATGCGCCGGACTGCAACGTTCTGAAACCTGCCAGTCTACACCAATGCAACTAGACGAGACGGTGTATCGTTTCCATAGCAACAACGCTATGTACTTCCATTCTAACTGCCGGCTTTTCAGGCTGTTTTTGTAGCAGGATATCATTTGTAGAGTCTTAAAATATGAGTGAGGATAGTGATGATGAGTTACTTGCTACAGTAGCATTTCTAGTATTAGTAATGGCGAAAACATAAAAAAAAACGAGAGGGTTGAGATGACCAGCTGACGTTGCTATGAGCTGATTGGCTGTTGAAACAGGTGACGTGCCTTACGTTCTTCAACCAGCCGCCGGCGACTTGACAAACCAAGTTGCAGGTGACGCCATCAGCCGGCTTGAGTCGAGCTGAGACGGGCCAGTTCACACCTCAGCAACTTTCCCCTGCGACGCTCTAAAACGGTTTTGTCTCCTCGTGGTCTGAACTGGCCTTAACCAATGGGCAGCCAATACATTTTTACCACATGTTCTGAGTTCCATAGTTGGTGATACTCAAGTTAAAAGGATGACATCACTGGTACATAATATTAAAAAGATTATATCACTCCTCTGTTGGATAAAACCTGTTTAAAAGTGAAAAGTGCTAAAAGTCTGTTAGCCTAATTTACATCACACAAAGCAAATTTAACTTTAGGAACACAAACCAGCAAGTTTGAATTTTCAAAAAGTTCGCTCAAATATATCTTTGAGCATAATGAAATGTCAGTGCGGCGTGGCTCAGCTGCTATGCTACTTTGGTCTACAACAGTTTCAGTTGTTGCATCAAACACAAGGAAAACATGCATTCTTGAAAGTTTTACTGAAAATGGCAGTAATGTTTTCCCTTTACTTTTCCACTCATTTTCTTTTCAAATATTTAATGCCACTAAATGTTGAATTTTAGAATTTCTGACTTTGGCACTCCCTGGAGTGTAAAAGAAAAAAACAATAATAATCTTTGGATTGTGTAATTTTGGAAGCCATCAAAATAATTTTAAATGTGCTATAATCACATAAAAGACTTACACATAGTGGCTTTAACCTAAAATGTTTATAACTTAAAGGTGTGGAGTTTTTTTGACAACACACACACAGACCGCTCAAACTAAATAGGCACCTCTTTATTAAAACACTGCTCCATAGCGCCAGTGTTGGTCAAAACTTTTAATATGCAGAAAGGTTCCAGATGTTTTGGTGAATGTAAACAGATATGAAAAAGCCGTCTGTTTGTATTTTGCAAGCGGTCCAAGACTGCAATTCCCAGACGCGTAAATATTTTGATGAGTGAAAGCTAATGTAATGTGAGTGTAAGTATAAATTACGTGTGTGTGTGTGTGTTTGGTCATGTCATGTCCTATCATTAATGTCATGCTAACGCTAATCTAATGGCTTGATGTTTTTTTCATTTGTCGTGCTTAAGGCAATCATGAGTTTGCCAAGGCCTTATCATGTCTTGACATTTTATTCTGATTTATGAAAGAGATGGCACAGTGTGAATATGCATAGAAAATGGATTATTGGCTACAGAATTTTACTGGTGTCTAATTTGCATATCTGTAGTGCCTCAAATATCTTGCAGCAGTTGCTGCACTGAATCGTGTAAACACCTTTGTTTTGTATGATGAAAGGCAGGTGGTGGTGGTGGTGGGGGGGGATGGTTGAGGCATTTTCAGAACAGCATGCAAATACAGAATAATAGAGGATTAGAAGAGGCACATTTGCATATGAAAAAACTTATGGGGAATGCTTGATGCCTACAGTCTATGGATGAACACTCAGATGAGTAATGTGTCTTTTGGATGCGCACGTGCAGAAATAGCTCATGGGTTTCTCCTCAGCAGGATCCAATTGAATGGCTTACATAGAATTAGCCTGGCTCTGGAACTATAGGGTTTGGCTGTACAGACACAAATGACAGGTCATTTAACATGCTGCTATAACGCTGTGGCGGAATGTGGTAATTGTTTGTCTGTGTAAATATGAACCTGAGCATTCTCATTTTGAACTGCAAATCTGTGTGAACAAACCACAGAGGAAATGGACGATTAATTGGATGGGTGGCACACATGTCCTGTGTTTGCTCGGTGAATGGGATGGATGGGTAACAGCGTGGAGGAAATCTCTGGCTACAGTAAGATGTACAATTGCAGCTTTTAGGACACAAAATCTGTGTGTGTGGGAGGAGAGAGGATGCGAGAAGAAAAGAAAAAAAGGGACAGAAGGCAAAGAAAATCCATCAGAGATTGAAAGGCATGTCACTCAACAGAGAGAGTCAGGCAGGTTTATACACAGAGAGGGAGAGGGGCACAAAGGGGGTGAGAGAGAGAGCAAGAGAAGAAGCGAGTGTGAGAATAAAGCTAGAGGGGAGACAGAAAAAAAAAACACAATTTAGTTGTACTCCTCTCAACTTGATTTTGGAGTAAGGGAGCTTCAAGGGTTAGAATGGGGAAAATCATTTTGAAGGAAAATGTTAAAATTGAGTGAAAGTTAAAAAACTGAGAACAGAGAGAAATGGAGGGCGGGGGGGGGGGAGTGTGAAAGGGTCGGGAGAATCAGAGACTCTGAGAGTGGTTGCCAAGACTACAGCTCAGCTTCAGCAGCGGGAAAATAAAAGAATAAGAAATAACAATGAAATTTAAAAAAAAAACTATTAACTACTGCACCATTTTCTAACTGATAATTGAGTTTGTTTCTTTTAGATTAATTGCTACATGAATTATGATTAATGTACGGAAAATTACTGAATTTTCTTTTCTAGATATAAGAAAATGCAAAACATTCTGAATAAAAAACTATGGTGGCATTTTAATGATTTCTGCACAGCTTTTAGGAATACAATATTATTTGCGACTTTGCCACACAATGAAGACCCTGTAAAGGCTATATAAACATATGAACATATACTATCACAGTGGTAGAATAAGGATGTGTTACAATAAATTTAAAGTCAAAAAATCCCTACATTTTTCCAAAACACTGTCTTAGATAATAAATGATGACAATAAACAAAGACATCAACGACATAATGCATGGCAACAGTTACATTTCACACAAATTATCCATGTTTGTTTGAATGATAAAAGATGAAACTTTATCTTTCACAGATTGCATTTAAAAAAATCTTTTTTTATTGATGTCTGATCAGTGCTTTTCATGCTAGATGCGAGAAAATAGCAAGCTATTAGATCTTGCTGTCATCATACAGCCTAGGTGTGACAAAGAACAGCAGTGGGAGGTCACGACCCCACAAAGAGCACAGCATATAGGACTACAAAAGCTCTAATTCATTCATTCATTCATTAGATACATACTGCGCAAAGTAGACAAATGGCCTGCAAAGAATTTTCCACCTTATGGCATCACTACCAGTAAAAGGTTCATAGTGAAAGCCAACAAAAAAAAATAATAAAATGTAATGCAATAAGCACTGATGTCCCTGTTTTTTGTAAAGCCTGTCATTCAATGTGGCCTGGAGACCCTGGAGGCTTTTATCAATCAGTGTCTCTGCACAAGCAATTATAAGGAGAAGCACTTCTGCTGTAAACCCAAATCATCTTCATGCATTGCCTCCCAGTAAATGTTAGATGGCAAGGCAGCAATAGGTGGAAATTGAAAAGCACTACATAGCTATGCTTCAAGGACTGGAAAAGAGTTGTTTCATTCAGTCAGATTAAAGCACCCGGATGTTAATTGAGACGGCATGAATCACTGCACTCATGCTCACAGTAATGTCTGAAGTTAGTCCCTGCAAAATCCTCACAGGAGGTTGCTATAAACGCAGACATTTTCTGTATTTCAAGCCTGTATCCATGTCTTACCATCTTTCTTTCTCTCTGTCTCTCTTTCTCTCTCAGCCAGTTGTGTGATAGACTGACCTAGGGATATAAATGACATGAATTCCTATCTATCATTCCTCCTCCGTTCCCTCTCCCCTTCTTCCTCCCTTGTGTTGTGGAAATCAAAGACTGCTGAGCCAAGGGGAAAAAAGATTCCATCAATCTTCGCTTGTCCCTAACAGTCACGTTTACCTGACAAAGTTGCACAGCACTCTGTGAAATGCGGTTCCTTCCTGCCAAAGCCTTGGCTTATGCCCCTGAAATACTGTTTCTTTCTTTATATTAAATTCTATTTAATGGGCTGCCTCTGCATCTCAGCAGGCGGAGGTGCATAATGTGAACTTGCAAGATCATGGAATCTGTCTCATGACCTTCGTCACATGTCTTCCTCTCTCTATTTTAAGCTTTATTTATTCAGGGAAGGTTTGCTGAGCACGCAGGCTCGCTTTCAACAATGCCTTGCTTAACATTCATACAGTTGCACACATTCGCTGGGAGCTGCCCTGCACTGATACAGTCTTTACTGTTGGATACTGAGCAGCTCTACTGGTGCAGCTGAGGCTTTACCTTAAGGGTCGTTGTTGAGTTTTAATGCCTACAGTACCTGTCTACCTGCATGTCTTCTGAAGTCAGTTTGTTAAGGAGATAGATTTAATTGCAAACATGAATAATACTCAAGGCTTTCAGGCTTTAGCATCATTGAAAGCAGCTTAATTATTCAGCTACAGGTTGCTATCTAAGCTTTATTGGAATCTGAATGTGAAATATGTAAACCTGTGATACCCAACTTACGGCCCGTGGGCCAAATCTGGCCTGCAATAGGGTGCTGGGTGGCCCGCCGACCATTTCCTAATTCACAATGAAAATAAGTTGATTCACACTGGGAATTTTTTGTTTATACCAATTAGTAAATGTTCAATAATGTCCCTTGGCTGTTAAAGTTGCATATTAGCCTATCAGCGATCTGTGCAGTACAAGGGGTGACAATTGATTTCTGCGAAAAGTTCACATACGGGGAATGTGAGAAGTTTGCCTGGCAGAAATTTCTGAGGGCAAACTTCCTCCCAGTGCCTGCACAGGGCTGCTGCAACTGGATTTGCCTCTTGGCAAAGATTAGTGAGAACAGCAAAGGCCGAAAGGTTGACAATGAAAACAGGCAATTCAATGAAAAATTGACAGATGAATTAGCCTTTATTTTGCCACCTCACACCAAACCATAATTTGCCAAATGACAATTGCTGTATGCAAAGTTGCTAATATCAGGCGGCAGCATGAGTCAAAACATGCTAGTTTCAGTGCAGCGTTCTCGTCTGGTAGCACCGCAAGGTATCTGATGAATATTATTAATGTTTGTTTATTAACTGGCCCCTGGCTTCCTGTCATTTTGCAAAAGTGGCCCCCGGGAAAGGAAGTTGAGTATCCCTGATGTAAACAGTTTAGAACATGTGTACATATTTTCCTGATGTGAACTAGTATGATAGTGGTGTATGGTCTGAGTCCATCTCAGAACAGTATACACATGCACTATTATGTACATTGAGTTATTAGTTGCTGTAATCATTCCTGCTCTCCATACTGGCTGTGAAGAGATTCATGAGGAATCGATGGAGGACAAAATCCACAGTCCTCTCTGTAAAAATGCACTCTAAAGTTTATCGGAAATTAATATGAGGCGTCAGGACTCTGAGTTACACAAATCAAGTGGATATCTTCCAAAGTTATTGTCTTTTTATTATGTAATTTCCTCTTTTTGTGTCCCTGGACTTGCTTTTTTCTTACTGAGCTGTGGCCAAGGGATAGCAAAACAAAAGAGGGAATTTTGCACTAAAAAGACTGTAACTTTGTGTAACTGCTGAAGACTCACATAAACCTTAGTTTAACTTTGGAATTTCCACTAAATACAAATGCTGTGCTTGTGCATTTGGTGTGAAAGCACAGTACTGGGGTATCTGTCCCTTTATGCTACTTCCAAATCTTTCAGTGAGAGGTGTCTGTTATCTGGTTACCTGCTAATCTCTGTCTGATACTGTACACCTCTGGGGGATATTTCACAGAGCAAGATTAGCAAACACTTCTGTTAAATCCTGCAGTGGTGCAGAATAAATCCCAAATTGGATGTGATATACTGGTGAGCAAATATGTATTTCATTGAAATACCTGCATTGATTAATAAAATCATCCCAACCCATTTTGCCAATTATAGGCTTCCTCACATTTATTTTGGGGAAAATTGTGGCAAAGCTGCAACCTCAGAGAAGACGAAAATAAATGCAATGCACAACGTTCTGTTTTTATTAGATTCAACATCAAACGATTTTTTAAAACAGCAAAATAAAACGGATTAATCCTGGTAAAATGTGACTGTAGGTTTTCCGGGTGATTTTGTTATTGAATTCATACTGTATAGCCTATTTTGTCTATTTAGCACCTCTGCTACGAGCAGAACCTTCTTGGGATTCCTGTTTTCTCCTCAGTGTATTTCTGCAGGAGCCACCAGTCTGACATACCTTAATGACACCAAAGACACAAAAAGACAAATCTGTTTTCTTCCTGTGTTCTGTCCCATTCCTGATGAGTAAAATATGTTTTATATAAAGCATATATAGAATTTTCTTTAATTAAAGTGGAGATTGACACTCAGTACTCCTTTCTTCCCTAATCTCTACACATTCTTAACTACTTTTTTTTTTTTTTAGCTTTTCTCTGTTCAGCTTATCCCCTCTCTCTACCATTGTTGCTGTCCCTTTCCACCAAATGCCAAGGTTTGAAACTAATCTGTAAAAACTTCATTTAAGGCTTTCAGTCTCAAATAATTATTTGAGTGGATTTACTTCAAGCAGTTGGTCATTATATAAAAGTCATGTACGCCTACTGTACATGAGTAATTCTGCTCTGACACACTATGATATGGAGATATGGAATTGTCCTCAGCTAGCCACTGGATGAATTATATGTTAAGGCAAATTTATTCAAAGATTTCTTTGCAGAGTCTCCAAAGCTGGAGTGTATCTGTCCTCATTATTCTGATATGATATTGCCCTAAGACAGATCAGACAGCAGATGCTAACTACTCCACTAAGCTTGAATAACCCCTAAAATCTTTGCCCAGCCTTATTTTTCATTGCTTTTTTGATAATGTTATAGCAGATATGCTTATGATGGTCTTTCTAAGTATAGAAAGTTCTCTGGGTTTGGCTGTAAGCCTAGAGGATCAACATTATCATTGTGGGCCAGAGAAGAGCTGCCCAGAAGCTTGTCCCCAGAGGCTGCTTAATGAGTGGACAGAGAAAAGGGAAGAGGAATTGAAGCACCTGAAAGCAAGCTGTTTTCAGAGTACAGCAGAAACGCCTACAGTGAATGTGTTGACATAGCCACGGGGCCCCTCCAGACAATGTCACGACCCTGATCTGCCTCTCCGCCAGCCGGCAACGTCGTTTATCCAACACGTTAGCCCAGTAGCCGCGGTTATAGGGTGACTTAACACAAGATGACTCCACAGCTAAGGCAGAATTCCTGGGGATACATGGTTCATGTGAGAGGATACTGGCCTCTTAGCATCCCATTTATTGTGTTGTTAACATGACAAGACATAGAGCCACCTCTGGAATACACCATGACAGGTGTATGATGTTATTGCTCAGTATCAGGGCTGCGCAGAGCATCATAATTCTGGTACAGTATCCCTCAGGGTCTTGAGTTGGTGAAATACTTGCTGCTCTGAAAGGCCAGGAGCTACTGTGAGTTAAGTGTTTATCTTTGGATTACTGCAAGGTACTGTGTGGTGTTTAACCTAGATTTTATTGTACAGCAGCTGTATGTCAAACACTTCACTGATGACATGGAGGCAGGCACATCCATACCACAGAGAACAGCTTTGACTGTGAGAAAAGGCAAATGGGATGAAAGTAGCATGAATATGTGGAAAAAAACAACAAATAAATAAATAAATTAAGAAGAATTTTTATTTGTATGTGTCTGAATGCCCTATTCTTTGAGCTCTAAAGGAGCGAAGACTAGAGAAGCTACGCTTTTTGTAGCAACATGTGAACATCTTAACAGCGGTCTCCATGTGGGTAGCATTGGCCTCTGCTCATTGTCAGCCTCTGTGGCAAGGCTTTCTGTGTTATTGACATAACAGAGCAATGAAAAGAAGAAATGTGAGTAGTGCTGACAGGGAGCAGCTCCTCGTTGTGTGGAGGACTTTTAGCCGGAACCATGTGAGCATTAGCATTATGCTACGAAGAAGGGGCTCGCAGTGCAGGGTGTGAGGAAGTAGGGAGGTAGAGCAAAACTATAGTTGGCTCTGGCCTTTTGTAACTTCTGCAGGAATTATAATGCAATAATGGAAGCGCCCTCCTTTCCTAAATGAGAATATAAACAAATGATGGATAGCAATAATCTGAGCAGTCAGCAGAGCGCAGCGAAAGCCCCAACGCCCACATGACCGTGCAGAAATGCTCAGAGAGAGAAAATGAATGGGGAGAGGACAGAAATGAACAATAAAAATAGCTCCTCTTCCAGAAATAACTAGAATTAGAGTGAGGTTAGAATTGTGGACTGGGAAAGAGTGAAAAGAAGGAAGAAAAAAAAAAGGTGTGAGATAAAAAAATACCCAGCAGTGAAAGACAGCATCCTATGCACTGCTTTCTGCACATCTACTCTGTGTTTGCTGACTGTGTGTGTGTGTGTGTGTGTGTGTGTGTGTGTGTGTGTGTGGGGGGGGGGTCTTTCCTCCCTCTCAGATGCCAGATACCTGGCGGTGGGTGCAGGTGCAGTGTTGGGCTGGAAGTCCCATCTCACTGCTGCACCATGCTGTTGTTTTTTTCTGTGTCTCATCTGTTTCTTATCTCATTTTCATTGTCCAGGCTACTGTTTATTATGCTGTTGCAGCTACTAAACCGGATCTCATGAGGAATTTATTCTTATTTGCACAGAAATAAATGCCAAATTGTCTTAGCTATACTGTATACAAAACATTTTTTTACAAAACTTAATAGTGGTTTTAACATTTAACAAGACAAAGACTCAACAGCCATGCTAGTGGCTCTGTGGGGCTGTACTTGGGCACAGCACTGCTTCAAGATAAATGCTAACATCAGCATGCTAACATGCTCACAATGACAATGCTAACATGCTGTTCAGCAGGTGTTTATTTTACCATGTTCACCAGCTTAGTTTACCGTGTTAGCATCTTAACGTTTGCTAATTAGCTAAAACAGTTTGCTAAAACAGCTAAGGTTGATGGGAACAGGGTTCGTACAGCTTTTTAAGAGTAGAATTCAAGCACTTTTCAAGCACTTTTAAGGTACCTAAACCAAAAACTCTCAAAGCCCTTAGCATCACATACTAAATTGTGACTAAATAGTTACTATAAAGGCCAGAAGACAACAAATATGATGAAGGGATCATTTCATTTCAAATATTAAAGGATTTTTGGTTTGCATGGGCGATTGTGTAGATGATGAAACATCAGATTATTTTGAAAATCAAGCATTTTTCAAGGAGTATATTCAAATTCAAGCATATTCCTAACCTTGAAAACAGTTCAAATTAAGCATTTTCCAAACTTTCAAGACTTTATACGAACCCTGTGGGAATGTTATTAGCTTTGCATGCATTTGTTCATACACCATACAAGTATTGGACAAATTGAAAATGTTGACTTGATGATGGCGCTACAGGAAATGTGTGTGGCTCACCAAAGTTCTTGGGATAAATTCTCTGAGTACTGTGAATGCCTGTGCCAATCCATCAAGTAGATGTTGAGATATTTCTCAGAATGAGAGACAAATTTGACCCACTAGTGGCGCTGGAGGAAAGGTCAGAGGATCACCAAAGTCTATAAGAATTATCCTTTCCTTTTGTTGATATTTCAGTCTGGACCAAAGTGGTGGGCCAACAGACCAACATTGCTTCTAGCATGGCTAAAAATAAGTGAAGCCCTGACCAAAATTAAATGCAACCTTAAAGTTGCATTAATCACTTTCAAATGTTTTATTTAAACTGAATAAAGTGACTGTACAGCTCCATGGAGCATTTGGGGCTCTTTTTAGCTTATTGTTTTGGTTTTATGGCACATTCACTGTCATTCAGTCTCACTACACTCATCAACTATGCTTCCAGCAGCAGCAGGCAGCTATTTTCAGGAAACAAGCTCTGATAAACTTGTCCTGATAAACAGCAGACAGATAAAGTTAGCGACGGGTTAATGAAAGTGGAACATATTTGTCTCAGGAGTTGGTGGAGACCAAAACAAAGCTAAAAAGGACAGTGAACATTGGATTTACATTCATCAGGTGAACAAGAAGACGACTCCAGTGAGAAGATAATGTGTGTCTGCCTGATCTGTCATTAGGCACTTACAGCAGACACAAGAACCTGATGCAATAATGTGTCAGGGGCCATGTGTTTGTCAACTTGTTTTTTTAAAATATGTTTTTCAGCCCACAAGTAAACATAAACATAATTCACCATAACCTCAACCAAAAGATCCTGATGTTACCTTGACCCAAGAACATGAAACCGAAGAATATGAAACCAGCTGAACTTGAACTGAACTATAGTCATAGTCAATAGTCTTTTTACAATAAGGATCTGTGTGGCAGACATGTTATATCTCTCCAACCCTGTGTCTTGCTTGGGTTCATCATTTTGTGATTGATTATTGATTTGTTCGATCGAGGTAGCGGGCATGAAGTCATTCTTGATGAAGCGCTGTATGAGTAAATGACTTGAATTAACTACACAGCTGAATTGACTGGAAACAAGATCATACCCCTGCTGCTCTATAGCCAACAGAGACAACATGAGGCCACAGGGGTCAGTGGTATCCACCCCTCAGAGCCCTTTCACACCACCCACAAGCAGCCCGCTCACCTTGGAATGACCTGGTTATTATGTACTATTTGGAAGCAGACTGTTTAAGCCATGTCAGCTGGCCTAAATAATGTCATCACCTGAACAAGCAGGACTCAGTAGAGAGATGGAGGGGGGGATTAGCCAGCGTGTTGGCTGCTTGCTGTCTCGCCTGCTGAAGGGCAGATGGAAATTACTTGGAAAAACAATCCTTTTATCACCAATGTCAATATTAATATTAATCACCCAGAGCGCAATTCAGTGAGCAAAACTCAGAAAAACAACAAAAACAACAACAACACAAACATACATTCATAGAAAGACAAACACACAAAGGTTACACACACAGAGATTTGTGACCTGCCAACAAACACATTCACTGAAGAGACGAAGGTCACATAAGGACTAACCTGCAAAGGCTGCAAGCCAACTAACCCCAGATATAATGTCCAATATAACTTTTCTGAACAGTCAGAGCAAGTCTAGTCACCTCACAGGAAGAGGGTTATGGGTTCAAACCCACCGTCCAGCTGTTGCCTTTCTGTGTAGAGTTAGCATGTCGTCTGAGTGCATGGGTAGTCCTGCTTCCTCCTACCATCCAAAGACATGCAGGTTAGGTTATATGATGACTCTAAATTGCCTGTAGGTGTGACTGTGAGCGTGAATGGTCTGTCTCTATGTGTCAGACTTGTCCCGCCCAATGTCACCTGGGATTGGCTCCAGCTCCAGATCCCTCAAAGGATAAGCAGATATAGATAATGGATGGAATGTAACAATGTATACAGTAACATAAAGAAATTTCATGTCTCTACTCAGTGACAAGGGCATTTATGCTGTTTTAAGCTTTCAGGTTTACTTTAAAACTGCCATCATAAAGACGTAGGGGTTTTGGGAAACAGATACCAGGTGTGCAGGATGATTGCTCAGCAGCATCACTTAGCTTAATAATGTCACAAATCAAAACTCTTTTTTTTTTTCATTTAACACCAATCTATATACAGTATCTCAGCGTGAGGGCTACATTATTGCCATGGCGACGAAGCCAGTCCGCTTTGTGTTACCTGTTACACAACTGTAATTTCTTTCAAACTGATTAAGATTATTATTATTATTTTTTTTTTTTTTCAGAATCAGAATCTGATTTATTGCCAAGTAGGTTTTCACATACAAGGAATTTACTTGGTGTATAGGTGCATAAATATATACAGATATTTAAAATAAAGCCACTAAAAGCAAGTACTGTAAAAAAGGCAAGTCAAGAATATAAATATAAAATAGAGAAATTAGCAATAAAAAATGTGCAGAAATATAAAATAAAATAAAATAGAATAAGATAAAATTAGAAAAAAACTGTACAATAATATGAAAAAGAAGAGCTGTACATTTTGTGCAGAATGTGCAAAATATGAACTGACGGATGTGTTGTGTGTCTCATACAGACGCTCAAGGTACCGTTGCGCCTCTGTATGAGACGCAGAGGGGCGTGACAAAACGCCAGTATTTGATAACCTGGGAATGAGAATGGGTTGGTATAATTGAATCTCATCTGTCAAATGAGGGAGAAAATTCAAGCTGGTTTAGTGCTTTTCATTGGATTGCTTCCATACATCTGATGTACAGCTGTAAATATTACAAATATCTAAACAACAGAAGTAGAGGGATGATGGATATTGAATATGTAAATGATCACGTAGACTGAGAGCAACACAATCAGCACAATAGGGTGTTTTGTTTTTTTCTCTGTCAATTTTTTTTTTGAAAAATCTCACCAAAAACTAATGCTGATGATTTGAAACAAAACAACAATCGTTTTCTGACAATCATGGTCCAGTCACATCTCATGTAGCATGACACGTGCACGCCACATGTGATGGGTGGTTAGAACACAGACAGCTATGGGTTACATGACGGATTTTCATTTTCAATTTCACTTTGCAGGGTTTTACAAAGAAGGTGCACATTAATCTGAGTTTTAGCAATAATGTAAGATTATTCAGCACTGTAACTGTGTTGGATGCTTTAGTTTTGAACACTGTTAAATCCATAATTAATATGTTTGTCACCACATTACATAGAGAAAATATGATCAAATCTCTTTAACATGGTGTCAGGCTGCCCTGTAGTCACACACACACACACACACACACACACACAAAAAGACTCAATTAATTATTCAATTAAGATATCTTAACATTTAAACAAGCTAAAAGCAGTTTCAGATCAACAACTTCAAGTACAGTATGTATTCAGGAGCTTTCAGTACAATCCTAGATCACCCACTAAGATTACAGGGTTATCAGACAAAACAGTTGTGGAGGAAAAACAAAAATCCTGCCTGAGTCTACCTTCTGCTAATGGTGATAAAAACATTTATATTTTCAGAAGTGATACCATTGTAAACTAATTTCCATGGCAGTGAAAGTAAGTTAAGCCCAACTCTCATGGGGACTCCACCTTTGGAACTCTAAACTATGCTGCCATGTTCACCAATTCAACTTCACCAACTGAGAATAAGGCTTCAATAGGGTTTAAACATACAATGAGTCTAGAGACTTACAGAATCAGAAAGTTTATTGCCAAGTAGGTTTACACATTTGGAATTTGCTTTGGTATTTTGGTGTATAACAATAAACATAGTAAGTAGAAAATATAAAGAAAGATTAAACAAGTACTGTAAGTCAAGAAGCATGAATAGAAAACTGACAATAAGATAATATGTACAATATGACTGTCATTTAAATGAAAGAGCTGTACAGTACATTTCATAGCCAATTTCAATTGCCAAAACCATGGAGGGATGGCAAAACTCTTTCCTTGTCAGGTGTGACTTTGCTTGGCTGATTGAATCAGATTCAAACAAATGGACTCAGCTGGATCTGTTTTGTAGTGATTAAAGTCCTTCGCCAGGTACACTCCCCAGCTCCTCCACGGTGCTAAGCTCTCGGTTCTTGGAATGAGACTTGAGAGCATGAAGTGAGAAAACAAAGACGCTGCAGAAACATTGTTTTGGCATGTTACACTGATCCCTCCAAGAGCTGAGAGAGGAGAAGTGGGATGTGGAGGAGAACTACTGGGAAATATCTTTTGGATATCTGGCAGTAGGGAAATAAATGTAATCCCTCCTTGTTATTATCTTCGTCTGGGCTCATGCGCACTTGAGATAATGTCGGCTAGGAGGAGTAGAGTAAAAGCATACTCCTTCCAAATAATGCATGCATCTGATTAGCCTTTGCCTGTTGTTGGTGGACAGTAAAGTGGCATTATCTCTAACTTCTATAGCAGATGGCAAAAACACGAAGAAGGAAGAGGATGCATAATCGCGTTTGACTCTCTTCTCCTTCATGCTCTTCTAAGGCACTACTTCTCCTGCACATATATACCTTCAATAAGTTAAAATCAATTCAGCCGTCTGTGGCATATTAGAATGCCGTTGTCCAAATCTATCAATTCAGCTGACAACCAGAGAGGCTTTTGATGTCAAGACAGGGTCAGACCATATCCTGACTCAGCCTAGAGAATAGGGGCTCTCCATCTTAATGTGCATCCTGCAAGAACATAGAAATTAATTACTTTCTACTTTGCAATCTTTCTTCTGCACAGTCTTACACAAATGCCATGTGCTTTCATGTATTTTTCATAGAAATATCAATTACGAATTACAGGATCATAAAAGAGAGATGATACATGTTTTGAGTGTGTGTGTTAGAAGCTGGTATTGTTGTGTTAAATGGAGCTAGCCCCTGCCTCCTGCACATGCTAAGCATCCTACATGCAGCGGGCTGATTTTTGTCACTTCATTATTCCTTTTGGATTGCTTATCAAAGTGCATAGTGCGGCTGTGATTCTCTTTTCTGGTTCATTACACCAAACAGATCAGCCTGAGATTCATGCCTAATTCTATTAGTCATTCCAGCTCTCTAAGGGGGAAGTAGCATGATAAAAAAAGAGGGCAGAAATACTGGAATCCTTTTCCCTCTGTGGGTACTGGCACCAGCCCCCCACCAGATGGTTTTTGTCTGTCTCTATCTTTCTCTCCCATGCAGACAGAAACATACAACCCCCACCCCCACCCCCTTAACATTGTTAGAGTAAGTGATGGAGTGATTCCGATGGGCCAACGTGTTCCCCACTTCTCGAATTTGTTACCGCTGTTGTTGTTAGAAGTTTGATGTCTTCCTCTGTCCCCTCTCTTTGGCGTCTGTCGGCTGCCGCTGTGCCTGCAGGACACCAGAGGAGACGACTGGCATCCTCAATGAGGAGGGGAGCGGTGCTCGCCTTCACGCTCCAGCGCCTGCACGCCTGAAGAGATGACAGGGAGAGGGAAAGGTGTAGGTTGACAGGCCAAAACAGCTTTTGCATTCCCATGAACATATTTTAACGAATACATATGCACGCTGTGCATTTGGGCACGCAAACATGGACTGGACGCATACTAACAGCAACACTGGTACAATATAAATCAATCTAATACAATTCCTCTGCCTCCCTTTAGCTGCATTCAGACCAAATCAGGTGCTGCGGCGAAAACGCCAGTCCTCCCATTCATTTGCACGTGGGTAGTGCGTTTAGGATGCGGCAGCCCTGCATGTCTGCGGCAAAAAGTTAAAACAGAATCAACTTTTGGAGAAATGCAACTGACATCACGCTGCGGTGGCCAATCACGCCGCCGATCAGACTGGAAGACGCCCAGGTGAAGAGGAATCTTGGTTTCCATTTAGCATTGTAGCATTCTGCTGTTTACTGTAGTATTCTGCTGTTTACCAAGCACCTGTGAAGATGGAAGAGAGACTGATCAATCGCTGCTGTGATGACTGTACATCAGCTGCCAACCCTGCCACGAGGGAGTACAAAGACGTTAATTGCAGTCACTTGGCTTGTATAGCTCTTCAAGTCAGGATTTATACAATCATGTAGCCATGTAGTGACACTCCCACACTGCCGAACAACCCTGCGCTAATCGCAGCAACGCCTGATTTGGTCTGAATGCAGCCTTAGAGTTAAATAAACACAAATGCACCCATGGACACCAAACAAGAACACATTCATAAATGCTCATACACTCCCAGGCCCATGCATACAATATATGTATATTCTTGCATATGCACTGCATTGAAAAAGATTGACAAAGTCTTTTGGTTGTTGTTGTTCTGTTTGTTTTTCACTCCCTTTTCACTGACCTATGGCACGGCCACTACATGTCTTACATGTCACATATTGTTTTTCTTCAGTATATGTAAAGCTATAGAGGAAAGCATTCATTTGGCATGTGAGTGGCACTATACATGTTCTGGGACACTTTTATAGAGGAAAAACATTTTTTTTACGATTTAAGATTGGTAGGGTTTTTTGCCCGGGAAGATGAAAATGTCAGTGCTCCAGGGATATAAGAATTATATAGGAACTATGTTCATACAGTAGGACAGTATATGTCTTAGTACTGTCAAAAACATGTGCTGAGACCCAAGTTAGACCCACTGAAGTGAACAGGGTGATCAAAGTTAGCTAGTTCAGGCAGTCAACTTGAGCTGCACATACACACGTGACATGCCTCACTCTCCACAACCATCTACCAAACACACCCTCCCAGTTTGGTGGTCTATTTAAACTGCAAACTTTGCCATCTCTCCCTCTGCCTGTCAATGCCACTGCTGCCATGCATCAGTATTGCTGCTTCTTTCAAGCCCCACCACCACCCCAGCATCCACCTGCATGCTCCAGCTAGGGGGTTTAAGATGTTGGCTCCATCACTCCCCAATATCTTTATGTAAACATATCTGAAGGGAGTGATGAGGCCGGAGCCTATAGACGCCAAACTCTAACTATGTTCTGCTGCTATAACAACAATTTCAAACGTGAGCTGTCAGACTGAACTCTCTCTATTAAAGTTAAATTGGAAACTGAACTGAATTGTAAAATCTCAGATGACGAATGGTATAACGTGCAAGATGCAACATACATCCACCAGTTCACGGATGTGGAAGGAGTTCTGTTTAACTTGTTTTTTCATCACTCCAAGAGTCAAGAGTAGACAACTTTCCACACAGCAACCTTGCCAGCAGCTGTGTGGATACTTGGCTGCAGACCACAAACACATATTTTGGAGCTGCCCAAAGATCAAGCTGTACTGAGATATGGTCTATGAAGTCTTGAAAGGGACTCTTGGGTATGAAATGCCCAAGAGTCGTACAGTACTGTACCTTGGTAATCTGACAGAGAAAAGTGTACAAACGGAGGATAAGCACTTGGTTATGGTTTTACTGGCTGCTAGCAAGAAAGTAATTACTAGAAAATGGTACAGAAAGGACCCCCCTACACAAAGACAGTGGATGTAGTAGAAGAAAGTTTGTAATGGAGAAAATAACACATATTTTAAGAATACAAGAAGGAAAAATGGACAATGTACAGATCCCAAAGAACACCAATAGTGAAAATGTCAGTGGATAGACAAAAAGATATAAGATTGTGACTGCAAGCATAACATGTGCATTATTCATTTCTCTCTTTTTTTCCTTTTCTTGTTGATGTTAAATGTGTTATGTGAACAAGAAAATGCAAAAAAATGTCAAAAAAATGTGCCTATAAAAAACTTTTCATAGACTTTCTCAGTCCTATTTGTGATGAATATGTTTTTAGTTTTTTTAACCGTTATGCTTTGAGTGAATTTAATTTTCAATGCTATGGAACTATGACTATTCTTCTAATGTGTTTGTAATGACTTGACCTGCTGGCAACTGGCTTCATGTGTGTCTAATCAAGCCCTAGATCATTGACTAGGTGCACCTGCAGAGTAACCCATATATAAGGCTACTCTTCATGCATGTCTCATTCTGCACTGAAATGTTTGCACCCTTTCACATTTTATTTTCTTTTTCACTGTTTGTATAGCCCTGTAATGTATCACACAGAAATATTTAAAATCCGGACTGCAGTCTGAATCCCTTTTTTGTTCTCTGTGTGCGAGTCCTCCCTTGCTGCATTAAATCTAATCTTGCCATGAAGTCAGTAAGTTAGCTGCAGGCTTCACCTGAGACACCTGGACCTCATGTTTTTAGTCTTGGGGTTGTTTTTATTTTGGAGACTCTGTGCCATGAAAAGTAAAGGTGCATTAGCAGTTCATGCTAGTTCTGTAACAATTGAGAGAGATATATATAATAAACTTCTGATACTGAGGAAAACTCTATTTATTGATTATGAATCAATATCTAAAGTTATAAGGATGTTTAGCCTAAACACACACTGGAGACACTGGAAACTGGAAGTTCTTCTGATGCCAGCAGTGTGTGTATGATGTCTGTGCATTCAGATTTGACTGCTTTATCACACTGAGAAGCAGGGATGCGATTAATTGTGTGCTAACGGTTCAAATATGCATGATCCTCTGCAACATTCACAACATAGCTTATTATTATTATTTGTCCTCTGTGTTTTATTGTCAGAGCACCAATTCTCTAAATGCAGTGCTTTTCACCAGCCGACCCTGTCTCCAAGAAATGACATTTAACTTCTACTAATGTAATGCCACCTGGATTATGTCTATGAATGACTGACTGTATCTGCAAAGTCGCAAAATGATCTTACAGGATGTATCAGCCAAATGTTCATAGTTTTAATAATTTGGCTTACCTTTGCCATACATATTCTCTCTGTTTATTGTATTTACATATAACCAAAATCACAACCTTTCCCTTGCCTTAACCAAAGTGCTTTTGTAGCCTAAACCTAACCACATGCAGAACACAAATCCCGGTCTCCAGGGTCAAAGCTCTGCTCTTTGTACACTCACCACTTACCCCAACCATGCACCTCTCTATATCCTTTTAATATCCATGCAGTCATTCGAACAAACGTTGCCACGGAATGTAATCCAGGAAATGTAATCCTGCAAAATATATTTGGCAAAACAAATAACTAAATGAACGTAATTTCTATAAGACAGGGTTGCACCAGTTTACCCTTAAATATCAAATGTCAGAGCATCCTGTGCAACCATCCGAACATCATTTAACTTTGTCAAACAAAATGAAATAAAGGTGAACAAAATGTTTAGAGTGATGTATACCCTTCTCAAGCAGGTTTCAGGGCTCTGCAAACTGACTTTTATATATATCAAATGAATAGGCACTGATACCTGCCTGAAATGTAGAAAATAACAGTAAATATTTTTGTTTGATGTATAGGATTTAATGACCTTGATGAGCCAAAAGATCAGCGAATGATCTCAAATATGTGGAGCAAATAAATACTTTTATTATACCGGTGCCTATTAAAGTGTCTCTATTTATTTTTGTGTGGGTTGCATCTTGAGTCACTTTGGTGTAAACTCCTCTGTCTTCAGTCTGCACGGTCTGTTCTATTCACAATTAACTCAGCAACCCTCTTTTTTCTCTGGGAGAACAAAAAGAGAGTTAAAACGTTCATTTAAAACGTTTTGATGTTGAACTAATACATTTCTGATTATGAGGATTTTTGAGCACTTGATCTGTTCTTCGGGTGGCTCTGCTGTATTTCCAAGCTGAATAAAAGACAAAGATTAACATCTGAAATGTATAAAGAAAAAAAAAAGAATGATTTCAATCTTGTGATATAATTGAGACCAACTGGGCTGTCATTAAAAATGCCCTGTAGACCCTTGTATAACCATAAACAAAATGCCAGATTTCACAGATTTAATGTCGGATTCCAAGGTGAATTTGAATGCAAGGACGAGCATTCTGTCAGTGAATGAACAGATTGCTCATCCCTGATCCAGCATGTCGACCGCCTGAGCTGGTGGGTGAATCTGGCTCTGCGATGTAGACAACATGATGACAAATCGTCTCAGCAAAATGTTGCATGGTAAATAAAAAAAATAATAATAATTTAATTATATGCAATTAAATAACCTCCTACGGCCCACGATCACCACACACAAGTACACACACATATATACATACACACACAATCAAACATGCATGTACACATCAAAGTACTGCACTTTTTAGTATCTTTAAAATAAGAATCATGGACCAAACATGAAGGAATATAGTAGAATGCATGAAGTGACTAATTACAAGCCTTAAGACTTTTGCTTTGGTCAGTGTTATAACTGACTAACATACATTCTCAGGCACATAACAATTTCTACCCCAAGCAAAATGTAATTTAAATGTAGTGTGGCGTGACTGTTTTAATGAAATGTTCCTTGCTTTTAGCCAACAACACTTGAGAACAAGCTTCCAAAACAATCAAAAATAATACAGTGAGCAATTGGTTCTTTTTGGCACATTTTTATGCATGCATTTCTCTTCAGTTTTTAGCCATGCTAGGAGCGTGGCTCTGGGGATGGCAATGTCACTTCATTGGTCCACGACTTTGGTCACTTGCTTTGGAAAGACTTTCTCACACATACAAAGTAACTAATCTGACAACGGCAATAGACACAGAATGTCAGCATGGTGGTCCACCAGCATAAAAAATATACTGTATAACTTCTACTAGCCCATAAACCAAACGTTTAGTGCAAATACACACATTTCAGTCAACTACCATTATGTAACACTATAGCATCTCAAAATAATAAATTATCTACCGGTTAGTACATCAACTTCGACTTTTCCCAATATCAACCAGATGAACGTAGCTGGTAAACTCAAAATGTCTTTCCAGCTGAACAGTTATAATCCAGAACAGAACTTTGTACAGGCATGATTGCGATGCTCTTTAAGAGTAGAAGTTGTGAAGAAAGAGAATTGCATCCACTGTAGATGGTTTTAGCGCTGCCCGCTTCTGGTCAACTGCGTTGACTACTCTGTCTGTCTTCCTGCTTCTCAGTGGGCATTGCGTATCTACCATGGATGTACAAAGAGAACTGGATACAGTGTCGGAGGCGAGGCCCCATTCATTCCTATGAAAGTTGCTCAGTGGCATATGAAGCCACTGAGGGTATACCACATTGTGTGGCCCATACAGCAAGCGCACTAGCGTTTCCTTTAACCCCGCCTCCCAACCTCTCCGACTCACTCACATGAATGACAGTGACTCAATAAATCTAGATTCGGCTATCATTGAAATTTTACAACTTTCAGGACATAATGATTTAAATAAGAGCTATTTAAGTGTTTGTACTGGGAAGTTGATGTACCTCCAAAAAAAAAAAAAAATCTGCTGATTTACAGACGTCTCTTTCACAATGTAAGTCTTTTAATGTAAGGAAAAAGTATTTTGGGGCCAGTGTGCATCATGTGAAGGAAATGGAAGTTGTAATTACACGGTGTGGCCATTATGTCAAATTGCCTTCAAAGCCTGGAGCACTTCCTTGGGGGCTTGGTATCTACACATTGGTAGAGAATGAAGGGGGAGAGAGAGGGAGAGAATTTTTTAAGTTTAAGGTCAGATTGCCGAAGTCTGATATGGCAATCCAATGTATCAAGTTTTAAGATCTGAATAATTGCATGTCATATTGGTACTCAAAGTGATGGGGGAAGAGGGTCAGTCTCTGTCAATGTCTATAAAAGTAAGAAATGGATACAGTCCAACAGAGACAGACAGTGTTAAAGAAGATACCTGTGAGTGACAGTCAGTTAGTTGGGAAAGTGGGAAAAGGAGGATGACCTTTTTGTGAGGAGAGGTGTCAGCTCCAGGAGGGGCAGGAAAGGGGACGGTGTCTCCTTCGCTTCAGTGACTTCCTCTCTCCTGTACAAGAAAGCTGTCGGCCATCTTCCAAGAGGACTCTCTTTCACTCAATCTCCCTTTATCTTTCTGCCTATCTGCCACCTTTCTCCCCCTTCACTCTCATACGCAATGTCTCCCAACTCCCTTTTCCAGGCCCCTCTCTTCTCTTTCTCTGTCAGCCACTGTTAAATCAGATAGATTGCAGGTGTGTTTCCACTGTGAATGAGGATTGTCTGCTGCTGTATGGCTGCAACCTCCCAGCATGACACAGCACCTCTCCCAATTTACTGTGCCATAATTTATCCGCAGACCCTAAACATACTTAAACAGCATTCATATATGCAGGCCTCATGGTTATCCTATTTATCATAAACCCCTACCTCTGCATTAATTCTGAGGTGTGATTAACTACAAATGCCGCCGTCGGTGAGCGTATAAAGTCTAGCAATAAACTGCCCAACTTCATCCACTGCCCATACAGTGATGGAGATATTACTCAAGCGGCCAATCTGTGATTATTCTGCATTCATTTCAAATCATTTACCCCGGGCGTTTTAGCATGAGACTAGATGTATCCACGCTGAATACGATTTTCTATCTCGCCTGCTGTGTTTTCAGGCATATTTTCTTCCCCGTATCCTCAAACTGGCAGCCGCTATCAGTAAATGGCACCAACCTTTCTCTGCGGGGTGAAAATGACTGCCTTGTAAGCTTTGCACCGGCCTCAGCCCTCTCCCAAGATGGTAGTTAAAAAAACGATGTTGACCTATGCGCGGCCTCAGGACTGTATATCTCAGCCAGAACAGCACGCAGGAAATAATCCCCCCAGTTTTGAATTATTATGTGTCCCAAGGTCCCTAAATGGATTTTCTTAGGAGCAATGCGAGCCTAGAAGCTGGACATCAGACTATTTTGCTTTGTTGGTGTTTTTTTCCCCCTCTTTTATTGATTTTAATATTACCTAGACTTCCATAATCCCACTTATACAATTAGATTTATCATCAGTCTTCCAGTGGTGCAGAACGGCACTGATTAATTGAGTCTCTATTGACAGGTCTCAATTAATTGGACAGAGCACTGGATTCTAACTGTACAAAATTCATTAATAGCCGACTCTATATCAAGGATATTACGCTGATGGATGACATGAGGTCTGGCCTTTTAAGATCACAACAGTAAACAATCTGGTTGAGACTATCGTGACATTTCCAAACCAAGCCTTTTTTCATTTTCAAAGTGTCCGTCTGTGGGTGCAGGGTTCTATATAAAACAATCACTGTTCCTGGCTCTGTCCTCATAAGCTCTCAAAGGTCAGCCCATGGACAACACCAAGTGCTCTAATTATATTTTGCTGAAAAAAATGTCTAGGGAGCACATGTCCAGCAGCATTGTAGCTGCTGCACAAAATAGGTGTTTGTCTGCATTAGGGTTAAGGTTCAATCTAAAATTGCTTCAGTTTCATGGGGATCTCAGGGTTTTGACCCTCCCAAGACAGGTGTTGCTTAAGAGCTGCTGATTCCATTGTGCTTTTTTTGTGTTTTTCAACATACTCACTGTACTGTGATACTTAAGCTCTTACAAAAATGGGAAGCGACAGGAAATTTTCATATCTAAAGTATCCCACATCCTCCATCCTTGATGTCTTGTTGTCTTCATGTTAGAAAATATTTATAGTGTATTTTCTTTTCCCCTCGGGTGAATTTTGCAAAATCATGCGTAAAATAAAAATAAAAAAAGGCAGGCACAAAGAAATCAATAAATGCTTCAAAGAGGGCACCTAGGAGGAGAAAGGAAAAGCTCAAAACAGGTCAAAAAGTCTGATCTCCCATAATCCTTCTCTTTGCTACACTTTTCTGAGACTGTTTGACAGAAACCCTCAGTTCAATGATGCTTCTGTTCCTAAAACAAGTTTGATATGCTGAAATAAACATCCAGAGTTGCACTTTTTATTCAGTAACAGTGCTCACTGCTTTGTCCTTTTTTCACAATGTGAAATTATTATACAGAAACTAACTGACAGACCACCCCTATGTTAAGGGTTTCCGTAGTTCATATTGGTATAAAAAGTAACTTTCATAAACTACATACAGAAGTTTGGTTATGATTTATTTTACAAAAGCATTGAGTCTATAGCATGAAGCAACTCGGTCCTCTTGAGAGGAGATTTTTTTTTTTTTTTGGCAGCATTCATTCCTTACAATGAGGTGGAGGCGAAGGTGACCTCTGCAGAGCAAGTATCTCAGGCTGAACCACTTTCCCTGTAGCTCCTTCCTGCCACACGGGCCATCAGAAAGCCAGGCTCAATCCACTTTTCTAAATTGCTACCATTTAATGGAACACCTTGACCTGACTTCCCTCCCTGCCAAAAATAAATAAAGAAGTTGTTGGTAAAAATGAGGCCTTCCAACTTAGGTGATGCCTGTGGAAAACTGAACATATCAAACACCACTTTTACTGAATTGCTTGACAGATACTTTTTTTTCCAAGAGATCTTCAGTGGGCTAAATACAGGAGCGGCGTTTTCACTGTGTTCCTATAGAGACACAAAATACTTATAGTATGCGTGAATATTTCCTTAATGCATGTTTTAGAAAAAAGTAAATGTGGAAAATTCAGTGTTAAGAAAAACAGAAAAACTGTCTTTTTGTTCACAGGCATTTTAAGACCTTAGGTGTCTTCAGATGCTCAGGCAGTTTGAACTGAAGGTGAACAGCAGCCACAGAAGAAGTCTGATTCCTCACATTAGTCCCAGGTGGGTGGAGGAGCAGCTTGTTGCATGACCTGCAGGTACAAGTGGAGGAGTATGAAGTTCAAACAAGAAGGGTGGAGCATTTCTGCACTAGAAAGTGAAAAGAGGTTTCTTTTTAAAAAATTCAGTCCTGGTTTCCATAGCAATTATCAAGCTCATCTTTTGGCTGGTAATTCCTGCAAAATTCGGAGGCTGACTTTTATCTTTTCACATTACTGAAAACCCCACGTAGATATACAGTAGCTCAGTATAACTCCTTTTGAGAGAGCTGAAACAAAAAAGCTTTTGTAACACAGGTTCATTTTTTTTCTAGCTGATTGTCATCCTCCGAGTGTACAATAATCTCCTCAGATCCAAGATCTTGCTAAATGAATCTGTAAAAGTACAGTCCTCTTTAAACACTGGCAGTTTAAAACGTGTTTCTCTAGGGTTAATGCCTCAGAGGGCTCTGATGAGACTTTAAATGTAACCGGCCATAAAGCGTCCCACACATTAAATTAAGCCAGCGAGAATCTAATTAGCAATGACTGCTGACTTGAGTGACAACTTGTTTACGCATTGCGTCGATAACAGAGTGATGTTTGCCAAAACCAAAGGGATGAAACAGTCCCCGCTCTTAGCCAGTGGCTTAGTGGTCAAAGCAAACTTGATTGCTTATGAAATTATCCAAATAAAGGAGTTGCCAGAGTACTTCATCAACATCGATTGGCATCCTTTCTTAAATCAAAAACATAATTTCCATTTGGTCTTAAAGAGAGACTAAAGGAACAAAAATCCAGAAGGAAATGTGGATCCCTTGAAGATTATCCAGTAAATTACTTTTTTTTAAATTTGCATGTATCTCCAAGATGGCTACAGCTATCATAAGATGCCTTGACTCCAACAAAAGGTCCCCTCTCCCCTCAAGTGTCCTTGAGTTTCTGTGCCCTGGACGTTCAGATCGGTGGAGGTGAATTGCAGCTGTATTGGTTAAACCTTTCACTGGTATCAGCTTCAAATGTTGCAATGGATAGAAAGTGAAGGCGGGATTACACTTCCATTGGCATACAGGGTGGTCTTTTGATCTCAGCCGGAACCCCACTTGCCTGCAGGGTGGACTTAGAAGGCTAGCTGAGAGCCCGGCACGAGCAGCACTGTGAACCTGGGCTGGAAGCCAGCTGTTGTAGGTGGATCTGAACTATCCATTGATAACGTGGGAAAAACTGTGTCGTCCATTTGTGGTTGAAGACATCTTCATCACAGATAAACACCGGAATTTCCACACTAGCTACATTTCTAAGAGGGCCTTGTGGAACTGCTTAATCTGGAAGCAACATTCAAACTGCAATTAGTATCTTTTAGTATACTGATCTGACAGCAGACCAAATGGCTTCTTCCAGGATAGGGGAACATAGAAAATGCCAAAGCAGCAATTTTCAAGAGTGAACTGCAACAAAATGCACAAGCATTTGTTTTGTACAGTTTTATTACTAAAACTAGGATTAACATACACAAACATCCCTCTTTGTATTGTGAAAGTTGGATTGGAACCTGGAAATGATCATCGTGACAACTTTACCTATATGTATATTCAGAGACAACCCAATGCACTTGTGTGAAACCCTTATCCAGAGAGACCATCTGGGTGAATGGTTGGGTGTACAAAAACACAGGACTCTGACACCAGAGACCAGGGTTCACATCCTGCATCACAAATGTTGTTAGGTTAAGTCTGCTATACCACTTAAACTAACCTTAAACACTAAAGGAGTATGTATTGTAGAGAAGACACATTGACAGTGGCATTCAATATAAACATAATCCTGCTCCTAATGCAAATTAATTGTGTATATATACATGTTTTTAGGAGACATGGTTGTCAGAGGTTACCCATATGTGGTGACTCATATTATATATAATATATGATATATAGATATTTAATTTATGGTATGGACTAATGTATGCTACATTGTGAGCAATTACTAATAAGGGTTTGGTCCCTTTAAGTGGGGCTCCACACCTGATACTAATCAGCCAATCATTGATGGATAGAAGAAAAGTATTTGAGCTTTTGGCAAAGGCATCGTGCAGAAACACATCAAGCCTAATTTATTAATAAGAGTGTTTTTTGCACATAAGTTAATACACTTCATTCTGGGGAGTTACTCCTTTTTAATGGATTTTTAATATTGCAGAAAGTATCTTCCCACAACCATTTGGGTGCAAATCAAAGAAAGTGATGAAGAACAGATGAGCTTACCCCATTTTTTTCCTTTAGAAGAAACTAGACACACACATATCCATGATGCCCTCAAATAAATGCACCGCTAACAAGCACTCAAGAAGCCCAATGAAAAACACAGCCGGTCTGAAAGGAGCACAATCAATAGCAGGTCCCTTTTTATTTTCCTCCCTGGTCTCATCCACCCATGCCGATCCTGTTAGTACCATATAATCTGGATGGCACCTTTCCTAGAACCAGCCTACCAGGCTTATAGATTACTGTCTTTTATTGGAGGGAACAAAAGAACAAGGGCAAGCTTTATTCACTATTGGAAAACTATAAGGAGCGTGCCTCGATGCTATAGATGAAAGACTCAACAGGCTTAAGGAGGCTATGCATTTCATGTTTAGTATGCTAGTGCTTTGAAGCTGCTTGAGTGGAGGGTCAAGGAAGAGAAGGGTCGAGGGATGCATACTTGAGTGAGTGAAAATACGGAGGCCATAAAGGGTCAGCTCACTGGCATTATTACAAAACACATTACTTGCAGTGGTTTTGAGATATCATTAACACTTACCAAATTGTGAGCAGTTACAAAGGAACGAGTGAAGAACCGGAATGACCTGATAAGTGATGAATCGCTATATGAGTACTCTCTGAATCAAGGACTATATAGTAGGTAAAAATTAGTTACAAGAGAACAGACTGGGAGATACCATATTCATGAATCATTGTGTAATGATTAGTTCACAGATATGATGTGAACAGACATACTGACCACTTTCTTCATGAGTCATGCTAGTCACAAAACGTATTAATTACTTAAACATGAATTACTCTTTTTGTGCCCTCTCAATTAAAGTGATGCATCATACTGAGAAGTTACAAGTGACCCCATGGCCACAGCCCTCTTTTTTCTGGCTTGCTATTGGACAGCTAACATGCCACTCAAAACCTCAAGCCAATAGGACGTGCCTGTTGTCAAAGGGAAAATGCTGAACTAGCTGCTCATTCCGGTCTTAAACTTCTTAATAGACCCTTTTCACGGCATTTTGACCTGTCAAAGCAGGAAAAGCACAGGGGTAAGTAATAAAATTAACGATGGCCCCATTCCATTAATTGTCCCAGTAAGCCATGTCATTGAGTGAGCATACACTAGAGCCCTGGAACTGGCTGTCCTAAATGGAATGAAGACACACACGTAAACTCAATGCTAACTATCCAACAACGTCTGAGTGAAGTGTAGCCAAATATGTACAGCAAATAGTTTGCATTTCTGAAAACATGCAAGCATGCTAACACTAACCTATGTGCGGCTCTGCTAACGTAGCATGATGCTAAATGTGTCGTGTGCAATCATCTGTTCAGATGTCTTGGAACTAAAGCCACCAGAGATGTGATGCTGTACTGGAATGAAGCAGTATTTCTGGTAAGCTTTGGTGAACAATGTTTCTTCTTTTTGGAATGGTAAGGTAATCATGAAGTAATGAGGGATTACTTAATAACTTCTAATTATCTACTACATAGTCTGCTATTCAGATTTATTCAAGACCTACTTATTAGCGATTCATCAATTATCTAATTGCTGCAGATTTAATTTCTCACTCATTCCTTAGCAACTGCTCCCAATTTTGTGTACCTTAAATTGTTATGAAGATAGCTGCCTCTCAAACTTCTGCTGTCATCCCTACAAACTAATTGAATGAATTAGGTTTGTGATGCTCAGATCATTGAAAAAATGACTATTGAGAAACTCAGCAGCAACTTGTCTTTCCTAAAGTAATGTCCTTGTCACTGTGTAATCCAGACCTAGCTGTGAACAGTTTACATTAAAACAATTTCCAACCAGGAAAAAAGTCAGACGCAGCGGTGAATTTTTAATGTTTTGAGCAGCATGATTAAAATTTTATTCACCACTCCTGTATTAGGATGGCAGTTCAGATACAAAAGCTCAGCACATAAGACTTAAACTATGTGCATAGTTAGATACCACTAGGGGTAAAAATATGTTTATTTGTGATTTGGCCTTTTCTGACCCTTTCGAAACTCCTCCGTGTAGGTGGAAGAGAATTGCTGAACACAATCTATCAGTGATTCCAATGCAGGTAGAAAATCTCAAAGCTGTTTCCTGTCTGAATGCATCGCATCAACATAAAACTGAGTCACGCTTATGTGACTTGTGCTGTGCTGCTTTTTGTACGAGTGCATTTTGTCAAAGGACTCTACATTGTTTCTTGAAGCATTGCTAAAACAAATGCACCAACATATGAACAATCAAACAAACCCTCTATATTGAGCACAGTCCCCCCTGACGTGATCTCAAGCACCAAATAATGTTTTTAAGCATTTTTTGTGGAATGTGCTTGTTTCAATCATTGATTTTAATTTTGTTAATTTGTTTTTCAAGGGGGTAATTTTACACTGTGATGACCACAAGGTCATATTTTTATTAGTCATTCTTACTGACTCATTCTTACTTTTATTTATTTATTTATTTTCAGGGACTATGCACATGGATCAACATCGCTGTAAATGTGCCAGTGTTGGACAAAAGGCTATTTTTCAACTGGTGTCCCTTCCTAGTAACGACAAAGTTTTAACTCTGAAAGCCAAACTTTCCCGGTTGGTCTGAGTTGTAAATCACAAACACTGTCTTGACTAGCTTGTTTTTCGAATCCTCTTTGAATGCCCGGTTTACTTCTTTTCACCGTCGCATTTACCATTTCTTGGCGTGTTTTTCTTTTGGGTGGGGGGGGAATTGATGAAGCATGATTTGCTGGCGTGTCAGATGGATGGTGCAGGAAATGGATCACTTGCTTTGATTAAAGCACCCCGCTTGGCTGGCTTTGCACATCATAATCTAAGAATGGATTACACTGCAGTAATGTGGGTCACAATATTTAGCAACAGTGAAGGCAAAGCCACTGCAGTGCATGGGGAAACAACGCTCATAGAGAAGATTACAATGAGATGTAGCGCTGCACTGTACGATTTAAACTGTGGACTGTATACAGAAGCTCACGGCTGCCCATTAAAAGGTAATTTTTCCACTCCAACCATCCATATCACTCCTTCGATCCTGCCTCTGAATGGAAAGGTGAGTGTTAAGATGGCTGTGCAGAGGGAATATGTGTGTGTGTGCGTGCATGCACACGTGATTGAGTGCGCCAAGTTATTGACCTCTAGCGAGGGAGGAGCATTAATGTCCAGTGTGCCGTGAAACCCGGCCTACACCCCGTGTCCAAGGTGACTGGCACTGCCCCGTCCCATGGCACACTCCTGCCTCTGATGGATTGACTGGGCCTTGGAGAGGGACCTCTCGTAGTCTACTGTGTATTTTTCTTGCGTGTGCGTGTGTGTGTGTGTGTTAGTGTGGGAAACTTTTAATTGTCTACAGAATACAAGTTTTGTTTTGGCTATCTTCCTCCATCACTTGTAAAGCCGTTGTTCTCTTGGTTGCTCCTCAGGAACATTTATCAAGACTGGGACTCTCCCTCCATGCCTCATGCTAATGAATCCCTGCACACTTTCTTCTCTCTAATGATTCTCAGGAAATGCTCCCCTCTTGTCTCCCTCTTATCACTATCTCCCTTGCCCCTTTCATTTATCTAATGCACTCTTTCATTTAAGTAACGTATAAATGAAATGTGCCTGCAACATTTTCTTCCCATCATGTTCTCCTTATCTCTGCTCCTCCTTTTTTTTTCTTTTTTTTCCCTCTCTCTGTACACTTCCACTTGGGATTGAATGAATGAGCCGAACACCCGGAGGATGGTGCTAAACTCCTACACAAGACTGTATTGTACACGCCAGTTCCATTTATGGGATGAGTTATAGATTCCCTCTCACCACATGCGGAGGCAGGAATGTGAGCAAACTGCTAACAACATAACTAAGTTGGAGATTTGATTATAGGCTGCCACTTGCAGCCAGGAAATATCTAATGAAAGCTTTGGTTGTCAACTGTGTCACATTGGTGGCAGAACAATTCCAGCTCCAGCTTTGATTTAGTGGGGACGGAATAGTGGGGACGTGTTCATTTGATAGTTACAAACTTGATATACCTTCATTTTGTACATTTTTATGCTCATCATCACTGCTTATGCAAGCTGCAATCAACCTGCTGGAAGGCAAAACACCAATTTGTAATTAAAAGATTTGAATATTGAGTCAATTTACTGCCAGTAGAATTTATATGAGCAAATGAAACATGTACTGTATATATTCTCTTTAAAGCCTTTTTGGGTATTTAGAGCAGTGAAACTTGGGTGATGTAAGATAAAATAAAAAATTAAAAAGTATAAAGCAAAGTAGTTGAGTCAGTATACAATGGGTACAATGTTTGTAGTACAAGTGCGGTTCTTCCAAAACAATCCTATGACAGCGGTTTCTGGTGTCTGAGTCCCTTTTTTTACAGATCCTTTAAAGTGTGGCACTACAGCAACGTCATGCTACTTCTGAAGGCCACCATTTGCCTTCATTTTTTTATATATATAAATAAATGTATACATGATGTTCTTCAGGTTCATGAGGGGTTTGTAGATGTAGCTAATGCTCATGCAGCATCACAGTCAATGGTCGTCTTGATGTTTTCTTTTTATTTCCTTCTTTGTTTCTGTTAGTTTTATGTTTCAGTCCCAATCTCAGTTTTTACTGTTTTATGGACAGTCTCTGTCACATTCTCTCTATATGAAGTGCTTTTACTTCAGTACTGTACAGTTTAGAGGAACTAGTATTTTACTTACGTATTGCAATTTTATTTTAGTTGATGTGTTTGATGTGTAATCAAATAATACTGTAATATAACACTCTGAAAGGGGCCATTTACCACAAGGAGTACTTTTACTTTTGATGCTAATACGCAATACTGTATTTGTGTAATTTTGAATGCAGGACTTTTACTTGTAATAGAGTATTTTGACATTATTGTGTCTCTTTTCTTCAAATTAGAAATAAAAATACCTTTTCCACCCTGTATTAATGCAGCTTTGATCAACTGAATTTCCTTTGATTAATAACTTGTAATAATAACAATAACTTGTAACACTTGAGCAGACGTGGCCATTCGCGTGCGTGTATGTAAACCTCTCATCTTCTTCATCTATCCCTCACTGTATAGTTTCCCATCAGTGCTGACTGATAAGCTGCTTTGACCCTGTGTGTCTACATGTCCCTGCAGTCGATGGAGATGATGATCGATGTTTCAAGTGACATTTCTCAGCTAATAACCTCTTATCCTATTGATTCCCTGCCCAGATATCCTGCTCTGCTCTCTTTCAACAAATGGATTTTGTCCCCTGCTGTCCTTCTCCCCTACCCATCTTCTTTTCTCATGTTTCTGTATTTCATAGAATAACTATTATGGTCATTCAGGACCTCTTCTTTCCTTTTTATACTCCATATAGCCCCCCCACCACCACCTCCCCCCGAGGCTAAATTCCAAAACTCCAAAAAAACCACAAATTAAAAATGGTTTTAATTTGTGGTTGTAGTTTGCCTACAGGAGTGACTGTCTCCGCAGTTATAGTACATCTGAAAGGGCGGAAAAGGGAAGGAATTGAAAAAGAGCCCTGCCAAAAAAAATCCAGTCATGAGTTACCAGAGTCTTTGAGGAGCTTCTCAAAGGAAATGATGTTTCTGCACGCCCATATCACAAAGGCAATCACTGCACACTCATTCACATCTTAATTAAAAACCGTGGGCATACAGTGACAGTCGGTTGTGCTGCCAACTTTCACATTCCTGTTGAAAAAATTCAGTTTCTTCAGTGTGTGTGACTTTTAATCTGAATGCATTTTATTTTTTATGTTTTGTCTTCATATATTCATACAGAACTCATAAGTTTAACCAAGGATAATGGTGAAAATGGTTCAAGGATTGGTTCAGAGATTGTTGTTTGCTGAAAAAACAGTAACTGAGAGAAACTTGTGAGCTAGATAATTAATGTTGTAGTCACACTAACTTCATTAGATGCATCTCAATGTGCTTCTCCCCCCGAAGCAGATCCTACCCTAAAAGAGATGTAGTGTGAAACATTTAATTTGCTGAATACATAAACATTGACACTCATGCAACAAAAAAACTGCTTTAAAAGCTTATCTTAATTATCTGTTCGTTGCTGTCTTCATGGTGGTTCTTCAAGTTTTATTTCTTTTACAATTGGCAATATCCATGCACTTTATTCACACATCCATCCAGGTTTTAGGATAGAAAATTGAATAGGGAATGGTTTGATTTTTCTTTCCAACTGTCTTTGTGCAAATGTTGATTACAGCTTTCCAGACAAAACAAGCCTGAAGCCTGATAGACCATCATTTAGTCATCCCAGTTATGTCCATGATTAATTACACTGTGCTCAGTATTATGCTGAATAAGAATGTCTATAACCCACCAATCCAAATGGCCACTGCAGACACTTGCATTTAACTTGAAAGTCCATAAACGGCTATAAATTATAAAAATATTAAAACCCACTATGGACTTTGGACATTTATGTCCCTGCATCGTTTTGCCAAAGGAGATATAGTTGCTAATATCATTGCTAAATATAAAACTGGTGTATAGACAGAAAAAAAACAGCATTTAGAAGGAGCAATTACAGTAGTGATGAAAAATTCAAGTTCAAAGGATTGTGTTTCATTTTATCTTAAATGCATTGAGTGAAGAGTACAATAATAAACTTAAAGCCTGCAAATTAGCCCATATGGCTGAATGTGTCTGCAGGGATTGTTTCATCCCACTGTGTGTCTATTAAACTGCGCATACACACCATGTCTGTCATGTAATCCCTATTTACATCAAAACACTATTTTCTCTCATGTCCAACAAGTCAGGCTGACATTTAGAATTCGTATTCTTGCAAGTCATTGTCAGAATTTGCAGTGGTGGTTTTACCAGCTTACACCAAATTGGAGTAGCACAGTGCTGAGTGTGCTGCTGTTGACACAACATTTACTGTAGAGCATGACGGCTGGAAGAAATCTCTTTACATCAAATTGTTTACCAACTGTTAGACAGTTTCACACTGAACACAACTGTAATACCTTCCTTATCGCTAATTGTTCAACCCACAAGCTATTCATTCTTTTCATTTGAATTACTGAATTACTTCCTGTATTTAGCTCAAGTACATAGAAATCTACGTTGAATATGAAAGAGGAGAAGCAACAGATATTTAATGATGTTATCACGTAGACGTCTTTATTTTAAACACTTAGCTGGGTTTCATCTTAGCACTGATTTTTCTGACTTGAAATGGTCTGCCTAGTACTGTAAATCAGAAGTTACACTATAGGAGCAGCAGTTCTTTTAGTTATATAAGAAAACTATGCCAGGAGCAAGAAGAAGTCTGTGGCTACACATTTGTACCATAGCAATACTGTCATGTCTTAATCTTGCAGTAGATCTAACCAAATAATACCGAGAGGTTATGTTTAATTGAATGTTTCACAAACAGTTAATGTTTCATTACACCAATGCATAATTTGATGATATAATCTCATTATGTTGTTTTTGTCTAATTTGAGCAAATGTTAAATCTCTGTTTGAGCTGGGTTAGCTCAAAGTTCAGCAGGTGCTTGTCTGCTATCAGCAAAACACGGTTCTGTGGTTGATACCTTCTGTTAAATTGCTAAAAGATAAATTGCCTTCAGCTGTATCATTACAGTGCTTTTAACCTTCAGTGTTCTCTGTAGGAAATCCCACTCATGCTGTCCATTGTTTGGTAAAAGGAGCATTGAATCCACTTAAATGTCATGTAAATTGAGCCTTTTTTAGATGACAGAATTATCTTTCTTCATTGTTTAATCCATTTCATTGAGTCATCAAGTAACATTCATTTTTCTGTTTTTTCCCAAATCCAAGGCATTGGATTCAAACACTTTCTTTGAACGACCACAAATCAACCACTATAGTTTAAACAATTGCACAATGCATGGATCATTTGACTGCAAACAAAACATTCTCTGATTCATCAAAGAGAAACTGTTATAGAGCTCAGATGGCAGCACAACTAAAAAAACTGACTGATGGCTGCAGTCTGTGCTTAACTCGAACAAAAAATACTTCAGTGCTATAGCGCAACAAATTACTCTTTTGATGGCCTCTCACGAGTGGCAACGAATGTGAGCGACAGACAGGGAGTGTGTTGTGTGTTCTCTTTTTTTTTTTTTTCACTGTGTGTTGTTGAGCTGTGAATCTTCATTTAGTAAATTCCCCATGCCAGGAAGCTGGCACACCAATTCCATGCCACTGTCAATCACTGACACTGTGTACTGCCTCGGAATAATTTAGAGGAAAGTGTGAATTTGGTCATTTAAAGGCAGACCTTCGAAATGCCTGGATTAGGATAACTTGAAAGAAGTCAGTCGGGTGACATTTAAAGGTTTTAGACACTGCCTTACTTTCTCAGATACAGCTGTTCTGACTAATGGAAGAACAGAAGGAACGTCAGTATACAATACAGTCTATAGTTTTGCTTTGACATTAATTTCTACATGATGATGTCAGCAAATGATCTCATCAAACAGAAAATCAGTAATCAAAACATGCAGTTTATAAGGAATACATGTATATAGACAGATTTACATTAATTTATATAAAATATGAGATTCTGTTTCGTTATATTCCACGTCATTTTGACATTTGTTGGAGCTTCACACCCACACTTTGTGCCTTCATACATTAAATGTTAATATAACATGGGAACAGCTTTGAGTGTGCTTACGTTCTCCTCCATTGTACGCACTTCTCATATTGTGAGTGTGCATCAGCCGTTTGTAGATTCTGTTCAGTACATTGAACACGTTATTGTGGTTATCACACAACAAGAAACTTCCAAGATTTCTCATTTAGGTGGATTAAAGAGGAATATTCTTGTGATTTCCATCTGAAGACTTTTTTATGATATGTAAATTGGGTAGGCCTATTGGGTACTGTTTTAGATTGGTTTTATTCCTATCTCTCTGAAAGAAACCTTTCTGTGACTATAGAGGACTGTAAATCCTCCACTACCCAATTTGAGCATGGAGTACCACAGGGATCATTTGTCGGCCCTTTACTTTTCTCTCTCTTATACTCTTATACTCTTCTACATGATCTACTTCTCCTCTGATCAAAATAATATAATCAGACTGAGCAAACTACAGGTCTGTCTTATAGAAGTTAAAAACTGGTTTTCTCAGAACTTCCTTCAGTTAAACTCCAATAAATAAGACATTATTATCATAGGTTCAGACTCCTCAGTTAGTCAAATTTATTCAAACTTAGAAGCCTGAGTGCAGCCTGAGATCCTCTGGTAGGTCTCTATCAGTAATTCCCAAGTTGAGGCTAATAACGACTATTTGGTCGTTTCATCTTTTATATTTTCCAGAAATATATCTGCAAATATGGAGTGCAGGCCTTTGAGCCACTGGCTGCTGTGCTGTCATCCAAAGACCCAGCCGACCTGCTGAGCGCTACTTCTTCCTGATGGCACATGTAGCTGCATGGGTTCAGCCTTTTCCCGTTTTTTTTTTTTTTTTTTCCTCATGCATTTTCTATTTTCAGCTTGTTTGAAGATGTACTTAACAGGGCTCTGTCCCCTTGGCCTTGTTAAACATTCTACTGGGATATTTTCCCATCAGCTTAAAGAACACAGAGGAAGAGGACGATATTGTAGGTTGGGGACAGAGAGAGATAAAGATAAATAGAGAAGGAGAATGCTGAGAGAGATCGAGAGGAGGAGAGGTTGAGCTCTTTCTAACATTTAATGAGCTGGGATGTGGATACATTTATCAGCACTGGAAACTTCAGGCTTCTGCGAGGGGAAGTTGGGTTCTGGGTCCTGGCTGAGGGAGCTTTGTATTATTTGCGATTTAATTAGCAGCCGTTCACATAAAGAAATAATATATTCATCAACAGAGGTGTATTTCTTAAAGCTTTGATCAGGGAAATCTACTCTATTAGTTGACTTTTTCAAGTTTTTCTATTCCCTGAATGGTATATTTTGAAGGTAAGGTTGGAATAAAAGAAGTGTTTTCTTTACATTTTTCTGGGCTCGAGTTGTCTTGAGATTAAATCAAACCAGGTGATCTGGCAAGTCTGAAATGTCTATAGTTGTCAATTAGCTTGCTACATTTCTTACTAATTGGTTTGTGATGGTAGAAACACGTTGATTAAGGTGCCATTTTCAGTGTCTTGCTCAGGTTCCAGAGGCACAGAGACTTTCTTCTGCAAAGTTCCCTCCTGCAAACTTTTAATAGCTAGATATGAGTTCCTGTCATAGTACAACATATTCTCATCACATAAATTATACAATGACCATGCAATGGTAAAGTGTTTTGGTTCTGTTAAGTGTTCTACAGTGTGGAAAATGGTAGAGGATTAAAGTCATGTCGTGTTAGATGTAGAATAGTAATAATGCAAATAATGAGGAAATAAACAGGGGAACACAAAGCCAACGAGTTAACTGAGTGCAGATGAAAAAGCATTAAGCAAATTAAGTATGTTTAAAAATGTTTTAATGTCTTATATGTTACACACTTGTGCTTAATTTATGATTAAGTGATTAATCTGCAGAGCAAGGCTGGGAAATTTGGAACTCAACCTTGCAAGCTTTTCATTACGGAGCTGTGAAACATTGGAAACATGCTTTGTCAATTAGTGCAGCTAAGTGGAACTGATTATGACATATTCATCAAAATATGATTTGCTTAAATAACTGTCACCACCCCCGCCATGCACACTCATACTGTAGCTGTCCAAGATCATACACGGCACAGTTGCAAAGAATACTAAACTTCTATTTCAAAAGTATCTCTTTCTTCATTCCAGCATGTATTTAGTATGAAAATACATTTCTATGTACAATCAAACATTCATTGTTTAATTCTTCCCCGTGTTATTTATTTATTTTTTTTGTCAGTGTGAGAGAAAAAAAAAACAAAGGTAGAGACATAAAACATGTAAATCCAGGAATCAAACAGGGGAAGACAGAAAAAGACAAAGAAAGAAAAGGGTCGTAGGAATAGGAAGGTGGAGGAGATGACAGAGGAAAGAGGAGAGCTTGCACAATGTGAAACCAAACATTATGTCTTCTGTTTCCTCAAGCGGTTCATGCCTCTGCTTCTATTAACCTCCACGATGACAAGAAGAAAACAAACGGATACTCCCCGCCTCTCTCTTCTGCGCTCAGTAGCGCATGTGCTGCTGAGGTGGGGAACGGATCACGGGCGACACAGATTAGGAGTCAACAGGGTTCCCTTCATCTGGCTGGATGCAGCTGGAGGGCCGATTAGACAACCCAAGCGTGGGTGAGGAAGGGGACGCCCGATGCTATCACAGCCTCTCAAACTAACTTCCTCGCTGGGAACTCTGCAGACTACCGTGAAATTGATCAAGCTCCCCAAAAAGATGTCGCAGTATGTGTGAGTGGCATGTCAAAAGGAGGGATATGAGGATAACTGCTATATGAAGACGCCTGCAGGTCATGAAAAACCTTCGGCTGTTGTGTCATTTGTCAGATTCTGTTAGCAGTCTGTTAACTGGAGTCCAGGGTCAATTTGGTAAATTTAGCTCATTTTTATTTTTCTATGCACACATTTTTGTTTTGTTCATCACACATTGATTTAACCACACACTATTAAGCTACTATGGGCCAAAAAATATGAGAAAAATGACAGGAGCACTTTGGGTATCTTTACCCATAATCACTCACAACATTGGTATAAGAACAGTTCAAGGTTAACCTTTTCTATCACTGGTTGTACACAAATAAGGCAGAAAAATTGAATACAAAAAATGCAAAAACACCATTGCAACTCCATCACAACTGTTCAGAACCTTCGAAAGGTCACGGTGGGAATTCTTTCCTGACACTTTTGCGTCACCAGTGCATTAAGTTTCGCATTCCCTCTCAATACTTTATGGCTCAGGAGGTAGAGCGGATCATCCATTAATCCCAGGGTTGGCGGTTTGATCCCCAGCTCCTCCTGTCCACATGTCGAAGTGTCCTTAGGCAAGACACTGAATCCTAAGTTGCTCCCGATGGAAGCACCTTGCATGGCAGCTCCGTCGCCATCGGTGTGTGAATGTATGTGTGAATGGGTGAATAAGACTAATCTGTAAAGTGCTTTGGGAACTGTTGGTCGAAAAAATCAATAAAAAGTTACTTTCAATATGACATATTGGATGTACTACTGTAGGCATGAAGACAATCTTATATTAAGATTCCAGTCCTGACATCTATGCTTCTGCTTGATCAACGGACATGAATGAGATACTGTTTGAAAGCTCGACATCAGTATTTCCAACTGAGTTTCTCCATTTGTTTCCATGTTAAAGTGATGTTACTATGATCCTGATTCTTTATCACAGTAATATTGACTCCCCTGGGGGTCAAATTGATAGGAAAGAGCATCACACAAAATGCTGAAAGGAAAAACAAAACCGCTGCTAATAGAAAATGGATATCCTGAGGAATGTTTTCCTTTTTCTTTTTTTCCAATTCAAGGTTTATCATTTTTTTCAAGTGATGTCGCCCAGACGGCAGATAGCATCTGTCTTTTGAGACGGTGGAAATGATAGTGATCTTTCCCTCTGGTTGGTTTTAAACATTTGGGAGAAGGGATATCCTGCCACCATGTCAGAGCTGCTTTCAGCTTCCTCAAAGATATTCTCCTCCTAAATCGTTCAAATTGAAAGTAAAAGGTATTTACAGACAATCTGCCACCACTATCTGAAAAGACTTAATCGGATTTGGGCCAGGGTCTGGGTTTGGGATCGCTCCAGGATTGTTTGAATGCGGACACCAGGACTCCCTTTACGTCCTTGTCTCCTCCTCTATCTCTCTTCCACTCTGACACGTTCACTTTTTCACTGCCTGTGACCTGCACTTCTTCCATTCACTCATCCCAGGCAGGAACTGGGTCAGGTTGACCTTTCATCTGTCAAACACATAACCAAAGTGACCTGACAGGACAGAGTACGCTTTGTGCCGACACAAGGCACTTTTCTTTTCTAATGCAGGCTAAATTTGTTTGCTCTACATTTACCGTTTTTCATCTGCAGCACTTAAAAGGAGTCGTACTACAAACCGCTGTCACTGTAGATGTGAGCATCACCATCCTTTCATTTGAGGCCTAGCTTTGATGCTAGATCTAAGACTTGCAAAAAACCAGACTTAAGGAGGTTGACTTCAACCTCAACAACAAAGAGCACACTCATACATCTCCAATATATAATAGAGCTGCAGGGCGACAGCTGATACTTCCCTTGTCTTGTTCCAAGACTGATCCTGGTGGAAAATGTCCCAAACATTAAACATATGCTTGATAAAAAAGCAAAGCACTCTATTTTTCATTTAAATTGGTCAGCCAGGTTTCTCTTCGACAAAGGCAGGGCTACAGAATGACCCTCTGAAGATGAAAAGAGTAGTAATAGATTGAAAGCACCATCCTGTGTTAGGAAACATTTGCATTTGAATGATTCTGGTTTGAGTCGGCGGAACAAATGGGCATGGAAATCCTCTGAGTTACAGCACAACTGCTCTCCTCAGCGCCATTTATGTAACCCAATAAAGGGATAATGAGCCATCACTGAACTGTCAATTACAGGTGCGGTTATGTTCTCCGTGGCTTGTTTGTTTTGTCAGTTGATGTGCCATCATCTCGCAATACTTTAGGTATTCAACATCCTCTAGAGAATACTGTATGTACAGAAAGGCTGATAACAATAGGGATTATGTAAGTAATGACTGAATTGAGTGAATTATCCTTACTGCCTCTGGAGCTTTTATCACTGAAGCAAAGGGAAATGCTTCCACATTACAAGTAGAGAACAATGAAAGTGGTACTTTATATTGTCATGGTGCTTAGTTTATAGCAAGTTATAGACACAAAGCAAACAGGGCCTTCATGTTAGAGCTACTACGCTGCAATATAATACCTATTTTATCAAGTAATTTCTGTCTGAAATGGAGTCCTTAAAACTTTATCTTCTTAAAACAAGAGAGAACTCAGCCAGTATGAATATTTCAACCTGTTTCCAAAAGAAGGCTGGTTGCTATACTGGAATTAAGAAAACTAAAACGTTTAGAATATTTATTCTTAAAACACGATTAGATACTATATAACTCTGGCAAGTACAGGCACATTCAATTTTCTGTCATTTCCACAGATTCTCTGGAGTCATTTATTTAAAGACAACATTAGGAGACATGACTGAAAGCTAATAGAATGTTACAACAAACAGGAAGCAACCAACATGCATTATTTTTGCAGTGTACAAATAGCAGTAATTGTCCAGGGTCTGTTCAGAATTCAGATTAAGAAAAACGGCATTGACCATCACAGAGTGATGTGATGTAAAATTTTGGCTCAAAAATAAGTAAAACAGGCAGTACACATCGAGTAAAAAACATTTCTTTCACATCTCTTCAGATTCTGTCTTAAGCTGCTCTCTGTAAGTGAACCCTCACAAATGCCAGTAGTCCTGACGAGCAAGGTTCAACAAGGCAGAAGACACTCATTAGCTTACCAAGCTCTAATTATTGTCTGAAAGAGTAGGCGAGCACTCACACTTTTTGAAGCTTCTATACTGTTCTGCTCACTGCTCCGTGACCCCAAACTGCCCCTTGAAATGGAATGACAGCTTAAACCGCCCACACTTGTTTGAAGGGGATGTATGAAAGCTCGCAGCATCAAGTGAGTATAAAAATGCATACTGTAGAGGTCTGTGTGACATTGTCAGATTCTATCATCAAATGCACAAGTCTCAGTGCGTGGCTGTTGCATCTGTGCGGTTGAAAACATAATGATTTATCCAGTGCACAATGTTTTCATGAGAAAGAGTAGGTGGTGTTGTTACCTGTTCTCTGTCAGAGTCTATGCTGGAAGTTGTTAGAAATTATCTTGTTTGCTTCATTTTCTGCATTAAATTGTTTTCTACTGCCATTTACTCTTCATACAGTATATCTATAAGTTTAGCAGCCAACAAAATAATAATTTAACCATGTACCTGAATTAATCAAATAATAAAATATGATGTGTATTTGAACCCCACCAAAAAGGAAAAAAGTCTGAACTGTGTCTGAAAGCTGTTTAACTGTTAAAGGCCCGAGTGGAAATCAACGGTGAAAATAGAACGTGAGGTTAGAGGAAAAATACAAGTCCGAAAAACACTGGGCCATACTGCATGATTTTTCTTTAAAAAACTGGAAGTGTATATAATGGGAGGGATGAATGTAAAGTTGGTCTGAGGTGTCTGTGATTAAAAAAAAACAAAAAAAATTACATATGTATTGCCATTACAACAAAAGTTGTTGATTTTATAGTGCAACATGATAGACGTTTAAAACGTTCAACACAGCATACTGATAAAACTCTCATATAGATAGACATTACAAAAACACAAAATACCATAAATAAATACAAAAGACAATAAGCTAAACATTAAAGTGCTTACTATTTCTAAGTAAATGGGATAATATTTATACTTATATTTTTCAGATTTAAAATCTAGATGGACTTGGGCTTGGACTGGAGTAGGCAAAAATCTGTGCAACCTAGGCAAAACCTTCCGCCTCTCTCTCTCTGCTGCCTTGTATCACTCCACTAAGCCCCTCCCACCAAACCCACAACTTCGACAGGCAGCAGAAAGAGTCGGTTCCCCTGCGAAACCTTATCCCTTGTAGGGCTAGTTCTCCACGGCGTGAGCCTCACAGAGACCACGGTCCCTCCTGCCACGACCTGTTTTCTCGAAGACGCCCCTCCAGCGCTTCGCGGCCGCAGAGCAGAGCACCCCAGGCTTCAGAGGCAGCTGCAACGCCGTCCAGCAGCAGGATGAGAGGCTAGTACACCACACACACACTGTCCCCCATCAAAAGTTATTCCCCACTGTTTGTCATCATGCCTCTTTGCCACTCGTTGTTATGAGCGCCATGGCATGAACATAATGAGCCTGAAGCTCCATGTGGAGCTGGGACGTGTTGTTTTGTACTATACACCGCTGTAGGCAAAGGAGGTGTTGGAAATTTATCACAAGTTTCAGGATTTTCACACATCTGCTCTTGTAGCTTAGCCAATACGAACGCACGGCCTCTCTGAAATAACCTGTGATTGGCTAAAGTCTCCTGTCACGGGACAGATTTTCTGAAGGGGGGGGGGGCTGAAGTAGAGGTCTGCTCTCAGACCACTTGAATTACAATATGCTGCACGGTTAATATGGCATTTTTGCCCAATGATGCCAAAAGAAAACTGCCTACCCAACCTTTAAGGCAGGTTGCTCTGTTAGTATTAAGAAAAAGTCACATTTGATAGTAGAGAATTCTTGAAACAAGTTGAGTAAGCCTTACATCAGGGCGATGTAGCTGTTAAGTGCACTCATGGCATAGGGGTTAGATATGGCTGGGTTATATTCCTGGCTGCATTAGTTGATGCATGTGTAATGAGTGGTGTGTGATGTGTGGTAGGGCATACCATCTCCTGGTGAAGCTGCTCGCAATCAGGTGTTAAGAAGCAGAAGAATTCACGTCTTATTTAGAGGCTTATACTCCTAACTTGAGCTGAATTTAAAGATAAATAATGTACTTTTCAGCACCTTTGTTCTGAATGTGATGCGCTTATTTCAAGTCTGGTTCACTATTGTTTAGTGGCCTGATTTTTTTTTTTTTTTCTTTTTTTTACGCTCACTTAAGACATCATTGGCAGATTCTTTTGTTTGCTACTTGTAAATAGCTCTACATTAGTCAATATTTTTCTTTTCAGAAGGGGATGCTGTGCAGTGGCCAGTTATTCGGCAGGGCGCCAGCGGGAGCCGAGCTGCATGCTTCAGCGTGTGTGGTGATTAATCACGCTGTGACTCTGCGTCTCTCGGGCCTGTCAACTACTCTGGCCGCATGAGGTCCTGGGAACATCTGGGGATGTCTGAGGACGTCAGGGGGTGACCACGGCCCATTCGTCTCCCAGGGACAGCGACCAGACGTGCCGCCTCAATCTCATCCACCTCTCCTCCTCCTCCCCATCTTTACCTCCAGGGTCCCTGCAGACCCAGCTTGGACAAAAGGTGTACACTCTTATTACATGACACATAACACTCTGAGGAACTGTGAACAGAGGAAGGCGATATCTTGGGGCTGTACATCAGTGACAATAACAACCGGGGCTGGTAATATGCCTGTTGGTGAGCTATCAAGAAGAACAACAACCTGCTGGGTGTGGGAATAAGGCCTGACACATCGCTTTAGCGGGAACAGCTCAAGACAGGGATGCAGCTTAAAATACCACAGCAACAGACAAAAAAAAGTGGCACAGGATCAGGCTGATAATATAGATAAATCTTAAAAGTTACGCTTAAAGCAGCACATCGGCGTGAAAGTGCTGAAAATATGAAAAGCAATAAAAGCTGACGGGAAAAATACAAAGAGGTGTCAGTGGCATATCTTTTCTTGCAGGAGTGCAAAGGCAGATCAGTCTCGCTGGAAATAACTACACGGCTTCTAAACAATACAAACAAACCCCGTCCAAACCAAAACCATCTTGGGCTGATGTCACAAATGTATCAAGCTCTGTCCTCATATGATATTCACTTGCAAAGACAATTGCATTTGGAAGTGGGTTTTATTCTTTGCAAACTAGACCCTGTGGGTTTCATTAAACACCCTGCTCCCAACTGCGGTGACTCAAATTTGAATGTAAAATATACACTCCCGCACAATTAAGATAAGGGATTATGTGTTATTTAGATTGCTCTGTTTATTGTAACAATTCCGCAGCATAACTGGTTGCACAAAAAGAATGCTCTCATTGCAGGTGACCTAAATATTAGATTATGAAATATGCAAAGCGAGATTTTATAAACAAATGCTTCCAGTGGGCAGGCTCTTGGCCCATTAAAACAATCCGCTGAATTATTCTTGCAATCCACTCAATGTTTCACTTCAGGCATTGTGTCCTGTAGCTTATTTTGTAAACATGAACCTGATTATATGTTGTGATACAATCCTGGTGATTCACAGCAGATCAATTCAGTGGAGATAAGATAAAGCAGCGGCAATGAAGTTAATGCAGATGAGGTATTTTGGGCATAAAAGAGCCAGCTGATTATGCAGTGGCCCCCGTGCCTTGTTCCAGGAAGCCACTGTACAGCAGAGATACGTGAGCTGCCCCCCCCCCGGTCTCTGTATGTGTGCCGGCATGATGAATGATCACCAGGGGGGAGCAGAGGAAATGCAGCCAGGGCAGGTCTGACATGAGTGAATCATGGGATATACATGCACTGGCTTTGTTCGCGGGTCTCTTTCCGTTTGCGTCCTTCTGTCCCTGCTGCCGGGAGCTCAAACACGAGGTCTTTGGAAAGCGGCGGTGGCAGATTTGAGGGCCTCCCTCTAGTGTGACATTTGACAGGTGGCGGCTCACAACGCATTGTTTTTCCGAGGGGAAGATTTGACGTTTTAAATCCTGCTTAAATCGGCGCTATTGGATTTTTCTAGGCGCACGCACGTGAGAAACACATGCGCACACCAAGAGCCGCATCACACATGGCTCAGTGACTCAGCTGAGTGTGATGGGATTAGCATGACTCTGTTGAAGCTTTAGCAGAAACCACATGGATGTAGACTCTAATCTCTAATGTGACGGTCAGTATATCTCACAAAAAAAAAGTGTTCTCAATCGCACACAGGAAAATCCAAACGCACACATGCCTGTGTTCAAACAAAGTTATAGAAATGAAACAAATGAAAGAGAATATGTATGTGTCAGATGTGCACTTGTCAACACAAAGCAGTGCTGCTCACACATAAATGGCAGAATAATAAGGAACAACTAGAGCTCAAACTGGTGCAAAGCCATCAGGTCAAGTGGGCTTGGCCTGACTCGGGTTTGGGCTGAGAATCCAATCTCTTCATAATGCTCTCTCATCACTTATGTTTTCTCTTCTGAATTTTCATTCAAGAGGCGTCTCTGTCGTGTGTGGGTGGGACCAGCATATCTCAGCGCTCAAATGCCCAGGTGGGGATTTACCATGGATGTACTCTGGTTCTTGATCAGGCTGTGTTTACCAAACAACACAACTCATCTGGCTAGTTAAATGGAAATGAATTCAAAGAGCGTTTTATTTTTCACAAACGCTCTTAAGGTTCTTCACGCGTTTCCCAAAACAGCACTCAGGAGTGTGCGCTTGCATCCTTAATGTTGCTGTCCATGGTGCTGAAGAGGAAGAGGAATTCATAGTACTTGAGGTGCTTGGCTTATTTAACTGTTTGCATTCCATGTAATGTAAAAATACTAAGCATAAATAAAAGAGATGGCAATAGAAGCATTCTATGCTTAGAATTGTCACACCGAGCACTTAAATAATCAGAGCACAATTAATGGCGGGAGATTCTAGCTAGCTGTATTTTATGATACATGATAGTGTGTTGGTGTATGTTCAAGACAGTGAACTTTGTGACATCTATTGTCATCAGTGGTCATAATAAAACTATAAAGTTAAAATTAAAAGTTGAAATTACCACACTTTCAACCTTTCAACAATGATTTTGTTTTTAAGCATTTTAAGATGAGATCCTCATGTGGATCATAATGTCCCTGAATTAGACCCCACATTTTTTACACTATTTCAGTCTGCATTCTTACAGTCTAATTTGTTTCCATGTACTCTTTACTGAATATCTTGATTGCTCCTGTTGACTACATGATAAATACCATTTCCTGTCATGGTCCATGGACTCTGTGTGTTGTCTTGTTTCCTGTTTTATTTTGATATCCCTGGTCTTGTGTTCGTGTGTGCCTTTTTACTTCCTGTCATTGTCTGTTTTCCCGCCAGTGTTGATTAGGTTCACCTGTCTCGTTACTCACCTGTTTCTGTTTCCCTTGTCAACTCCTTATCTATATATACCGGCCCCTTTCCCTTCTTCTCTGTCTCGTCATTGATGTTCTGGATGTTGATGTGCTGATGTGGTTGTTTCATGTGGTTTCCATTGCTGATATTGGTGATCCCTTCATGTCGTGTTCCTGGTGTTCCCCTGCACGTCAGTTCTTGCTTTTTGTAAGTTTTGTTTTGTAGTTTAATAAAACTTTGGACTTGTTCAGCCTCCTCGCCTGTCTGCATTTTGGGTCCTCTACCTGCTGCCAGAATGGCAAATAGTAACAATTTCCCATCAATGCTACCATTAAATGTTCTTTTTTTTTTTTTATTTTTTTTTTTTTTTTTACTATTTCTCTTCTATTGCTTAATCTCTCAGAAGGCACACATTTCTGCTGCAGTGAACTGAGCTGAGCGGCTGCTTGGTCAGCCATGTTTTCAGTTGATGAAAGTCTTAGTGAAAAGAGACAAGGTCATATGGAGGATGTTCTTGCTGACTGAATCAGCAGGGCAAACAAGACCAAGCTGCTGTTGGAATTAAACATCTTTTTTTTTTTTCTTTTAAATGAGGGCAAAGTGCTTTGAATGCTGAGATGTCTACAGATCCACAAAGGTGAATTTTCTGCAGATTACTCCTTCATTCTGTTTATCTCTCTCTGTCTAGCTCTGTGTGTTCATCAGCACTAAAGATAGCGGAACGGTTAAGCACGCTGCCTCTGGAATCACACAGGGATGTGGAAACATGATTTAGTAAAGTCATGAGTGAATATTAACCAAAGGACCAACCAAAAATCAGTAAAAATGTGGTCATCAAGGATGCTCAAATCCATCAAACCAAAATCATCCAACCAAACCAAAAATATCTGAAACTGCATAAATGTACTGCAGAGTTTATAACAAACCAACAACAAAGCTAGTTTGTAAAAGTCGAGCGATGATGGAAAATCAAACTTAAAGCATTCCTTCTAATGTAAACTGATTTATATATATTTCATTATATCTTATTTTAATATACTAACCCAAGTGGTTTTAGATAAACACAACTTTGCTACACTACTTATAAAACATGTACTAACTGTACTTTTACAAAGTATACTTGGGTATACTTTCTGAGAAAGTGCCACCCTTAAACTCAAATTTAGTGTGCAGATCAAATGAAATTACTATTTTTTCTGCTGTTGCAGATTTAGTTCAAATAAAGGATGTTATGCTCTGTTACTGGAAGATTACAATTTGTATGTTGGGTATAATTAATCATGCACCATTATGATTTTCTTTAGATTTAAGAAGAGATTTAACCCTAATTAAAACTGTTTGGATCTACTGCTTGTGCGATCATATTACCCCAGTTAACAGTTTACATAGTTGTAAAGTCCTTGAGACTGAAGTGCTTGAAAGAGTCAAACCATTCTGGAAACACTATTTAAGTTTGTTTTTTGTACTCATGGATACCTAACCTTTGTGTGTGCATGCCCTGATAGAAATATTCATGTAAACAGTTGCTTTATAGACACACATGCCTGCTGCAGTATGTCTTAATGTCTTGTCTCTTTTTTTTCTGTTATTCAAGCACAAACAGGCAAAAGCACACATGCATGCATGCACACACACACACAGGTACAATGTGCAAACACACAGTCACACTGCATACACACACACACACACAGTCAGTATGGCTGTGCTTAGTTTGGCAGCGGCTCCGTCACTGTGAAACACCTCTTGTCTCTGGGCACCAGTGGAACTGACTGCCCTTTCATTAATCTCCCTGTCCACAGTGCAGACCTCCCCTAATTACAGCCATTGTTTACCTTTGCGTTGGCACGCCCATTGAATTATTGATGGCTGCCCTGCCCCAGTCAGTTTAAAGGCCTCGCCAATGGGCACACACCAGCCAATGGACAGATACCTGCCAACACGTCCCCCATGTCTCCTGTATGACAGTTCACTGAATTATTATGCTAATAGCAATTTGTTTTCCTGACAAGGCGCCGTAGTGCAGAGAAAGGCACGCCATCATGGCATGCTTTGTTGTGTAGGTGTCCAATGTTATGATAAATCATCATTTTATTTTATAAGCGGATCATCAGGTGACTTCCGAGCACTTTTCCGGTGTTATATTTCACCACATTTCAGAAAACATTATCGCTTATATCCCTGATTCTTCAAGGTTCATTCTTTAATTCCTGGAATAAACAAATGACCCGTGGAATTATTCAAATCAAATGGCTACCACTGATGATCATCCTTACTGCTTATTGCATGAATTGAAAGGCCTCTGAAGCATAATACAAGTCACATCCAATTTGCGAAACCTGCCTTCAGTGGCCCATTATAACCCTCTAATGGCATGCATATATAAAACCCCTCTATCTCTACTGCAAATAAAAAAGCAACTGAGACCAAACCAAATCCATGAATGATTACCCCCAACAATAAGTAAATCCGCAGAACTAAAATTCAATTTTCAGCAATCCCGCAGTCCTACTGCTAGACGCCATTCTCAAAGCTCATGAGGATTTGGACTTAAGGCGACTTAGAGGTGATTTATGCAGTAACCCAAATGGCTGTGCTAGGAAGAGAAGAAAGGCCCTGCCTGCCGAAAGAAAACCTGCCTCTGTGTCATGACTCACTGTAGCTACACTCCGCCTGACAAGGTAGGGTGCCGCCTTGTATCAGACTGCCAGGGATTGTGACTGCTGGGGGTTTCCAGTGTGCACCACCCCCTTATGTCATGCAGTTAGAGACGACCCGCTCTCGCTGCTGGCTAGAGGGGCAGAAAAAAAAAAGATCAATCTTAAATGTCAAAACCATTTGAGATGTCTCTGACATGGTTGTTTAGAACAGTTCCGCTTCAGTATACCAATCTATAAAAACTTCAGATTCTACAGTATATCTCAGTGGACATTACATCCTGTTTGCAACATAAACAGCAATATATCATGTGTCAAAACAACAAGGCAGAAATGTAATATAATACCCCGTCATTTTAAACTTCACGATCCTTCTCAACAACCCTTTGAGCCAATAGAAACAGTAGGAACATCCAAGGTTCTTTCTCTTGTGAAATGCATACATTTTGTTTGTTTGGAGTCTAGAACAACCTTTTAAATTAGCAATAGAGGAGGTCATGAAAAACAGACTGTAACCTGGAGAAAGCCTGGTTTGTGGTAGAGCCAATGGCATGCAAGATGGTGCCATCAGCATAAATATGAACGTTGCAGTGCTCAGTTGGAAAATGTTATTTACGTATAGAGTAAATATTGATATACCTTTATCAGCCATCTGGGGACGTGATTTGACAGCACTGAATCCTAGAAATTACATTTACATACTATTAATTTGCAACAGGAAATGGATTTTGGAAAATGATGCTGCCCAGATAACATTTTTATCAACATAATTAGGAAATGTTGTTATTAACGCTTCTGGCAAATTGCAAAATGTTGATGCTGAATGTATCCTGTAAAATGTTCACTGACAACATTGGTTTTTATGGTTATGTTAAAGCACTTGGTTAAGATTTAAGATTTGGGAAATCATGGCGTGGAGTCAACAATAATTTGAAGCACAAAACACGGCGTGTTTACTTTATTAATATTTAACTGAAACCACAGTCTTTCCCTTACTTTAACCAAAGTGCTTTTCTTGCCTAAAACTAACACATGTGGGATTCAGTCTCCAGTGTCAAGGTCTTGCGCTTTTTCACACCCACCATCCACCCTGTCCACCTCCATACGAAGTCCAAGCGGGAGAAGAAAACGTCGCCATGGAACATAATGCAGGCAGCAATTAGGTTGTCTCACAAGAATATATTTGGAAAAACAAATTTGTAGGAGACAATTTTCAATTGGCAAAAACAGCCTGAATTCTATCAGAAAGATATGATCTGAACCAACTCTAAGCAGAATCATCAAATTCAATGGAAAGCAGCTTATTCAACAAAATGTTGTAATTGACAGTGAGAGAAGCCTTGGACATATCTACAGAGTGCAGCAGATATTGTACTACGGTCAGGTCTAAATCCTGAAGCCTCCTGTGGCTGAAGGACATTATTGTCCTCCAGAGAGGCACATACCTGTGAGCTGACCTGTGATAGTAGCCTTTTAGACATGAGAGCTTAGGCTGATAGCTGTTTAGGTCACACGTGTCACCACCTTTGTGTAAGTTGACTTCTGTACAAGTGGTGCTGTAACAACAAGAGAACGCAGACAGACATTCAGCCATTCTTGACAAGTATTCATTTTCATAATGATTGTGTCCATCAGTAGGTGATTATTTTACAAACTGGCACGTCTTTCCTGTCCAGCACCACCACTGGCGCATGGCACATTACAGAATTAGGCTGCAGCTGTTTAAGGGAGCGTAAGACTACATGTTTTGGGGGGGAATCCAGCATGCATGAAAAATTGTGGTGTTAAATTGACTCACTTGGAATTAGAGCTGGAGGTTTTTTTGGTGTGGAAAACGTATGCTCTCAGCTGAGCTAAAGCAAAAGTGATGCAGCATTCAGGCTCACATATGTGTGTATATATATATATATGTTTTTAATATATCTATTTATATGCATCCATAGATCTATACCAGACATCTATGAGCACTGCTTACTAGAAAAGACATGATTTCTCATTATCACTTTATATTGATACACAGGGAAACTGAGTGTGTGCAGAATACTCATTATTACCAGAGGAACCATTATATCATTCAATATCCTACATAAAGCGGTGTGTTTAAAGGTTACTATGCAATATTTCTGATGTTTTTAACACCGAATCAAACGGAAAGGTTTGCTCGCACTAACTAAACTATTTCTGTAAACTGTGTGTGTGTGTGATTGTGTCTAGAGAGAAAGAAATTAATATTGTAGTATCCGATGGGATGCAGTGAAAAAGTATAAACACAAAGAAACGAACAACAAAAATTCGAAAGAAAGAAGCTCCTTATTAACTAGCTCCGCAGAAACTCACATTCACATAGGCGGCTTGTTATATTACACACATTCATTACAAAATTCAATTACTCCCCTTTTTTTCTCATTTCCTCAGCAACACTGGAACAAAAGGCGAGCAAAGAGCATTATTGCTGTTTTCCCTATGATCTATTTATGATCACACTTTAATACAGAAGACATACTGATATACTATAATCCACCCTATTTATTGCTCTGAAAGAACGCTGCTCGAACTTTCTGGGGAAAAATATTCTTTATTTATGTTCAACATTAGCGGTTCACGTACATGAGTGGACACAACTGATATCCCTTGTAACACCGTAGAGTAATGCTGGGTTAAAGGAACTTTCCACAGTCCTCCACCCTCCTGAGATACCTCTGCTGAGGTGTTAAGATGGGATATGGTGAGCACACGTGGCTCCTTTCACAGCACCGTGTTATTAGTCTGCACAGGTGCTTTGTAACACTCCTTCACTCCGGCGAGAACAGTACAGGCAAGCTCAGGCTGATGACGACATCCGTGTCAGACATCCGCCACGGGGTGAGGCGGAGGGGGTGAATAATAACGAGACAGCAAATGGGAAGACTTGTCGAGTGGCATTAAAGTGTCACTTTAGAATGTGAATCACCACATCACAAAGGGAGGTCTTGATAGACGCGATGTCAGGAACGTAACCGCATCGCCAACACTACAACAGCCAACGGGTTATTTCATTCGAGTGAACTATCCCGCATAACCAAAAGTACTGTGCTTCAACTCTAACAGAAAAAAGCCTTGAACAAAAAAAACACCACTTTTATTCACCCAAGAGGTTAAATTGATCCTATAGGATTGAAACTATAGGCTTTGTTCAGGAAAGTCAGGACCAACTTTCTAAAACACACCCTGCTTAAACAAAACTGCTCTCGCTGTTCAAATTGAACTTTGTGGTGCAAAATAAATACGATGAGGGCTGTTTCAGTCAGAGAGCAGTGAAGTGGAAAGATAATAACGAGAGCACGATACAATGTGTTTCTCAAGTAGCATTAAAGAGTCTCTTTCAGAATGTCAATCATCATCTAATCACTGAGTGCCTTCAAGAGGCCACGTCAAGATGGTTACAGCATGGATGGTTTAACACTACAGCTGCCATGGTGCATTTTGTACATTATGTAATGTGCTTTTTCTTGCTTTCCTTGCATGATAAATTGATTAAATAATTCCATTGATTGTTACTATTTATATACAATACCACTGAGGTTTTTGTAAAGGAATCATATAAAAAATGAAATGTAATTAAAAAGAAATGATATGACATATGCACAGCAAAGAATAAATGGTAAATGCACTAAAAGAGTAATTTAAAGTTTGAGTTAAGTCACTCATCTGCTGCCTTGTAATCTGGCAACAGCCAACTCTGACAGACCGCAGACAGTATTTAAAGATGGACGAAATCACTGCGCTCCAGAAGTGAAGCCACAATGCGTCTATCCCTCTAGTCATTTTAACCTCAAGTGGTTTCATTTATTCAGCACCCTTCACACTGATTGTATTATTTTGTTTTTATTAGTCATTTGATACTAAAGAAGCAACAGGCGGCTGTCAAAAGTTGAGGGGGGCATGTAGAGCACTTGGCTGCAGAATCTGGTTTTAAATTACATTAACAGAGTAAATTGTCAGCTAAAATATTCCTAATATTTTGGCTTCACTTTGGCATACAGCCTATGGGACAAAAACAGGAGGAGAGAGAGCAAGAGAGAGAGCTGTAAAGTTTTGTTTTGCAATGAAATGGGTTTCATTATTAATCATGAAATTGTTGTTGTCACTGTCATCACTCAAGTAGGGAAATACAGAGAAAAACCACATTAACTCATTATGGAAAGCACCATATCACTCTTCATAAGGGACTGATGGGTACCAATCCTACAATGCAGCACCTAAGGGATCTATCTGTCTAACTCACATGGACTTGAAGGGATGATTTAGTGTTGGAGGGATTCAAAAGACGAGTTTTTTTTTATTTATTTATTTATTTTTTTAAATAGGCAAAATCGAATCAGCAGACTTCCCAGACTTGTAGTACATAGTATAGGTCATGCTCCAAAAATGCTGGATCCCGCATTTCCCATAATGCAACTCAATAGTACCTTACTTTAGACGCTCCGTGCCTGGTAAATACCCATGTCTTTCAAACTTCATGCCCCCAGGCTTTGAAGTCTCCGAGCCTAAGCCAAGATAACTCTGATGAAATTGTCAGGGGCTATTTTCTCAGACATGGCAAAGCTCCTACAGAACCACAGAAGACATGTTTCTACGGGCTGAGTAGCACTCCCCATGACTAGTAAACTGATCTTCATGTCTGCAATTGGTGGAATTCCTCTTTAAAAATCACACTAAAATATACTGTAGACCCAGTCATAAGTATAAAAGAATAGATGTAGGCGTCCCTGTAGCCTAAAGTGATTTAAGATGAATACCATATAATCGCAATGTCTCAGTTTGATTCTGGCTATATGGGACCTTTGATGCATGTTATCCCCCTTGAATCCAACAAGTTTTCTGTATATCTCTACTATGAACTTTCAAATAAAGGCAAAATCACACCAAAAAACAACACCAAACAAAATATTGTTAAGATGATAGAAATGTATTAAAGTGCTTGATGTTGTTCTGTTCCTGTTGCAATTTTTTTATTTATTTATTTTGTTTTTTTTGACTGAGACAGGAATAGGAGCTGTAATCATCGGAGAGGGAGGATATCAAAGCCTCAATGACCTTTTTCAGATAATTTTGGATGAAAAATGGTCCAGGAATATTCCACAGTTGAAAGAAGCAGCATGGGACAACCCAAAACATCAAAGCTGCAATCGCTGTCAGAAATTACACCTACATTAATTGCTACTGGCTTTTCTTTGGCAGACAGAAATTCATGCTGAATCAATTAAATGGAGTTGGGTGCCTCAAAAAGAGCTATTTTTTGATGTGGTCTCGTGTAGTTACAGAAAACTCTGTGACATCCATTACTTTTTATCTGAGGTGCAGTTTCTCAGAGTTGTGAGCCTGCTGGAGCCTTGAGCTTTTATAGGCACTCATAACCGTGTTGTCAGCATAATAATGAAAATTTATAGTAAGTTAGTCAAAGTCAAAGTGGATGCATGAGAATAGGAGAGACCAAAAACTGAACCTTATAGGACCCCAGATGAAGTGTGCCTGAAAATGGTGACAGAAGAAATTCTTTTGGATAGATAACTGTGAAACCAGTGAAAATCCATTCCTAAATCCAGTTTATAAAAATCCTTACATTAAGTTGAGCTCTGCTTTATAGTGCAGCTGCAACTGAAAACAGACTGGTATTTAACAATGGTAAAAGACCAGAGATCCATCAGAAAAATGACTTTTGGCAGATAAATTACTGTCTGTTGGATTGTTTTGGAATGTCATCATGACAGGTTTGACAGGAGTACATGAAGGATAAAACAGAGGAAGAGGAATTTTGTTAAAAGCAGTTCTCCTTTATAGACAAAAGATGACCTGAAAAACGAATATCATACCAACATTGCACCAGGATTTCTGTGTTTTATCTTTGTTTTTGCAATCCTTTGATGATAAGGTGTACAGAAACAGAACAGTGTGCACTGTATTAATTACCATTTTCATCCAAGGTCTCAGTGTTTGCCACCATTTCTCTTAACAATGAAGAACACCTTTAACTGGCTTAAAGAAAGGTGAAGAAATCTTTCATCTAGAAATAGTACATTCGGTTCATTTGATCTTTCATTTTGTGAGCACAAATGAAAATGTGATGGAGAAAGATTGCGAGCGATGTAGGCTGCTTCTTTAAAAGAACGACACAACTAACACAATATGACCACCACCTTATTGCTTTGACTTGTAAAATATATGTTAGGTTTAGACGAAATGTCATTAAAAAAAAACTTCCAAGAGCAACAACAGCATTAGCCGTTTCATAAACATATGTTTATGTTGAAGTGACAAAACCCCCTAGCAGCTGTAGGAGTTAGGACTCCCCGTAGGGAGCAAAAGAGGAAAAAGCGGCTAAATCGAAATGTGCAACTGCCACAATTGTGGACTGAGCCCTCGCAGATTTAACATTGTGAGAACGTGTCATGGTACGTATGACAAAGGTCTGTGAGGGTGCTCGACTGCAATGGGGTAAAATGCGCTATGAGACGGGACTTAAACCCTCAAATGTTTCCAAGGAGATGAACTGAAATTCCTGACCCTTTAGCTCATTTTAAAGTATTTTTTCTGAAGGGTTCTTAACGGAATTGATATTGATGTGTTCAGGGTCTGCTTCTTACACAGTAGCTAGGATGTGGTCAAAATGTGCAGTAAAATGTTCCCTTTACATGAGCTGCTAAACACTGCTAATGTTATATTCACATTAAAGCCTTAACTGAGGATCCTGACACTGCAGATGGACAAAAAACAACCTTTGCCCTTCTAACACTGCAGATTATGACAAACAAATCAAAAAATGTCAGCCTATGCAGATTCTGTGCGTGCATTATCAAACCATGTTGTTTCATATGCTGTTTCAGATCAGAAAACTATTGTATTGGTGATTTGTAACAGTTTTAGAAGGCTTTTAAAAATAATGTCGTCCTGCCAGTTGGAGCTTTCGATCAGAAAATTCTTATATCTTTCTGAAGGACAATTACAATTGTTATTTAAGTTCTTGTAAGTGAGATAATGCTTATTTTATGCTTCTAGTCGAGCTGCCACTTGTTACAAGTATTCTTACAAAACACCGTATTTACTATGAAAGCTGCTTTCAAAGATCCCCAACGTGACAAAGGTGCCAGAGATGAGAGATGATATTGCATGTACCTTTACAATACACCCACAACCAAGTGATTCTCTTCACTTTATGTCAGGTTTAATGTATTGTATATTTTTCTAGAGAGCATAGATCTGATTTGCACATTGACAAATTAGCCTCACCAGCAGCATTACTTTCTTGTTGACAATCAGACTTTGACTACACCCGCGCCCTGCTGTCGCCCCTAGTGGCCGGGAAAAGTTGCAGTTTTGCACAGTCAATGCTGCCTGTATCACCAGGGCATCAAGTACTGATTATTACTCTTAGCATTAAAGACATGGAGATAAGTTTGACAAAGAAACACTGAAGTACTCCTTTAAGATGTAAGTGCTTAGTTTCTAAGTGCGATGAGTGCTTAAAAAAAGAAAGACAGCAGACGATGGTTCTTCAAAATAAGCCAGAGGAATAAGCCGCTCTCACATCTTTAATCTCTTTCTGACATTTTAGTAATAAGTAATTCATAATACTGGATGACACTTGGAGTTTATCAGCCTCACATTTATGTGCAGCTTTTCAACATTCTCTCTTAACAGCCCAAGTGTTATCATCTGACTATGGGAAGGGTGCATTTCTTAATTTATTATAATTATTTTGGTTCCAAAGTCAAAAACAATCAAACATTAAATAAATAACTAACTCCTTGGCACTACGTGGAAGGAGTGGAGTAGATATGGGAATCGTTGAGCAATGTAGAAGAGGCAGGAGCAGACAGAAAGCTTGAGAAAGCAACAGCAGACAATGCAAAGTCTGGTTTATGAATACTGTATACTATAAATAATAATAAATAAAAAAGCTCAATAAGATTTTGAAATCAGATGCACAACCACTAGACAGGCTGCAGGGATTGATGTTAAAAGTCCCCCACTATTAAAATATTATCAGATTTTGGCATAATCAAAGCCAGTAGTTCAGACAAATCATGAATGATTTTATGAAGTAGCTGTGGGGGTTTATCTACCAGGACACACAGCAGAGCAGAGCAGTCTTATCATTAATAAGGACGCCCAGTGACTCAAATCAAGAGTAATTATGAAAATATTTGGAGAAGCATCTTAAATTAGTTGTGATGATAGTTGCTACTCCACTACCATAAAGCAGCTGACTGTGGTTGGTGAAAAGTAATTTTGGGGGTTTTGAAGTGGAGGATTTGATTGATGAGTCTCCTTGAAAAATTACTTAATAATTCAAATTACTTATAAATTACCTATAAGGCACAAAAATAAAATAAAATAATTGCCATTATGTGATTTTGTGTTTAAATCCAACTCTTTTTTACTTTTGTGTTATATTAGTATTATATATTAGTATATTATCATACTCATGGTTTTGCATGTTTTAGCCCATTTGTCACAAATTATGTACACTTCTTCACATTGAAGCTAACCATTTTGTGAATCATGCTGCAGGGTTTTAAAAATTTTAGTGTATATTTTTCTGCTGTTCCAGACAGCCACTGGTTTCCAATTATTTACTCACAATATGAAATTCTTTTTGGCAGATTCTTGAAACTTGCTTGACTCATGAAATTCATCCCAGTACACACTGAGTCTGCATTTTTACAAAGTTACAGTTATTGTTATGAAATCATTCATAATTCACACTTTTCAAATCAATTCAACAAAAAAAGACCAGATTTGCATCATTCTATATTTTTCCTGTTGTAAACAGAACAAAACAACCAGTGGATTATTGTCTGTGTATCCAAACCCCAATTGAGTTTATCACTCTGTGCCATAGAGCCTCAATGTTGTCCAAAAACTATTAAAAACACATAAATTACTGACACCTTTGCACTATGTGACACGTTCCTTCAATACAATGAACATGGGCACAGTAGCTTATTTTGAGTCAATTCTACTTTTCAGTGTACATGAATTCTCATTATTGTGCACCAAACGTGTATTGAACCGCTGCTGAAAATAGTCCCCAACAAATTCACTATTTACCCCTCTTTGAGTAACATAATGTCAAAAACTACAGTACCCACCTGTTGTAGGCAATTACAGAGCCTTTTTCAAACATAAAACTACTAATCTGTGACCTGATTTACACCGTCAGTAGGAACCAACTGGCTTGAAGCTGAGTGCCACAGATTGGGTACAGTATTGGTTTTGGTCTTTTCATGTGATGTGTTGACAGTAAGAAATATAGAAAAAAACACTAGCCTTATCATTTAAACTGCGTCACCAAGCAATGATCATTTAACATCAAGACAACTCAAGCAACTTTCAGGAGTCTGCTATGTGATTTTTTTACCATATATATATATACAGTAAAACAGTAAAAAGTTGCAGGCAATCAAAGCAGGTCGCCAAAGTATGAAGTATACATGTTTTGTAATTAAAGAGCTTAAACTTGCTAAACACACTGGTATGGTGCTCTGAAGGCAAAATGTGACAATGCTCATTGTGGCCTACATTATTTGTGTAAACATTAAGTTTGGTGATTAACTGGCTATTCTCCCAGATCTGCTGAGCTCACCAACACCACAAACTCAATATATCATCTCTCCTCTGTTATATATTTGCATTGGCACCTTGCCCGTATTACATATCTGAAAATCACAAATATCCAGGCTGTGGATACTGGTTCGATCTGTGCACTTCTGCCTCCAGTCTATCCCTTGGCACAGGCACAAGCAAGTCTGTGGTAATTTAATGCTTGCCGCCCAGGCCCTATGATCCTGTGGGAGTGCCAGTGCCCCTGTAAGTGAGGCTGAACGCTTTATCCCGTGGCATTAGCCGTCCATGTTTGAGTTAATACCCTAGAGTAGAGCTTCTATCCAGAGGCATTAGTGTCTGACACTCTACAGCTCAGAATGGGGGAGGCTCTCACTTCCTCTTTTTGCACCAACACTCCCCCAACTCTTCTGTGTTGTGTCTCTTTCATCCTTGCACTTAGGATTTTGATCAGAGTTGGCAAACTTAGCTCACACGGGTACTTTCCTCAGATGAAACATACATAATGAAGTTGCATGCATCCAGGTGTGCCGCTGCCTACCTCTGAGTTTGGGAAGCACATCAGAAATTCCAATAACCCGTCTCCATGGCTCCTGCCAATTCTGTTGTCAGACTTTTTTTGTTTTTTTATCAGAGATCTATAGAGAAGGGAGCTGTACATATGTAACTTGCCCTCAATTGCTAGTGTGTATTTGAGCTTGTTAATTTTATTTTTCCTAGTAGCACCATGAAAGATTCTTATAATAAGCTTAAGGTTTTTTTCTTTTTGCCATAAAATTGTCAATCAAAACATCATCAGATTATGAAAATAGATGGGTCAGCATATTAACGGTATTTAACAACTTACAACTAATGTTAGCATGTAGATGATTGAAGATCCTTAAGCATTAGGATTTCCATAATCTGCAACATTTTCATGTAAATACAGTACATGTCTGTTTCGCTACTTTCACTGATGCTGTTTTAACACCCCCACCCCCTACCACCAACACACATCCTGTTCTAGCCCCTCAGCACGCACACACACGCACACTTTGAAGCCCCTACCACACGCACACGGAGATTTGAATGTTGTGTTCAAAGATTAAAATTGTTTGTGTCATTATGGTAATGAAAGACAAACAATGTCTCCTGTCATTTAAAGCAATTAGAGTAGAAAATCCCTCTACTTTAATCAATTCATTTTGTGTTTCTGTGGAGCATTCCTGGACTAATTATTTTGTCTTTATTTAATTTATTCTAACCTTCTAGATTATGAGCTGTCATTTCTATGCATGATTGCAATGATGGGGAATTCTGTTGATGCACTGTATAAACAAAACATAAGCACAATTTTAAAAAAAAACAAAAAACAGTCTCATCTGATTTGTAAAGGATGTCGAAAACAGTCTGACAGCCTGTGGAGAATGTTTCTTTTCCTTTCTGCCACCAAAAAGGCTGATAGCATTAACGTGTGCAGATAAACTCCATGACCTGTCGCTTCATGTTATCACGTTCATAGCCTCGGCATCGTATTCACAACCTGTCTCCTTATTCTCATGATAACCTCGGGGCTGACAAAAGCTACTGCAGTTTGGTATTTCACTTCATGGAGGGTGAACTAGCCACACAAGCCCTTAATGTTAAAGAGAGAAAAAGTTAATGCTGATTACCAGCTGAGTAAAGAATAGCAGTCGACTAAAGTAAAAGTACTTATCCAAACACAGTTTATTAGTATTGTAATACTGGTATTTTAATGGGGAAGAGCTCAATTAAGGGGTTTATTTAACAAGATTGAGGTGTCAGATAACATTAGAGCTTTATATTATTAGGGAAGATGGAGTAACATTTAGAATTGTCCACCAAATCTAAGGATAATTGCAGGTACTTCTTGGTTCAATGGGATAATGGATGGCTGTGAAAGCCTTTTTACCCAAATAACCAATTTCTTTCTATTTGCACATTTGATTCATCAATGTGAATGACAGATTTTTTTTTTTCACTTTCGCTGTGCTGCTTTTTGTCCCATGCATTAGGTAAAAGGGGTTTGAAGTATGGGGGCTTTGGAGATTGTTGATTGAGTTGACCTGAAAATCCTTCATACTATGATCGATGTTCTCGCTTTCTTGCTTTTCTCACTGGTTTGAAGTCGGCAGGACTTAGTTGGAAAAAATGTGATGTCATGTACTTCCATGCACCAATCAGAGTTTAGAAACATTTGAACCAAAATGTGATTGCAGTTGTTGGGTTGTTTGGTCATGTTGCCAGGACTGACCAAAGCCACACAGCCCTGATGAAGCAGAATAGCCGGGGTTTTAAGTGTCAAACTCTTATTGAATATCACCAAGGATGTTTTTTCTGAACTTTAACTTTGATTTTTGCTTTTTGCAGTGAAAACGCCAGTCCTCCCATTCATTTGAACGTGGGTAGTGTGTTTAGGCTGCGGCAGTGCAGGCCGCAGGGTGTGCCGAGAAAAAACGTGGCGGCCCTGGTGAAAATTTGAAATGGAATCAGCTTTTAGAGAAATACAACCAACGTCACGCTGCGGTGGCCGGTTACCGAGCAACTGTGAAGATGGGAGAGACTGATCGATCACCGCCGTGATGACCTTTCCAGAGCTGCACAACCCTGCAATGAGGGAGTACAAAATCGTTAATCGCCGTGCAGTCGCTTGGCATTGTATCACTCTTCAAGTTGGGATTGCTGGTTAGTATTTCTACTTGTGCTACAATCAGCATGGCCATGTAGTGACACTCCCACACCGCCGCACAACCCTGCGCTAATCGCAGCAACGCCTGATATGGTCTGAATACAGCCTAAGTCCCTACTATAGGTGCCTTTCAAAGAAAAGCAAAAGCCTGCACCTGGCTTCAGTTCAGTTTATTCCGTGCCTTTATTATCCCAAGGACAGAAATTGAATTTGCAATCAAGAGTAAAAACATGCAACACAATAGAAAACCATGAAGAAGCAACACACTACACCCACAAAAGTCAGTTTATTAGCTTACTACACAAAATTGTAGATAACAAACAACATTTTGAGCATTAAAACTTTGGGGTCAAGTATATACTTTGACGTCACAGGGTACTTTAACCAGGTAAACACACTGAGAATGGCCGTTCATTCACAGTAACTTGCTGTAGCCTAGCAAGGACAGAACGCCTGTACACCGTATTCTCTCTCATGAAAGGCCAGTTTGAAAGCTAAAAAATACTCAACACATAAAGAAGAAAACCTACAAGAAGCACAGTGGAAATATTAACCTGGACCAGTATTTGAGAATTCAGAACAGTGTTTGCTGCACACGCGCCAGTTTCACAGTTTGCTTTCTGTTGGCTTTTGGGAGGAGCCAGTCTGATAAAGATGCAGGTTTCATATTGTCATCTTGATAGTCATGAAGTGGCATCAATGCTAATGAGAAAACAGGTTTGAACACTTAGGACTCTGAGGGAGTTAAGAAGGCCTATAATGAGTGATACTTAGCTGTACATGTGGATGACCACAGACTCACCCTCCCAATTACAAGAAGACAAAGATTTTATAATAGACTTAGTGAGAATGGACCTCTGTCGCCCTTACTTATGTCAAATTTAATATTGACCTCAAAGTAATACAGAGAAGTCATACATAAAAGATAATTGCAGTGAATGAAAACAACTAGGGGCAAGACTTTAGATGAAAAGCTTTATTTTATATTAAAATTAGAACAGGCCAAACAGACTTTGGGTGAGCTTTTCATTGTGAAAGTTATAGCCTGTCTCCCATCTTGTGATCCTCCTGTGAAGGTGCGCAGGGGGGGGAAGATGTGATTCTTGTGAAAATTGACCTTGGCAACCAGCAGTTGCCTGAGTAACCATAGACAATGTTGTCCCCTTGTAAAGGTTTGATGTTAACTGTGTTTTTGTAACACACAGTGAATCACCTCTACCCAGACATCAGTAAAAAACCCAAGTGGGGCTTTCAGAAGTCTTATACAGAAAAACTACACATTAATGTCTTTCATACACCTTATAGCTATTGCCATGTATAGTGTGCCCTAATTAGTATCTGCTCTGATAAGTGTAATTAATTTCACCCCCCGTCTGTCTGATTAAGATCTTAATGACTAAACATTATAATGTAGTTCCCAAAGTTTACTTTGTTGGTTCCATCGATCTCCTATAGTTTCAATATTAATTAACCAGTTCTAACAATGACCTTAACTAAAGCTCTGGCTGTTTTGAAATGTCATTTAATATTTTTTTTGTGCAGTTTTTAAACTAAGTGCTCAGCAAAATAAGTCTGCATTTCTGCATAAAGCAACCCGACACAACAACACATCCAAATCAATTAATTAGCGTGTTTAGCTTTATTTAAGCAGGAAATCTCACTGAGATCAAGATCTATTTTGCAAAAAAAGACATAAGAACAAATTATATACATTTGAGATCAAAGCAAGATTACTCAGGTACACAAAACAATCATACACACACTTACTTAAACACTGACAAATAATTTTATACTAAAAATATCAACAAGCTTGCTGATTTTGCTCTATAACTGGGTGATTTATGAATAAAGACTATTGTAGACACAGCTTCTATGTTGCAGTTGCCTGACATTAAATGATAGATTGTGATTATTAAACACTTGACACAAATTCGTCAAACACTGTGCATGCCAGCATGCAACCACAGCTACGGTTAAAAGAAGCTGTGAAAAGACGAATGCGAATTTGACAGTTTCCTCCATTAAAAACATATAAAGTGTTACTCGAGTGCACCAACGAGGGAGATTGTTTGCTTGTCTCCTTTTTATGTTTCAGCAGAGCACTGGTTATTCAGACCAAAAATTAAAGAGTCAACTATTCTCATTTAGGCTGAGTAAAAGGACACTGGAGCTCTGATAAATGTAATTTATTTATACCACTTTGTTTTTGTTCCCACAAGATTTACCTGCTACAGGTAGAGGTTACGGTACAGGGTATGGATACAGGTACACAAGCACACATTTGTCTCCATTCTCCAGAAGCTGAAAGACAACTCACTCAGAAAAAAATTTCTAATGAGCTGTTGGAAAAGATGAGAGCAGAAACAGAGTTCAGATTGAAAAAGTGACATCGCTCACAGCTGACCAGGGAGCAAATCTATACTAGGTTGCTTTTCAGCAGAGCCAACTCGCTGCAAGTAATTTCAACCTGGTGCTCAAAGTAGCAGGCAGGGCAGTTTCACCTATGTCTGTGCTGAATGATTGCTGAATGATTTATCAAGTTGCAAGTGGCAGTTCAGAGGGGCATCGCACATGAGCAGAATGCAAAAGGGAGTCCTCCAGGTTCGGAGTAGACTGCAGCGGCAGCCATCTGGGATGTTTGGAGCGTCACCTGATGGTTTGACTGGGGACAATGGGACGCTGCAGGTGAACTACCTACAGCATGCCAGAGCAGGGTTATATGGTCGCCAAGTACAAGGATGGCTACGCCTCAAAGGCAGGCAGATTTGTTATTTTTGCCTTAGTGAATTTAATCTCAACAACATTTCCAGATTTACAAAACAAAACCTAGACGCTATACTTTTGAAGTATTTTCACATGATGCTGTACTTTAGGTAAGATACTATCTGCAAGATTTTATAATGTATTCAAACAATTGTGTCTTGTCCTGTGAATCAAACAATATCTAGTGGTAGCCACCAGTTTAACATCAACTATACTTGTAAATGTAACTTTACTTGTAGCTGCACTTGCAACAGTCTCCAACAAATGCCATCAAAGCCAAATCCAAACATTCTTGAAGTTGACTCTTCATGCATAATGAGGCAACACAATCTACCATTATCAACAGACTCGCTTCTTTTGCTAATGTTTTAACTCACCACGGTAATAAGATATATGTTCAAAGTGTTTTATATCCAGTGCAGATGTTCACAGAGCAGCAAAACCCAGAGGGCTTATCATGTGGCTCTCCTCATTAAAAAATACACTTCATCTTGCTTATGCAATAGCTATTAACATGGAAAGGCAACATGAAGCAACTCAAACAACTCCCAGTCGTAAGACAATTATCCACATTTTCATTCAGTCAAAATGCATCTGTGTGTGCATTAAAAGCAAAGAAAAGAACGCATTGCAGTTTTCTTTCTTCGTTCTTTTTTTTTTTTGGTCAAAGAATTTTAAAACCTTTTCATTTTGAAACACAGGGCCAATTTAACTGCACCACTCAAACGCAGTATTCAAGAGTGTATAAAAAGGTGGTCTTACTAGATAATTTACATTCTGGTTCCATTGGGTTCAGCAAATGAAACAGGGAAAAAAAAGAAAACTGTAGGAGACAAGGAAAAAGGCAGAATACTAAGACCGTCTTAACCATGTTGAGGTGCTTTGTTTTAAATATGTATGCAGATTCAACAAATGAAAGAACTTTCGGGTAATAATTTTATGCTCATAGGGGAATATGACTTTTAAAAAATATTATGTATTTAACCAATTGAACTTTTGCAAAAGTTTGGATGTTTGGTACTTGCTAGGGTGTTTCAGGTTGCTATGGGTGAATGAAATGTTTGCATCAGTCACAGATGTGGTACAATTAAAGTGTTGCATTGTGATTGATTAAATCATAGAAAATGAAATAGAAAATGTTGAAGTGAAATGCAGCATTTGGTATACACTGCATGTATGTTCCTATGCATGTTGACAGCTGAAATATAAACAGCTAGAGCCAAACAGAGAGGCAGGATTTGACCATTTCAGCACCACAGACAGAAACCCAATGAACTACTGGATTAACCTTGCAGGGCTGGGTTTAAATGTTTCAGCACCATGGAGAGAGAGACATAAAGGGAGACTGGCATTGGCTTGACTGTTTAAGCACGATGAAGAGAGATAGACAGACTGTTTAAATTGTTTAGGACCATAGAGAGACACTGTGTCCCAATTATGTTGCTGGATTCTCCAAAGTCTGCATTTCTAGACCAAAAAGTCCAGTCTGTCCTGTTTCAATGACTGCTTCAAATGCATCTGATATGGAGTTCCAAAGTTCAACATTAAATAAATAAATAATTGTGAACTAAATAATCACATGAATATATAAAATATATAAATGAAACTGAAATCTGTGAAATAATTATTCATATTTCATAATGTCACTTTTCATGATAGTGGTGGTGTCACCGCCTTCTTATCTTTCAGCCAATCACATATTCTCCTAAACTACCAAACTCAACCTCTGCTACCAGATTTAGCCAGTTAGCGCGGCTACCAGATTTAGCCGGTTAGCACCTGTTATCTAGACCAACAACAATGTCATACAACTATCTAGCTGCTGCAGACACAGAGATTAACATTTTTTATTTAGCTTAACAAGGCTGAACATGCCACCTACCTAGCTGGATAACTAGCTAGGCGAGGTAGGGAGTTTGGTTTATTACTCAGCAGAAGAGACAGTGTTAATGGCAGCAGCTAGCTGGTTAATTCAAAGTTACCTTGGCTGTGTTTTGATTCTAAAGATGTTCCTAAGAGAAAGACACACAACTATGTGACGATAAAAAAGACAGACCGTCTATCTAACAAACCAACACTGACTCTTCACGTTGATGCTGAGTAATAAGCCTGTCTAGCTAGTTAGCCGGCTAGCTAGGTAGCACAAGCAGCCTTGTTAAGCTAAGGCCTAACAGCTAAAGAAGTTTAGGTAATGTGTCTGTGTACTATGTTTATTTACAACAGCAGTCTCTAGTTGGTTGATTCAGAATAACAGAGACAGATAACAGAAGCTAACTGGTTAAGGTTGGTAGCAGTTGTTAAGCTTGCTAGCTTAAGAGAGGCAGAGGGCATGACAACACCACTGTCATGAAAAGTGACATGAAATAAAATGTGTCATTATGAAAAGTACCATTATAAACTAAAACTTGACATGAAATGTGTTATGGGAAAGAATTGCCATAATGAATAAAAATGATATCCAATAAAATTATGAAAATTAATGATGAAATAACATTTCAGAATAATGGGTTGAGTTTTGATGATGTCTTCAGTTATTTCCCAAATTGTTGTTTCATTTATATATTTTACACAATTTATTCATATGATAATGTGTTTAATGTCTTTTTTTATTTATTTACTGGTAATATTGAACATTTTGGGGTTCTATAATATTACACTGACTGGCCTTTGTCTGGTGTAATTCACCACTGAAATCCATTTAAAGCCATTTGAGGTCATAAACTTGCGCCGTATCCTGCACAGCATCCAGCCCCTGAAGTGGGACACACGTTTTAGCTTAGACTGTGGTTTTGCCATTACACATTCTACATTTAACTTTTTTTGAGGTTATATTTTATGCTGCTGTCATTTCACACCCATTCAAAAGTGTTAGAGCTAGGAACAGCTTTTTCAAGCCTCCATGTTACTTCGGGTTGCTACAATGTAACCACTTGAGTGCTCTGTGCTCATAACTCCAAGCTCTCATCTCACAGCAGCAGGCTGCAGAGTTCATAAGTAACACAATGTAAAACACAAGTTGAAATCCCCAGAAATTCAAGACTCTGGGGAAAACACTCCAAGGGCAGCCGGCTCCTGACTGCTGTGCTAACACAGCCACTCCCTCCAGGGAGCTCCCTGCTCACACAATGAGGTCTGAACATGCACAGAAGACCTGCAGAGAATGAAAGAGGAGGAAAATGCTAAAGCCATCACCAGAACACAAATTAGGGAGTACTGCATGCAAAAGCCCAGAAACATCACATCCATACTACAACATAGAATAAAGCATTGCCCCAGGGTCCTCTATACACTAATGAGAAAATTAAAGAAGTGACCTTTCACTTATGTGTTAGTTAGTAAGTAAACAACAGCTTCTTACAAATCTAACTGAACCAAGTGGAGCTCTCTGTCTGCTCACCTGACAAAGGCGCATCTAACAATCACTTATTTTTTACCTCTAGTTTGCTCTCATGACCCTTTGTCTTGCTATAGATGGTTGACTTCACCAGTCACTTATTTATGGGTGTTCTCTGCCATTTCATGCTGGGCAGATAGTGCAGCAGGACAAGTACTGTCAGCTTATCTGAGCTTGTTTGCAAGAAACAGCTGTCTACAGTTTTATATGAGGAGGTTGGTGGGAGCCTTTGGGAGGCAACCAAACAGTAAATACAGACCGGTGAAGCAAAACAATGAGCTAAAAGCAGCTAAGAGCTCCAAAGAGCTGCAGAGTTGGGTGTTGATTCTCAGTGGGTTTTGCACTATGAGTGACTGATTTTACAGAAACCACACTACTACAAACCACAAACATACAAACTTCTGTCATCCAAGTGTCTTAAAGATTCAAAATAAAAGTGGTGGCATGAAGGAAAATACGTAGTAGTAGAGAACTGTTATGTACCACTACAAATTCATAGTAAGATATGTTGACATGATGATGATGATATGCCTAAACAAACTTTTCTCAGAGAGGTGCAAATGGTCTTACTCTGATATCTTCCTGCTGAAGGAGAAATGTTTTAACTAACATTTTTCCAGTCACCAATCTGACCCAGTTTTCCCTCACTACTTACCTTCCTGTCTGTCCTGCCACAACGGCACACTAGAGCTGCCTAAAGGAGATTTGCACCCACCCCTGGGCTTTACAAAAGGAGGTGGCATTTTCCTAACAATAATAAGGATTGCCCTCATTCCAGTCTGAAGACTCAGGAGGAGAGTGGAAGAGGATATTACCGGCTACAATCATCTGGTAATTGTGGCGCTAGTCGGGCAAGGGTATTTCAGTGAAGCCAACCCATCACCTGCACACCTCCACGCCACCCATGCACAGGGAGAGCCACGTGCCACGTACCACATGTACTATGCTGCATTTATAAACTCAGGTAAACAAGCATGCTTTAAAGAACATTTGGTAAAAACAAGGTCACCAATAACAAATGCACTTGAGTACAGCAGGGGCACTCAGAAACATTTAATGTCACTTGGAGTGCTCATATTACATCCACCAGTGTGGACTAAACTCTGACCCTTGGGTATACATACATAGCTCACATATGTTTGGATTGCAGGTTTTGAACATTGATGTGTAAATCATCCACCAACACAAAATGTATATTTAGGCGTAGGCCTGATCCCATTGATTTAACCAGTGCTTCAATACTTCAAATCTCTGCTCAAATCCAAAGAGTTTTCTAAAGATTATGGTTTATACTGTGAAGCTTTGCATAAATGCCAAGCACAAATCCTGATTGGTTATTCGTGAGGTACACCTCGGTATAATACGGGTGTGTGTCCTTTGTGCCGGGAGAGCAATGTCTTACTAGAATTAGACCTGACAGGGTTATTTCATTTGGGTTCTGTGGGTGGACCAATAAAGAGGGAGCAGGATGAAATTAATAGAGGAGATTCTTTCTCGCAGATATGTCCGGCAGAGTTTTCATTAGCAAAAGAGAGGATGAGAAAAACTGTTGGAGAGGTTTTTCTTTTACGGTAATGGGACTGCCTTTCCTTCCAGTTCACAATTTATTCTTTTTCTGAAAGTTCTTTTATATATTATAGTTGCTTTACCTGAGTCTCACTGTTGCATTATAATTGACATGATTGGGTAATTGGTGTCATAGTGAACTATTGTATTAGAGGCCGAATTCCAGAGGACTAAGGAGGTTTAGCTGCCAATAAGAGCATGTCTAGCTTATATATATTGCATGTGGAGTTGTGACATTCAGAAAGAAGTTTTCAATTTCTAAAGCTTCTGAGTAGAAAAGATTTCTGGTTTTTAACTTTAGCTTTGAGACTGTCCTCACCAGAAAAATGACAACATCAAGATGCTTGTTCAAATATTTAAAATCCCAGACAAGCGACCTCTAAGGAGAGAAGGCAGAAATTGCATGGTATTGCTTTTAGGAAGGAGGTCGGGGTGGATGGTTGGGTGAACACGTCTCATCATGTACCAAAAGTCAAAATTGGCTTCTTTTAACCATGACAACAATGTTTTGCTAACCTTAACCATGACCTCAATCTTCCCTTATAATTTTTTTTGGTTATGTTTGTACTCAAAGGACATGGTTAAAGTTTTAATCCTTAAGATTTCAGTCCTGGTCGATTTCTCAACACTCGTGGTTACCATGGTAACAGCAAACACAGTGTAAAACTACAGCAAACACTCCTCAAGCAGCTGCTTTGTCAGAAATAGAACAGAGGAGCAAACGGTGTATCTGTTTGCAGTGCAGCCAAACAAACTCACGTTATTTTAATGACGTCAGTCAATAATAATTGCGACCAGCGATCTGATTTCATGCTGGGCAGTGCACAGTAAAGTTGGTTACCTTTCTGAAGAGTTGGAGGTGTGCAGCCTGTCGCCTACAGCTCTTCATCTAACAGCTCACTGTGGTTAAAAGACAATAAAATGTTCGGTTTGCATTAGCAGTAACTTTATACAGCTGATACGGCCATAGGCAAGTGACTGGCAAACAGTGAGGCTGTTAGTAATGAGATAAAATTACGAAACAGTGATGCTGGATTACATCTGTGCAGTGATTCCTGTGAATCCCTTGTGTGTGAAGGTGATTTGAATCCAGCAGAATAAAACTATAAATACTAATGTATAGAGAGGTAATTACACAATGTAAATACAGTGAGTGGTTATTGCTGAAAAAATGCTGGCCATAAATAGTATCAAAAAGACAACTTTAGAAATCTAAAGGATCATAACTTTAAGGTTAGGGAAAGATCATGGTATTGAAAAAGTTAAAAGTGAGTTGAAGCATGAATCCCAACGTGACTAAACCTATCCACACATCGGACTCAAGATGGCAACCACAGTCTCCAGACTCAAAGTCCTGTGCTTTGTCCACCGACCATCCAACCCGACCTCCATGTGGATCATAAATGCGATGCTTCCTATGCTAGATATAACATGGCTAGGGAACATAATATAGACAGCAATTACGTTTGCTGTCAAAATGTAATTGGCAAAACACATTTATTTCTAGGAGATAAGGTTAAGGTGTGAGCACTCTTTGTAGCTCAAAACAGTAATTATCATGACCTTTAGCCAATGTTAGTGTTTTTCCATTCTCTTCAATTTCACCAAGTACAAAGACATTTCACATGGTGTGTATTTCTGTGTTATACTGCTAGTGTTTCATTACTTGCCATGTGAATGAATTGTTTAACTACAAGTTGTATGATTGGTGTTCATCTGAGCTGCCTGGTCCAGGTTGCTATTTTTACCAGCTCTAGTGTAATTCAGTGTGTGTGATATTGAGGCCGTTTCAATGTAATTGCTGTCAATGTGAGAAAAAAAAATTCAATTCAAGTGGGATTAGTGTAATATTGCAAAAGAAGGAAAAAGAAGATATCCCTGGTAGACAATAATTAATGTCACTTCCAAGTTACCAGGTTGACATTTAATAGTTGTTTCCTCTTTGTTAGGCCTGCAATAAGATCTAATCACCAACTCAATCAATTCAAGCTAAAAGTGTCTGTTGTGTCCTGAGATAGGGTTGATACCATAGACTGTATATAAAGATGGACGACATGACAGCTCCCCAAAAGTGAAGCCAAAACATCTTGATTACCCCCTGGTGGCTGGCTGCAGTATACGCACCGCGGATCACTACTGTGCAGATGCTGGCTCACTGGTGCAAAATGGCAGCTCCCGTATCCGGGATATTTTGGCTTCATTTTTGAACAGTGGGAGGAAGTGGATACACGTCATCCATCTTTATATACAGTCTGTGGTTGATACTGACAGATGCTCAAGAGCTTGTGTCAAAATATCCACCAGCTAAAGACATGTCTCTGATCAGACCTCTGACGTAAAAACACCCTAAATGAAAATGATTTTGTGCATGCCTGTGCGTGTGTGTGTGTGTGTGTGTGTGTGTGTGTGTAAGTATCCGTGTGTGTTAATTAATGAGTGACAGAGACTATGCACACTGTGTACATAAGCTAACCAGCAAGGACTGCATTAGCTTTCAGTGGCATTTGGCTGTAAATGAAAAGGGATGGAATTGACCAGGACATTGTTAATGTGTAGCATGGAGTCTGCTGCTGCTGCTGCACACATTTTCCATTTCATCTCTTCTCTGAGAGCAGACCATTTCATCACTTATTTAGCTTGTTTCTGGTTCAGCATCTGTCCATCTCCGCCTGTCTCTTTATCTCTCTCCCTGGGTGTGCTTGCAAGTTTCAGTGTGTGCATTGGAGCGGCTGTTATTCACTAAAAGTTGTCTTTCATTTAGTGTTCTTTTTATTTATTTTATGGCTGTCTTGTTCTGGAAATTCATTGTTGTTCATACGCTTGTCTCTCCCTGGTGAGACGTTTCCTTTTTCACTCCAAAGTTAAAACGAGACTTCACATCCTAACTTGGAAAGAGGATTGAACTTGTGTCAAAAGACCTCTTCCTTCGATCTTCCAACCAGATCCCTGATCAAGTCCCATTCTTACATCTTGGTAGCTTTTAACCTTTTAACCAACAACAGAGAGGGCTGGCAGCAAAGAAAGAACTGAAGGGCATTTTTAACACAAACAGAAAATGTAATGCTTCTTAATCAACACAGGGAATGGTGTGATTGCATTAGATCATTCATCAGCCAGAGCCAAACAGCAGAAAGATGAGAATCTAGGTCAGTAACTGGGTCTCTAGAGAAGAAGGGCTGTGAATGGAGTTGGTGTTGGCTTACTCATTGTCATTGAAAGGTACCAAGAGGTGCAACATCGCTGATGCTTCTGTGGTACTTAAGGAGCACAATGTTCTTCATGAGAAAAAGAGATGGAAAAAAGCTTGAATCTACTTAAATTAATCACATTTTCAGGTGTGTTATTAAAATATTTTAAGTGTGTAAAAAACATATATTTTGATTGTACTCACAAGTGTGCTACAATTTCTGTACTTAAACTGTGCTATTTTCAACATACTAACATTGTACTTAATTAATGATATATGATATATAATAATTAGCCATTTAAAATATACTGAACTACTCCTAAGTGCACTTAAGTGTGCTATTTTGAAAAATGAATTGATTTTAAAGTTACTCAGATCACCTTTTCTATGTATTTTATGCATTTTTTTTTTACATCATTTAATTATATAAATAAATATAAATATGCTTCTTGTATATTAAATGTCTTGGTAATTATTCTAATAAGTGGAAGAAAATGTATTTTATGCATACAGAAAGTACATTTTTAAAAAGCATGTCATCAGACAGTGGGGTTTAACGTGAAGGTAGCCCCATCCTTCAAAATTGTATTATACCACGGCCATGGAAAATACTTGTCTCTGATTGGCTGGCACGTGTCTGTTAACACGTGCCACATGTTCTGGCAATGTTAAAGTTTAACCACCACTCTAAATCAGCACACAAAGAATGCTAAACTGCTGGTAACCATAACAACAGCAAACTATGGGTTGAACACAGCCTTTCTTTGTCTGTGGTAAGTGGACATGGTATAGGAGCAATAATACAATATGAGGTGTGCCGACGCCATCTCGTCCATTATTTTCATATATCAGAAGAGGTCATTACCTGATTTGCTTCCTTATGCTGTGTATATAGACTTGTCATGTGTCCATTGGTCTCAGGGCCTAAAATACTCCGTTGACCTGTGTTCTCTGTTCGCACTTTCGTACTATGTGAGGGTCAGAACAGCATAGTTATCCATTAGATTTTTAAGTGACTAATTCCATTAAATTCATTTACTGCACTCTGTATCTATTTGACTGTTGCGCAAACAGTGACACACACACACACACACACACACACACACACACACACAGACAGATGCAGCCACAGAGGAAAACAAGCCTAGGGACACTGCTGCAGGAGGAATTCCAAGGTGTTTCTCTCCTCTCATCGGGGCTCGAGTGTTTCTCCAACCTGTCTCCTGTCACAACACTTATTTACCAGGGGAGAAATTGCACCTGAAAGATCTTCCAAAACGAAAACCACAGAAGGGCCCATGGGTGGCCAGGGACAATAAAAAGAGGAGGAAAAAAATGAAATAGATACAGAGAGAGGGAGCAGGGGGTAGGCTGGGGAGGAGGAAGCAGGAGCAGAAATGGCACAGTGAGACACAAAAACAGCTTGGGAGGCAGTGCAGCGGAGATGCTCCAGGACCCCTGGGGATGGGCGAACTCAGCACCATCCTAATTTTCATTTCTCGGTGTGCAACCCCAGATGATTAGGGCGTAATGATGGTTATTCTAATTGGCCCTTTGCTTCCCCAGTTTCGCATGAACACATGAGCTCCTAGGGACATTAGCATACACACATAAAAGAACACTTTGCTCTGATAATCCTCATGCAAACATCACTATAGGCTCTCACACCCTTGAGGTCATGATGTCATATATAGTGCATTGTTAGGAAAATAGGAAAAAGTCAAACGTAACTAAATGCCAATTTCTGATTTTCATTTTGGAAGTTGTGAAAGTTTCCGCCGCAGCTTTTGGGATCCAGAGTGAAAGCCACTCAGACGAGGCCAGGGTCATATAACATTTTTAAAAACTTTTTATAAGCGACGGATGGCTGTAGTGAAGGTCTGGTAATTGTAAGTGTTATAGTTATTTTTTTTCCCAAAGAACACTTCTACCAGGTCAGAGCAATCATGTTGGGTACTTTTTTCTCCACCTACCAGTGTGAAACATCCATAATTACCACCCGATAAAAACCTAACAGCCTGAAAGCATTTTTGTTGGTGATTTAAGTCTTATTTTGGTGATTATGGGCGGTTTAAAATCAAGATAAGTCTTTTTCAAGTGAAGTGATATTTATTCAAAGAACATTTGATTTGTTTAAAGAACTTTTGCCAGGAACAAACATGCTGTTGTTGAATGCTTAACTAATGGCAGCTTTTGACAGAGGTTTCCAACCAATTAATGTTTAATTTTTCATACTCAAAGTATCAGGATGAGATGTGGTGCGTATCTGTAATCTTCTGTTGAATGATGTATCATTTTCAGTGTTGTGTGCGTTGCACTCCACTGTGTCGAACGGTCTTCCCATCAAATACAGCTTGATGACACACTCACAGGCAGGCCTGAATGTACCCTATTGTCCATTGATTTTGTCTCTGTTAATGGCGTACCTCAAGTCATCTATTTTGAAATCTGAATGGAGGTGGATGACTGCTGTTATCAAACCGTGTCAGGAAAAAAAGATACTGTGGATCAATTCAGACAGGCAGATACATATTGGTCCTCTGGGCTTTCCGTTGGTGATGTTGTTGTTTGAGTCCCCCTTTCTGACAAATTAAATTCAATCTGTTCTCAGACTGACAATGTGGTCAACCAGTGCAGTCAGGTATGTTATTATATTTAGGATTCTCTCAACCAAGTACAAAAAAAATCACAGTTAGATGTGCGGCTGAAAGCACGCAGGAGGACTGGTTGTGGAAGAGCTGCTGAGCAGTTAATCCCACACCTACAATCATAAGGGCACGGTGTCACATGAAAGTATGCACTAAACTTAATGGATACTAGTTTTACCATGTGCGCTCATGCAGTTGATGCGCTGTCTCTTGGGAGCTTGTTATACCAAATGCTGTATAGAGAGCCGTGCACATATGCAGGGGCTGGCTGTGCGAGATATGAGGTTGATTTTTATGCAGGCCTCTGTTTTTACTGCATTTTTTTTTCTCCCCGGAAGAGGATACTGCATTGTTTTCAGGAGCAGCTGTTTTTTCTGGGTTCACTGCTTTCCAATGATGTAGCCCAAAACACATCACCCATGAAAGTGGGAGCTGGAGTTGGCATTGCTAAAGGGTGCTGTGTAGGCGCAGGGCTCTGGCGTCGGCAGTCATCTCTGTGATGTTTTGGAGGCCTCCCAGTCCTTTATCATGCACAAGGGACGAAACCCGGCAGACTGATGGGAAAGGAAGGCTATCATCAGAGGATGCATTTAATTTCCATAAAGATTACTTTGTTTCCTAATTAATCTCCTGGCTCCGTCTCCCCGCTTTGCTCCTGTCACTTCCTCAGAATGAAACATGGCCGGCAATTTGTTAAATCAATTATTCCGGGGAGGAAGCCGGGCTTTAGGCGAGCCCGTCCACACAAACACACATATACACGCTCACACACACACACAGACATGTACACACAGATGAAGCGGCGAAGGACACTGATTGTAGAGACGCAGACTGGCCTTCAAGTGAAAAGGTGGACAGCGATGTTGGAATTTGGGATCTGGGAAGTAAGAGAGAGAAACAGTTTGTCCTTGTTGACATGGCAGAAAGCTTTATAAACACTTGGCTGACGAGGACTCTCCTTGGCCTTACGCCCTGAACTCCTGCAGAAAAACACGACTACTGAGCCCCCGAGGGAGAAGAGACACAGAGAGAAAGAGAGGCAGGAGGAGTGAGGGCGAAGTGACAGAGAGGGACATGAGCAGCGAAGGAGAGGAGGCAACAGGGAAAAGATGGATGCCACAGGGGAGACGAAATGAGAGCTAATGATAAAAGTAGAAGAAAACCCTCTCTTCTTTCTTTCTCTCTTGTTAAAATTACATTTAAAGTCTGGTGTTTTATTTTATGTTCTCAATTCATTAAAATGTCGATTTAGAATAAACAGTTTTAAACCTGACACATGCCGAAGGTGCACTGGGGCAGAAGATGAGGCTCGGGGGCAAAACAAAAACAACAAAGCACATTTTAGATCAAGTTTGACTTGCCAATGATCTACAGGTGCACAGAATAGAAGCATGATTCATTCCAGGGCGAGACGAGAGACAGCGGATTGGTTCCAAATGAAAAAGCTGACTTTCAAATAGGAAGACAAACAGAGAGAGAGGGGCCTGATGGTGGCGTCGGCTCTTTCTGGCTGTATTAGGGAGAAGAGGAATAGCGTGGCAGGATGTGTTTAAATCAGAGCGCTCTATCTTGTAGTGGGACACATTTCATTAAGCCCAGCAGCTGGGGCCGTGGCTCCATGCGTCCACACATCTATCATACAAATCCATCAGGCCTGTCTCCTTCCTGCACTGACAGCATGTGTGTGATAGGAGCCCGTCCTCCTGATCAGACGACTCACTGACTGCCCGCACTTATTCATTTCCACTTCCATCTTCCCCTTTGTGTGTTAAGATTTCTTATTTGCGCTCTCTCTCTCTCTCTCTCTCTCTTTCTCTCTCTGTCTTTCTATCGTGCTCTCCATTTCGCTCCCGTCCACCTTTGTCCTTCATTTCTCTCTTAGCCCAATTTTTTTTTTTTAAGGGGGCCAGATGTTGCCCGGCTCCGAATGGATTCTGAACCCTGCTGTTCCTTCTCTGTTTCATTTCATTCCCTCATGTGTCGCCTATCTCTGTCGCCCAGTGGTGTAAGAGGTATTCAGATCTTTTACCACGCTAAAAATAGAAATGCAACAATGTACCGCAAGTACAAGTAAAAGTCCTGCTTTATAAAGAAAAAGTAATAAAATATATAATAAAATGTGCTTAGGTATCAAAAGTAATACTCATATATACTTAGCCACGTAATGTATGGCAGATCAGATCAGATGCAATCCGAGGCACATTCTAGCTAAATGTTAAAAAGGTATAAATGCGCCTGTGTCCAAGCTGCAAATGCAAGAACTGTTTGGCTATCAAAGAGAGGGAGACTCTCAAGGGACCCCTTCTACCTGCAAGGCAAGGGGCATGTGCTGATGGCGTTAGCTGAGCTAGCACTACCACTAGTGAGCTACTTACTAGCTTACCGTGCTAGCTACCACACGTGCACAAACGCAGGTTTTACGATGTCTTTCTACAGAAAGTCTAAATAATTTGAGGCAAAATTCTGTGATGATAAAACTGTAACACAGAAAGTGTGGAGGGAAAATCCCAAAGATGGGCCAGATGTCTTTAGGATCTTCACCACACTACAAGTACACTTCAATACTGAAAATAATTCAACCGAGTCAAATCAGTTCAAATATATGGAATGTCGTTTAAGTCAATATTAAATAAATTCATAAATGAATATGGCTATGAAATAAATACTGAAATAAATAAATGAGGCAATAAATACATAAATAAATGTAAATATAAATATATAAATGAGTCAATATAGTTCATTAAATAAATAAATAGGTTTTTATTTCAAAATGATATTTTTTTCAAAGGACTACTTTTATTTATTTCAGAGGGCTTTTATTTTCTAATGCCACATTTATTTATTTCAGGGGACTTTTATTTCATTTTCTTATATTCAAATGAATGGGGCGTGGTTATCTCAGATTCAGACCAAAGCAACAGCAGGAGAACAGCACGCTCTTGTTCGCTCTTGTTCCACACTCCAGTCCAGTCCAAGCTGGTTTGCCAACAGCCAATAAACACTGAAGAAGAAGAACAATCGCTAACATTTCTGGGAAGGAAGGACAATCATGGATGTATAATAAGAACAGGCCTATTTCACAATATCGCGAGCGCGAACCGGATGTCGGGAAAACTCTCTAAGTGCTAGAGCAGTCAGGCATGTAGTGTGCCTTATTGTTCTAACTCTAAACAAACAGCTGACATTGAACACATTCTAAGATGTTTTTCCACTGGTTTGGGCTTGACACAGTTGTTTCTTTTTTTGATACATTTCTGCCTGGCCAGTACATAATTGTGTCAACTAAAGGCCTGTGCTATGAGACACCTTCCCTCAGCTATAAGGTCAATTCAGGACAGTTCTCTATCTGATACACACGCCGCTATACTTAATAAAAAAATATAAGACTTTAATGATTCAGAACGATAGTACATGTATCTTTAACATATGATTATGGCTGGACCTGATAATCTAATCATCATCAATATGATTGATTGTTGCATAATACTGTAATATTGATTATGACTAATTTGACCTCTCTGACCTGACCATGTGATTGTATAACATATTAATATGTCTAGTGAATAAAATATGCCACAAAAGGTTTTCTAAATCTGATTAAAGTTGTGCTTGCGAATACTTATTAAGATATAGTTTGGATATCTTGCCCTTATTAGTTTGTTTCTCTCACAGTCGTGTCACATTCAAACCTTTTTGCATTGATTGCATTCAGATCACAGTAGGTAGCCTATTTGTTGAAAGTAAATAGAGCTGAAAGAAAAAATTAATGCAGCAAGTTCATTAACAAGCATTACCGTGTTTTTCCTGTTATTGTAGGGTAGATTTTAAGGTACAGTTGTGTTGCGTTTTTTCACGTACTCATAACTTCTTACAGTACAAGTAGACAAGCTAGCAAGACAACCAAAAAGTAGGCATCTGACATCTTCGGTTTAGTTTATGGATAGTTATTAGTTAGCTAGCTGTTATTGCTAACTGTTAACTGTAACTCAAATGCCAATTCTTCTTGCAAGTTTTGGAGTTAGCAAACAGCTTCAGGTGGACTGAAGAGGGGCTTACGCTGATTTACATGTAACCTGGGAAATTCCAGTCGGATTGCAAACAGATTTGGTATCCGGCCAAAGGAGACTCATATGAGATGCATATATGTGGCTAAGTGTAAACAAAAGTTTAGTGAATTGCATCTGGATTTTATCCAGACATGAGACACTTGAAATGACAGATGTAAATGGAGCCTTTGAATACCAAAAAAAAAGCTCTGCTCTTTGAGGGAGCTCTCGAAGAATACGAACAGCAACAAGGATTCTGCTGGGAGAATTAATTCCCCCTTAATTAACACACACATGAACATAAGGTCTTAGTAAAATTAATACCCACTTAGCACATAAGGAGGAGGCTAAGCGGATTAATAGTGAGAAGTAGTTGTAATGGCTGCACTGTGTACCTGCATGAATGTGATTGGACAGGACTAGTCAGCTAGTAGCCAACCAGCTGGTGAAGCACAAATCAAGCAGCTGATAGCAATCAGCTAATGCAAGTCTGCCTTCAGTGCTCTGCCTTAGCTAACGGTGTGCTCCAAGCTAAATGTAATTACTTTATATATTTTGGGTAATTTAAAAGCTGATAATGTTTTGTATGCAAAATATCAATTATACATATTCTTCAAAGTAACTAACTATGGCAACCAAATAAATTGAATGAAGTCAAAAGTACAATATTTCTCTTTTAACCCTAAAATGCAGACCTCTGGACTTTAGCAACCCGGAAGTATATTACATCTTGTGTAATTCATTCATTTTATTCAATTAAGCACTCAGCTTCCTGGTATTCCTCACATTATATTTGTTTTTAACAATGTGTAAAAACGTTAAAAATGATAAAATGCATTGTTTTTCTAATGTTTTCCTCAAAGGTTTATAAGGGCGCAAGGTATTATTCACAGTATGCTGGATGCAAGTGATAGCAGGTTATGTTGTGTTTTCCTTTTTGGCCTCATGATGGCACTGTTGTTTCACTGTTACTATGAATAAATGCAAACAATGATGAAAACATTTGTTTATATTAGCTTATTGTCATGATCAGCACTGGGGTGTCAGGTTTAGTGCAGAGCAGAATTGGATTATGATGACAGTAGCTCTGGAATTGAAGATGTAGCCGAGGCCACTGATGGTGAGGAATTTGGGCCATTTATTAATGAGATCATTTAAAAGCAGAACTGGAGCATGAGAATGACAAAGCCAGCTCAAACTACATGAGCTCTGAATGGAACAATGGTCAAGATACCGTCCAAGTAGCGATCCCAAGAGAGGTTAGGACTGATGAGGGATCCTTATATAGCTGAGGAACTCCCACGAAAACGCTGTAGATGCCGCATCTGCAAAAGAGTGTAGCAGTGCACACAACCATGTTGCAAAGACCACAAGCAAGTGACTGTGATTTATGATTTCTGTGCTGAATAATTTGTGTTTGGTAGGTCAGTCTATGAGAAGTTACAATAGCTTACATGTAAGATAGTATAAACTATACATAACAGGCTACACTGAAATATATAAATATATTTTAAAAAAATAAAAAAAATAAATGTCATAAATGGCAAAAGAAAATTATTTTTGTTAATAATAGGTTCTGAAAAGTTTACCCCGAGATATGTAGCAAGGTCTGAAAAACACCCATGCATTTAATTGTTAAATACAATGTAGTGGAAGTTTAAAGTAGTATAAAAACGTATGACCCTTAAGTAGACTACTTTAGTAAATGCACTCTGTCTCCTTCTCTTTCTCTCTCTCTCCATCTATCTCTGTGTCTTTGCTCCAGTGTCTGACCCCCCCCCCCCCCCCCATCTCTGCCTGATCTGTCTGCAGCTCTCCGTGCTCAGCAGCATGCAAACACTGGGCTGTAATTGGAATGGGCAACGCAGTCTGAAGGGGAGAAACAGCCAATTAGGGGGCTCTGGTCAGGGAGCTCTGGGGTGAGGGGTCACAGTGTAGCTCGTTGTCCCGAGCTTGCTCTTCTGGCAACGTATCAATCCATATGAGCCGTACGGAGCGTAAAAGCCCGGGTCTTTGTGGCCGTGACTGTGCAAATCAAAGGTCCTGTTCTAAGAAGATGAAGTGCATCAAACGCTTGACCTACAGACTACTTATTAATGCTGTTGTTAATGAACCATCAGGATCTTTCAAATCCAGTAATGAGGGTGTTTGTCCAAGGGTTAAGATATATGGATAGGGAGATCAGAGGTGTTTATGGCTGGCTACACAGGCTGCTAATTCTGCTTATTTCTTATTATTCTCATTTCTGCCACTGGTGTGATATGCAGAGGTGACCTTCACTCTGCTCGCTATGTATTAGTCCTGAGAGAGAACTCCCTTTAGATCAAGGTCCGTTCAAAAGCTTAATGGAGCTGAGTCTTAAGAGATACACAGTCTGAGTCACCTTTTTTTAACTCCATGCATGCAGACTGAAGAAAAATATCAAGAAAAGGTTTAGCTGCACTAAAATCAGGGTGATACCTAAGGAAAGCTGGAACAAATGCAGCATCTTTGACTTGATTTGAATGCGTTGAGAAAAAAACATGTGCAAATGGAATATGTAATGAAATTATGCTATTTGACATGCACAAACTAAAAGAATGTTCTGTAACGGAAAGTTTTTCCTTCTTCTCCTTTTTAATTAAGATAAATAATATTACAAGAAAAATAGATTCATGTTCAAAAGGTCAAGAGCATATCTCACTGCATAATAGCTACTTTAAACGGAAAGAGATAAAAAAGAGAGAAGATAAATACGTGTTGTTAGCTAACCACAGTAAGTGTTAGGACAGAATGAGAGATAAATGAAGACAAAGTGTTACTGATGTTAAAATCTGGACTAATTCAGATTCATGGCTGACAATTCAAGTACACCCTATGTATAATATAAAGGTTTCATTTTAGCATTATACTTCACAGTCGACTATGGAATAACTTGTCATTGTAATGTGTTTTTTGAGATCTGATCATACAATCCCGGCGTCATGAGCCCTCTTTTCAGGGTGCCCACACTTGGCCTGAAACTGCTCTGTCTTATCTCGTGCTACTGTGTTTTTGTGTCGCCATTACTCTCTCCTGCTACGCAACACTGTCAGCATCCATTGCTTGAACGCACGCTGTGAGCAGATCACGCTACGAGCCTGATCACTTGTGCTCTAGCTCATCAGATTAGAGCGATATCCGGCTTTGAGTTGTCTAAAGGCGGCTGCCTGCTGGGTTGCAACACAAATTTACTTTCTGATGGTCGCTTCGGGAGGGGATGCGTCCCAACCGTTTTTTCTTAATTTCAGCTGAGTCTTCGCCTACTTTCAGGCAGCGATTGGCCAGATGTGTTTAGGTGTGAAAATCTGCAGGTTTGGTATTCTGTTCATTCTTCAAACAACTTGCTCCTGCCGCAAAGTTTACTGCTTCAGTTGCTTACCATAAATAGCTTTGAGGAAAATCTCTGCATGTGGGGCAATTTTAAATTCAAAGCGAAATGAGTCGCATTCGTGCTGAACACCAGGAAAGCATCCTTTTCACCAAAGCAGAGGAAAAAAGATTCATTCCTTTTCATTTTTGATCACAGGTGACCCAAATATAAACTCCATAACCCAGGCATGCTTTACATTCTTGTGTCAGACATTTCTATGTTGCACAGTGAAACAGTATCACCAGCACACCAATCGCGCCATCATGCACACACACCATTTTTCATATTTCTATTATTTTCTTTTACTATATACTATATTGGTATAAATATATACTATATTTACTGTTTATCATGTATTTTTGCTCTTGTTAGTTTTTATTCTCTTATTGTCTTCACCTGTTTTATATCTAAAGCACTTTGTAAACCTCGTAAAATGTTTTGAAAAATTCTCTATAAAAAGAATAAAAGGCTTTTATATAAAAAAAATCTAGAAATAATAGGTTTTAGACAGATGCTCCAATAAAAGCTGGATTCTTTCCTGGTCTTCAAGTGTTAGAAATCATTGTGCAACCATACTGCACCCAGCAAGAAGCAACATTTAGAAGTGAATATTTGTCACTGTAGCTGGGAAAAGCAATCCAGGCAGCAATGATCATAACAATATCACCTAAAGGATATATGACACTTTTCTCTTGTTCTCTTGCTCTTGCTCTGTTATGCTCTGACACCTCAACAAGCATCAAACTTCTCCCCTGGGCTGCCACATTCAAGATGCAAGTGCTCCTGTACTTTAGTCCCTAAAAACTTCAAGAATCACATGAATGAATATGAATATTCACATTCTTATTATAGGTGTTCAATCAATGGAGTTGTCTGACTTGAAGTGATAGCTTATTGGCTGTTTCATTTACCAACATCCCATCAATACGCCTGATTAGAATAGCTGCTGCTTGCTGAACTCATCTCACGTGTCATGCACATGTGTGGGTGATATTTTCCCACTGCATCATAGTCCAAGATATTAAAACAAGTGCGTTGTTTTCCTCTGTGTCTAACACCACTGTTCTGTTGATGAACACTGAGCACATTCTAGCCAATTTGCACAAATGTGTTCACCTGCCTGCCTGCTTTACAAAACCCCACACTTTCCAACTAATCAAGTGCAGTGTGTTAATTAAATCTAATTACGGTAGATGTGTTTGAAAAACGTGTCATTTACAATGGTTGAGTTTGTGTTTTATTAATTTGATCAACTAAATACACACTCGTGAGACACAACCGCAGCGTCTATCTGCATCTAGGTCGGACTGCACCTCTCCTGCGTGGTTGCGTTCATTAACTTCACAACCTGACCTGTCTCTCTGTTTTTTCTCTGCCCTGCTGCTCGGCTCTCTTTTACCTCTGGGTCCAAGAGGTTAAAGTTGAACTCAGATTCTTACTGACTCCCTCTTTTCCACCGTGTAATCCCCCCCCCCCCCATCTGTGGCCCGATTCCTTGTGAGCGGCAGATGTGAAGCTCATCTCAGACAGTCCCGACACGCTCTCTGACTCCATCTGTCTCCAAACATGTCTGCTTGGTGAGCCGCTGTATCGCTGTAGTGCGGTAAGAGCGAGCTGTGGTTTTAGTGAGCTTGAGCCAATCAGAGGATAAAACACAGCATCAGTACCTCCAGGGCGAGGGGTAGGAGTGTGCCCCCTGCTGAGGAAACTAAAGTGATCAGTGTTGTAAGAGTTGAACTATACACTTTATAACTGTGGTGGATGAAGCACTCAGGTCCTTTAAGTAAAAGTAAACAATGTGGAAGGGTTTGCACTCTTGACTCCAGGCTTACAAAGAAGTGGTGTCAGATGAGTGTAGCTAAGGTGAACAGTCCCGTTATATAGAAAAAGGCCTGAACACAATTTATTTCAAAAAGCCAAAGTGGAAAAAAACATAATATGGAGGTGAATACTCTGTGTCTAGGATCATGTAACTGTCAATTTGTATACGCACACCCACACTTATGCATCCCCATATCTGTGCACATACTGCACAAAACACAGGAAATAGCGATAAATAGCAGTCAGAAGCACATACTAAAAATGAAAGTGAAAATAACTAGAAGCATCTAAAATGTAAAAATAATACTATGTTGGAAGTAAAAGTCCTGCATTCAAAATTTTTGTTAAGTAAAGAAGTACAGAAGGATTATCAATGAAATACACTAATATTGTTATTAATACATTATTATATAAGGAGCATTTTGATAGTGTAGTTGGTTGAGGTGGAGCTAATTACATAAGCAAAGTAACTGGTAAATATAGCTGTTAAAGGAGCACTCCACTTTTAAACACAAAGTTAATGTGTAATGTCCTCTGTGGCTCTGGAGGGAGATGTCCATAGTCCAAATAACCCTGCTTTAGACAGTTTTGTTTTGTTTTTTTTGTTTGTTTTTTTACAGAAAACCTGTATTACACATTGGAGTTTGAGAGAAATGGGCATTTAGGAAGCAGGGATGGCAATGTAATGAAAGAAGCTATGGAGTATGGAGCATCATGGGAAATGTAGGACCAGCATCTTTTGAGCTTGACCTATATTAAAAGTCAGGATATCGCTGCCTTCTGCACTTTGAATTGTAATGGAGTAGAAGTATAAAGTGGCATTAAATTAGAATACCCAAGTAAAGAGTAACTATGTCAAAATTTGAATTACTGGGGGCGCCCCAGTAGCTCACCTGGTAGAGCGCGTACCATCAAGGCTGAGTCCTTGCTGCAGGGTTCGACTCCGAACCAGGCCCCTCGTTGCATTTCATCCCCTCTCTCTCCCACCTTTCCTGTTACTCTTTGGCTGTCACTATGTAACAAAGGCTAAAATGCCAAAATATCTTTAAAAAATGACTGCAGTTGAGTAAATGTACTTTACACACACTGATTTCCACCCCTGGTTTTTAAAACCTCCACACGAGGCCACGTGAGGACTCAATCTCTTTCTTCTTTTTCTTTTTTTTCCCCTATCTGGCTCCCTCAGTGACTCTCTATTCATCTCTCACTCCCAATGAATCATTATCTATCTCCATCCCTCTCACCCCAGCTCGTACAGGGACAGTATTATAAGACTACAGCGCCCTTTCAGAGAGGATAACCAAAATCCCCACTGGAGATGCTTGAGTAAATGACCGTGGGAAATGGGTGTACTTTAGAACACAGTGATACTAGGTCCACGTGGAGGGGGAAGCCTTTGCCTGCTAAATCCTCTAGTCTGCTGCCTGGTGTTTACCCCTGGCACCATATCGCCCCAGATCTGAAATCCTGGCTATCCTCAAAACCCCATTACAGACGCTAATCCCCCGCCGTGCACACTCTACGCTCCTCGCTGAGGGAGGCATTATGGTTAGACTGAATACTTTCTTTTCAACTTTTCAACCTATGCATATATTGCTTGTGTCAAATATTTCCGAGCATACATTCTGTCTTTATTCTCCAGTCTTGATCTTTTACACGTGGCTATAAATTACAGGTCTCGTCACAGACAAGGCTAATTTAGCTGGTTTGCTCGGCTTTATGCAGGATGCTACATGTGGCGCCAATTGCTATAAGCACGTGCAACAGCGGTAGCAAAAGTACAGAGAACAAACATTATAATGAGAACATGATATTCTTGAGGTGGTGAAAGTTCTTCTGTTTTCTACAGAGAAGAAGAGAATATGGAAAAAAAGAGCTAATGATGGTAGAAAGTATCCTTGGGGCCTGACTCATTTTTTGCCAGATGTGTCTAAATGTAAAAATGTCTGATGGAAATGGAGAAATACAGTAGGCATGACAAGAAAGTGACTGTAAACACAGAAATGCGGACTCGTTGAGGCTGAAAACATGTCCGCAGATGAAAGGAGAGACACAGTATTTGCCCAAAATGCTACGGTGTTACGGTGTCAGAAGCAATTCCAAAACTGGAAAACAAATTATCATTGCAGACAAGGCTGCACTCAGTTTTGGGCTGTGTACTTTTTTACATGGCACAACAGGGCAATGCTTTTGGATTTAATAAAGCAATTGAAATAATGAAAGTGAACCATAAATAGAGGGAAAAAGCCGAAAAAAATGTTTTTCACTTTCAGAAATAGGCTTAAGGATAAGAGGGGGAGTTGAGTTCCGACAGCAAAGTCAGATATAATTTCTACAATTAGGATATGGTATATACTAGGCTCAATGTTTTATTCAGACATGAGAGGAAATCAAGATAAGTAGCCCACAAAGAAATTACTCATAAAGGAGAGATTCCTGTTATGTTTTTATGGTCACAGGGGCTCAAGATATGAATGCGTATGTGGAGATAAATAAATGTTTCTCCTGACATACATATCTTTAGTGAGACTAAGATCTGGATTTAAGGCTTTCTCTGTGCAGCTGACCCCAGGGGACAATGCCGTGCATGAACGCAGAACTAAGTACTAACTTTTCAAAACATTCACTTTCCTTTTAGCACAGAGATACTGTAGTGCTCATAGGGCTCATTGTTATTGATTCTTATTTTAAAAAGACAAAACATCTGGGATTGTATCTATATTTATTTTAATTTTAAACACTAGTTTAACTATTCAAGGTTTCTGAGGGATGAGAGATGATTAATCATTTTTTTCCTAATGATTTAAACATGAGTTTCAGCCAATTTGCTACTTTGAAATAGTGTCTATTTTTCAGTTAAAATTGGTAAAAAGAGAAAGCAATAATCTTAAACCTGCCCCCAACCTTTGGCCACTTGGGAACAGCAGGAACAAGCTGTAACACAACGCTGATTATCACCTGGTGAACTTGTTAGCAAACAGTTGGCAATTTACACATCCAGCAGACACAGCCTCAAATTGATGAATGCAAGTCCAATATTCTCTCTCCTTTTAGCTCTGTTTTTGGTTTCCACTAACTTCTGAGGGAAATGTCTGGTTCTTTAGCTGCTAAATGCTCGCTAACTTTGTCTGCTGTTTGGTGCTGGGCACGTAGCTTGCTGTGTGTTGTGTATCTTGTGTATGTGGTTGCATATGCTAGGAAGCACCAACTCCCTCACTATTTCCTAAAGCCTTTTTGTTAAGAAAGGTGAACATTCTCTCACACAATGTTTTATTTGTTCTCTTTATTTAATGCATAGTTCCAAATCAAATGACAAAAAAGATGATATGATTGTACTTCACATTAAAATTCAGTTTATTTCTTAAACATATTAAAGACATGCAGTAATCAGTGTCATGACCTGAGTTTGAGTCATTTGTCTGGGTCCTTTGTGGAAGCCATCTTCTGCGGGTGTTTAAAGAGGAAGCATGCCTCAACAGTGGCACTTTTATCTGATGTGTGAGTTGGGCAAGTTAAAAGTCCCGATAGGCCAGTTTGAAGTGGAAAGGCGGGCTCTCATGCTTTATATGTGAGTGGAACGGGAGAGACTTTGGTGATTTTATCAGTAATTTTGAACATTTGAATATAAACTCAGCGGACTCAGCTACCAAAGCCATTTATAAAATGACAAACGACAACACAAATGGAGGATTGATAGACTATAAACATGTCTGTAAGGAAGATCGTCTTCAGGTCACAAACAAATGACAACATTTTATCGGAAAAAACTTTGTGACACAGCGTGGCTGATTTCTGTGAACAGACTCCCTGTCAGGTCCGTGGTTCAGTGGAGCTGTTATGTTACAACAAAAAAATGTGATGATTGAAAGATGATTGTGATGAGGATGAAACTCTTCAACATCTGCTATTCGACTGCCACCAAACCAAAGACATAAGAAACAAAATGGCCAGCGTAGGTTTTAATATCCAACCTGATTTAAAATCTGTCATGTATGGACTTTTTGATGAAACCTACACGGACTCAAAGAGACGACTGTTCTGGTTGGTGATGTGCGTCATCAACTCACAGATATGGAAAACGAGAGCCAAAGTCGTAATTCATCAATCAATGATCTCCAGTGATGCCGTTTTCAAAAACATAATCTCCGATCTAAGAAGAAAAACAATAGATTTCAGAATAGAATAGAAACAGTCCTCTGCCCTGGGACATTTTAGATATATACATTTTCTTGGCAGCTATATATATATATATATATATATTCTTTGTTGTGTGGGTGTACAAGGTAAAGTATTATTGTTAACTGATTACTTAATGTCTTATTTTTTATACCTGAATAATAAAGATTTGTGTGTTTTATACGTAGAAAAAAAAAAAAAAAGACGATGACAGTGGCCAACAGTCACTCTGCGAGTGTTTAAACTAATAAGTTTCAGTGTGGTGATTGGAGTCTTAAAGATTAAAAAAAAAAATACTTTTTTTTCCTTTGTGAAGAGCAGCACCAGAAGTGTTTAGAGCTGTGTAAAGACTACAAAGTGTTCTCCATGTTTTTTTCCTTTGTTTGATGTTTTTTTTTTTGGTTTTGTTTTTTTGGAGACTGAAAATAAAAGTCTGCCTAATTTTCCAGCACACCTCCCTGCCGGCGTGATGTTTTGTCTTCCTTACGTTTCACCATGCTACCCTACACCTCAACTCATGACAGCATACAAAGTCAATGGAAAGACACAATTAGATGTGAATTTGCCCGGGGATCACGAATTGACGCGATGACACGGCGCATGTCGCGGGGCTTCATGAATCTGCTTCTTAATCATACAGAGAGGAGAGGAAAAGGGAGAGGGACTGGGGAGAAATAACAGATACCCCTTTTCCACCATCATGGAACAGGTTCCGTTCCGAGCGTTTCGACCAAAAGTAAATTGGTTCGGAATCCGAAAAGTTGGTTCCCAGCTGGGACCAACTTTAAAAAATAGCAGGTTTTTCTTGACCTGAAGTGCAAACCATGACAACTTCAGTGGGCGTGTCATATCCTACAGGTTGGAAAGAGAGGATGGTGAAGGCAACAATGGTATATTTTCTACTGTAGTAATAGTCTTCTACGTCTTCTTATCATTAATAGTTGGTCCATGCTTGTTTTTTGGATAAAAGGAAACATCTGTAATAACAGAACAATAGCTCGCAGGTAATTAATGGGATCCACTGTCTTGCTACTACTGTTTACTTCCGTTGGGCATTGTGCAACGCCCTCCGTTGATGGCGCATCCTTGATTACAATGGTTCCGCTCAAAACTGGTGGAAACGCAGGCTGGTTCAATATATAACACCAAGGTTCCAAGCATCCTGAATGGAACCGGTTCAAGAACCAGAGCTAATTTGGTGGAAAGAGGGCAAGAGAGAATCAGAGTTTCTGGTGAGTTCTGAGTTCAGTCAGAGGCTGAGCTGAACACAAACACACAGCCACAGGCACACTCCCACACACACGATTGGTGAGTCCATTGCTAGCTAGCTTACAGCTGTAAAGTCAGTACATTGCAGTATGAGAGTGGTTAGAGTTAACGAAAACAGTAGACTAAAGATGCGGGCCTTAAAACCAAAACAATGAACCGAAATATGCTAAACTGCCCTGCAGAACTGAGGGGAACTGCAAGAGTTGGGTGATAATTTAGTAATTTTATCTATTTGAGCGACCCCTTTCATATTACACAGTGTTTTGAGCCAATGTTATCACAATAATATTGATTATAGCCACTTGAATTCAACATTAGAAGTACTATGAGGGGGAAATAGACATAAAACTAAACATTCAGGTCACATCTGCTATCATCTGAGCAATGCAAAGCTCCCCATTTTCCTGCGGGAGCTTGCACTTATATAGGATCAACAGTTCCATACAGAATAGGAAACAAGAGCCACCTGTTCTACCGCAACAAATGCCAGATAGAAATCTCTTGGACTTTTTTTTAACTTTGTCTACAACATTCCATAATTTTGCTTGCTTACTTATTATTACGTACGTATATTAAGTATTACATCCAGTGAAATACAAAGAGCAGCGTTAAAGTTGTCACAGAAATGATTAGATTAGATTAAACACCAGGGTGGTCAACCAAATGAATGAATGCACTGATTCAGAAATCAGCTATGATCACACCAATATATGTCCATATACAAAGGTGTATTACCTTAACATGTTGAATAGGTCATGATCACACACTAAATGAGAGGTTCTGCCACCAAACGAACTATCAGTAACAAATGCAGTGATGCCTGCTGGCACACTGCCCACATCGGATCCTCTCGGACCCCCTCTAAAGCCTCCTCAGGGGGCGTTTAATGGAACAACAGCTGTGCAGACGCTATTTCTCATTTAACTCACTTAGAGCCTGCCTTCTTATCACAGGCTCAGAACAAAAACACCAGGTCGCCCTTCCAGCGTTTCCCTCTTTGTCTACAGCTCCCTAACGTGATTGTAAACTTTTAAAATGTAATTGTGGTTCTGGAGAATTGCTCTGTGAATTTGATCGAAGCCCCCGCTCGAAAGCAAATCCGCCGGTTTCCTTGGAGCAAAGCTCCCCCCGGCCAGCCCCTCTCCCAATACACAGGCAGCGAAGGAGCACAGAACACTCTGCACACAAAATCATACGCACACCCAAGAGGGCACTCTAATATAATTAGGTACAAACCAATTATTCAAGCAATCAGTCTCAGTTTGATGATGTGTCAACACTCCTTGTCAGTCCTATTTCCCAAACTGTTCTTGAGCTGCATCACTAATTTTGTATTCATACTCAGCATCCATAAAAGCTCGCACTCTCTCCTCAATTTTAATCATTGTAGTCTGGGCAATCAAGAGCAAGGAAACTGTTGACAAGAGGTCAGAAGTCGAGTTATGAAATATTACAAAAGTGTGAATTTAAATGAGCCACTCTGCTACTTATCCTCCCACAGTAAATGCCTAAAATGGACTACTTAAATGCAGATTGCCGCCTTATCACGACGGGTGAGGAGGCAGAGCAATTTAAAAGCAGGGTAGAAATTTTTGAGACAGAGATAGACGTGGATAAGACCTCGGAAGAAGGAAATAGACTACAGGTGATGTACAGTAATGTACCTGTCAAACAGCAAAATCATTTTCAAAATAGAATGTGGATAGTGGGTAGAGAAAGTGAAATAGAAGAGAGAGTGCAGATTTAGCACACAGTATACCAACTAATTGTTTATTAGGCTTAGTTTAGATCCTTTTTTTTCCCCATTATTTTTTCTCTTTAACTGTCTAAAGTACTATCATTATTGAGAATGTACTCTTTAGGCAACTTAGTGTGACATCATTCCTATTCATATATACAGGTAAGGGCTGAAATGTCCTATTTCTTTCCACAGAAACAAAACAGTGCTGAGCATGTTGTTGCTGGTAGCCCAAAACTTTAACATTAATTTTGGCAGCTTTAATCCCTAAACTTAAGCCGTACATCCTTCTACGACTTGAGAGAGCATCAGAACTGTTGGGTTTATAAAGCAACCAATTAACATAGGCTATATACTACTACACCTGGGTTATGAGCTTTTTGTGATACTATGCTAATGCTTTTTTTCTTTGTCTTTCTATACAGGATTGAGGTCAGAGGTCAGCTACAGAGAAGCCAAGCAAGCAGATAAAGATACAGTCTTGCTCAAGGACACATCAAAAGGGGACTGAGCCAAAATTCATTTTGAGCATGCACGGCATTCTAATGTTATTCTTCATTCTTCATGATGTTGACATTTTTTGTTTTTTTTAATAAAATGTTTCCATTGGATGGATTGTCATGAAATTTGGGGCAGATATGCATTGTGCACAGAGGAAGGATCCCAGTGAGTTTGTGGATCCCTTGACTTTTCATCTAGCACCATGATCAGGTCAACATTTTCACTTATCCAGTGAAACATCTCAACATCTACTAGATGAATTCGCACAAAATTTGGTATGGATAATCATGGATCCAGACGGTGAATCCTAATGACTTTGGTGATCCCGACTATCCTCTAGCGTCACCAGCAGGTTGACATTTGATGTGTTCCAACACTTGGTTTATGACCAAATAAAGACCAAAACTAACGGCATTCCCATCATACTACTAATTGGCACTTACTTTGTGTTAAGTGCCAATTAGTAGCATGCTAACACGCTAAACTAAAATGATTAACATGGTAAACATTATACCTGCTACAGTAAACAACAGCATGTTAGTATTGTCATTGTGAGCATGTTAGCATGCTGACATTTAGCTCAGAGCACGGCTGTGTCTACACAGCTTCACAGAGCCGCTAGCGTGGCTGTGGACTCTCAGTCTTGTTTCTTCTTCCCTGGGCTGTAAATATATTTATATGCATCTACAGTACAGTAGTTTAAACACTGTGAATTTAAATAGTAAAATATTAATGATAAATGTATACTCAGTGAGAATGTTTTCCTTTCAACACTGCCTTCTAATCCTTCCTTTGGGCCTCTTGACCACAGTAAAGTATTTTTTCCTGTGAGTGGTGAGTCTATGCTCTACTTTTGTCCTCTGCTGCAGCCGCCTCTAATGACACCTCAGTGGTTCATAAAGACATTTTGACATCATCTGGTTTGCCTCAAGTCCACTATAAGCCCGCTCCTCAATGCAGCGTGACCAGCACCTCTCCGCATCACAACAGAATAGTGTTGACTGTGACCTGCTTTCTGTCAACAACCTTGTCTATAGCTTGCAAACTTAAGGAAGACTCTAGTGCTTCCCATATATCAAGTGGAACCCACTAATGATGATGCTTTCAAAATACTTCAGCAGGCTATGTCAACTTCTGTTGACATGCTATCTAGCTAGCAAGTGATTAGCCCTAAAATAGGATGCTTTGGGAATCCTTCTTCCAAAGCGTCCTCCTTCTCCCAACTTCATATAATTCACTGGTCCTCTGGAAAAAAAAAGATTCAGGAGGTAAAATCCTAAAATAAAGATGAGCAAAAGATCAGTCGAATGTAAAGATGACTGACGAACAGCAGCTAAAGTTAGCTTGCTAACTTTTTTCAAATAAAACACAGAACATTTTGACAAGCTCCACCAGAGCAAAGGTTGTTGGCTCTAGTTTGGTATGAGCCGTCTTAGCCTTTTGACAACACAGCCACCTCTTTAATTCAACAACTGTCAGGTCGGGCTGTACGCAGTCAGTGCGGCTCCATATATTTGTGTCTTGTCAAGAAACACCAGCGCCGCCATTCTTTTTGAACTGACGAGAGCAGACGATGACATGTTCGTGCACGTCACTGTGGGACAGTTCTTGGGATTTGGAGCAACTGGATGACATCAAAAAGTCTGTCTGAACAGACCATTAGGTGCTCATTTGGGAGATGAGCAAAATTTGCCCTTTCTCTATGAAGTAGTCCCTGAAGTAACTCAACCCCTTTCTTTTTTTCTTTTGCTCCCTTATTTCTTTCATTCTTGTTTTCCTTATTAGAGTCTTAACTTGGGGCTAATATCACCAGTTAAGATTCATCAAGGGGAGTAAAAAATGATCACTGGACTGGTGGACTGCAGAACATGAAAGCTTTTCTGAGACCAATTACAGCACAAATGTAACACAAAATGTGTCAATAAATCAGGACTGTAGTAACGCTCTGTCCAAGAAAATAATCAAATTAGTGACACAGACACCTCATTGACATGCAACACCAGCAGTACAGGTGAAATGATAGTAGCTCCCCAGCCGCTTTGCACCACATTGCAGGGCCCTGCTTTCATTTTGAGTGGCGTAATCCCCCACATCACCCTCCACCACCCAGCACACACACACACACACAGACACACACACACCCTTCAGACCATCTCATAACCCATGCCCCTTTTGCCATTTCTCATTCCATTAAACCCTGAATTATTCAAAGCAGATGAAATTGATTTCTTGATAGTTTAATCGCAAATCAAAACCGAACCTTGGGCCCAGTTCATTCCCTTAGGGCAATTTTTGACAATCAAATATTCATGGAGAAATGAAATGTTAGCAGATCATTTCTGCTTCTGGCTGATTAGGCCGACACAATGAAATTCAGATGGAGAAAAGAAGGAGGCATAGAATTAACTTATGCCAATATGCCACGGAAAAATTGAAAGTGAGATAAGATTTTCAGACTTCATTCTATGATCCAGGAAAAGCCCCTATATAGAAGGCTTGCCCTTTTCTATTATATCAAGCCAATTTGCTGCATAGAGTACCACATATTAAGTACATGTGCATCAAACCTGTACATTTATAATGAGTTCTTAAGCTTTTATTAAACAGACAATTGGAATAAATTGCTATGAATCACAATGTTGAAAAATGACAAGTAGTCCATGCATTATATTCCAGTGTTGACAGTAAAGTATTAAGTGATGAACAGTCAAATATTCAGAGGTTGTAACTTGACTATTTTATGCATCCCTCGATAGTAACCTTTATGCTTGACCTCAGATTAGCCCCAACCTGACCCCATTTCTAACCCCAACTCATGACTTCATACATTATTCAGTATAGTCTGTTGACAATAGGTTGGGTATCAACACTAGGCTGGCTTCAAATAAAGATGAGGTTAATCAGACATGAGAAAAAGCTACTCTAGCTTGTAATTCAGTAGTAGTAGGTTTTAAAAGGTTTCAGGGTGTTCAGGGTGAAGAATCTTACTTATCACCTCATAAACCTGAATTAATTTAAAAACATAAACTTTGCTCCTTCATAATATTTCCAAGATAAAAAGTTCAACACTCCCTGACAGACCATAAATTATCGAATTAATTGAGGATCGGGGGGTGGAGCCAATCCCAGCCGACATCTGAGTTATTTAAGATTGAGTTCTTCTTACTATACCAGTGGTATACTGTATACCAGAGCTGCTCTAGGGTAAACAGATATTGCAGTATATAACAGATTGACATTTTGGGATGCTTTTTTTGACGAGAGTTAGATGACAAGATCAATACATACCGTGAACCACCAGCGGCCAGTTAGCTTAGCTTAGCCCTTAGAGGTGCTGGTGGGTGTGTTTTGTAACCTTTGGACAGGCTAGCTGTTTCCCCCCTGTTTCCAGTCTTTGTGCTAAGCTAAGCTAACTGCCTCCTGGCTGTAGCTTCATATTTACCGTACAGATATGAGAGTGGTATCAATCTTCTCATCTAACTCTCGGTAAGGGAGCAAAGATGTGTATTTCCCAAAATGTAATTTTATATGGTGTCAATATATCACAAAAATAACTAAAAAACAACTTCATGGCAACTGAGCAAACTCCATTCACTGATGAAGGCCATGCAATATAGTTGAAAGCACAGAAAAAGCTGGTAAGTGGACTTTGAGTTAAGATTATTTTATCAAATGCTCCCATGGTTAAGGATGAACTTTCATACACAAAAAACAGCATTATATATATTATATATATTTCTCACACTATTTCGTATTTGGGTTTGCAATAATCCCGGGCTTTAGTTTCAGTGAGGTTTTGGCCACAAGGTTATAAAGTCAAAAAGCTGCACCTAAAAGTTAACATTTGCTTCTTTTCACATTAGAGTTAGTGAAGTATCAACATAGATTTCACATCCTTATCAATGGATATGTGTGTTGTCCAAAGCCAGATACAGGTGGTTTCAATATGACTCATCCTTTGATGGCAGTAAATGCAGATGTTCACAGTTAATTTGTTTGGATTGAGCGGGTATAAGGGCGGGCACAACAAAGGTTTTTTAGAAAATAACAGTGTTATCTTATAAAAACACTATACCTCCAGGTCAGAAACACTGTCTGCAGTTCATCATTTTAATAACATTTTCAGAAAAAAAGTTAAGTTTGCAAAAGAAGGGATTTCTCTCTTTTATAAGAGCTATCTGAATTTCATATAAAAATAAACGTAAGACAATGTTTTATCCTTTTCTTATAACTTCCCTTGTGTCAAAACTCATATTACTGTTTCATTCTATAATAAAAACTGAATAATGTATTTTTTTATTCCTGGCCAGTGCTTTTATAATATAGATCAGTTTGTGATGGTTAATTTAACTACAAGTAATGAGTTCGACTTGAATTTAAAAAATCTAAACTAACTAGATATAATATAATTTCTTTAGATTGTAAGTATACTATTAATATTAGCATCATCACCTCTTTCTTGAATTTTTACAGGGCAGGCAAGAATGCAATTACATTTTTCTCCACTCATCCAAAGAATGAATTACCTGGACATTACCAAACAAAAGGAGTCTAGATATGACTGGAATTCACCTCTGAGATGTGATCCTTGGATGATTAAAGTCCATTTGAGAATCCTGGAACTGCACAATAATTCTATTTTTTTTTCTTTTTAGATATGAAGAGAAAATGAGAGTGATAAGGGTGATGAACGAGGGGACAAAGAATGAAAGGGAGATCAAACGGCATCACAGGGAATGAGGAAGTAAGGAAGAATTTTTAATACAGTCCTGCTGCCTACCCGCATGGCTAATTCACTCACCATCTCTTTCAGCTGAAAGCAGCTTGAATCCGGCTGTATCTTTTCAAGGCGGAGGATGACTTACTCGCACTGACATGGAGAACGGTAACATCAGATATATTAGTGCAACAGATTGCATTACTGCTCAGAACATACTTGTGCCCAGCTGCTTACATCTCTCTGCAGCATCCTTTCCCTCCTACCCGGGGTTATGTTACAAGAAATACAGTCTCGAGATGATTGCGAGACTTTTTATTTTTAGGATACTGAAATATTGTGTTTTTTTCTTGCAGGAGAATCACAAAACTCTTAATTAGCTTGTGTTTTTTTTTTGTGAGAAATTACTTTTTTTTTTTGTCTTTTGAAACTTTATTCATCTGTACAGTGACACACACACAGCTCTTGGTGCATGCTAAACTCTTGTACTATATAAAGCTTCTGAGAGTTAATGCAGTGTTTATTTAACAGCGTTCACTTTCCCCCAGACTGAGGCTCTGGTGATGCAAGGCCCTCTTAATAATGCAGAAATCCACTGGATCGCTACAAGACTCCGCCACGCAATGCCTATGGGATCATGACATGCATTATAGGAAATAAGCTATCCCAATTTGCCCTCTCCAAGGTCAACATAATGTATCATGCAATTGCAAAAATGGGTCGAAATGAGCAATAGCTCTCAAGACTTTGCGTTCCTCTTGGTGGTCCTCGGGATGACAATACATTATTTACTTGCAATCGTTTGCACCACATGGGGACTTTCTTTCACACAATAAATACTGTATGTGCATTCTCACCGCTGCACCTATGCACAGTGCAGCAGCGGTGGAGTATGATACAAATGCACTTGAGACTGTGTGTTCTACTCTAGCACCAGGGGCTATGTCTCATACTACCTCACTAGCACATATGAGACGTGCTCTGGGGTGCATCATTTTTCTATTTGCATAATGTATTAATGTTTTCAGTTGACTAAATTAATATTTTTCTCATACGGCACAGCCAGCACAATATAGTCTGTAGTCGTTAAGAATAAAAAAGAAAGAAAAGAAAAACAGAACACTGATTCTCTTTAATCTAGATCATTTCTGAGAATATAAGAGTGTTTGTGAAAGGCCTTAGGTGCCAGACTACTGCCCAGAGTGCAGTAACTGCCTGGCAGAGGACCTACCCTAGTTGTTAAAGTTCTCAACAACATACATCATTTGTTGATATTCTGTCCAAGGTTACAGAAGTGCTTGCGTTTGTGGAAAGTGTTTCATGAGGCTCTATCTAGGCTGATTGAGCCAAAGCCAAAGCCACAAACACACCTGTGGGCTACGGGCCAGTGTGGCTGTGCTGCTATTCATAATGAAGAAGGTACAGTGTGGTTTTATATTGTGCTTATGTTTTGTGTAGGAACTTAATGATGTGGAATGAGAAGGAGGCTTTTGTAATTTCTTGTGAGTGATGCTCCACTGCCATCAAGTGGAGCTGCAAGTGACTGCATCTTGGAGACCAGCTGAAACAAGTGAATCCTGGGTAATCAGGCAAAGGGGGAGTAAAGATGTTGTTCGCTCAGATTTGCGTTTGGCAGACTGTTAGATCTAACAAAATACAAGATCAGAAGCATGTGATCAATGACACTGGAATTGCAGCATTTTGAAAAGGGCTTTTCTCTGATTTTGCAATCACAAAAATATGTACATATATACACATGAAATTATACTCTTTAATCAACGAAAAATTACCATTTTGTATAATCCGCTGTATTTGTGTAAAAACTGCCCTTCCCTGCTCAAATATCTCCCATCACAATTCATTTGGATTTGATAGATGAAAGCCGTAAAGGTTCGTAACTTTCACCTGGATTCACCTGACCGGTCCATTTCCTCCCCAGCTGTGAAAGTACACCCAACAGAGAATGCTGCGCTGCTCACAGCTGTTAAGCAAAATGGTCCTGCAGTCCGTAAATTAGGACACATCTGCTTTTAGTATATTACTGACCCCTGAACATGCTCTGAAGTTCTCAAGATGAACAGCCCATAACTGTTTAACTATCTACTGTTAGAACGGGATAGGTGCTGTCTTAGTGACCAAGAAGACGTACTATCAACTTTCAAATGGCTGCTGTTTTTGCGCCCTGCATTGCCTTGAATTTATCATGAAACAAAACAAAACAATTCAGCCGCTTCTCTAAAGGAGGAGAACTGTGAAACCCATTCAGTGCAACAGGATATCCACAGGTGTCCAAGTATCATCTCATTGCTGCGATAAGCAAAAGGTCACCTCAGCACACAACTCATCAAACCTTGAAGCAGATGAGCAGCAGTTAAAGACCATGCTGGGTTTCAGTTCCCTCAGATAATAACAAGGTGATTCGGGTACAGTGAGTGAGCACATAATCGGCAAAGATAGTTGAATTTTTCTAGGACATAAGCCACAAGTTCTGACAAATCCCAGTGTCTGTTGTGACACAGTCATAGCAAGGTGAGGATGTGGCATCAGCAAAATAAATCCATGGTTCTGTGTCGATGGAGGAGGCAGGTGTTGTTGGTGTAATCATGCAGGCCAGGGAACATATTTGGGCTTTTAGCACTGATGGAGCATCATTTCAATGGCCAAAGCAGACCCATTTTTTTAATCATAAATGTATGTCCCGTAGGATAATGCACCGTCGTCTCAAAATCTGGAGCCTGACAGCGGTGTCAGATTTCTTACTGAGTCAATTTCTTAAGTCTACCCAATCCCCAGACTTAGCTAAAGGTGACACTTTTGTGATGAGGTTGGAAAAGGAAGTCAACGGGAACGGAGTAATACCTTCGAACGAGCATGCACCCACTGCTCTGAAGGCAAATCCGGTCCTGGCTGTGTGTATCTAGCATCAAAATAAAAGTGAATATATAGATAAATATACAAAAGTAAGAACTGATCACTTATGAAGAGGGCTATCCTGACCAATTCCCTTTCTTGGACTAACCAAGAAATATACTGTAGAATTAAAGAAAAATGCACTGTATGATAAGTGGGTCTCATATCTCCTGTACTGGTCTTAGTAAAGCTTTTTCAGCTTTGCTTGGAAAATCCTGAAAAGCCTTTGAACTCATTTATTACAACTCACTGTGTTTAACTAAATGAATGTCAATGGGATTGTATGACTGTATGATGATGATTGTATGTATTGCATGCCCCTCACCTAAAATACTGTATGTTGTGGTAAGGGATGTTGCTGTTTCCAGTACAGAAAAGAGTGAGGGTACATTATTAATTAAACTGTACAAACACTACATTATACATCATTCATTAGTATACTTGCAAACGGTTATACCTCATGGGAATATTATTTCATGTAGCACATTATGCACATCTCCACTGTTCAACTTATGCACCGTGTAGCAGCATATATGGATGGAATATGCGTAGATAGATTACAAATGTACAAAAGAATGCAGATTATACCAGCGCACCAAAGATTACGTTCCATAGAAACTCATTAATATGAAAGCTTGTTTCTGGGGCACATTTGAAAGAGTATCTCTATGGATATTACATGTATCTTATATTTTATTTCATATGTTAACATCACATTTCTGTGTCTTCAGTTTTCCTTTAATCATTTTAAATAATTTTAAAAAGGAGGACGTAGCTATCAGAGGATCCATCTGCCATCTTTCCTTTGTGCTCCACTGACTTTATGTTTATATGCACATAATATTTCAGTTGTTATGAATCTTCCAACAGTGACAGCCTTCTGACTTGTGTCAAAACTATTCCATTTGGCATGGCTGCCTCATGACTGATACAATACTTTTAGACTCATTCAAAACCCATTTGGGCAATATTTCCACACAGGCCTGTTTGCTCTTTCCTGTGCAAATAAGGAGCTCCTGGTGGAAGGTCAGAGACAATACAAGACGATGATGTGAAAAGGGTGGCCCAAACATAGCAGCAGACTTTTTCACATTTCACATATGTTTGATTTGTACAAATTGATTCTAGACAAACACAGACAGCGGTGGTGTGAGATTTCCATATTGTGTCTACCTCCAAAAACATTTTCTGCAAACCTGTCAGTTTCACTTGGCTGTTGCTGATGAATTACCCTTTGTCATACAGTACTGTACGCAATGCTTGATGCCCTATAGGTGGACGACACTGTCATTAATAGATGGGCCATTGTAGCAGATGCCCTGCACGCAGCATGAAGATGATAAAAGAGCTGGATGGGAAACTACTGTACCAGATTAAGGAGAACGAGCAGCTTGACTCCCTGGTGCTGCTATTACATCCTGCTGCGACTTCAGCGGAGTTAGACTCAGGTGTCCCAGCTGCTGTCTCGACCCATGCTGAGGACCCCTGGCAAAAGCTAGGAGCTAAACCCATGGCTCCCCTTATCTCTACTCCACCTCTTTCTAAGCCTTGGATGGCAGCCTGTGAGGGCAAACATGGCAGCCAGCACAGATCTCCTGCTCCACCACCCGCATAAAGCCAGGTGCAAAATAGATTTAATATTCCAGATCTTGATTTCACTAATAGTTGCGAACAAGCCACTCCGCTATTGTGGTAAGGCAGTAGTACAGATCTCACCTGTTAATCTTGATTCCCCTGAACTCATTCAGCTAAAAATGATGGGCTGGGATTCACTGTTTCATTCAGTCAGAATGAATGTAACCTGCCATGCAAGGATTATATCTGTCAGATTTTAATGATCACCACTAAGCTTTACATTTTTATGACACAATCATATAATAAGATCTTAGATTGTAGATGTCCTAACCTCCGGGGAGACATTGATTATATTTCATGTCAGTATGATGTGAAAATCAGCTTGCAAATACTCGCTTGACATAAGTAACACATCACCGACAAACTTTTCCTTATTGGTGCATTCTAGTGCGTGTGGAAAAGTACAGCATCTGAAATTTAGGGATTTAAAAATAATCACAGAGGCTGCCTTTTTGATATGTAGAGATGAGAGACGCTTGACATGCCACTCGTTACATTATTCTGGAAAAAAGCACTCCTATCTGAGTCAAAAGGAACAAGAAAAGAGAAAAGAAATAAAGAATAACAACAACCATTATTATTATTATAATCTTCAGTGTCATCATTTAGAAGAAATACAAAAGATAAATAAGTAAAACAAAAGCCACTTCCATAACCCTAAAAGGAGAAAGGACAATACGCACTACACTATGAAATGATGGCACATTAAAGCTTGAACCGGGACTGAACGTAGGCTACAGCAATGTGGTGTTACTGCTGTTGGACAGGTTGGTCCTAGTAAAATATTTGGAGTAGGCTATGTAACTATAACATTTACTCTTCCAAAATATGGATTATTGTCTTGGAACTGTGGAAATTTGAGTGAGCTCCCCTGTATGCATACATCAGGAGCACGCATCAACAGTGTTTGTGTAATTACTCTCACTGCCTGAAGGAGGAGACAAAGGTTCCACACTCCAGCTTTAATGACCATCATATACTTCATCATCCAAAACAAACAAACCGATTTTAGACATCGAACACATCACGTCTGTTTACAGGTCTTGGGGAGATGTACTGCAAATGTTAAAGAAGTTGTATAAAACTTTTACACAAAATCTAAAAACATTGCCTCAAGTGATGTCACTTGTCGGCAGTGGAGTTGAATTGTGGGTAATGTAGGTGCCAGGTTTTGACAAGGAAGAAGCATGTGTGGAATAAAAAAGGTGATATCTCTGGTTCATGCATCAAGTTTTTTAATATCAACTATTTTAATACCCTACCCATACCACCTTTGGTCCTAACCCAAACAACCAATCCCACCAGTCAAAACCCTATATATGGCTACATCTGTGTGAAATGCATAGCTGAATATTAGGACCATAGCTTTTTTGGCACAGTAAAAATCCAAGACACCAAGGCCAGACACTCTGATAAGTAGACATGTGCTATGCCATTTAGAGCTTTAAAAAACAACAAGAGTGTAAAAGAGCCAGTGCGTACACACTATACAGTAATATCAGTTATTTCAAACCAGGCAGAAAAGGACATAGTATAGTAAGTTGCAGACCTATACTTGTGATGGGATTATAAAAGTGAAAATTGCAGTAGAACATCCAGGCATAATCCACTTACACTGTATTGCTGAATTTATTCAAGGTAGAGATTCAAATATCAGAACATGCCTAGAAGCTATTCATTGAATTTTCCCTCATGTCAGTATGCAAGAGAAAGAGAGAACTCCCGCACACTGTTTACTTGCAATAAACTTTATTAGAGAAACAGCGTTAAACCTGAGGAACAAAGCCAACACCTCCTCAGGTGAAGCCAGTCAGGGACCATGAGCTGTCAGGCAATCAGTCCCACAGTCCCACCATCAAAAATGGACATTTTATATACAATTTTTATAGATGAAATTAAATAAATAAAAAAATGTCTACTTTAATTTTGAATTATGGTAACTTGCTGCCTATTTATTCTTCAAGGAAGCCTAAACAGTGCAATTATGATACTGTCACCCTGAGATCTACCATTAGCCTAATATTATTGTCGCCCTTCTAATTGGCTAAATGCATACAGACTGTGGGACTGATTGCCTGACAGCTCGTGGTCCCTGATTGGCTTCACCTGAGGAGGTGTTGTCTATATCTGTCTGGAATGTTGTGTGTTCCTCAGTTTTGCCTGATGAAGGTCTGACGACCGAAACGTTGTATCTCTAATTAAGTTTATTGCTAGTTAAAGGTCAGTGTGCGGAAGTTCTCTCTTCTCTTGCCTTTGGACATTTCCTCCTATGCACCTGTCTACAAGAAACTGAAAGTGTGCATGGGCCTTCACAGTCAAGATTTAATTCCTCATGTCAGTGAAAGCTGAAAGGCATTCAGTTTAATAGAGTCGATGATAAGAATACTATAACAGTCTGGTTGGCCTTTTTTGCTTTCTAATGCAGTGTCATCTGAGCCATTTTACATAATAGGAACCAGGCCAAAATGGATGTATTCAGCCAAATACAACAGGCTCTGGATCCCTCATGAAGATTATGATTTACTTTTGTCCAGCCAGCATCTCAAGCAGTATTAATTAGAGACGTATTCCTTGTCCTGTTACATAAATGCCACAGTGAGCCTGCCCCTCAGAGTGAAGAGGAGTCCTCCCTTCTCTTCCCACAGGGGGGTGCTCCTACCATATCCCTTCTGGCTGTATAGGGTGTCAGCACAAATGATGATGGAGGCCCTGCAGGGTGCTATCTTCAGTCAGCCAAGGGTGGTAATGGGGTTACAGTGTGCAATTTGCTGCTCTACCCCTGCAAGCTTACATCAGCCTCTCTCATCATTCTTCTTAAAAGCAGAATCCTAATCGTTCTGCCAGCAGAAATACAGTTTTGGCTTTGAAGATGTTATTTTTTTTCCCCCCCAAAAGAAATAAAGTTTTGGCTTTGAAGATACTATTATTATAGCTATATTTATTTATTTATTTTCCCAGAATGAACTTGAGTCTTAAAAAGTGTCTGAGGCATTTCAAATTTAAAATTAAATCTTCAAAAGTGTTTTTAAGCAGTATATGCTACAAATTGCTTTGCAACAGTGTATTTAGGTACTTAAGAAAATAAGTCTGTTAAGTACAGAAACATGATATAAATAAGATATAATATAAAGTTCTGCTGAAATGAATAGCCATCGGATCAATTAAACCACAAATAGCTGATTAATTAGGTATTTTCATTATCTTTCCATTATTATTATCTATCTCGTAATTCATTACTTCGTATGGTGGATGACAGGCTGTCGTTTAGAGTGCATACTGAGAACCTATTGAAGAAACTGAAGGTTAGGCTGGGTTGTTATTATCGAAACAGGGCCTGCCTTAATTTAGCAGGTAGGAAAACACAGTTGTACAGGCTACGTTCTTAAGCGTTCTAGACTATGGGAGACTATGCTGCGTCCTCTAAACTTCGCTGCCTAGACTCACAGTTCTGCATCACAGTTCTCTATGTTTTTATATCCAACTCATTGTCCCGTACACATCACTGTCTACTTTTTGATCTGGTTTGCTGGTCGTCATTAAGCCTAAGGAGACAGCAGCATTTACAAAGCCATACTTGGTAAACCCCCTTCATATTCTGTGTAATCTCCTCTCACTCACCAACAGCGGTTATGATTTTCGCTCCACTAGATGGCTGCTCTACCAGGTACCCAGGATTTGCTCAGAATTTGGTAGAGCAGCTTTCTCCTGTTTGCGCGCTGGTCATGGCATAACCTAAAGAACACAATGATTTTGTTATTCATATAGTGCAGTGAAGCAAAATTATGGCAAATAGGAAATCTAAATCTAAATAGTTACCGCACACATGTTGCACATATCTGCATATATAGATTCCCTATCAACTACTTCTTCTGCTTTACATTTCACTCAGCATGTGATGTTGCATGCCAGTAAGAATCATAACACATTCTTGTCATGAATCATGTCATGAGAAAATAGTAATTTAGCAATGCCTTTGTATGTAATGAAATTCAGAATTTGTTATTATTACAAGAATAAAATGTTTGATGTCCTCAAGGTTAATAATGGCAACACACCGTTTTTAATGAAATTGCGCAACAAGTTACAAACCACAGAGACATAACAAATCTGTGGCAATTTGTGAACTTGCTTCGAGGTTGGCTTGAGTTATAGGAACACCCAGATCAATGTGGATGTTTTGACAACTGTAGACCATATAATTATGCTGTTGCGTAAGCAACTTTTCACATTCATGTAAAGGCTTGAAGGGCACAGTGGGGCAATCTGCAGTCTTCAAGCATTAGTTCATCATACACAGTTTAGCACAGAGCTGACGAAGGGGAACAAATAAGGAATGAAGCAAAAAGGACAGCCATATATGCATAGCTGTGGGTGGTGACATTGCAGTGAGCTCACCAGTGAAAGTCTGAATACTCACCTGATACTGTTGATTCACCTGTATGCTGTATGAAACGTTGACCGTGCGCTTAAGTAATAAAGAGTTGTAATGTATTATTTTATAACTTTATAACTCAGTGTTATATTTAATGTAGCCTATGTATTGTACTGTGTTAATAAATTAAAAATCCATGCAGTAAAACTACTGTATTTACAATTCTTATAAGTCATGTTTGTTTGTTTGTTTGTTTGTTTGTTTGTTTGTTTGTTTGTTTGTTTGTTTGTTTGTTTGTTTGTTTGTTTGTTTGTTTGTTTGTTTGTTTGGGCGGCTGTGGCTCAGGAGTTAGAGCGGGTTGTCCATTAATCCCGGGGTTGGTGGTTCGATCCCCTGTTCCTCTTGTCCACATGTCAAAGTGTCCTTGGGCAAGACACTAAATCCTAAGTTGCTCCCAATGGTGGCCAGCACCTTGCATGGCAGCTCCATTGCCATCGGTGTGTGAATGAGACCAATCTGTAAAGCCTTTTGGGAACTGTTAAGGTTGTGAAGTGAAGTCCATTGACCATTTCTTTCTTTCTTAAACAAAAATGCAGAGACACGGCTGAAAAGCCCCACTCCAATCATTGCTGCCTTCGTAGGCAAATATCTTTGCATACTATAATTCTTTAAACGTCGTTCAAAGCATGCAAATAAGAGCCTAATTTGTTTTGTCACAAGTATAAACAGCTAACGTCGTATTAGAACAAACAGCTCAGCTCAGCTAACACGTACTCCTAATGTGTTATAGAGACATTAGCTGCAATTAGTGACAGGAGGTGTGTTTATGAGGGCAAGAAGAGTGTACTTGTGCTGCTGGGAAATTACAAAAGTACAGTTGATCCCACTATTGGTCAGACAGACAGACCAGTGATGCTCACAGACAGACAGACGCTATAAAAACTGAGATTAATGATGCATGCCATATGACTCTATATGAGCTCATTGAACAGCTGCATGCGGCAGACACCAGCCAATTGGTATGCATCACAACCTTTGGCAGCGCTTTCTCAGCGGCCGGGGGGGTAAGACCGGCTACCGGCTGGGAGACATCATTATAGATCAATTTATTTTATCACGTGCTACACTGGATTCATGAGCAGTGCATATCATAATATAATATAATATAATATGCATGTGAGGGGAGTAAACCAAAATCAGACAGTAAGATAAGAGAGTGGGAATAATGGAAGTATTCATTGGCAAAAAACTTTACAGAATTCAATTTACAAGACAAGTGGCAAGATTGTCATGTACTGAAGTGGAAAGTGTGTCCATCTGACACTCCAGTATCAGCCCTTCTTACATACTGGATAAGTAATATGACTCTGGAGGAATTATCGGTTAATATGATACGTGGCCACAATGTGAAATATATTATTTAAACGTAGAAAAAGGAGATGTAGAGAATGGCGCTCACAGAGATATTCTGAAACTATGTCCAATTGCTTCTTCTTACATTTAGTGAATTCAAAAAAGCATTAAGTTCTCAAGCTGCGGCTATTCATTACATGCATATAGGAGAACTCTTACTTGGGCACTCTGTGTGAGAAACCAAACCAGCCCTGATTAAACTGGTTTGTAACCAACCATAACCATAAAAGTCTATGGCTTCTTCTACTTGTTGGAGTAGTAAAGAAACTCTTCACTGCCAGCACAACGTTTCCAGTTAAAACATGTATAGCTCCAAAATACAAAATATGAATACTCTTCTAACATTTTGATCACTAGCAATGTATAATCTGTTCTGATCTGGTAAGTGGGGCACATTCTGAAATAAGCCATATTTATTTAATGGTGTTGCTCAACATAAACTGTTTAAAAGATGCAAAAGTGGCTTGGCTCAAGTTTCATCACTGCTCTAAATTCATACACTGGGCACAAAGCCAACCTGTATTAACCATGTTGACACAGTAACAAACCTACAGTAAACAACTGAGCAGCTAACTTTTATTTCATAACCTTTTAATTCATGACCCCAAAGTATTTCATAAAGTGACTTGAATGCTCTACTTTTACATTTTTGGCATCTTTCGTTGTGGCAACAAGGTGTGTGTTAAAGGATTAATTAGCAAACACCTCATCATGCTTTATCCCTTAAACACCTGCGTAGTGTGGAGGATCTGTTGCTTTTTTTTGCAAGTAGCCTTATACACATAAAAAACTAAATTTCTCCATTAGATTGTGGAGTACCTCAAGCATAAAGCCCTTTTTTCAGAATATGTCCTAAATAAGCAATTCATACACACCTCCTGAGAGCAAGTAAGTGGGACTAAACAACCCTCAAAAAGAAGATCCCGTTACCTTCCATCCAGACACACATACCAACATGCTAATGTCATTCCATTGTTATTCATCTTGACATCACCAGGAGCTGGTTGGTGTGTTCTACCCCCAGAGATGCTGGAAGACAGACAAACAGACCAATAAACTGAGACTGAAGACAGATATACTGACTGCAGTGAGGTATGTGTAAAGCCTTACTCACTGCTTTATTGTGTGATCTCACCTAACCTGCATGAAGGGCACATCGGGCTATCGGCGTGCGAGTATATACAGTGTGTGTAAAGTACGCAGCCTTCGTGACTCTTCTATTGTCTGTGAGAAGTGAAAACATTGCTGTACTTAAGGCTTACAAGGAAAGGCACAAGAGATCGTTTCCCCTTACACATAAAATACATGTAGTGCATTTTGTTCTTTGTCATTTTAACATAACTGCCTATTATAGATTGGTGATTTGCACAGATAATAATAAATGTGGTAGTGAAAGAAAGATTATATAGTAAAGTCACAGGTTCACAGAGTGCTCAAACAAAACTGCATGTCCTGAACAAATATATTAAAAGGTATTCCTGTTTGTATAAAAGAGTGCTGGAGCCAAGAACTGGGTGGGCCCCAGTTTCTGGTTGGAACCCCAAACCTCTTTCCAAGAACTTGATCTCTTCACTTCAAGAAATGTGATTGTTTTTGCGGCTGTTGTGAAAGAACCAGTTTCTTTTAAACAGTCCTGGGAAGTGCCTAGAAATTCTTCAGTCTCTGTCAGTTAGCTGCTGAATTTGATGTTCAAACACTGGAATGTCTTGTTACAGCTGCCTCTGGGGCAGAATAGTGAAAATGGTGAAAACTAGACTGGTCTTAGCTTGAAACTGTTTTCAGCAATTTAGATATTTTCACTTTGTTACTGTGAAACAACGGGCCAGTAGAAAACATGTTTAACTTGGAATCTTCCATAAAACTATTCCTTGCTAACACTGGAGTAATATACAATATATTGAAATACAGTATATGAAAAGGCCTGTGATGTTCTAGAGTGCATTTTGCAATATCATGAATACTTTATTACCTAACACCATAGCAATTATATTGTTGGCACCATTCTAAGACATTCCTCAGTTTTAAACTTCTTGGAAAGTGCTGGATAATTGCTTCATGTTGCAACGTTATGTTTAGCATGTTTCATCTGCTTTAAGAAATGTGTTAAAGGAATAATTGCCAGCAGTTAGATAAAGTTTAGCTTGGCTTAGCACAAAGACTGGAAACAGGGGTAAACAGCTTGCCTGGCTCAACGGCTTTAGAGGAGCTTGTAGGCAGATAGTGTTAGCAATGATCAGGGCCAGGCTAGCTGTTTACCCTGCTTCCAGTGTTTTTGCTAAGCTAAGCTAAGCTAAGCAAAGCAGCTTCTAGCTTCATGTTTAACATACAGACATGACATCTTCTGATCTAATTCTCTGAAAAAAAGCAAGTAAGTGTATAGTATTCTGCATTCAATAAGAATTTTGAGTCAGGTTTATTTTTTTTAAACTAAATAATAAAGTTGATTTTTTTTGTACTGTTAATTGCACTAAAGATATGTCAGCAATGGTGGTAAACTCAATGGCGCAATTGTGAATTTCCAAAGGAAAAGCAGAATAATGACAATAATGACAACAAAAATACTTTCCCCACTGTATAGTTATTAGCCAATGAACAAGAATTGATGCTTCAGTATAAAGGTGTCAATGTGATCAAAGACATTTCCATTTCTTTTTATGCATTACAATTTTCTCTTGAGGTCCATCCCTTTCCTAATCTCAAAATGAAAGCCCTGAATTTGGGAGTTTAATTGGATATTGCGTTTTCAGCCTCCCTTTATCTGAAACTGGGAAACGAGTAGCCTGTAATTTGAAAAGGCTATCCATTTATTTATTTTTTTCATTTTCCCAAGAGACTTTGTAAAAATGCATGTACCACAGTGTAACCATATGTGTCTGTATGTTACACTTTATTCTTTATCTTGGGTTCTACCATAAACTGTTCATGCTGTGAGTCTGATCTGCAGTAACTGAAACATTTGGTAATTTAGAATTTTCTTTATCTAGAGTTAAAAGTTAAAATTTAAAGATAAAAGACATAAAAACATATTTGTTCAAAGTTTGAGCAACTTGATCGTGACAGCAGCAAATTAAAGCTTTGCGGCTCTGCCTTCCATTCAACAGCTCTTTAGGGGCAGGCCATAAACAAAGGAGCCTCACTTCATTGGCTCAACTCTACCCACATGTAAATGTGATGTCACAGAAGGTTCAGCCTCTTTTCTAAACTCCACACATAAGCTCCAGAGAGAGCATAGACACACTAGAGCCGCAATCCTCCTTCTTTTGCTTGATTTGATGAAACACACAGTTTGTAAGTATATTTTGCATTGAAAAATACCATCGACCTTTATATTCGTATTTTAGGAGCAGTTTGCAGTCATGTAGACAGCTCTTTTTGGACTAATTGTTGTTTAATTCAGTGAGTTTTATTTATTTATTCATTAAACCTGATTTCTGCTTATAGATTATTCTGCTGCAGCCCTCTGGCAAAGTCAACAGACTTACAGTGTGACAGTCTGAAAATGAATTGTGCAAGGTAAGCTACTGTGCTTTCACTGAACTCCTTTTACTGCAATTACACTGTGCTTTTGGTAATCACATTAACATTACCTGTCAGGTATCAGAGCATGTAAAAGCAGAACTATGCTAAAACATGAAACATGCGCAATCATTCCTTGTAACGATAGATCTGTAACCCCATCATGACTTCCTTCTCAGAGTTCTCCATGCCTTTGGTAGTCACACCCAGCCAGCTGTGATGCCAGTCGACCTCGCCATGTGTCTGAGCCTCAGCCAGCGTCAGCCACTCTATCAACTGCTGTCCATGTCCCCTCTGAAACCCACACAGCGTCGTTATCAGCCGACTGACTGTGCGCCGAGGGCCAGCCTTCGCTCTCCACATCCCTCCTTCTCTTCTCCCTACTCCTCCCTTGAGCCTCGGAGCTGTTTCCGCAGGGACAGCGGAGGTCTGAACAAGAAGCGCGTGGTGTTTGCAGACGCCAAGGGATTGGCTCTCACTGCTGTGCGTCTCTTTATTCCTGAGCCCTCTTCGCCTGCCACTACTCTGGTGATGAAACCCTCCACAGCCAAACTGCAAGGCCAACAGTCGACCTCAAACACACTGCAGCGCTACAAGTTGCGCCTGGGTTTCCCTCAGCCAACACTTGACTTTAAAGCCTTCCTTGCACGTTTGCGAGAGATGCACGTACAGTTGGAAAGCTGCAACATTTCAGAGCACTCCTTGAGTGGGAAAGTGCGTGTTTCCCATGTCAGTATTGAAAACGCTGTGCATATAAGGGTGACCTTTGACTCTTGGCGGAGCCATCATGACATTCCCTGCACATTCATGCAGCAGCAGCGCTGTGGGGGTTCTGATATGGATATTTTTGCCTTTGACTTAAGCTTACCAAGGAACATAGATCCAAAGGAGCGAGTCGAGTTTTGTGTGTCCCTCAGGCCTGGACCTGGCGCAGCGCCACACTGGGACGACAACAGGGGCCAGAACTACAGGGTGTGCATGGAAAAAGATGGATCAAATGCTAACCAAGGCGATGCTAACCATTTTTACCCCACACTTTCAAAACATCGCCCGCCATCGTGGCCTTCACATGTGTCCTTCAGTATGCAGAACTCTGCTGATCTACAGTATCTTCAGAGGAGTTTATCAAGCAGAGTCAGAGCAGAGTGGAAAACTCTGTGTTCAACTAAGTAGACAAATGAGCCCATACCCTTTCAACAGAGCTATGAGAATATGTAAATAATGTGACTATCTTAATTAATAAATATTTAAGCGAGAGTTAGTGCTTTAAGGGATGTATGGACTTTCTGAAATCTCCAGTGTTAGATTCTCTCAAGCCTGCTGTTCAAAATCTGCTCACCCACCTGAGCTCAACTACCCAGCTGCAATGTGAATAATACATGCTGCATTAATGTTCTGATTAAATCCATTTTTTAAAATATTTTTCTTTCTCTTTTCTTCCCTCTGCAGAAGTTTAAATCATTTAACACATGCCTGTTTACAAATGCAGCTTAAAGTTTACTGCGCTACAATGTGTATTCGTGCATTGTAGCATGACGCATAAGCCCTGATTAAGATACAGGGGCCCTAGAGGGAAAGTGAAAACATGAGTCCTGTATTTGTCTGAGAGAAAACACATGTATCAGTACCCAAAGACATTGTGCTGTTCTAAGAACCTCTTACAGCTACTAACCCATTTTTCTCTGAGCACAGTGAATGAACAAATGAACGACCCATGCTCATGATGTACTTTCACACACATTATTTCTCTTGACTCAGGCTCAGATATCTGGCGTGTCTTTTCATCTAGTGTGTCATGCATACCAGACAGAGTAAGTCAACAGACTGAAAGATCTCCTGGGTCTCAAAGTGGCACACACGGTTTGCATGGGAGAACCTGTTCCAGACACTCCTGTACTGTGAAAAGTGGAATAACATGTTGGGAATTGTTACTTCTTGTACTGTACATGATTGGTATGGCAAATAGCAAGTAACCATGGCAGCATCAGGGCCAGCGTGTACTTTGGATAATGCGAGGGCGTCTGTTTACATGCAAGGGTGGAGTCATCATGAGATACTGTAGCAGCCACAGTGAGAAAGTCTCTCCCTCTGCTTCTCTTGTTCTCCTTCTTAGTCACCTCTCGTTAGACTTGTTTCTTTGTCCCTCACCTTCTTTTCTCTCAGGCTAATGTCCTCGCAGGACCACCGCCTTTGTGAATTACCACAGCTTAGTGATATCAACCGGAATGTCACATGTGACTGGTTTGTGCATGTAGCAGGTTTACACACCTTGTACCCAAAAGCACTTATTTATTTATGAGGCTCAACAGTGTTGGACTGGTGTCAGGTGTTAGATCTCTCCCCTCTTAACATCCAATGAGTGATGAGCTAAACAGAGCCACAGAACAAGTATATCACAACTTATTCCTAGTTTTTCATCAGAGAGTACCATTACGTTTCTAAGATGATTTTTATGAACATTTTTCAACTTGAAATCAATTACGCAATATTTGACAGTTTGGTCCAAACAAGTATGTAAGGAGGAGATGCAACCACAGCTGTAACCAACAGTGCTGGAAGAAGTAAGTTAATGTTAAATAGAAATACTGTGGTCTAAAAATACTCCATTACAAGTAAAAGTCCTGAATTCAAAATGTTACTTAAGTAAAAGTACAGAAGTATTATCAGCAAAATATAGCCTATTTAAAGTAAAAGTACTCATTATGCAGAATGGCTCCTTTACAAGTAAAATAATATTATATTATTCCGTTTTTTTATAGCTAAGGAATACATGTAAGAGCGTTTTAATGTTGTCAATGTGGAGCCAATTTTAGATACTTTGTATACTAATGGGTAGATTAGTAGCATAGTACTACATCATATCATAAGTATATGATTTTTTAATGTAAAAACTAACTAGTAACTATAAATGTCAAATAAATGTAGTAGAGTAAAAAGTGCAATATTTCCCTCTGAAATTTAGTGGAGTAGAAGTATAAAGTAGCATAGAAGGGAAACACTCTCTGTCACTGTTACACTTGAGTAAATGTACTTAGTTACATTCCATCACTGTTAACCAATGCTTTACCAACAGAAGTAAATTACAAAGCCTTTTGTCAGCCCATAATCATAAGTCTAACAATTCACCATTCACTGACCTGAGAACAAATTACATATATACAACAACACAACACATGACGGTTCAGTCACACAAAGCAGTCGTCACACTAATTAAAACAATCACAAATATTATATATTATATAATATACCCCCTCTCTCTCTTCCCTTGTTTCCCGTCTACCTCTATACTGCAAAAATGCCACAAAACATTTCTTTAAAAAGTAGGTAGATCATTAAGGCCCCTCAGAGGAATGAGTGCCTCTAACATCAGTTTGTTTTGCAGTTCATTTCAGTAGTAAGGTGCATCAGAAACCAAACCATAAAAACCCATTTCATAGTGGTAAGTGTGATTTACTATCTGGAGTCATACATTGAATGTGATTGTGGTAAATTATGCCCACATGATTGCGTTCAAGCTCTGTTCCGTCAAGGACATAAAAAAACAAAACAAAAAAAAAAACAACTGCATTCAGTTTCAAGAGAGAACAGAGGATTAGGGTCATGTTAAAATATGTTTTGAGTTTTAGTTTGTTTTTTTTAGAAATAGAACATTACATACAATTTTGTGATTAAGCTCAGAACCTCACAATTGCAATGACATCATCAGTCATCAGGAGCAAAGGTGGAAGTAGCCTGCCATTCATGTACAACTGCAACAACTCAGAGCAGATTATGAATAATTTTTGTAACGGGCATTTGAAACGGCACTGACCAATGATGTCATCCTGCTAACAGGGTTGCCAGATCAGAAAACGTTCATATGGGTCATTCAGCATTCTTAATGTGCTACACAGTGATTTTAGATAATTTATCTTCCTCTGTAAGCACTGTTTTGGCATCAAGGTGTAAGTTATGTTCATCAGTTTGGACGTGGCTTCAGCCAAAAGGTCTCATGGTCAATGTGAGGCACAAGCAGGTGCACTGAGCCACTTTTAGCAACCGTGACAACAGATAGATATGCACACATTTACACAATGTATTAGGTTAGAGTAAGGCTTTTCACTGCTCAATATCTATTTCATTTCCTTGCATTTGTAGTTTCTCTCACTTTATCTTTGAGCCAGCAGCAGCCACAGCTGGCTGATAGTAAGCAGCCAGCCACCAGCTGCTGGTGCTTACAGTGCTGATGCTTAGTGTTGTCTGAACAATAGCCTGAAGACTGATCCAATGGGCTGCAGCCACAGCTGTGATCACAAAGAGTGAGCTGCTGGGAGCCAACAGTGGTGGCTAGCTGAAACCAAGACACTAGGCTCCAGTGACAGGATTTGTTTTATTCTCGTGCCAAATAATCTCAAAAGCAAAATTTCGCATGCATCCTCCGGGGCCCTGAGAGTTGTGTGTAACAACTGAAAAGAGGAAGACATTTTACAAGTAGTTGAAAACAAATTGTTTGTTACCCAAGACTGTGTTTGTATTGTGGCTAGCGAATATTGTTGTTGCTGGCTCGCTGTTGGCAGAATTAAGACAGGGTTTAGAGAGGCCCTTCCTAACTTCACAAAAGTAGCGATTGCAAAACAGAAGTGAAACAAAAATCCAAAAAATGTTGCTTCTTATTTCTTAGCATATGCATTTTTATTATTTGATTAAGTGCAAATATTACATAACAGAACTTTGACAGAAAGAATACTAGGACACAGACAAAACATCACATGAAAGAGTCTACACTATGCTGTACCACTGATTACATCCTGCAACTAGGAAAGAAAAAGGTAGACCATAGCGCCCTCTATTGTAACTTGGTAAAATGAGAGATGCAGATCTAATTGTGTTTATTATCAGAATAACTCATCACATGGAGGGAATGATGGATGGTTATAGGTCACCAAAATCACAGTGTACTCCCATATTGAAATAATGACACTCTGTACGTGAATGTATAAGGTCTATATCAATATTTCTAGCCAAGGATCCACAACAAATTTACAAAATGATCTGTCTAGTGTGGAAACAAAGAAATTGATATTTCATGTTGAAGCATAAATTCATAATTTGACACAGTTGTTTGGTCTTTACTGACAGCGGTCGCTGGGCAGGTGCTCGTGCTCAGGGATCCAAGGTGATCTAGCAAAACACTCGGCGGCCTTCCTGTCACACTCACAGATGAACATCTCACATTCGTTGTTTTTGTCTGAAGAAGATAAAGTAGAGAGAACTCTGTGATTAACAAAAGGCCAACAACATAATAAATTAAAGAACTGAGAATAGTATCAATTTGATTATAAAAGTAACAGTTTTCTCATCAACATTTATCTTCTTAAATGAAAAGTCAGTAAATTCAATTTTAAGCTGCATTTCACTCTTAACTACAGTTACCTCAGACAATAACTAAAAGTATAGTGATGGAAAAAGAAAAAAAATCCCTTTGTTTCGGTGTACTCACTGCCACAGGTGACCTTCTTGTTTTCCTTGTCACAGCTGTAGTCATAGAACTCGGTGTAAGGATTATCGATGATGGGCCAGCATGCAGGGTGTTGCATAGAATCATTGTAACACAGGTCATGCACTTGGCAGCACCTACAGAAGTCAGACAAGACAAATTTTGAAACAGACTGGACCAGGCTTTTTTTTTGTCATCTGAGAATGAAGCAGAGTGAGTGAATCATGACCTATCTAGATCATCCACAGGTGTGCCGGAGCCTCCTTTTCCGCAGTAGCAGCCGTAGTCGGCGTAGTCAAGACCAGGCCAGCTGTCAGGCATCAAACACAGGATCATCCTTCTAAACTGGTTGAGTGCCCTGTAGTCCAAGGGCTGGGCTGAAGCAAAACATGCGGACACAATCAAATTTCTTTTTATACTCTACTAGAAGATGCATCTATTCACAACGACCATGTACAGATGAACAGCTTTTGTCAAGTTGTACTCACCAACAGAGAGGCTTGCAGCCAAGAGAAACAGAGCCTGGAGGGTGTTCATTCTGTAAGTCAGAAGGCCAGTCATAGAGTAGCGCTCACTCTAACATCAGGCCCTCTTTTTATATAAAGTATGGGACCTTGGGACCTGCCCCGTCAGCTGTTCATACTACACAGGGTCACATGCCACAATGCCCAGACCCTGAGATTGAAACCCAAACTAGCATATGTAAAAGCAGGTAAAAATTCCCACACTCTGTGAACGTTTCTGAACCCTGAGCCGTGTTGTTAAATGTGTTTGATGTTCTGTCTAGACTAAAGTTGCTCAGCATTGGGGTTATGGATCCATGTGGGGGGCATTAAATATACCAATGTTTTGTTTTTTGTTTTTCCTGTCGCACATAGGAATTTACAAATGGAATAAATAAATAAAATAAACCATCTCTTCTTGCTCAGCATCTGGTCCCAGTGGACTGCCATATGCTGTCTACAAGAGATGCCCCAGACTCTTACAGCGACTGTAGAGAACCATGAAGGCCATCTAGAGGTACCATCAAGCAGTTCAGGACAATCTCACTCCTCGAGGTGGAGTGCAGAGGCCCCGTAACCAGGTCAGGTGTCCGGCAGCCCCCCATCAGGGCACTCATGGATGCTATACTGACAGTGACAACGTCTGTACCAGGCTGCAGTGACTCATCATCTGGGCCCGGATGGACTTCAAGCCAGCCAAGTCCAGGTCCCTGGTTGTGAGGAAGGGGAAGGTAAGTCCACAGCTACAACCAAGTCTACCAGGGGTGGCCTTGCTACAGCATGGGACTGGCAGCTTAAGGTCGACCTTGGGAGACAACTCAGATTCCCAGACACCATCGCAGTGACCACACTTAGGCCAGACATGGTCCTGGTGTCGGATACAACACGACTGGTGGTCCTGCTGGAGCTGACTGTTCCCTGGGAAGACCATAACGAGGAGGCCTTCAAGAGGAAGAGGGCCAAGTACAAGGGGCTGGCAGGGGATGGGGGACCTGGTGTGACCACACAAGCTACTTGGACACATGCCAGGGCCTGTTCACCCCTGGCTAGGTCACCTGGGCAAGGGCGTCTGATGTTGAAAGACCCAAAACACCCGATGACCCCAGGTAACATTGCTGATGATGTGTTCAAGTTGCATCGAAAGGTGTGTGTTAAACAAACAAATGGGACTGGTTTTATTGGTTTCTGAGTTTGGTGTGGAAGAACTCAACTGGTCTGCACAGAGCGCTGAACTCAACCCCATCCAACGCCTTTGGGATGAACTGGAACGCTGACTGTGAGCCAGGCCTTATTGTCCAACATCAATGACTGACCTCACAATGCTCTTGTGGCTGAATGGGAGAAAATCTCTGCAGCCAGTTTCCAAAATCTTGTGGAAAGTCTTCCCAGAAGAGTGGAGGCTGATATAGCAGCATATTAATGGCCATCGTTGTATAATTAGATGATCAACAATCTGATATGGGTGTGATGTTTTCATGTCCACATACTTTTGGCCATTTCCTGAATTGACATTTTCCACCATTTGTACAGAGACATAAAAAATCCCAGACTTTAAGAGCAATAGTGCTCATTATGTCATCACCATTCATATCACCCAGAGGTTGGGAGCAAAGTACTCAAAGGCACATTTACTGTACAGTAGCTGTGGAGGAGAATGAAGAAATTATAGAAATTACTAGTGTCACCAGCAATACCAAAGGAGTTGAAAACAGATTGTTTGTTACCCAACAATGTGTTTGTATTGCGTCAAGCCAATGTCATTGCAAATGGTTGCTGTTGGCAGAATTAATTATGGTTTAGAGTGACCCTTTCCAACTTCACAAAAGTAGCCATTTCGTGGGTGTTTTGCATACTGTAAACCTACATGCAATACTATATTTGTGTGTTTGTCAGGCAAGATGACGAGCCTAGTAAGTGTCAGAGGGTCCGATTTTTGAGAAACTGTTCCCTCAAATTTGTTTTTAGATAACAATGGTGAAATGTATGTATAGACTTGAGTTATGTGGTCTACCTATTCAGCTTTTTTTATATAATAGATAGCAAATTAATTAAAAGTAAACCACTTGCAGTGTGCAAATGTTGTGCTAAAATTCATTCAAAGTTTATAAGGTTTCAAAGTATCAAAATATGCATTCTAAAATAAATAAAAAGGCTATTATACATCGATTTGCTTAAGTTTATGCGCACATAAATGATGATGATAATAATAGTAATATTACAAACTATTAATGTTTGGTCCAGTCAGGAAAGGTGACTCTATGTGGAGTGAAGGGGGGGTCATCCACAGAGTGCCTTCACAAGTGCTTACTAAAAATAACAACAACAAAACACTATAAAATCCTCAGTGAAACAAATCAGAAAAATGTTGCTTCTTATTTCTAAGCAAATGCATTTTTATTATTTGATTAAGTGCAAATATTACACATACGGGACAAAGCATCCAAGGACAGCTGGTACGGACAAAACAACACATGGCAGATTCTACACACTATACTGTGCTACTGATTTCATCCCGTACACGAGGAAGATAGACCATAGTGCCCTCTGTGGTATCTTGGGTTAAGATTATACCCTTGAATAACTGTCCATCAGTAAACAGCATGTGAGGTAAAATGAGAGATGCAGATCTAATTGTGTTTGTTATCAGGATAACATCACAATTTCAAACCCAAAAAGAATAATTCAGCACATGGAGTGAATGATGGATGGTTATAGGTCACCAAAATCACAGTGTACTCCCATAAATAAATCATGATACTCTGCACGTTAATGTGTAAGGTCTATGTGAGAGAAATTATGATACTGTGTACAATAACGTATAAGGTCTATGTGAATATTTCTAATAAGGATCCACAACAAAATGGTCGTGCAAACTAAAAAAATGGACATTTCATGTTAAAATTCAGCAATTCATAATTTGACACAGTTGTTTGGTCTTTACTGACAGCGGTCGCTGGGCAGGTGCTCGTGCTCAGGGATCCAAGGTGATCTACCAAAACACTCGGCGGCCTTCCTGTCACACTCACAGATGAACATCTCACATTCGTTGTTTTTGTCTGAAGGAGACAAAGTAAAGAGAACTCTGTGATTACCAAAAGGTCAACAACCATTCCTATAAATGAAAGAAACTGAGAATAGTATCAATTTGATTATAAAAGTAACAGTTTTCTCATCATCATTTGTATCTTCTTAAATGAAAAGTCAGTAAATTCAATTTTTACGTTGCATTTCACCCCTGCTACATTTACCTCAGACAATAAAAGTATAGTGATGGAAAAGGGGGAAAAATGCATATTACTGCAGGTTTTATGAGGAAATTAACAAGTTTATAAGATCAAGGGAGCAGGGAAATCCCTTTGTTTCGGTGTACTCACTGCCACAGGTGACCTTCTTGTTTTCCTTGTCACAGCTGTAGTCATAGAACTCTGTGTAAGGATTATCGATGATGGGCCAGCACGCAGGGTGTTGCATAGAATCATTGTAACACAGGTCATGCACTTGGCAGCACCTACAGGTCAAAAAGTCAGACAAGACACATTTTGAAACAGACTGGACAAGGTTTTTTTTTTATGTTGTCTGAAAATGAAGCAGAGTGACTGAATCATGACCTATCCAGATCATCCACAGGTGTGCCGGAGCCTCCTTTTCCGCAGTAGCAGCCGTAGTCGGCGTAGTCTAAAACGGGCCAGCTATCAGGCATCACACACAGGATCATCCTTCTAAACTGGTTGAGGGCCTTGTAGTTGGACTGGGCTGAAGCACAACAAGCAGGCACAATCCAAATTCTATTTATACTCTACCAGAGTAACCTATTCACAACCACCATGTACAGATGAATGGCTTTTGTCAAGTTGTACTCACCAACAGAGAGGCTTGCAGCCAAGAGAAACAGAGCCTGGAGGGTGTTCATCCTGTAAGTCAGAAGGCCAGTCATAGAGTAGCGCTCACTCTAACATCAGGCCCTCCTTTTTATATAAAGTATGGAACCTTGGGACCTGCCCCGTCAGCTGTTCATACTACAGTGTCACGTGTCACAATGCCCAGACTCTGAGATTCAAACCTAAACCAACATATGTAAAAACAGGTAAAGATTCTCACACTCTGAACGTTTCTGAACCCTGAGCCTTGTGAGTTGCTCAGCCTTGGAACCACGTGGGGGGGTCATTACATATACCAATAGGGTTTAAAAGTTATGTTTAAGACTCATCCAAAAAGTTGTGTTTTCAGTCCCATTTGTTTGTTTATTGGTTTTCTGAGTTTGGTGTGAAAGAACTCAGCCCCATCCAGAACCTTTGGGATGAACCGGAACACTGACTGTGAGACATAACATTTTACTACAATTACTGGTAAATGACAAAAATCTGGAACATGTAACACATGGTTGTCTATCACTTTGTGTACTTTGATGCAGATCTAAATCAGAATGCCAATAAGACATTTTGTGTAATTAAAATGACTAATGTAGCAGATCAAGTAGCCTTGGTTGAGGGATGTGCTCTCTATATAATGTATTTGCGCTGCCTAAATGGCCTAAAATGGTGTCATGGGTCAAAAAAAGGTTGATAAACCCTGGCCAGACATTTGTAAGCACTGTGTGTGGCTGTGCATTACACATCATGATGACTATGAATGTCTTATTTGATGTTTCATAGGTGTGGTGATATTGCCATGTATGAAGGGGAACATGATCATCAAGCGGACAGCAATTTACAAAATGAATCATTATTTTGTAATAGCCGTAAAGACGCACTGATAGATTCACTCTGAAATACTACTGTGAATGCAAACTTACAGATACAGTTCACATTTCCAATTACTTTCTGTAGATACTTTTGCATAATTATGTAACACCCTCATGTGACCCAACACAACCTGCAACCTGACATCGTCCACCATATGTACAGAGACATGGAAAGTCCCAGACTTTAAGAGCAATGGTGATGATATGATGAGCGCCCAAGGGCTGGGAGCAAAGGCACATGTACTGTACATTAGCTGTTGAGGACAATGCTTCAGCTTTTCCAGAACATGACTTTTAGGTTGGGATTGTATGTACTATAGGTAAGTGAATACACTAATAATATGGGTAAAATAATACATAATGCTTATTTGGGGAAAAAAAAAAAAAAAAAAAGGGGGGGGTTTACTCTGTCCAAACCTGCAACACTAAAAATGAAGTTCTATTTAAAGCATTTTGCAAACTGAATGTTTGCTTGATGGTGTTTTGTATTTGTTTGTCAAGAATATTATAAATACAAGCATTTTAAGTGTATAAAACATCCTTATAAGGATGATCATCAATTCATTGAGAAAAAGCAATTTTAAACGTCATCGTCCATGCAGCTTTAAGGTTTGAAGGCTTCCTCTGTTTCAGTGTTGTCACTACAATATGTTAGATGGCTGTTGTGTCTTTTACATTGTTATTTTTTTCCTTCTCATTCAGGTACTTGTTTGAATTTAAACAGCATTTGGGAGATAAAATCATAAAAATGACCAGTACAGACTAAATTGCTTTCAACATCACTGCAGGGGACCCAATGGTGACTGAGTCAAACCAAGACATTGCCTTCTGCCCATGGACTGTCTTAATGAGGCTGACGATACACACACACACACACACACACACACACATATATATATATATATATATATATAACAAACTGCATAGGAATTTGTAACTTAATCTTTATTACAAACGTCTCTCAAATGGAAAGTGCGTACACACCAGCATGGTTCAAAGGGTCAACAGCATTTTTAAAGATACTGCAATTTATTTGAGTCCAGCATTCTCGCATCAATAAATCATTACCATGTTAGTTCTGAGACAACAGCATAAGTAACACAAACAAATGAGACCTTTACTGAGGAGATTGTCAGCCTCTACTGGCCTATAGCATAGAACAAAAATAATTAACATCATGGTCTCATTTGTTAATGATAATTAAACCAAAACACTATACCATATATACCATATTTACATCAAATGATATGTTGATGTAAATAGATGCACAACTTAAAACACATTCCAATAGTTCAGCCTTCATGAAATACATACAGACCATTAACAGCACAACATGTTACCTATAAAAAAAAAAAAAAAAAAACTTCAGTAACAGTACGACTCCATCACATGGTCCCTTCGTCAATATTATGGTTCTTCAAGCTGGTTTTGGTCACATGACTGTCTTTTACCTACTGTTTTTTTTTCATTGTCAAATATTGTCAACATTTTGTGTCCTGTTATAGGTCTTTTATCATCAACCATGAATTCATCTGAAACACTATAGAAACTGGCGCTGCTGCTAGAGATTGGCAGTGTTCCATAGCACAAACCAATGATGCCATACTGACTGAGACTGGCGGGGAACAACTATCTGGTGTGACTCCTAATTTTTGGAATGCATTTTCACAGTGTGAAAGTAGGAAAATGATGTCACTTGTGCTATGGTATATCAGCGTGAAGACCACTAAACCTGCTTCGATGTTCAAAAGGGTAAGCGTTATTCTGTATTCTGTAAGTGTACATACACTGTATGCATATTCTACTTTAAAAAGAAATGTTTATCATCGTAGTGCAAAACTAATAAAGCAATTATCAAGTTTAGACCAGAGTCATTTCTCCAAAAATAATTAATTGTTATGGTTTTGGTCTCAACTATGTTTTCTTAATCCTAACTAACTTGACCTCAACACTGCAACTAACTACAGAAGAGTTTTTTTGACAACAAAACAAACCATATCAACCAAAGCAGAAAAAAATACATTACTGAATACTTCACAGATGATAGAAAAGATCTACTGTGCGCTGTGTGATTATCACTAAATTTCTCAAGATAAACAGGCAAATGAAATCAGTGGAGAACTACTGCAGTGCATTTTGTCCTTCTTTGACCTTAACATTCACATTCTTGATTGTACCGCTGTTGTCTTCTCAATCATGGGAAACGCTACAGCAACCTCACGTAGCTGAGGACTTTCAGTCAGATTTTCCCATCATTACCAACCCTCTGTTTTGATCCTACATCATTATTATGGCCTCTCTATGTCTACTAAGCAAATATAGTGTTGTTGAAAACTACAGAGGGCAATCAGTGAACAAATAAAGGCAGATTATGTAGGATTGGAGTGACTGAGTGACTTTTATCATCCTAAACAGATGTGTACAATAACTGGATATACAGTGAGCGTACAAGATATAATCTCAGAGCTGTTTTGTGCACTCAGTGTACAGTTAACACACTCGGACAGGATTCAAAACGTCAGTCTTCGATCAGATGGGCTTATATAGTAAGGTGGTGACATACTTCTTCTTGTAGCGATGTGTCGCGCTGAGCACCATCACTCCATCCTGTGGTAGGAAAAGATAACATGAAGGTATGGGGAATAATTCACTTAAAAAACTCACTTTCTAAACAATTAAATGTATCCTTACAGCTTAGATACACGTGGGCCAATGGTATTAGTCATACCATGTGCAGTGTCACCATACTGTAAACCATAGAGATTAGTGGGAGGGCCACCCACTAATCTCGATGACCCACTCCTCTCACTAATCTTCATAAACAATCAGGCAATATAATGTCTACCACTACTATATTCCTGTTATTTTCATAGAGAGACAGAGCCCTTTTTCTTTTTTTTCTATCTACTGGACTCATTCCTTCCATACATTATGGGCAACTTTTCTTTCTTGTATGGTCATAAGTTGAATTTAAAGTCATTGTTATTTAATGCCTTTAATGCTTATTTGAATCTGAATTTGAGACAGAGTGACTCGCCTGTTGAGCTATGAAAGCTGCAATAGAGTCTACTGCTATTAAGCAACCATTAATGGAAACCACACACTTCCTTTTGCTGCTTTACATTAAAGCAGTGGTTCTCAAACTTCTTCTGTCGCGCCCCACTTCAGAAGCTGGAAAAACTTCATGCCCCTGCCACAGCAAACGTGTTTCATTTGTATCAATCATTAACAATACGGGGGATTGAAATAAACTAAAGATTCAGGTTAGCTAAATAGCTTTGCTAGCATCAGAGCTCTTTTGTTTGTCTATGTCACCACCTGACCACCAACTTTAGGTCCTCTATGGTGCTTCAGGGTTGTCTGTCCCCCAGTTTGAGAACCACTGCATTAAAGGATGGGTTCACAAGCCTCATATTAACTTTTTAGTAGAAAACAAGGACTGTAGTTTTTGCCCCCATCTCTTCCATTGCAAGCATTTTAGGAAGGGATCTCTTAACAGCCAGTATTAACATTAGAGAAAGCAAAATATTTTCTTCAGTGTACATATGGGAGTGTTGTTTTCAAGTAGACTTGAAAAAATGTGCCTTCTGTGTAACTGTTTGGTCACAGTTGCTAAGCTCCTGACACCCGAGTGAGTCGCTTCAAAAGAAAGGCGTGTACTAAAAACAAAAATTACCATTACAGATGAAGCCCACTGGAAAAAAGTCAATAAGTGACAATCTGACCAACTGATATGGAAAATACTGTGTGTAGTTTACATGGGAATCCACAAGTGTGAACTCTGCTGTGTGTTATATTTGTCCCCCCCCCCCCCCCTTTTTTTTTTAGACAGCAGTCTGTTAGTATTTGTATCTTGACATGCACGTTTAGTTTGTTTTTCCTGTCACAATGTGGGAAATCATCCGCCCTTCAGCTCCCCTATTAGCAGCTTGTTATCATTGCCGGCAGTCCATAGATACAATCTGCTGTGCAAGCTTGCTAACAGCTGCAGCGGCTCACAGTTTCTATTAAAAATGCTAACAAAGCTGATCATTTCTCAAGTGTCACCACAGAAAGCATCCCTGCAGCCACAGTGTGCTGAAAAATAGCAAAAAACAAAACAACTCAGTTAACTTGACGCCTTACCTTGATGGAAAGAGCGTAGAGGTGGTTGAGCATGACATGGTTGGGTTCTGGGAGTAGTGCAGGGTCACACTGGATATGAAAAGAAACAGGAAAAACAAATTTGAAGAATGTTGAACCAGATTTTCTTCATTGGTCCATGTGCAATATTCATGTTTTCTATTTCCACATTTCTATTGTATTCTGTAGATCTTTAGATACACTGTCAAAAAACCACAATGGAAATAACTGAGTCAAATAAGCCTCATTTGATTGCATTGCAGCGACTTACAGAAATTCCAGTGTCTTTGTTGAGGATGACCTGTAGCAGGTGGGGTGGGAGTATGGGTGGAGACTTAAACTTCTCTTCCTGTTTAGGAACATAGGCCTCCTGATGATACGGCCCGGGAGGAGAGCTGGAGAGGTCTGATGAGGAAGAGAGGGAGAGCAAGGGTGGAATAGTATGACTAAGACGGAACATCATTTTCAAACATTTCCACAGACCTGTTTAGAAATCGTGGCCTCTGTTCATATTGTAACGGCGACATTTTAATTTTAAGATTCCACTACTCAAGTTTTAATTTCTAAATGAACTCGAAGATCGTGGTAAATAATAAATAACAAATAAAAAATAGGGGGGCTGTCGGCACTCACCTGACATGTCAGAGCATTTCTGCGAGTCTACCATTAGAGCATCGAACACCTCAAAGTCAGTTTTCTTCACCTGGATGATATTGTTGACTGTCCCAAGCTGACTAGTTATAACTGGCTGTGAGGAAACACGAGACAATCAAACTCACAACTAGAGCTCAAAAGTATAAGCCAGCCAGACACAATAGCATTTCTATGACAAATAACCACTGTTTAAAGTTAAAAGGCATTTGACAAAATAAACCCCTAAGCAAAGTACAAGTGAACGGTAATTCAGTGAGCAAGACCTCCAACTCTCTCTCAAAAATGTCCCTCACTGCACAATTCGTCAAGTTTACAGTCATGTGATGAATTATTTTCACATTTGTTACTGTAGTTCTACAGCAAAACAGAATAATGCTTGACTTTTACACAGTATACTACTTACATAACTACTTTTACATTTGCTTTCACAAACACTGATGGCAATAACAACAGGAAGTTGTAGAGGAAATTGCCTGGTAGAAAAGTCCCAGATGAGAAGCCCTCCACATGAACTGTAGGGCAAAGTCACAACTGCAACATCTTTTCTAGTTGCACGGTGAGCTTGTTTGACAAAAGGTCACATTGCGAGTGTGAGAATTATTGCTGACCTCAGATGGGTCGTGGGTCCACTGGCCATCCACGTAAAACTTGTACTGATGCTCCCCTTCGGGTAGATCGACGATGGCCACAAAGGTGTTCTGACTTTGACAGATGACGAGAGAGAGAAGAGCATTTGGCACACACAGGTGAGTTAACGCAGTACTTGTCTTTGAATCTTCATCAGTAACGTGTATGCCCTCTAATTAGTCTGTTCAGAAAATCATTCTTACTCCCAGGCAGTTAAGAGATATAGTGAATTTTTGGGGAGCAATTCACCTGTTTCATTCATGTAATAACCAGCTGTTTCATGACAAACAATCTAACAGTTGTATTTGAGTGTTAAATGAGAAATTATGAAATTTTTCCAATGAAATAACAAGTAATGAGTATAGAATTATAACTGACAACATTTCACGATACACCAAAAAAAAAAACATGCCATAGTGTTTAGGACGCCCCCTCACCTTCTAATAAGGGGAATCTTGTTGGCCCAGTTGTTGAAGGACCCAGAGAGGTAGACCTCCTTGCCATCTCCAGTCCAGCGAAAGACAGTTGGTCGGTCTAAAGTTGGCCCTTTGTCGTCTGCTTCTAAGTCTTGCTGCCATGCAAGGAACTCCTCTTTCTCTATAGGAGCCTAAAATAGCCATCAAACAACCACCATTTATTTACCGAAACAGGCATGGTGATTTTGGCAACAAATAAACTGTCTCTGAGATGGCAGCACAACTTACTTTCATGTCTTCACCATGAAAAATATCTGCGTCCTCGGGGCTGTCCATCAGGATTTTCGGCCTCTCTCCCTCCTTGGTACCTCGGCTGTCCCTCCGCTGAGCCTTCTCCCCCTGGCCCAGGGCGGCCCTCTCACTGCTTGTGTTCCCCATGGCTTTGTCTTCTTGTAGGCTGGTGCAAGGTCACTGCGAGTGGGAGTTTTAAAAGCCAACCAGCAACTCAGAAAAGACTGCACAAAGATCTAAAATTCAAAGCAGGTAATTAATCATTAATAGCTGTTACTGGAATACTGGCAACAACAACAGTTGCTTTTTATGACCTCATGAGTCAAATGAGAATGGTAACATTTGTTTACTCCTTGGGCACTAAGGTTCCTGTCTAGAATGATTTACTTTAATGAGTGCAACATCTGAATAACTTGTGCAGATAGCAAATTACAAGCAGCAGCAGTGGGTCAGAAGCATGCTAAAGGACTTGACACTCGTCTTATACTCCACACATCTGACAGCTGAATTTACAGGACTTTGCACAGTGTGGCTTTATAAACAGAACATACTGTGTGATCATAAAACAATCCCAGCAGCTGGGAACTGAACAGAAAGTATTTTTCAACGCACCACCTGGGGCACCTGCATTGTTGTAGTTTAAACATCTTGTTATTTTAGGATCAAACTTATCCTCACATAACATTTATTTCAGCATGACACCTTCTCTCCTTAAAGGACCAGTGTTTTGTTTGACACCATGTACATACCACATATTTGCTACATTACTAACCATTTTAAAAGTTTTTTTCCAACCTTAATTTCACTACAGTATAAAACTATATTTTCAGAGACTAGAAACCTTCTTGAGATATAAAATCATCACAATAGTAATTCAGTGCAATCTGTCTGCACTGCCAGCTGCATAAGCAGGCAATGGTAACATAACCTTGACAAAATAAAAGCAGATATGGCATTTACAGTAATAGATTACCTATTTCCAGGATGTTTCAAGTCAGTAAAACTTAACTACCATAACGTTGTGAAATGAAATGAAACCAACTACCAGAGGTGACACTGAAAAGCCAAAGTTGTTTCGAATGGGAAAATGTAGCTTACTGTTTAAAAGCAACATGGTTTCTTTCCCTACACTTGTTCTTCAGACATTTCTTGGTGATTCAGTTATTGTCAGGTGATTATTACTGTATGTGTCACTAATACATAAACTCAGTTTGAGGTGATGCGATAGGGTGGCACAAAAAGTATATGAGTGCTGGTGTTCAATAGTTTAAATACTGCAGTTTTTTCTGATCAAATATCAAATGGAAAAATAATATCTGTTAATTTTCTGTCAGCGTCTGATCATAAAAATGTAACCAACCATTTACTGCAAGATCTCATTTTATAATATTTTTGGTAAGTAAGTCATATTTCCAGGGTTTTGCTTTTGTTACTTTTCCACTTTATGATGTCAAGATTTTGAGTAAAGTGCTGTTTTCACCACTAGTTATGATGTTCTGACAATATTAGTGAGATGATAATATAAAACCGATAGTTATCCTGCATAACGGTACGTTACTCCTGTGCTACGGGGACTTCATGTCAACTTATTAGGTTAACGTTACACGCAAAATTATGTTGACATTAGCATCCAAAGGTAACGTCAACGTTAGTGACCCCTGGCAAAGGCTAACGTTACGCTAGCTCATCTTAAAACCTGGTGTGCAAGACAATACGCTCCATTACTAACTCTTTGTGGGATTCTAGCTAGATTTGCATGGAGTGACGGGACTGCAGGTAAGTTAGTTAGGTTACGTTACATGGTTTACTAAAGCTAACGTTAGCAGCCGCTAGCATCAGTGTGTTGTGTAGCCGACTGGACGTCCTGTTAACCCCAATAGTGCTACTGGCTGCTACATAGCAGGGATACCAATTCAAGCAATGAATCCGCTGACTATAAATACAGCTTTTTACCTGAGAATCGTTTACCGTCGTAGCTGTCCGTGTTAGCTTATCAGACCCATTTTATCGGAGCAGAAAACAAAACATTTGGTTACGGTAAACAAACCCGCCCCCTAGTTCGCGCAGGCGCAGTAGATCAAAAATAAAAATTACGGTGTACTTGATTAAAAATGACTGAATAATCACACAATACCGGTATATCATTTCCCTACATGCGCTTATTATCGTATAAACAGTTTGTATCCGTGGCGGTCTTGTAGTATTTTATTGTCACGGTCATATTTTAAAGTCTACAGCCCTCTGTAATAGGAGATGTACTTTTATGTACTCAACACTAGATGGAAGCGTGAGTCAAGTACAGTGACAATGTAGCCTACAGTATGAAAATACAGCTCTTTATGCAATGCGTGTAGTGAGCCGATAAACGGATGAGCCTTAATTTCTGATGTATATAAAATGTATTTTTCTGTACAACTTATGTACTTTAAGGGATATGTATAAAATGCAATATTTAGAGTGTCCATTTTAATTAATTAGGTGACCTTTGCAACTCTCCCCAAAACAAAAACATTTATTATATTTGTTTTGGCAGAGAGCGACAGAATGTAGGCATATCAAGATGAAGATACTGACAGAAGCTGTACATACACATACATTTTCATATACAACAGCATGTTGCACCATAGATTGTTGGTTATGAGAAAAGAGTCTTATATTTGGATCTGTTGCCACTGATTAATGACTTCTTTCAGCTGGAAAAGGTATCTTCAGCTAAATTTAGGCTAGTGATAGAAAAAGAAAACACAACAGCTTTGTGCCACTCTTGACATTTACCATGGGTTTGTTCAGCAGTACGGCATGTGCGGGGGAGTGAGTGCAACTTGCCATTCACACAAAAAGGTCTTTAAGTGGCCTTTGAACTATGGAGGTCCAGCTATAACAATGCCTTATAAGGTTACCTTCAAAACTAAGGCCACACTTTGTTTCCTATGAGTTGTGTAATGCCTCAAATATCACACTCCACAGAGATGAGGTGAGGCAGTAAATCACTAATCGCTCTGTCAGGCAGCCCGATCTGATCCTAGGACAGTGCCAAATCCTCCTGCAGCTGCCGTGGTCACAATTGCCCCTGAGCTGTGCCGTTGTGCCAGCACTCCTGTCAATAGATGAAGCAGATATTTAGACTCGTCATAGCAGGAAAAGCGTGGGTGTAATTAATAACATTAACGATGTGTCAATATGGGTGCACCAGTAAGCCACACAAGTGAACATGCATAATACCAGGGCTCTGTAAGGGACACACCTGATGGAGTGTGGCCATAATCAATGCTATTAGTTACACCTGTGCTGGATCAGTTTAAACTCTCTCCTGTTTGTCATGTGTATGTTATTTTGTATCATTTTCCAGTTGTTTGGATTTATTTAAAGCTGTTACTTATGCAATGTTGTATATCTTTTTTACCATCAGCATCACCTACCTTAGTTGCTCTGATGATAGCATGGTAGGGGTACATTTTCTTTCCAGAGTTTTTAGTTGTCTTATCTCATGAATACAGTTCAGTACCTTCTGTTACAGTATCTTCGCTTATCAGAGTCACGTTGAGCTGCAGCAAAAGCTGAAAAAAAGTGTCTTTTCATCTTTGTTTTGTCCCCTCACTGCCGTTCCCCAACAACCACACCAATTCTCTTTTCCTCAAACTTTGACACAGACTTAATAGAACTAATGGTGTTCACCCCCAAACAGCACTCCAACATCCTCCAGACACACAGGGGGCGGCGAATGCTGGAGGCTTTAGCACATAACGAGGAGCAAAATAAAAAAGTGTCCAACAGAGATCTGTGAACTGAAGGGAGGTTTGATTTCACTGGACCATTTCATAACAGAAGAATCTACGTTTCATAAGGCCCCATTATCTAGAATGTCACAGCAGACACAGCGGCAGATTATGGGCATGATCACAGTTGATTGCAGTACACAGATGTCAGTCCACGCCGGGTGTTCAATTACAGAGATTTAATTTTTCCCTTCACAGAATTTATGCCTTGTAATAACCAGGATATATTGTTGGTTTCTTCTCAGATGGCTTCTTATCTGGGAGAAAATATTGAGAAAAGTTGAACAAACAAAAAAGACTGACACAAGTTATATGTGCATGTTTTCGCGCAGATAATGTAGGAGAGAGAGATGCGTGCCATACAACATTTTAAATATCCAAGAGCCAGGCATGTTAGACGACTGTCCTGGAACCAGACGGTTGTAATTGGCTCACGTCGGCTTAGGAGACGGAGTGGGCTCCAAGGAAGAAGTTGGCCATGGCTGGTGGAGGTGGGATGTGATGTCTTTCTGCATGCGGAGGTGGATTTAAAAATGGATTGGAGGGATGGAGTTGGATGATGTGTCATGTTGTTAGTTTTGATGTGTTGAAAACCAGCTGGCAATGGTAGAACAAGGACCGAGTGGGTAAACCCTGATACTGGATCATTTCATGGCTTCGAAAGCCATCTTTTCTTGTGTCTCATCCAATGTGATTAGACCTGCTACTTCACACCTGCTATGTCAGTCAATCTGTCTATGTAGATGTATCTTCACATCAAACTTATTTTTAATAGATATTTGAGGAGAACTTCCTTTATAAGACAACCTAAATGTCCGCTTTGATAGAACTTCACTCTAAAGCCAAAAAGACTAAAGCTAAAGCCCAAACTGGGAGAGCTCTCACAGTCTCATTAGAAATCCTGTATTGGCTCACAGACCTGCTGATGAACTCTGTGATGTGACTGATGTGCTGACATTTTACTGTGGCTCCGTTCTGGCACAGCTTCCCCAGAGCCATAACCCACTGCCACTGTTGTTTACCATTAACTCATCCCTGCTGAGTGAAGCCATCACACAACAGCAGCCAGCCGCACCACAGCACCACAGCACCACAGCCAGCAGCTGGCCCTGATACACTCTCTGTAGGACAAGCCAGATAACCTTTATTCTGAGCTCCTCTGGATTACACATGGGAGGGCGATGACTCACAAACTCACACTTGTTGCCTTGGCACTCTTACAGGCTCACATCTGTGCATGCAACACACTTGACACACTTGTATTCATGCACTGAAAACTTGTTTTATTAAATGATGAAATGTGAATATTGTGGAATAGGATCATCTTAAAGGATGCGTTTGTTGTTATTCTGTATTTTTTATTGTCAACAAATCCCATGAAGACCAAAAACCAAAATACCACCACTATGCTGGATGTTAGTCCATCTCTCCGTGATTTCTGACTTCCCTACCCTGTCTGTGGCCCCAAGCTCATTGGCTCCTACTGACGACATAAACCTTTAAAAACCACCAATGTATAGCTTCATTTTTTAAAAAGGCTCAGTAATGTCTTAAAATTGCTGGGCACTGTAGTTTTTATCAAACGTTATTCAAACAGGAGTGTGCATTTGTTGAGGACTGTTTTTAGAAGCAGATTAATACACGTTCAGTGCGTATTTACATTAGCAAAACAGTGTATGTGGGATTGCTTCAAAACTACAGTGTATGAAAAATAAGACACAACGCGCTCAACTCACGATAAGACCTTGAAGACTGGGTGCTGGATCCTTAATGTAGTAAATAATGTAAAAAAGAAACTAAGACAGCACTCCAATATGATTTTTTAATATTGCCACACAAATTTTTCAGGCAAGACCTGCCTAAATGCCAGAAATCACGCTGAAGAAGGCCATCTCCTCCAAAACGTTCATGTGGCAAAATTAAAAAGTCATATTGGAGTGCTGTCCTAGTTTTTTGTTTTCAAAACTACAGTGCCCATGTTCGTGGTAATGAAGGAAGATGTCAGCCACTGCAACACTGCAGCTCACTGATGTGTTTATGATCTATATGGCACAGAGGAATAAGCTATATCAGGCTTTGGCTACACGGACAATACTTGTTTGTAGGATCGATTCAGTGTTGGCTTTGGCCTTTTAACGGGATGTGTTAACTATTAAAAAATACAGAATATTGCCAGCATTATCCTCTAACAGCAAGGCCTCTAGGTGAATCCTGAAAACATGCCATATACTGTAGCCTACGCCTCCCAGTTCAACCTGCACACCTGCCGTCATTCAGCTCGTCATCTCTCTCAGCCTACACACCTGTCATCCATCAGTTCATCACCTCTCCTGGATATCTAACCTGGCTCTTCTCCCACTGCCAGATTGTTCTGTCTACTACTGTGGTAGTTATACGCTTCAGGGCCCTTTGTGTGGTAATCCTGCGAACTATTCCATGTGTTTACTACTGGTTGTTAACCAACTCTCTTTTCTCTGTGTGCCTCAGAATCACCTCACATCTGCCTGCTTGCCTACCTCTCCAGCCAGCCACGCTCACACCCATCTCCTCTTCACCTCACCTCCATTCCCTGTTACCTTACAATAAATCTTAATAACTTAACCCCACCTCTGTGTCCGTGTCCTGCACTTGGGTCCACTTAACAACATCATAATGCCTTGTCAAGATTTGCTATGGTCTACTAGAAGTTTAAATTAAATGGAACAAGATTTGTTGAATGGACCGTTCCACTGACATCGTCAATCAAACTGAGTCATACACACCACAATGTGTGCAATAGATTGACAATGGATTGTGCAACACGAGAGCAACTGGGCTTAAGTGTGCACTGTAAAAAATGTTTTTAGAAATATCACTATCTTGAAACTAAACAAAATATAGAAAAACAACTTGACTCCAGAAAATTCTAGAAAGAAGTTGATTTGAATTGGTAGCATTTTAAAATGGTCTCACCACACTGGCAGATTTGTTCATTTTGTTGACAACTGGACAAAAACTACTTGGTAAAATGGACATTTGTAGTGTATTTGAAATTTGTACTTAGTTACAATGCACATTCTAATTTACTTCTTCAGACTTTACCATTCATAAATGGTCAGTTCCTATGAAGATGTGAAAAGAAACCAAGAAAAAAAAATTAACCATGAAAAACAGAGAAACTGAGACATTTTAATGCATTTTACTGCTTTATGTGCTGCTGCTGCTGCCTATAATCAAACTGGCAAGTCTGCTTTATTTTCAACCCTGTAAAGTGTACTAGGCCTTTGTTGTAGAGTTGTCATGTCTAGTTGTAGACATGAGGACTTGATCATAAGCTGAATATCCTAAATGACACAAAGGGCTTACAATAATCTTTCTCACTAGCCCTGTAATTTGTGAGGCTACTTGGGTGGGACAACCTTGGACTAATTCAGAGCTCAAGTTTCACATTTGACTCAGCATTTAATGTAGCAATTACCCCAGACAAGAACATCATCATTGAATCTGTTATGAAACAATTACATAACATCCTCATCTAAATGATTTCTCTCCCACACACGCTCTTTCATTCTTTGTTTCTTTTTCTCTCTATTTCCTGCTTTGTCTCTGTGTCTTTCTCTTCCTCTCTCTTTCTACTGTATGCATCTTTCTCTCTCTCGATTCTTACCGTTTGACCTTCAGTTTAACATTTGGGGAGATGCCACTGCTGTTCTATTCTTTGTTTACTGAGAGATAAAAAAAACATAACACAAGCTTCAGGGCAGCAGAGGCTTTATAGCAACACTCTCTGACTACTACAAGTATTTTGTCCTTCTCTATTTTGACCAATTTTACTTGTTAAAGTTTGACAAGCCTTTGAGGCAAAGCACTGTTCAAACCACAGTTTCTGTCTAACCCTCTCTCTTGCAAACCCTTTAGTGAGAAGGTGACCTCTTGGCGGTATGAGACAATCCTTTCCATTTTAATTGCAGGCAGGTTCATTGTCCAGTAGGCATGACACTGTGAGAGCCAGGCTTCTGTCCTCTTGAGTAGACACTCAGCTTCATATCTGCTCCACAATTGCCACTTCTGACTGTCCCTGTGCTACGACCCTCTTGACATTCATACTGTATGTTTGAGATTATATGGGTAAGGTTTTCAAGGATGGCCCTTTGCCCTCTGTGGAATGTATAATCTGTGCAGTCACACTTGATGAAGCAACAGTTCTATTATGCCATGTTTTCAGCAAAACAGCACACAGCTGACAGCACAGGACTTTCACCCAGGAGACCGCTGTTCGTGTCTCATGTGAAACCAAAAGTCAACGTTGACTTATTTTAACTTATGCAGCCTACGTAACATAACGTAGGTCAACGTAACTAACGTAGTTATTTTAACCCAAACCGTGATCTTTTCTTAAACCTAACCAAGTAGTTTTGGTGCCTAAACCTAACTTTAAGTTAATTAGTAAGTTAAGTTATGTAACAACACAGGACTTTCACCTAGGAGACAGCTGTTCGTGTCCTGTGTGAAACCAAAAGTTGAACCAAAGTAGCCTACCTAAGTTAAGTTAAGTTACGTAACTAACATAGTTATTTTAACCCAAACCATGATCTTTTCCTATACCTAACCAAGTAGTTTTTATGCCTAAACATAACCAAACTGCCACCGTTTCACGTTAACTATGTTTTATTGTTGTTACCATGACGACAAAGGTCCGGTACGCCTATAAATGTATTTTTGACGTTTAGGTTGGAGGACTTGTTGGTAAATGTTTTTTTGTTTGTTTTGGGTTTTTTTTGGCATTCATGGAAAAAAAGGGAGAAAAGACACAAACCCAAGATTCTCAAGAAGAGTAAATGCCATGCATTTATTTTAGCGCTGTGACATATCCCTCAATGAAGACTCATGTCATAATCATACTTTATTCACTAAGAGGACCTCGCATTGACCCTTCATTACACGGCATACACACTACATGAAGTTCTACTTGTTACAGTATGTTTCCAGTGATTCTATGGGCAGTTTCATGTGCATTTAAATTGTTTTAAAACCTGTAACATTATAGAATTCCAACCACGTTTTCCATAGCAATTTTTAAACAGTGCGTCTGCATATTAACAAAGGACAAATATTTGCACCACATCTCCCATTGTCTTTCAGAATTTCATTACAGTGATTGTGTCACAGAGAAGTCCATCTACATCTCATTCCCACAGTGCAAATAATGACACTAGAACAGGAGGGCAGATGTTTCCACCTTGTCAAAGTGCAGCTCTGAGCACAACAGGAACAAAATGTACTACAGTATAATGGCAGTATATACACGTCACTTACTGGGTTAGCTTTCGTTAACATTCACTTCACATCCTTTTTCACAGTTAGTACTTGAGAAGAAGATAGATTCTTCGATGAGAATGGGGAAAACAGAGGATATATCAGAGGATAGAGGAATAAATACAGCGTTTTTTAATGCATAATAATAATTTATACTGGTATGAATAGCAGTTTTCATATAATATTATGTATGCGGATAGCTTTCATTCCTGTTTGGTATATGTTCTGATAATGGCAGCTAATCTCCTCCCAGAAGCCACTTGTCAAACAGTACCAATGAATTGGCATGTGTGTCTGTGTAGTGTGATTAATAATTTTGATGGGGAATAACACAATCCCATTACAGTAGCATGGAGCTATTATTAGGACATGATGAGGCTCAAAGGAAAGAATACTTGAAAGAGTAACAGCCTGTCACACTAACGTACCTGCATGGAGAGGTGTGTTATGTAGCTGGAGGGCCGTAGAGTGTAGCATTTGTCATTTTATACAGAGTGTGAGCATCCTAGGAGCTTGTCTTGATTGTGTGCATGATCTCTACACTCAAAAGTTTCAGAAATATCACTGACTGACTGGTTAGTCGTGAGTGGGTGGTTGTCTTCCTCGTCCTATCTCTCACATTTGTTGGAAGTCGTCAAGTTTTGCAGTCGGGACCTGTGACAGCTGCTGTCACTTGCGTCGTCGGTGTGTCAGTCAGCACGTGTGTTGTCGGGTGTTGTGGGGTTGAGGTGACGCAGAGGAGGAGAGATTCTGTCGATGGCATGATCTGCTGTCTCTCAGTGCTTCACCCAGTTCGCTCAGTTGCCTCCATCATGTCATCGTGCCATCACGTCTATCTTCCTCCGCTCATCTGTAGACTATAGGGTACGCCCTCTTATCTCTCTCCCTCTCTCTGCTGGGGTGCAGTGGAGGATCCTGGACTATAGAGGCAGACGGATGTGCATGGCAGAACTATTGGGCCGCGCAGCCAAAATATAGATGGCACTCTCCTTTAAAAAGTCTGCCCAGGTCACTGGCCTGTTGAATAAAGAGAAAAATAAATCATTGATCAATGATCAAGCAAGCATTTCTTTTCAGTCTATGACTAAAATTCGTTGTATTGATGAGGTTGCAAACTGTTACGGTCATGAAACACTTACTACAAGAAAGAAAGGACAATAGTAAAAAGGGTATTGTTTGTTTGACTATAATTTATACTTTCTATATTGTTTTACGGTCAACAAATATCATGAAAATACTGCTACATACACATACTGCTGCACCCAGTGACACGTTCCTTCATTACAATGAACATGGGCACTGTAGTTCATTTTGATTCAATCCTACACTCACCATCCTGGTTCCACAAATACTCACTATAGTGCATCAAATGTGTATTTATCTGCAGCTGAAAATAGTCCCCAACAAATGCATTGTTTAGTCATGTTTTAGTAATATTTGATGAAAACTACAGTGCCCAGCTGTTTTAAGAAATCATGTAGGCATTTTAAAAAATTAAAGTAAATATCTGTGACCCACTTTTAAAGATTAATGTCTTCATTAGAACAAATGAGCCATTCGGCACGGTATAGAGGATGGAAAGTGCTGATAGATGGACTAACACATTGTTGGGTTTGGTCTTTTCATGGAATTTTTGACAATCAGAAAAATGTAGAATAACACCAGCCATTTGCTGGCCACACTCAAAAATCTAATTCTGATCTTTCTTTATGTTAAAAGTGTCTCGCTCATTATAACCACAATAAATATGTAAATGTGCAGGCATTATCCCACACAGCATACACCACTTTACAATACAATACAGTAACCATGGAGTGCAAATTATTTGGTAATATCATTATAGTGAGTATCTGGCCTCTGTTCTGCTGTGATTTGCCTCCTGCTGCTTTGAAAATTCAGTTATAAAAACATTGTTTGTCAGACTTCTGTCTAAGCATGTTCTGCTAATTAGTATTCAACTTAATAAGACTCTCTTGTGTAGCTTTCTTTGTAATTGTGGTTCCCTGTAGTCGCTGCCTGAAGTGCTTGAGCATTAGCCCAAATTATTGCACAATTTTGTAATGTGGCATGAAGAAAAGTCTCAAAAGTCATGATATGTCACAGAGGATTTGTCTTCATTATCTGGTGGCAGTTAGAAAGTGAGTTTGAGGTAATTTGCAAGGGGCAGCGAAGCCTGAAGCAGGAAGGTCATCACCGTCCACGGTGCAGTCTCCTAGGTTACATTGTCTCACTCAAAATGAATCCCACTGTTGCTGCCCACGAAATACTTACTGTCTTTGCACAGCAGGAATCACTGCAGGGTCACGACAGCTATACGTAGGCTGGTCCAGTGGGAAAAGTCTAGGCTTATTCTAACAGGGTGAACAAGTTTATGTAAATTTCACTGCTGAGGGGAGTCTGCAGGCCTTTGAGAAGAGTGCTTCACCAAATTGTTGTCTGTTATATTTTAAGGTGTATCTAATAATTGTGTCCCCCGCCTCTCACACACACACACACACACACACACACACACACACACACACACACTCACTAAAAATATAAGAGGACAAACCTGCTTTCATCAGTCTTGCTCCTTTCACTGCCAGAGCTGGCTGGACTGCTCTCACATATGGGGCCAACATGACTTATACTGTACCAGAGGACAAAGAATAAAAAAACAGACAGAAAAGAATGAGTTAGATAGTAGGCTTCAACAAGGGTCAATGACAGCACAAGATATTTCCAATTCCTATAAAAAAGGCACCCTAAATGATTTCACCATTCCAACCTTTTGAACAACCAAGGTGATATTACTGGGATATGAGGACATTTTCTGATCCACATCTGTAATTCCTACGTTCAAATAAAACTAATTTAGATGGAATATTGGTGAGCTCACAGAGTCAGTCAGTATTTCATTGTAACTAGACGAATCCGAGCTGTAGGCGGAGGTAGACAAAAAGCCATCACTGCGGTGGCACCTCACTTGTAAACCTGCGTACAACACTGTAATGCATGTGATGGATTTAACTTTCTAAGTGTTTTTGCCAAGAAATATGTCCAAGAGATCCTCTAGAACCTGTTATATGGCAAACTTTTCAACTAATTTTAGTCCAGCTTTAACAGATGGCAAGAAGTCTTTTCTGGACTGTGCTGTTATCAGCTGCCCCAACAGTAAACTTCAACTTTGGAAAAAAATGGAAAGTATAAGCCAAAAGCCTCTGCTCCATGAAATTAATTTTACTTTCATAAATCTCCATCAATTCCTCATGTTTCGACCATTGCTTGATTGACTGGCTTACACGATTAATTGATGATAAAAATGTTTTGGTGGTAAATCTTCTCTCAATCAACTAATCATTTCAGCACTATTCTTGATGCTCTTTTCCACCTTAGGAAGACACTTGTTCCTAAAGTTGAAGATACTGACATTACAGTCCAAAATCAGTGGGTTAGCGCAATGTCAATTCTGACAAAAAAAAAAATCTTTACTCAAGGTCAACTTACTAGCTTTTCTGGCACTTTCAACCACATCTCACGGTCTTCCTCAACAGACAGTGTGTGCTCAGTTTGAGCAAATAGAAAGCTAGCAGTTGGAGCTTGAGCTAAGATTTTTTTGTTGAAACTACTGTTTCTGAAGAAATTCTTTTTTTGGTTGTATTTTCTTTTTGGTGCCAAATCAAATAGGTTATATAAAAATATGGAGCAAGACAGTGTCACTAGAAACCCAAATGACTGTCTTCCATACCTACATGAGTCATGAGGTTTTGATCTGTCAGAGTCAGCTAGAAGCTCTTCTGATTAACCTTCTGACTGACGGCTCCTTGAAAAACTCCCTTTCACTCTCACACTGTAGCTTGGTAATGTCTATAATCCAGCAATCAAAGGGAGCAGAGCTTTCTGACTCATTTGATATTTGCTTTTTAATGAGCATGAATGAGGTTGCCTTTTAGTGTTATGTGTGGACCTGATGTGAACAGTGCACACTCACACCCTTTTGGTCCACAGTGTCCTCTTACATTGATAAGTGAAGCTTTTAAAGTGAAGCTCCTCTAAAGAGAACAAAAGGCTTTCTTTTGATCCCTATAATTAGAGGCCAGCCTGGATCTTATCCATGCCTCAGCATAACAAGACCTAATCATGTGAAGGGCTCACATTCTGCTCATTAAACTTCATTCAAGGATGCATGCGTCTTTGATTGCTGTATGTTCCAGTTTGCTGGTTATGAGGGTTCTCACTTTCTTCAGAGCGAGGGTTAAATTACAAACGAAATCTAAATCGCTGGGTTGTCTGAGGAATACTTGAGGATTGCAGAGCGCTCGAGGGCGCTGAAGTGAGGAAAAGGAGACAAGCCATGCAGCGCTGAGTCACACTCACCCACAATTCATAGGAGAGCAGAGTCCCATGAGTCTGTGGGGAATGCCGCATGTTGAATAGGTGAGAGGGATGGAATGGTACATTTGGCAGCACAAGAGGTTATAAGCATTAACAAACACATGCGCACACATACAAACACATACAGTACACACACTGCAGTGGTGGAAAGTACATTTATTCCAGTACAAATCTGATGTACTTGTACTTCCAAAGGGAAATATTATATAATTTACCTCACTGCATTTATCTGTAGTTGCCACTTATTATGCAAATTCAATTCTTTCTAATTAAATTCTTTTACATACAGAGCATATGGTGAGTTTATAAAATATCTAAAATACTTCTTACATGTTGCATGCATAATAATCAGTTATAATAGTAATATAACGATCTCAAAGGTGTCATTCTGCATAATGAGTACTTTTAATATGTACTTTTACTTAATGTAGGACTTTCACTAGTAATGGAGTACTTCTTCATTGTGGTATTGCTACTTTTGCACGAGTCAAGGATCTGAATACTTTTTCAACCACTGACACACACACACACAATGTCAGTACAAAGAAATGTAACCTCATCAGAGTCAATCACAGCTTATTTTCCTTTCATTATTACTCTGATGAGGTCTGTCTGTGAGTATAAAACTCATAAAGGAGCAGAAATCCCATCTATGGTACAATATTGAGTGTGATTCCTTATTGCATTTTCTGCCATAAATGAATATATTATATATTATAATACAGGGGATACACACCATAAAAACAACAGAGGTACAATTCAATCCAGTAAAATATTCATCAAGTAAAGACTGTTTTTTTGAAGGCTATGATGTTCGATCTTTAAGACTGTGTCAGAGAGGTATTGATTGTCCCTCCTTTGATCCAGTATCAGAAAAAGCTTCACAAGGGTAGTATTTGTTGCAGGGTTGTTGTATTGGATTGCCCTATAGTGTACATATGTTTGAGTTATTGTGTCCATTCCCTACAGCTATTTCAGGTGCCGAACCTTAATTGATCTCAGCCAAACAAAGAGTCCCGAGCAAAAGCAACCAGCTTCATCATTCTAATATGGGACAATTTATTAATAGCAGGAATTCAGTCATGCTCAGCATCAAACTGGCGTGGAACTAAGTGCCTGCTAACAACATGAGCTGCAGCTCAGAATACATTATCGAATGAAACACATTACTTTAGTGGCGTTAATATGAGAGGAGCGACTGACAACATTTACTTTTCAATTTGTACTTTTGACATGATTTATATAGACATGTTTTAAATGTTTGACTTGAGAGATGCACACAGATTTTATTTGAGTAACATTTCATTGCTCATCACAAGTCCCTTTGCTATTTCTTTATTAGCATCGCACTGGTGTGAGCATTTATTGCATTCTGCAGTGATCAATGTGCCAGTCAAAAACAATGCCTTCGATTCTTCAGCGATCTGTTTCAGCTGATAGCTGGGGGAAGAGAAACAACATTGTTACGCCTGTCTTGTCTTATTACAGTGCACATGGGCTAGTCATACATTTTCAGTGTCATCGTAATGAGAGGGAGGTAAACAAAAAGTCCAACAAGTCCCAAAAGGTGTTAAATAATAAATACTAACACCAGTGCAAAAACTGCAGGAGGACAACTCTGAACTCTCTGCGAGTTCATGTCATGTACAATCTGTGCTGAAAGTATAATTTGGGGAGCTTTTTGTGGTATTTATTTTTGTTTACTTATTTAATTTATGAATATTATCTTCCCTTTCATTCTCTTGGAAGCAAGGCGGGATGGTATGCAAATGATGTAATCAACGAATGGCGCAGTGGTACAAGTATGCCTGTGTTAACTTTAATTTTCCTCCTCCATCTCTAAAGCTAACATGAGCTTTGCTGTTTTGCATACAAAGAACTTTTGTTGGCAGCAACTTCAACAGCTGTGGCAGTTTAGCCCTGCAACCTTGTGAGGTTTTGAGTTCCCTTATTATAACAAATTCATGTAGATGAGATTTACTTGTATTGTGGTGAAATTACAAAAGCTACTGTATGGATGCCTCACTGATGCACAGTAAAACATTACCCTGTTCATCAGAGGTCCGAGCACATTGGTGAAATACAATTAGTTAATGAGTTCAGAGTGTAATTTAAGGCCTTTCTCCTCCAAAGGGAATTTGCCAGGGTAGATTAACAAAATAAATTGCATGCTGATGCATTAACATGCCATCTTAGCAATACGATAATGAAACTTTAGACCTGCAGTGACTGACTTTTTTGGCCACTTGGGGGCAGTGGAAACATGTTGAACACAACACTGACATATCAAAACCTTTTAAGTTGATATGATGAACTTGTTAGCAAACAGTTGCTTATTTATACATCCAGCAGTTATGGAGCAACATATCATTCATTTGGAGTCATGTTTGTGTCCACCTGATGAATGTAAATCCAAGATTCCCCCTCTGTTATCTCTGTTTTTGTCTGTACTAACTCCTGAGGGAAATATCTGGCTCTTTAGCTGCTAAAAGCTCCACTATGTTAAACGCTATCAGAGCTGTGAGAGTGAACCGAAACAGTAGTTGTGGGCCGGAAAGCTAAACAATGAGCTAAAAATCACTTTAAATTTCAGTAAAGCCGAGGAGAGCTGCAGATTCAGGTGATAATTCTCTGTAGGTTCATCACCACAAGCGAACCCCTCACATTGTCACGTTGTTTTCACATTGTCATTTGATACATTGTTATTATAAAAATATCGATTATGGCTGCTTTAAACTACATGATGCTTTACAGTAAAAAAAATATATAGAAGGTAGATATATGACTGATTTTATCATTTAATATATTAGGCAAGTAAAGCGGTGTGTCATCTGCAAAGCAACGAAAATGGACACTGTTACTGTGGATTTTGTCAACCAGAGGAAGCATATGTGATGAGAGAAGAACACAGCTTGTTATCTTGCTTCCAGTCTTCTTTCTCACTGTCTCTATCCCCTAAGCAGCCAAACCTTTGTTCCCTCTGCCAGCTGCAGTTTGCATACAGATGAGACCCTGATTCCCCAAACTCCTGCCTGACTTGTACAAAAACGTGTGCCTTGTATCTCAGTCTAGACATGGAATACTTTTTTCTCAAAGTATTCAAACTAATGTTCTAGGTCTGAATTTTACTGGATGAATGTACTGTTGGGCATAGAACTGACTGGATTTACCGACTCTCACCTCACATTGCAAGACTGCGAGTCTTTGTTGAGCTTGTGGAACCAGGACTGCTGGGCCTGGCGGCATTCTGCTCTTGTGATCACGCCGTCTTTATCCAGACCCAGACCCAGGAACACTGACCTTGCATTGTCTCTCTCCTTGGCAGTCAACAGACGCACCAGTGAGTTCTGGGAAAAATAAAATCCAAACAGTGTTTGAGATTAGGTGGCCCGGATCTACTCCTTTTAAATCACTCATAGTAATTCCATTCCCCTTTTATGCTTTTTTGATTGCTGTAATTTAGGGGCCTGGAGAAGATATTTTTAGGGCCAATTTCTTTGGCCTTAATCATTGTCAATCACATTAGCACTGACTGACATAATCTGCTCCCACTGCTTTACCCCGTGCTACCCCAGAGTCACACACAGTCCACAAATTGCAAATTTAATCTCCCAAGCCAAAAACACAGCACAATATTTAAACAGTTGTGTGGTGATCAAGGGACAATAAAAGTGAGTAATTCAGGCAGGTGGATGCAAGCCAAAACATTTGTGGCATTCGTCCCTGAGCCCTTCTATCAAGCTAACCTCAACATAATGTATTCTTTGACCCGTGTGTCTGCATTCTCAACAGTGCTGATTAGAGAGTATTTTGGCTGACCAGAGGAAGGTATGTCTTTGCCAGACACTGGCACCCCACCAGCCAACAAGGCTTGAAGATACCTTTTCTCAATTTGTAAGCTGAACTTCTGCACTGGGATGTTACAGTGTAGCAACATCAAGCAAGTTTAAGTAAGGCTCAGAAACCTTTCTTTCAGTAACACAATACATATTATCTCATAATATCTGCCACAGTAAATGAAAAAATGTAAACTGCAGCTATGAATGACTGCAAGACGATTCATTTTTGAGTAGTGAGACAAGGCAAACCTTCTCATCACTCTGTCCAGTTGCTGTACATCACAAAGTGAATGAAAGAATGCAAACACAGTTACTTTGAGTTAACTGAACAGAAAATTAAGAGATGTGGAGACGTCGCAGGAAAGTGTGGGAGGGAAAGAGAGACAACAGACTTGCTAACCTGTCTGTTTTTGTCTGAGGGGGTAACCTGTGTGTGTGTGTGTGAGAGAGAGAGAGAGAGAGGGAGAGAGCTCTACATGATGTTATCTCTGCTGGAAAGACTATTCTCTTTTCTGGTAGGACAAGTATGGTCACAATTTGAGTGTCTTTTTCTCCCCATTTCAAAACTTGTCAGGATTTTAAAACTCTCAGCCCTGTGAAGCTTTTTCCTGTTTAGTTTGATGTTGCCAAGCTTCCTGAGGCTAAGTAACTGTATGTCATGGTGTTAAAATAAGCTAAAGTAAACAAGTAAACAAACAAATCAGATTTTTAATTTGATTACATATGGCATTTTGTTAGCTAGTAGGAATGATATAAGCGGTATAATACCCTTTGTATGTTCCATGATTGTAATGTATGATGCTTTGCGTCAGGTGGTTCTTAGCCTCCTCTATAATGCCTGTATAGTGCCAAATAGGGCTCCCAAATCCCAGTATTTCTTCCTAGTTTACTCTTCCTACTTTGTGCAACACAGGTCACAGTTGAGTTTGAAGGCATCACCAGTGAGAAGGAAATTTGGGGGTTTTCGGGGCGGCATTGGATGCTGTAGCAAAATCAGGAAGTGTATGAGCTGTTTTATAATTATGTTTTGAATATTTTCAACTTGTTTCCTCATTGTAATACTTTACCTCTGAGCGAAACTTCCTCAACACTACCAGAGACTCAAAGTAGAGAAAGTCGGACCATTCGATGTGACCCTTCTTCTCAGGATCCAGCGCTGCAAACTGGGCCAGGACCTCCTCCTCTTGCTCATCAGTCAGGTCCTTATCAAACTGCTGCTTGGATGCAAAGTGGCGGTACTGCAGCAGCTCATCTGACACCAGGCATGACTCTACAGCGGCAAGGAACAATTAATCACATCAGGCCTAATTAGTCACTGAGCAGTCTTCCAGATATAATTAACTTATGGTGACTCATACTCTACAATGGCAAGACCACCTCCCACTGATTGCCCTCCATCCAAGCCGCGGAATAATACCACACATTTGGAAGTAGACAAGGGTGAGGGAAAATAATGTAATAACTCTGAGCCAACCAATAAAAAATTCAAAGGGAACAAAACAGTGGATGCAGTAGACTTCTCTGTGAGGTGAACACATTTCTGACTAATCTTCAGCAATGAGCTTCATTTGTTTCTTCTGCTAAATGTAGGACTTAAAGTTGACCGGCCTGATAGACCAGGCAGGGGTGTGCTGAGATGGTAGAAGAAGGCAGGTGCTCAACTAACATAAAAAAAAGATGCAGCGTAAGGGAACGTGGACCTCGAGCCTAACAAAGGCAACAGAGGTACAGCAATGGGCAGGAAGAAAAGACAGCGAGGGTACACAAAATGTTTCTTTTACAAACCTTTTCTTTTATGATATATGGTCAAGATTGATAAGAAAAAAATTCAAGGAGTCCACTTTTCTTGGAGAGGGCAACCAGGGGCTTATGCATTCATCTGTGTGTTTAATATTATAGTTATTTATGTATGTAATAGTCTTGGGCAAGCAAAAGAGGCAGTACTGGTCTCTGGATGATGGTGGCTTGTGACTGTTACTCTGTCTTGATTAACTGGAATAACATATTGTACCCACTTATATACAGTATGCACAAAGAGGAGTTGTTGATGTTGGACCCTTTCTTTTTTTTTTAAATTATTATTATATTATTATTAACTCGTTTTGAATTTGGAATGTCTTTTATGTTTTGTGGAGAAAAAAACTAACATGGAAAATGAGGCTGATTAGGTCTATGGAAATATAAAAACAACACTACAGCTATGCTAGCGGCTCTGTAAGGATGTAGATAGGCACAGCAGTGCTTTGAGCTAAGTGCTAATGTCAGCATACTAACATGCTCACAATGATGATGCTAACATGCTTTTCTTTAGCAGGTATAATGTTTACAATGTTCATCATCTTAGTTCAGTGTGTTGGCAAGCTAACATTCACTAATTAGCACTAAACACTAAGTATAGCTGATGCTGATGGGAATGCCATTGTTTTGCAGTGTATTATTATTGCAAAGTGTTGACCTGATGATGGTGCTAGAGGACAATTCGCAACTCAGATATTTCAGTCTGAACCAAAGTGAAGGACCAACCCACCAACCAACACTACCATCCCTAAAAATATATTAACAAATGTCCTACCTGCCAAATGTTTAAAGTAATGGACAGTGTCACCACCTCCTGCCACACTTTAACTAAATGTATTTCCTAACCTTGATTCAGTGCCTCACCTGGGATGATCTTGCACTGCTTGAAGGTCTCCATAAGGCTGTACATCTCTTCCTCTGTCAGGAGTAGATTCAGATTATCCTGCAGAAAGGGGTGAGATGAGGGCAAAGGATTGCACTTAATAAAAAAAGTGATGCTCACACAATTTCTTTTATAGTCAAGTGGTAGGCTACATTACTTGATGTTTAATAAGTGAGCGTGCTGTAATTATATGGAGTTGGTCCCAGATGGGCCCCCTGCAATTAGCTACAAGCATAGAAAGTATTGGATTGTGAGCCCATTTCAGCAACTATTCTGTTTCCCAGGTGATCCACATGATGTGCTGTTCTATCTCACAATCTCTTCATAACTGTACCATTAGTAAATGAAAGCCAGGAAGAGGGGAGATTTCCAGTTAAATTCAATGAAGACATTTAAGTGCACAGAGGCTTGATATTTCCCAAATTTTCATATAATGAAAAAACACTTAATTGCAAAAATATGCCATGTGCTATGTTAGTACATATTGTCGTGTTTTTTTTTTCCTCTAACAATTCAATCCAGGTGTCTATAACTAGTGAACACTCATCCTACTCTAATGACAAAGGGCAAAGTTTAATTAAGTGTGAGCATCTGCTTACTTAAAATAACACAGATTTCAATTATATATGTAATTATATCAAAATGTTATGTGGCTAAAAAATAACAAATTAGGCATTTAATCAGAGTTATGGAATATGAAAGTCATGTCTGATGTAAAGATGTAATATATACATTTCTTCCCAGCCTGGTGTAGACATCAGCAAATCCACAGGCAAAGGAAAATCACAGGAGATTGGAGATTTATATGTGTATATTATTTGTACATTATTTATCAGATAAGTGGCATGATGAAACTTTAATGATCCCTCTGGGATTATTGAGGTAAGTCAATTCCAGTTTGTTTACATAGTCCTTAATCACCGTTACAATCTGTCAGGGCTTCATAAAATCCACTTTATGAAATCTAAATTAAAATGCACAACCGCCCACCCTTAGAAAATAAATGGAAAAAAACACCCTCAAGCTCAGCAAATAACTGCCAAATCAAAAAGGGATATGTAATATGAAATTGGGAGATTGATAATAAGCAGATATGTCAGTGTCAACCAACAATTATTAGAAATGCTAAAGTATGATTTTATAGCACTAAGAAGTTGTGTTTTGTGTTAACTCTCAGTCAGACTCTAAAAGAAAGACAATTGTTTGAGATGATTTCTTTTCATTTTTTTTTAAAGCTGCCATCAGTCTTGCCTGCCTTTCCCAAATATCTACAACAAAGGAGGCAAGTATGATGTAATCATGACCAATGGTAAAAATGAACACATATGACACAAACGCCAAATACTGGTGTTTCCATTTAATTATGAGCAAAATAAGATGAGCCTTTTCTATGCAGAAAAGTTCGATTCACCCACAAACAAACCAACAAGGCCACATGGCCTCATTATATCAGCCAGTGGGAGCTGAACATGTGCACCAACAAAGCTGCCTGATGTCCTCCTGCATTTCTTCAACCTGTCATCGAGATCACAGTAACTGTAACTGTCAACACTTTGCTCCCCCACTGTCTGCTGCATTTACAGATCAAGAGTCCGTACTGTATGTGCAGCTAATTATTCATTTATTTATTTGCACTGCCTTGAATACTACCCAGCCCTTCCTGCTAATGTCTGGGTGCTGCAACTGGGTGGTGGTGCTAAACTTAGTTTATATTTTGAAGCGCCCTAATAGATACGGGGATCTCACTCATGTGCAGAAACTCACTCATGTGATTTTCCTTTCCTTCCATCTGCGCGCTCACTCATTCAGGATCGACCTACACATATTCGCCCCTAGTGGCCATTCCAAGGTCAAAGAAATCTAAAGATGAAACACTAGACCAGGATAATAAACTCACGTCCTGTCTGCAACGCTCTAAAAAAGTGTGGGGATGCAGTCTGGGACACTGTGTCCTTGTTAAAATCTTGATATATATATCATTTTAACAGAGTGAAACTATTAGTTTAAAGTGCCTAAGCTGAGTGAGAGCTATGGCCACACAGGGCTGTTAGGTGTCACACTGAAAAACCCTCCATGTTTTCTTCCACATTGCTTTGTACTTGTCCTCTAGTGGCTGCTGTCTGCAGTCTCACAGTTTTTGTACAAACACAAAGGCCATTGAAAAGCCAAACATGGATACATTTCAAGCAAGGATGGCGAGTTCAGAATAAAATATAGTTTGTGAAACAAAGCTGTAGCACCATAGATAACAAAGTTTTCAAATCTAATATGTATCGCCGGGTTAAATGGATCCTGTGTCATTATTGTGGGCAATGTATGTTAATACATAATAATAGTATTGAAACAGCTATGTGTTTCTCTTTCATGCACAGTGTGTTATATCAGATATCAAGCTCGAAATGCAGCAGATCACTTTCAGCCAGTTCAGCTTCCAGTGCCCACGTGAAATTAAATGTCATGTTTGTCTTTTGAGCACACTCTCAAATTATCTACAGTATCAGGTACTGTAGATAATTTGAGATTACTCATATGTATTCCTCCTCCAGTAATATAAATATGATTTTCCTTAGTCATGTGGAAAATATTCAAAATGATCTGCTGTATCCCTCTGTATTATCCATTATCATCCATTTGTTTTAATCATTATATTTATTACTGTGCTCAGTGTGCAGCATCTTGTTAATCTCCTGATTAATCAGGAATTCATAAAGTATCTATTTGTATCCATTTGTCATTCTACAAGTGAGATGAGAATCAATAAAGAACAAAAACAAGTATCATGCTGTCATCAGGAAACTGCTTCCTTTGTTCTATGCCAGACATCATTTCTGTGCATCTCTAATCTGCAGTGTTATTATGTTCGTCACGCGCTACCCCGAATAATAATACCAACAGTCTGCAAAACAATGAAACTGGCCATCTGCTATGGATGCTATAATTATATTGTTATGTCAAAAATTAGTAACTTTAAAAGTGATTTATGCAACACCCAATGACAGCATTTGGAAAATAGGTTCTCTAAGACACAAAAGGCCCCTGGGGGAGAAAGTATAATAATAGTAACACATTCTAATCTTATTCTGGCAGCTTGCTTAAATAGATATTTGAGACTGTCATGTTCAGAAAAATGACAGCATTAAGGCTCAGTGCCAGAGCAAGAAGATAAAAAAATATATATTCTTCTTTTTGAAAAGAAGCTGCAAAAATCAATATTTCTATGCGAACAATGAATCAGATGACTGTGTGATGTGAAAGGTGACATAACTACTAGATTATGTCATAAAATAAGAGAATTAGCACCCAGCCATGCAGTTCCACTCACGTCTGTGGAGCCTTTTAGTCCCTTTCTGCTCATTGTTGTGCAAACTCCGCTCTCATTAACCTCATTTCCAGCTGCAGCAGGAGCAGATGTTTTCGGTTAAAAAAGCTCTGATAAACCTGCATACTAGCTTCCCAGAAATCATCTTGCAGTTAAAGAGTGAGATATTTTTCTCAAGAGTTGATGGAGACGAGCCAAAGCTAAAAAGAGTGATTATAGGACGTACATTCATCATAGTGGACACAAACAGGACTCAAAGTGAATGCTTATCTTCCTCCGTGTCATTTGCACGTCTGATATAAATGCACTCTTTTATAGGAACTCCTCAACTTTGACTAAAGCATGACCCCAGGATATTAGCCGTTAGGAGCCTCACGCGCTAACACCAATCATAAAAAAATAAGTCAGTGCTCATGTTCATGAACCCTTCCTGCGTCTGACTGGCTGCCGTTGAGCCATACATGCAGCAGTCTGCTTTGAAGGCTGACTGTAAATCCACTTTCAAGGAAACTCAGCCCATCTGCCAGCAGCAGTCTCCGGTGCCTGTGTGAAATTAAATGTCAGATGCGACAGAAGGGGGGATTTGTAGCAGCTGACTGACAAATCACAATGTGCTGACAAAAAAAGCTGGTTTCTTTAGCTACGAGGACTGGAATTCACAATTTAAATAAAACATTTCTCTCTCTTTCTCTCCCTCACTGAATTGTCTCCTTCCACCCCTATTCCTCACACACCAAAGGAGCCAGCCAAATAAAGAGGACCTTTCAGTGTCCTCTCTCTCAGATTGTGTGAAAACATGCCCCTCTAAGCGCAACTTTGGCAGGTGATTTCGCTTCTCATGGGCAGGCGAAAGACAGCGAAGCCCCTACTCCACTTTGAAGGGTCCTCCAGCAAAAGCACTCTTCAGCTGTTTAATGCTTGAATTAAAACAGATTGCATTATGCCTCTAATAGGGCTCATCACTAGAGAGACGTCAGTTTTGGCATTGGCCTTGAATTCCTGATGAGAAGCTGGGCGTTTTTTTTATTGTTTTTTTTTTTAAAGACTGAAAACTCTAGTTGAATTTGTTTCAGCATTACAGTGGTGCAGTACAATAGCTGCTGTCATACATGGAACATGTGCGGCAGCTCAACAATAATAATCGCCTGCTAGAATGCCACGTCAAAGAGCTAACTGTCCTTATCTCACCAATGCTGAAAAACATACAGTACTGTAGTTAGCCTACATAATGGGCTATATAATACTGTTTCTTCTAGCCACTTGATACATGACTTTCCACAAACTTTGGAACATGCAGTCGCCTGTCACAACAGGGATGGTCCATATTCCAACAATTCTCAGACATTAAAAAGAAAATCGCATTTTGAAAGAGTGCAATTTTCACATGCAACAGCCGCAGGTTTAATTATAACATATAATTAACAGTGTCTTAACAAGCAAGTGAAAGTTTAAGGCAGCAACAGTTGATTTCCCCTGCTACTATGACAACTGTCGCCAGCAAATGTACTCAGCTAATTAATGTGGCTAACTCACTGTCACTGACACTTAAAGGAAACTGAGCCATCATTAATGACATTAGTTCCACCTGTGCTTTTCTGCTATGACATGTCAGAATGTCTGCTATGGAAAAAAAGGCTATTGGCTGTTGTAGGGTTAATATGCTCTCTGTATATCCCTGTCTTGTACATTTACACTTAGCCAAAGGTGGTTTTGTGGAAGACGAAACTCCTCTCTGTATCATTTTTGATGTTTGAAAAAGGAAGAAGGACTGGGCTCTGTCTGACAGCTAGCTAGCAGGTAACTCAACAGCTGTGTGGTGTAACCTACCGACATATGTGGACACATTGTCAGAATCTCCCAGTAAAACTTTTACACACATCATGTCATAGTTTTAACGCTTAATGCCTTAAAAGCTCTGAATCAGGACTTCCAGGATTGTGGGCTGACACAGCACAGTCACTCTGTGAATACAACGTTAGCAAAACCTTGTCAGGTGTGATTTAACAGCAGTTTGTCATTATTACCATAACTGGCTAACTAGCCTTTATCAATAAATATATTGCCACTTTCCTCTAATTGACTGGTTTAAAATAAGAAATCTGTTTAAGAACATGCAATGTTGCATTTTATTTTATCTGATTCTATTCAAGTAGAAACAAGCTTGTGATTATTATTCTTAGAGTTTATGCAATAAACCTTGTTCTCTGTAGTTCTGAGTCACCTTTATCCTGTTCATGATGCTAAATGTTTTCATGGACTCGCTCAAGAAGATGCTGTATTTATATAAAGTAACAGGGTAAAGTGGTATAAGGTTCACTGCTTCTCATCTTCTTGAGTGAAAAACAGTGGAACAAATGTTAACGCTGACACCTTTTCTGCTTTACAAATCTGTGTATTTGCATTTATGAGAACTGCATGTTTGTTGTCCGGCAAGTGATGGTGGCAGTGAGCTGTGCAGACTTACGCAATAGTAGCAGCTCCAGCCAGTAACAGTGTGGGCTGTATCTCTCATCTCCTGCAGGGCCTCGGCACGCAGGTAGCCCAGCTCCCTCAGGCAGCCATCGTGGAACACCCGGGTGCAGATCCTGCAGGGGTACAGGTCGTCGGCCGTCCACACCTCGCACACGTCACACATCTCATCACTCGGTGGCTGGGGAAACAGAGTGCATCAGAGACATTGTGTCATTTATGTTAAGATCTCTGTTGCAAACTTGATCAATCATCTTAATTAGGCAGACTTGAGGATTACAAACACACAAACACACACACACACACACACACACACACACACACACACACACTGACCATCAAAGCTCTGAATAACAGGAGGAAAGATTAGGCATCAGTTCATCAGTGGTAGGAGTGTGGTTTGATGGTAGGACGGGTATTGGATAAAGTATAAGTAGTTTCTGTTGTTTTCTTAGCTTATGGTCTTACATAGATGTTCATTGTCAGTCGTTCTCCAACTTCCCTGTAGACTCCATTTACAGTCAGTATACACTCAGCTGTCAAGCCAGGGAAAATGACTGCAGAATACTTGACTGGTTAACCACACGAAGACACTGTCAGTTTCCATCCTTGCTGTTTTTTTATCTCTATTTCAGTGCCACAGTACCGGCTTCAGGGCTGTAGACACAATAACAGATGAGACCTTGTCAAATTTCCTCAGTCACAGCTTATCTTATAGTTACGGCCCATCTCTTGTGACCTGATGACTCCATTTACATTAAGCTTCCTGCCTCATAGTCCCAGTCAAAATGAGATCTGGGCTTTTAACTGGGGCTATGACTGGTGGAGAAGGTAATTCATCAGCTTCTAAGATACAGCAATGTATCTAAAAATCAAGACTAACAATTAAAGTTGCCCTACAGGCTTCAGTTTCCATTATGCCGCACAGTAATAAATGTGTGTTGGCAGCATACTGACTTAAGCTGCTCTTAAACTTAGTGGGGCATAAAGAGAATGAAGTCTTGTCCTAAATATTGTACTAAAAGAAAGGCCATGGGGTCATAAAATCCAGAGGGTTCATCCCCTTGTAGTCTGCCTGTTGAAGTGTGAGCTATTGTATTGTGTGCACAGTTGACATTTTGCCTGAGGGTAGTGCTGGAGTAAAGCTCATTGGGTGTCAAAAGTGCAAAAGATTCAGCCATCTTGGAAGCATAAATGCGCTCCTAAACGTAATAGCTATCTTAGATTTTGATATTTCTTGCATGCGATAGGGAAAGTGCTTTAAAGTTCAAGGAACAGCATATTAAAAACCAAATAACAAAAGAAAAAGTAATGTATTCACTGGTTAAAAAAAAAGAAGATATTAAGATGGGTTGAAGAAAAATAAGAATGTAATAAACCTATCCACTACAATTAAATAAATAGACAACACAGGATAATGTAAGGACAGAGTTTTGTTTGTTTGTTTTAATGTTAAGGTGGGGAATTTTTCAACATTTTATCAACACACTGAGTGTCATCAGTATAACACTGAAAGGCGACATCATTTCTATGGATGTTGTGGGGAAGCATGTATGAGGAGAATAAAATTGGTCCCAAAATTGACCCCTGAGGTACACCATACTTGACATAAGAAAATAAAGAGACAGTTTCTAATGGAGATACAGAACTTTCAATGTGACAGATAGAAGGAAAAACAATTTAAACCAATTTAGTGCCATGCCAAATAAACCCACCCATCAGAAGCATTAACCTGGCAAAACCTTCATTGTGGTTTGGATGCCATTTGTGTTCAGTTTCAGCCTTTCAAAATTCCTAAGTACATATCAGTTATTATTGCAAGGTAGACGCTTTTATTTCTATACCTCTTGTTAAAGTGCAGCATCGGCAGTACAGCAAGTTGCCAGGCAGTGTTTACTCTTTGCAAAATAGAAAACCTGATGGTGTCAGTGCTCCTGTGAACTCCATCCCCTGTTAGTCAGCATCACCCTGGACATGGTCACCTCTCTGAGCCAGCCAAAGCAGCCCGCCCACAAGATGCACGCTGTGAAGAGCCCTCGCACACAACAACAACACATCTCACAGCTAGTGTGGAATTACAAAGCGTTGCAGAAAACTACTTCAAATTCGTACTTTCTCACCTTCAACAAGGGTGTTTAGATAAAGCTTAAGAGTCCCTTTACAGCCTGGCTGAACTGCTTTATCATAATGCCTAACATGAGGGAGGAAAAGAGATAATGCGCTGCTGTTGCCATGGAGATTGTTTGACTCTCTTAGATGTTTCTTTAATGACAGGACTTAGGGATTTATAGTGTGTGTGTTTTCTCTAAGTAAAAGGTATTTTTATATATTCCTGATATATTCAAATAACACCCTGGTCATGAATCCTCCTTGACACATACTAAGATCACTAGCCACCGCTCTATTTAGGCCATTATTTAATACCTGCTCTTTCTTTTCCAGCTCCACTTCTACAGGCTGGTCATCATTGGGTTCCCTTTTGGGCCGCACGAACGCTGGCGGTGTGAGCTGATGGCTCTTGTCAAGGTCTTCAGGCTCCACTCCTTTCCCGTCCCGTAACCTGGACCAAGCCTCCTGGTTGATCTTACACTCATCCCTGGCTGTTGCTGAGGCCTGCTGGGAGGTCGACGGACCTGCGCTATTGTCTGTGTCCTCTTGCTTCGCCTCCTCTGTGTTCTTCTCGTCAGGATTGGCTGAAGGCTTGGCATGGCCTTCACCTTCCTCCACGTCTTCGTCTGTCTGTTTGGCAGGGGCAGGACGGTCCTTAATGCCTGCCTGGAAGGCAGACACGACAGCGTTGCACTTCTGCACCTTCTCCACCTGCTGCTTCTTTGACATGAGCACCCCCATGGCTACAGACAGATGGAGAGAGAAACAAACAAGAGAACAGTTACACAAGTAAGCTGCATTTACAATTTATCATCACTTTGACTTACAACAGTGAAATCCCTGAAAACTTAATTTTAAGCATTTCAATATGCCATTAAATATTCATGACTAAATAAGCAACAATACAAATTCAAGTAAAGAACACATCCCTGAGTATCATTTATTAAGAGAGAAACTCTCAAAACGTCCATTAGTCTGCTTCATCAGGACTGTGCGGGTGTGGTTTGATCAGATTTGATTGACAGTGCTGGCAACCTAAGCAAACGAGCCCACAGCTGTCATCAGATTGTGATTCAAATATTGCTAGACTGTGATTGGTGCGTGGAAGTGTGTGACATCACCTTTTTGCAACTGAGCTCCACCCACTTAAAACCAGTAAGAAGAGCACAGAGGAAAACACAAATACAGAAATCTCTCATATGACATAACCAAAACTGTTTGTTACAGTACTGTAGTACTGTACTGTTGAAAATTGTGTGTTCATGTGGGACCACCTTCCTCATAGTAAGAAGCTGGTTGAGAAAATAGGTTTTCAGGACCTTTAACTAACATTGTATTCAAGACAAATACATCACTGCCACACCTACAGTATATGTCAATAAATACACAGCCACCCAGTAGAGGTACATAGCACGGATGGTAAACTAACTGAAGAGCTCTCAGGTGCAATCATGTTTTTCTTGTAAAAGATGGAAGAATACAATAAGTACAAGGTGAGAGGGACAGGCTACAGTCAAACACAGAGATATCATCAACCTCTGAAAATATTTACTCTCTTTGCACATCAGATCTTACTGTTACTGAGTGTCTTCCTCTTCCTGTACTCACTGAACAGCTCAAACATCCCAAATCTCTCACGATCAGCAACAACGTCCCTGAACTCCTCTCCACCCTGCCCATCTGCTCCTGTTCCCACATTTCTGTAGGCTTGCTGCTAGTATTTTCATAACACAGTTCAATCCCTATGAAGATGTGGATATTGACTGAGATTAGGGTTTTGTTTGCATGATTCAAGTGGCAAATATAAAAGGTGCAAACTGAGAAAGCAGGTCCTACAACTCACAGCACACTGAAAAAAAACTACATCGCATATTTTTATATACACCAGGTATGCGATTTCAAATCCCTTAGGGCCCCCTGCAATGGTGGCAGATGTTTGAGACAACATAAGCAAGCGTGTCTGTGTTGCCTTCACACGCAAATGTTCCTCTTCATATCATCGTGAGTAAGGGATATTGTACGATGTGTCGATGCAGAAATCTATAGTTTGCTCTAATGTGTCTGGGGCTCTCCACAACTCATCATATGAAAGATGCCTGCATCTGGACGGCAATAAATAACTGCTCGTCGAAGTTCTGAGACATCCGACGCTTAATGGTAAGACTGCCAAACAAGAATCATTAAGATTTATGAAGGTTTAGAAGGTCATGTATCCCCATCATCTTGACATGTGGATAAAGGGAAATGCCTTCATCTTAATACAATGTTGGTGAATGACATTGTTTTGAAAGACCAGCAGTGTGTCTTTCCAGTAACAATGTCCCAGTTACTTTTGCAGGCCTCACTGTTAACAGTTTTCATTGGAACTACTTTCTACCGAAGAAATAGGCCCTTTGAAAGTTGTTGACCGTTGACAAATGACTCCATTCACCTCCACTATATTGGGTAGAGGCAATAGAATCAACCCTTTGGTTGGATGGAAAGTGTCCAACATTTCTATAAGCAAATGTTTTTAATTTTACACACATGCTTTTTTTCCCAACAACGTTTCACATTTATATTGCAAATGCTCAAGGGAGCTTCGAAGTTATGCTGAGTAAGGTGTAAGGTGGATTCATGCTGGTGTGACCTTCCTCCCAAAGCAATAAACATCACCTGTTTTTACTGACTAAATTAACTTCCACGATAATATCAGGAGGCCAGATTTTGAGTTCAGAGAATCCCAAGAGAGTTCCCCTCTGGTGTATTTGCATATAAAATGTGAAATTCTTTTTAATGATCCCACAGTAGAATACTCATCAATCACCACAACCTGCTGAGTTCAGCAAGCTGTGCATATCTGACATCACTTCTCTTCAACTCCGACTGTTCACTAAATGAAATGAGTCGAGATAAGATAAGATCAACTTTATTGATCTCCGTGGAGAAAATTAACTTCACTCTCCCTGCAGGTTTTCAGTGAGTTTATGCTGGTTATTAAAGCGAACACCTTCAGACTGCTGGGCATTTGTCTGAAACGCCAAAGACAATGTTATTGTCCTAGTTATTGTTCGATTTTGGCAATAAAAGACTGAGGTCTATCAATTCACAGCATCGTGACTGATATAATTTCTGTGAAAAGTGTGGCACTTAAACATTTCAAAGACATGATTCTTTTGTTATTGTGCTGGAATCTGCAAAAAACTGCCAACTCCTCAATCAAACTTTATAGTATAATATAAGAAAACTAATAATAAAATAAGAAATAAGAAGAACAGTAAAAGTGCAAGTCGAAATAAACACACATTAGACAAAAGCCAGGCTACAAATGTGTAAGTTTTCTTTTAAAGATATCCACACTCTCTGCCCCCCTTAGGTCCTCCGGCAGGCCGTTGCGCAGGATGGGGCCATAGTGGCTAAAAGGTCTTAGACCGGGCTGTAGGAACAACCAAGAGAGAACTACCAGAGGACACGAGGGATCTAGTGGGTACATACCTTAAAACAGGTAGTCGGGAGCCAGACCATTTAGTGATTTGTAGACCAATAAAGGAATCTTAAAATCACAGGCAGCCAGTGCATCTCCTGCATTTCTAAGGAATACCCAACAAAATATTTTCAACTGATTGCATAATTCCTAAACACATTAAGTGAAACCATACACTGTACGATGTGGTACAGCGTGCAGCAAAGTTAGAACAAAAAAAAAAAAAGATGCAGACACTGACTTAGTTCTCATTTCCACTTAAGTGAGACACAACCGTGTTCCATTATTGAAAAACGGCGCCTGTCGTGGATTCAAGTTGATTACATGGTACTTATGGGACATGTGTTTTTTGCTCTCAAATGCAATCCCATCCATCCACGCTCCACATAAGTGCTTGTGTGAAATTCAATCGCATTTATCTGAAGTGAAATGGGAGTCATTCGCTCTCTCTTCCTCCCCAGGCAGACTGTAATAGCCTGCCAGGCCTTATGTTCTTAGGCTGCTGGTGGACTTCATAGACTGTAGAATGTACAACACTCACATGTGTCGCACAGACTTCAACACAGGCTGCAGTGTCTCTGGTTTCATACATTTAAATGATCAAAAAAAAAAAAAAAAACACCAAGAGATACTTGAGAAACACTTGTGAAATGACATGTCATCTCTGTTTAAACATATCAAAATTAAAAGCTCCTTGATTTCTTTGTTCTAGTTTGGTTTCCTTTCATGCAGATAAAACAGAGGCAGAGTGAATATCTATTTTGGCTGGCGCCTCCTGTAAAGGGAGGTCAAAGGTAAAGTTAGCTGAAGCATAGCACTCCTGCAGCAGGTAGGGATTTATTAACTGTCTCCCCTCAGACTAATCGTCGCTGTCGTTATGTCCACACTGGTAAAATGTCAAAATGAAGTACACTCCAAAATGCCAACATGCTTACTAAAATCACTCAGTTGTGTTGTTGATGGACTGTATTGTTCCACAGTGCAAAATGAGAATGGAAGAGGTGCTCAGAGTTGGACAAAAAGGGAAGGATTAGCAGATGATGGTGAAATGTGTTCGGTTACTGGTCAGAAAACAAAAAATAAACTTGAAAAATCATTGAAAAAAACATTTACAAGATTCATGTATACTAACTGCTAAGCCCATGCTCTGTTCCTCAAGGACAACCACTTCATTTAAAAGGTCAGTCGTCCTAGTAACAATGCCCTCCTGCAGTCTTATAAATGACAGCAACATGATGAGAATATACAATGATTAAAACGCACATACAGTATGCAGGCCTGTGGAACACTGGCTAGACTCTTCACCTAACTGCAGGAATGACAATCAGCTCAGTAGGTTGTCTTTTAGCACAGATGAGCTCAGGCTGAAAGGTTCTGTTCCATTATTGTAATGAGTAGTTTGGATTGGTTTTCGGATAACAGCGAAAGGAGGGAATAAAAATGTGGTTCATCATAATGTTCACTGACAATAAGTAAAGAATTTACAATAACAGAATCCAAATTTATCTATCTCCAGTAGCATATCTTTCTAGAAATGATCTCTTTCCAACAGCAAATCTTTAGGATATTTTTGGCAATTGTGTGTGAGAGATACAGGGGGATGACATGCAACAAAGGTCAGTACAGTATACAATATGTACTGTACTTTAACCTCACAACAAAACAATCTTAAGCAAAAATTATATTTATATGTATCATGAGCACATCCACATATGCAGACATCAACTGCTGTCCATTTGGGAGTATATCCCTTTACTGGGCATTCACATAATCAAAACCATTGGGTCCTAACCTTAGGGTCGGGGCCAAGTGGATTAACAACACGATATAAGAAGAAAAAGAAGAAAAACACTTCTGGACCACGAAATATCTTTATTTTTCTGACTTTTTCCTCAAATCTTTGCATTTTTGCGTGTAAAATACAGAGAGTTTTACTTCTTTGCACACATCTAAGAAGGGAACATCACTTGTGACGAGGGGTCACGGGAGTAGGCACGGATCACAAAAGCATCACAAGAAAAGCCAAAAAAGGCTAAGGACCTATGATGGAAACTATTGAGGAAATAGGGGGCATCCACAAATCTCATGGCAATCCATTCAACAGTTGAAACATTTCACTCAAAACCACAAATGTCAACCTCATGGTGGCGCTAAAGTCATTAGGATTCGTCCTCTAGGAACCATGAATGTCTGCACAGAGCCATGCATGCTTAAAAGTCAAGATAGCACTAGCTTGGACATTGTTATATCATTGTTTGATATAAAAATCTCTCAGCAGAAGCTCTCAAACAGCTCATACTTGCACTGTAAATAGAGGCTATGTGTATGGTGATCCCAATACAGGATGGCAGAGTGATCATTATAGGGACTTAATTATCCACTGAAGTGACCTTCCCATTCCGGCTCAGAGCAGCACTGGCACAGAAATTAGACAGGACAGTGACAGTCTTTGGATGCCAGAGATGCCTGCGAGGACCAGCTTGTAAACTGCTGCCTTTCTAACATGAACCTGAGGGAAAAAAGCAATTTTGAAAGCTTTTGCATGCTTGAAGGCAAGGCTTAAAATAATGGTAGGGTTGATATATTGGTTAAATGCTGCCACCACAGCTGGATCCTCAATTACTGTGCAGTGCAGATAATGGACTGTGCCATTTCAAATGAGATAATCAACAATAAACAAATTGTTCTTTAATGGCCAGCAAAGTGAATATGCTTCATAAACAGTGGGGGGGGGGAATAAGACACAATAACAATAAACTAAGTGCTATTACAAGCCCCAAGGTCTTCGCACACTCTCTCAAATCAATGCCAGCAGTAAATAGCACAAATATAACGTCATTATTCTTTGAAAGTCAAACACTAATAACTCAAAGTCAAAATTTACTGTATCAACTATAGAGCAAAACAATATATATAAGACAAAAAAAGGGAAGCTGGAAATTTTCCTGCATTATCAATAAATACCATGCCCCAACTGAGTTTTCACAACAGTTCAATAACAGATTTTAATGGAACTTTACACTCATGTAGGCCTGTGTACAGGGAAATGATATGACACCAGAGAGAAGATGAAGACAGGATGCTAGAAAAAACATGTACCTCTCACCATTTGCATTCTTCAAACAGGGCTGGAAGTGAAGCCACTGCTGATGAGGAAATATCTAAGCGTGCAGACGACCTTGTCATTTTCAGGTTAACTTATGAATTGTAAATAAGGGCCTTATGTTTTTTTGTTTTTTTTTCTCTGTGCACAAGTTCTTTCTTCTGACACAAATGGGTCAGTGCCTGGCTTTGATACCTTAGTTTATTAGATTGCGCTGAGTAACCTGCCACTTGGTTGCCTCACAAGTCTGAGATCCCAAAGCTTTTGACCGCAAGCCTGTCAAACTGCTCAACCCTTTATTTGCCTGACTGACAGCAACATTTGTGCAGCTCAACGCCTGCGTGCACTTCATGCTCACAAGAGAGATAGGTGATGTTGTTCATCCATGACAGCATTCTAGTGAGTATCTACAGCAAAGACATGAATACTTTTTGAAGAAGACACATATATCTATGTCGAACAAAGCATTTATTATAACTTGAGTCTCACTTTTGTAGCTTTGCCCATCATTCCTATATGTAGCCTAATAATAACATTGTACTCACCAAGTTAATTGCTGAAATCTGACAGTGCTAAAAATATGCCTGAGGGGACAAGAAACGCGAGCAGTCAGACGATCATGTAGGTTTTAAACGCACCCCTCAGTTAGCTCGGTAAGTTATTTCAAAGACACATTTAAGGCAAACTGTAATATTATTATCCAAACTGTCAGTTGAAACATCCATTACAATTTACAGACAGGCAAAATCGTGTTACTTAGTAATGCATTACAGTAATGTAATTTCAGTAATGAGTAGTGTGAGGGATTATAATTTGAAATACATTATAGTTACTAATCCTAGTAATGCTCTGTTACTTAATTTGGAGCTCAGCTTGTTCACTGTTTCACCGGGAATTTGATGGATGGTTTATCAGTTTGGTTTGCAGTCAGTTGACAGACTGGTTCTGGAGCTAACCTCTCCCGCTAACTTGAAAGTGTTTTTATATGTTGTGTGTTCTTAGCTAGCTTGCTAACGTTAGCCACTGATAAGCCTACAGGAATCACAATCAAGCCCACAGCTTCGGGACTTTGGAGTGCTGCGTGGCTAATTTAGGGCTAACGTTAAGCTAGCTGTTGATAGTAGTAAACAACTCTAAAGCGTAAACAGTGTGTTTAACCATAATGTCTCATTCTTGTTTTTTTTTTTTTTTACAGTACACTTGTTAAATGTATATTAATATATAATATGCGACGTGTGGGTGTAGAGGATTTGGAGCTGAGGCACCTTTTGACAGAGCTAGAGTTGAGTAAAGAAAGTAAAGTAATGAGTCATTTAGCTACTTGCTTTTTCTGTGAGTCATTTGTAACGAGTGATAGATTATTTTTTAAGTAACTAGCCCAACAATGCTGACTTCCTAAATCAACTGTTTGATCATCTGACTGCTCGTGTTTCTTTGTTGAAGTGATTTTGCCACGTTTCCAAATCTTTAACAATTACTTTGGTGAGCACAATGTTATCATACCAGGCCAAAACTACAAAAAATCAGATACAAGTTGGGATACATGGCAAACTTTCCTTCAAGTGCCAACTGTATTAAAAAAAGTGATGCCACTGAGGCTCAGCAGTCACCCAAATTCACCCTTCATATTACATTTGAGGGAAATACAAGCCGAAGAGGATGGGATAAAACTCCCTCAGGCTTGACGTTCACTAGACTCCTGCAAGAGCAGCTGGCTCTGCTGCTCTGCTCTCCTTCCCGGACCCATCTGAATGATTTAAATGCCCCTGGATAAAAAAAGATCTGGTCCAAGGGAAGGAAAACAGGGCCACTCCTTGGGGCAGAACCTGACATATATGGCTGAGGAAATGTTATTCTGTCAAGCTGCACTGCGAAGGAATGTTCTCGAAATGGTGAAGTGTCACAGCAAATCACTCTTTCATATGTCTTATGTTACGTGACAAGATCTAGGATTTTCCTATATTCATCCATATTCCAAAGAGAAAACACCAGTTTTTGGAGGAGTATATGGAGAAGTGAATCCTTCATTTGGTTCCCCTCTTTTCTCTTGACACTTTATATACTTTTTGCCCATGAGTGTAATAAACATTTTCAATTCAATATGCATTCAGGCTCTTGATTCATGTTAGCAATTGAGTGTGACGAGCTCTCAGATGACGAAGCTCTCAGGAGCATCTTGGTTTGATTAAATATTGATAATTTCTGAGGGGGGTGGCACCAAAGTGCTCTTCAAATCCATGTGATTTTTTTTTTTCTGCTCCTCTGAGTAATCCTTTTGTAGTCCGTCCATACTTCACTCATTAATTTAACACTACCAGACCATGTCGGGCAAAACACACTTCTTCCACTATATCAGTTCACAACAACAATAGCGTCCAACACGCTGGGCCAGCGTTCCATCATCACTGTGTTTATGAAATTCCACCTGAAGTCATTTTGTGAGAGTTATGCATCTTAGACAGATGAGAACAAATCATGTTGGTGGATTTATTTTGGGCACATAGACCAGTGGCAAGAGCTGAGTATATTATGCTTAAACAGGAAATTAATCTTTAGTTTGAATTGGATCCATTTTCTCCTGTAAGCAGTAGTGTATTAGGGGCCAACAGGGACACCTTAAGGTCTATATTAGTATTCAGTCCTCTGCTGCCCAAGTGTCACCATGGGGATGTTATTGAGATCCACAGGAGCTCATATAACAGCCATTTATCAGTCTACGGAAAGTAGTCCACCACTGCTAAGAAATATCAATGTCAACACTCAATCACGTCAATTCTTTTGCTGAAATATATTGTCCTTTCTGTCAGAATTGTTTTTATAACCAGGTCTGTTGTCATTGTACTGTAGGTACACTTGGCTGGCCAGATGCCACTGAGAAAACCGGAGAGGATGTTGCTTTGAGATGTTGCACAAGGTCACTGTGATTACGTGACAGACTTGCATGTTCAACAGTTTACTCAAAATAACTTGTAATTGCAAATGTTCTCCTAAGAAAACTTAATTGAGTGTGTTAGCAAAAGAATGAAAAAACACATAATGCATTGACAATGAGTGTTTTCTCCATAACGTATTTGGCAAAACAGCCTAAAAAAGTATTTTTTTTAGGAGACAAAATTTCTTTTTTCAGGGTATTATTTTTAATAATCTGTATCAACACAACATTTAACAGTAACACCAGTGGCTCCCAGCAATTTTGCAATAATTCGTCAGAGGTTATAGCCTTAGTGTGGTGTGTGTTGTTGTGTGTTGTTAGCAGTTCAACCAAAGAGTGTTTTTTTCCTTCTCTGGTTGTATTTTCAGGGTCCTGGGGAGGTAAATGTATCCAGTGCTTCACAAGCAAAGCGCAAAACTTGGAGAAAAGTCAAGTATAATTGTGTAACAGAGATAGTTATCCCTCATAGGAACCACTGCCATATAACACTTTAAATCTGCAGTTTTCGGTTCTTTTTACCCCACTGGACAAGAAGGTCATAAAAAGACCCCATTTTACACATTATTCACATATTTTAGATCATGAAAGAATGAAAAGGAAGCTAATCTGTATCAGGTTTTACGCGCATGTTATGTGTACTGTATGATTCCCTTCCCAAAGCTGTTGGATGTCACTGTTATGTGCTGATTAGAATCCCAACCAGCCCTCCTTTTCCATTCCTTGTTTCAGAGGGAGGGAGGGGGGGGGGGGGGATTTTTTGAATGGAAGCACCACAAAGCATGCCTTTTCATGGGAATGAATCCCCCTTTAGCCGAAGATCTCACCCACGGACCAGGGAAGCAGAGACCTGGAACTAATTACACTAACGAGTTCACCCTGATCCCTGTAATAGCGAGTGAGTGGAATCATTAACAGACATTTAAAACATGCAGATGTACGTGCACTTGGACACACAGAGCCAAATAAATCAAATGCAAGGGCTTAAGTATGGTTCTCTTCTCTGCCCCCTGGTCTGCACTGATGCAGAAGAAACATACTGCTATGTGCATGAAACAACAACTCTGCCTCTGGCATTTCATTGCCTCTTCTCCCATCCTTGCGCTTGTACCTGAGCACAACAGAAAGCATCAACAAATGCATACGGGGGCTTGAAATTCAGCTTGTGAACGGACCAAAAAAGTGCCTGAATGGAGGAGGAATTTAAATCTCAATGCATCGTTAGACTGGAGACATCACGTTGGCATTCAGGCGCTGCCAGGCAGAGAGCCTGTGCCAGCCATACGTTCTGAGAGAGTCTGACAATAACCACAGAGCAGGCAGCAGTGAAGCAGCTCAGGCTGCAGGGACCTGTCACAGACTGAGGAGCAGGACTCGCTCCAAGGTTAACACCGAAATTGGTTTGGTTTTGGACCTATATGGCAAGAAGATAACAGGGTTGTAAACAAAGACTGATGGAGGACTTAATGGACAGCATCACTCCCCTATGGGACAGTGCTGGGAAAAGTGGACAGGGCAGCTCGAGCAAACTGCTGCAGAGAGAAATGATCCAGCCATGCAATTAGTTGCAGGATCTCTCACTGATACAACTTATTTAAGGTCATAGAAAAAGAAGCCTGGTGCTTTAACACTTATTCTCCCGATGACGTACATGCACCAACTACAGTCCAAAAAGAACTCCAGGAATTTGGTCTTTGCACCCCAATTTCTGCAGATTTATTCCCACAGTGATATGAAACGAAAGGGACATAAAAAGCAGCCAAAGCCACCGGGGATAGCAATGTGAACTCCTGTAGTTTGATAACAACCGCGGCGCGCATCCACACCCATGTGGATGGCTGACCTAAATATGCTTCCCATGCAAGCATCTGTAATGAGGCTTCCCAGCATATCCACCTATACGAGTCCCCGTCACAGCCTCTGTTTGCAACGTCAAGAATAAAAACAACTGAATCCAGACCAGCACAGCGTCCCGCATGGCAGTGTTCAGTTTATGTAACATTTTAAAGAGCAGTATAGGCTATTGCCAAGCAGGCACGATGTGGACTCACCGTAAAGAGTAAAGGCTGGCGTTCTGACTTTATCCTTTCTGTCTCAAGCCCGGCCGTCCAGCATGGCAAGACTTTGCTCGAATGAAGTATGCGCGCGCCTTTACTCGCCAGTAGCCCCGCAGAGAGATGAATGGCACGGTACTTTATTTATTCCTTCCTCTCTCACAGTCCCACAGAGAAAATTTACAGTCGGAAGCAGCTTCACCCTTGGCAGGAATAGAGACTTCTCCAAGAGCAGCGGACAGCTCCGGTGCTGAAATCTTTTTCCTTTTTTTTTTTTCTCCCCCCACCCTCCTTGCTGAGCTACTCCCTCAGCATCTGAGGAGACACGCAGCTTGCTGCCAGTGGAGCCAGGAGGAGTCCTTGGTGCAGGCTCGCAGGCGGCCACTTAAGTTAAATCGCGGATTTATAACCATCATATTCGCAGCCCCCTCCCTCCCGAGAGTTAGCCGTGATCATTTGGGTTAATAACTTGTGGGCTCCACAATCAGTCTTGAACCTGGAGCGCCTTGATTGGCCGGGACCACCAGGACCCTGCAGTTCTCCCAAAATAATGACGTTAGGAAAGATGCTTTCTCAGCAGCCAATTATTTCACACAGAAATGTAAAACGTGATAGGGGATCATTTGGAGAATGGGTGTGCAGCATGAAGGCTTGAATCCCATTTGAGTCACTTTTTTTGTTTGCATAAGAAGAGTGGGGGTTGGGGTGTGTTTCACAGCAAAGGGAAGCTTTGAGTCAGAATTTAGCATATGTGTGGCATATGCATTTTATGCATGTAGAGCTGCATCTGTACAGTGCAGATTAAATATACTGCCATGATGCTGAGAGGAGAGCATGAAAAAGATGAACATTTGCCTTAAAAATCTTAAAATCCTGATTTTAAACCACTTTTTTTTAATTTGGATAGTAATTTTCACAATGATAACCAAATCATCATGAGTTTTGAAAACAACTTCTGTTGTTCTCCTTAAGCACCAGGAAATATCCGGTAGTTTGAATTTCATCCTCTCCATTCAATCAAATGGGCAGTGGCCAAAAGATAACAGAATTTCTCTTTTAAAACAAAAATGTGTCCACAACTCAGGCAATACCTATAAACTGTCTTTTTTACACATTTTTCTTGACATTTAGAAACATAGTCACTTGACAGTGAGCTAAAATTAATTAATTAATCTCTCATTTAGCCTATGTATAGGGCTCCAACTTACATTGATATAAAACAGCAAATCCTGACATTTGAAAAGCTGGAACCAGTAAATGTTTGGCATTTAGGCTTGATAAACGATTATCAAACTGATATTAAATAACTATGTGCTACATGTATGTCTCAAATACTGCTACAATACAATGGAAAAATGTCTACAGTCGTGTTTCTCAGTGAGAATTTCACACCCAAATGATATCTTTTCTCAGTTGTATTAACGTACATGGGGGATTTTATTTTGCCCGCAATATTATCTTTTGGCAACATGTTCAGTAATTAGAAATCTTTTTTTCTTTAATTAATAGAAAACTAACAGAATAGCTGGGGCACAGATATATCAGTATGAGCAGAATGATGAGTGGGGGAAAAAATCTCACAGTTGTACTATAATAACCTCTTATATGCTTAGTATGCTTTGCAACACGTGGTTCCTTCCGACATCAGCCCCACATGAAATTGAAGTACATATATTGACCTGTTTGTGCAAAAATGATAAATAATCGTCTACAGGGAGTACAGTAAAACCTGACATCCATCTATATGTCAGCATTTTTTTTAATACAATCATGCCTACAGGGCATCCATACATACACTATATTACAGCATAAATGTGTTATTCCTTGCACATGAGCTATACAAATCCAAGCATAGATGAAATACGTGTACATGTGGTGTGACAGCTTATAAAGGTAAAAGCTGAGTCAGTATTATTGCAGCAGTCTGAAAGGCTGGTTTTCCAGTTGCCTGTCCACAGGAAGCTGTATGGTTGATGTATGAACAACTGGATTTTTTCCCCCCATGTTGTTAGGCTACTACAGACTTGTTGTTGAGTGAGAGTAATGTTTTCTCACACAGGCAGCCTATCTGTTTTGAACTGTTGTCTGCAATATTAAAATCAAAAACGTTGTGCACTTTGAGGGCCAAAGTCTTTAAGAGTTGAGAAAAAGGCGTTAAAGCTCACGATTAAAACTTTTATTTGACTTTTTTACAGAAATGGGCTCTAAATGAAGACAAGTGGCAGAGGCGAAGCCAAGCTTGGAACGCATTTAAAAGAAGAATTAGTCTGGGAAAGCAAACAGCACTGGCCTCAGTTACTCTTTCAGAATAGTTGTAATGGTCCCAGTGGAGCAGTCTGTCACTATTAACAGTCCATTCACACTCCAGTTGCATTCTTACACTAATAGCATGGATTTGGAGTTGGATTTTGGAGCGCCACAATCACTGCCTTTTCAGCACTAAATTACTTTCCCTGTGGAATGAGTACAATGGCCCTGATGGCACCTGATTGGTCCGTTCAAGTGAGCGGTAATTGTACCTTTCTGCAGGAATTTCACAGCAAGAAG